>CM056059.1:16008122-16608122 GCA_029574335.1 Rana kukunoris | reverse complement strand
TATTATGGCCCTTTCTGATGATCATGTGCTGGTCGGAGCGGAGGGAATATTTCTTCAGTTTCGGGTGCATGTCCATTCAGCTCCGCACACATGTTCTGCCTTGGCTCAAATCCCGGCCAGCCGCCTGCCTGCTTATCTCCTTACCTTCCCTGGTGGAGTGATCTTCCTTCCCTCCCCACCCAGTAGTAGCCGGGGCCCGGAAAGTAATGCTGCGTACACACGATAACTTTTTGTGATGTAAAAAAACGTAGTTTTATCTCACAAAACAAAACAACGTTTTTCAAACTTCATTTTAAAAAACTACGTTGCGTACACACCATCGTTTTCCGAAAATGCTCTTGCAAAGCGCGGTTACGTACAACACGTACGACGGCACTCTGTTCCATTCAAGCTCGCGTCACAAATGACACAAAAAATGACATTTTGAAAAACGACATAAAAAAGTGAAGCATGTTTGAATTTCTTTTTGGTCGTTTTTCAGAAGACATACAGTAAAACAACGTTTTACCCACACACAATCATTCTAAATGACGGTTTTTATTTTATTTCATCACAACAAAAAAAATGACTGTGTGTACGCGGCATAAGACTTGACAGGCTGTGAGGCAGGTGGCGATGGGCAGAGAGTCGCTGATTGCCACCATTACCAGTAAAAAATAAAATAAAAATATGTCCCCGGATTTTAAAAATCTGGTCACATTATAGTAAGGGAACATTTAAACAGATGTGTTTAACTTGTTAGCTGCCTGTTATGGTTGCTAGGTTACAGAAAAAGGAGAGTCTCGTTTCAAAATTGCACACGCTCGTGGAATTGCGCCAGACTTCGGTACTTGAAAATCCCCATAGGCCACGTTTTAATTTCTTTTTACTAGAATTATTGCTCTCGCTCTAACGTTCGCAGCGACACCTCACATGGGTGGTTTGAACACTGTTTATATATGCGGGTGCTCGCTTCTGCACGCGAGCTCGGAGGGACGGGATGCGTTTACATTTTTTTATAATTTATTTTACCTTTTATTTTTATTTTTTACGCTGTTCTTTTTTTTACGTGTTCTATGTTTAAACAGTGCTGTGTGTTAGGGAATCGCTTCCCTAACACTGACCCGCCTCTCAGCCAATCAGGTGCACCGGGTCTGGTTACCGGTCACCTGATTGGCTGAAGCGTCAGGCGCTGTGATTGCCGTTTTCATACGTGGGCGGGACATACGTATGCGTTCGCTTCTTTTTTGAATGCAACGTTTTTTTTAATGCAAAGGCCGGGCGTGATGTCATAACATTGCGCCCGGCCTCCGACGATCATAGAGACTCCGGCGACCATCTGGTCCACCGGAAAGCTCTATGATCAGCATCCAGGGGCCGGCGGGAGTGGGGGGAGTGGTAGAAGCACCGGAGGGTGGCAGGAGTGGGGGGCGTCCCCCTCACCACTCGTAAGAACGATCAATCGTCGTCTGAAAATGGCGATATCTGACTGATGCCTGTAGCAGCACCCATCATTCAGATATATCCACACAAAGCCCAGGACACCATATGACGGCCTCTGGGCGCGAAGTAGTTACATTTTTTTTTTTTTTTAATTCGCTGGATTTATCTGCGCTATCTGGAGGCCTCCTTTTTCCCTGTGATCCACGCTGTCTTTCGGATGTAAAGAGAACCAGTCATGAACTCTGCCGCTGAAACCTAAACCTCTGAATTACCAATGGATTTATCGATGCAACCGACTCCTCTGCAGAAATTCTGGTCTGGAAGCGGATCCCTGGCCATATTCTGTGCCTGTCTGACCCACCGCCACTGGCGTGTGTGCACACGATTTGGGGTAAGATGCGCGTCCCTGGGTGCTGCGTGTGTACCCATCCCCTTTCCCTGGTGTTGGAATGCGCGTCCCTGGGTGCTGCGTGTGAAAATCACTCTGCATATCACAATTCTGCCACCAGGGGCGGACTGACAACTCATGGGGCCCCCGGGCAATAGAAGATCATGGGGCCCCCAGGTTTAAGATGGCCACCATGCCAAGTGGCAGTACAGAGGCGGGGCAGCTAAAATCTCGGGATTTTCACATCAAAAGCATGTAGGTTTTGTACATATCAGGGACAGATGTAAAAAAAACACAGATTTTTACATACTGTCCCTGGTTTTAATGAGACTGGCAACCCTGATGGGGCCCCCTAGTGGCATGGGGCCCTCAGTAGGGCAGTGCCCGAGTTCCTCAATGGTCAGTCCAGTGTCTGCCACTGAGATATCAGCACTATATGCATATAGGTGTGCACCCTAAAGCTCAAACACATATGCGTGTGTGTGCATGTGTATATATACTAACAGTGTCAGTAGGGCAGAGATTGGTGTCAGTAGGGCAGAGATTGGTGTCAGTAGGGCAGAGATTGGTGTCAGTAGGGCAGAGATTGGTATCAGTAGGGCAGAGATTGGTGTCAGTAGGGCAGAGATTGGTGTCAGTAGGGCAGAGATTGGTGTCAGTAGGGCAGAGATTGGTATCAGTAGGGCAGAGATTGGTGTCAGTAGGGCAGAGATTGGTGTCAGTAGGGCAGAGATTGGTATCAGTAGGGCAGAGATTGGTGTCAGTAGGGCAGAGATTGGTGTCAGTAGGGCAGATATTGGTGTCAGTAGGGCAGAGATTGCTGTCAGTAGGGCAGAGATTGGTCTCAGTAGGGCAGAGATTGGTGTCAGTAGGGCAGTGGACAGTGTAAGTAGATTTAATTTTTATTATTTTTTTTTTTTTATAATTGTTTATTTATAATTTGTGTTTATCAATTTTTTTTTATTTATATATATTTTTTATTTATATATTTGTTTATAATTTTTTATTTATATATTTTTATATATATCCCTGAAGAAGTCACGAGACCGTGACGTAACGACGTAGGAAGTGCGACCACGTAACACTCACAGCCAACCGGAGGCTAGCAGACGGAAGACGGCGTTTGTATTTGCCGTGCTCTGTCATCCATTTGCTTGGCGTTTTTTGCTGTTTTTTATGTAAGAGGCTTATTTTTACATTAAACCCCCCTCTTCTCAAACGGGCTTCACTATTTGGTGTCATTTATCCCACGCTCTGACTTGCGTTCATGAGCTGCTAGATTCGAGGATCTATACTACGGATGACTATTCTACAAACACAGCACCAAGGAGCCCTACAGATACTACAAGAGAAGGAACCAACATTGCCCACCTGTTGCACTGTTACCACTACCTTAAAGTAAGGGCAATATGAGACCATTTATCGGATGAGTTCACCCCTATACAAGACCCATCAGTCACCTTTGACCCATCGTGCTTTTTCACCATAGACTCTCATTTTTGTCATTTATTGTTCATTCACCCCATCCGGGTGGGCTCCACTAACTATTTTTGTGATAGTCTGCTCTACCACCCACCAGTACAGCACTTTGTTCTATATGATTTATTACTTATTTGTTTACTTTTTGTACACTTTTGTGCACTTTACACATACACTTTAGCGCTTATCACCTTTTATTATTTATATACTAACAGTGTCAGTAGGGCAGAGATTGGTGTCAGTAGGGCAGAGATTGGTGTCAGTAGGGCAGAGATTGGTTGTCCCAATACCACTTTTTTAAGACCGAGTCCAAGTACCGATACTTTTTTTCAAGTACTCACTGATACCAATACTTTTTTAAAATGTCATGTGACAGTTTCTCAAAGCACAATACAGATTAGGTGGCACGGATCTGCAGCACTGATAGATGGCTGGCTGGCACTGACAGATGGCACTGGCAGATGGCACTGACGGCTGGCACTGGCAGGTGGCACTGACTGCTGGCTGGCACCGCCACTGAATACAATACACAGATTCATGCATTGCATGAATCTGTGTATTGTTGCTGCCGCCCACTATTCAGATGGCCGCCCCCTGGTGAGCGCCGGCCATCTGAATAACGGCAGCTGGTTGGCTTTGGAAGTGCCTATCAGAGCCAGCGGCCCTCAGGCTGTTATCGGCTTCCAAAAAGTTATCCAGGGGATGCACGGGGGGTGCGTTCCTTGGATAAGACTGACAGGCGTCTCAGCCAATCAGGTTCACCGGTTCTGAAGTGTCATCGAGGGCGGGAGAAGACGTCGAGAGACCATGGAAGGAAGATGGCTGACCCCAGAAAGCTAAGTGCAGCATTTTACAGGGCATAGTGGCAACAATTAAAGGGCAAAGTGGCAACAATTAAAGAGCACAGTGGCAACAATTGATGTGGGCACAGTGGTAACAATTGATGGCATGGCACAGTGGCTGCGTTTTAATGGCACAGTGGTGACAATTGATGGGAACAGTGGTGACAATTGATGGGCACAGTGGTGACAATTGATGGCACAGTGGCTGCGTTTGATGGCATGGCACAGTGGCTGTGTTTGATGGCACAGTGGCTGCGTTTGTCATGGCACAGTGGCGACAATTGATGGCACAGTGGCTGCATTTGGTGGCACAGTGGTGACAATTGATAAGCACAGTGGCAATAAATGATGGCACAGTGGCTGCATTTGAAGGCATGGCACAGTGGCGACAATTGATGGCATTGCACAGTGATGACAATTGATGGCATGGTACAGTGGCTGCATTTGATGGGCACAGTGGTTGCATTTGATGGGCACAGTGCAATTGTTTTTTTTTTTGTTTGTTTGCGCCCCCCCCAAAAATTTTGAGCACCAACCGCCACTGATTCCGGGACACTGTATTGTCCTTGTATGAAGGTGCCCGGGACAGACCTGCAAAATGCGGGACTGTCCCGGGCAATCCGGGACACTTGGTCACCCTAGCTGCAGCACAGAAGGTTTTTCCCCTTAATGTATAGAATGCATTAAGGAGAAAAACCTTAAAGCGGAGGTCCACACAAAAAGTGAACCTCCGCTTTTCATAACCATCCCCCCCTCCAGTGTCACATTTGGCACCTTTCAGAGGGAGGGGGGTGCAGATATCTGTATAATACGGGTATTTGCACCCACTATCAGGAATGACTCCCATGGGAGTCACTCCACTTCACATCCAACCCCCTCCCCTGTCTTCTGGGAAACACACTGGTCCCAGGAGACATCGGGGACCAGTGAGGGAGGATGTCGGCGAGGGCAACCAAGAGACAAGCAATTGCTCAGCCTCGGCTGCCGACAACACGGGTGCGCTGGACAGATAAGTGTCCATTTATTAAAAGTCAGCAGCTGCAGTATTTGTAGCTGCAGGCTTTTAAAAAAATAAATTTGGTCGGACCTCCGCTTTAACTACTTTAATACCGGGCACTTTTGCCCCTTCCTGCCCAGGACAATATTCAGCTTTCAGCTCTGTCACAATTTAAATGACAATTGCGCGGTCGTGCTACACTGCACCCAATCTAAATATTTATAATTTTCTTCCCACAAATATAGCTTACTTTTGGTGGTATTTGATCTCCTCTGTGGTTTTTATTTTTTGCTAAACAAACTAAATAAGACCAAAGTTTTTCTTAGTTTATGCCATAAAATTTTGTTTTCCCCTTTACTGATGGGCACTAATGTGGCAGCACTGATGAGGCAGCACTGATGGGCACTGATGAGTTGGCACTGATAAGGTGGCACTGATGGGCACTGATGAGGAGGAGGCACTGATATGTAAAATTGATGAGTACTGATAGGTGGAACTGATATGCAGCACCGATGGGCACCAATAGGGCTAGGCGGCACTGATATGCGGCACTGCTAGGCACTGGTAGGTGGCACTGATATGTAGAATTGATGAGCACTGATAGGCGGCACTGATATGCAGCGCTGATGGGCACTGACAGGTGGGTGTGATGGGCACTGACAGGTGGTACTGATTGGCACTGACAGGCAGCACTGATGATGAGGTAATGATGTGTTACTGCTGGGCACTGATTGGCACTGTAATAGGCACTGGTTGGCACTGTGGTGGGCTCTGATTGGCACTGTGGTGGACACTAATTGGTACTTTGGTGGGCATGTGCAGACTTTATTATTGGGGCATTGCTGTTCACTGATTGTTAACTCATTGGCACATCTGAGGGGGCTGTGCTGATAATCAATGTGCTGACTATCAGCACAGACCCCTCCTCTGACAGGGAGAGCTGACGATTGGCTCTCCCTGTCAGCGCGAACCAAGGAATGCTGTTTACTGGCACTTCCTGATTCACGCGATGATCAGCTGTGATTGGTCACAGCTGATCACGTGGTAAGAAGGTTTCTTATCATGATCGGAGATGTGGGGTGTCAGACTGACACGCCACACTCGCAATCGCCGCACTGCGGACCCTCGTGGGCGCGTGTTGGCATGTTATCCTGCTGGACGTCATATGATTACAGAACCAGTCAGGATAACAGAACCACTTCCCAGACGTCAATCTGCTATAGGCCGGGCGGGAAGTGGTTAAAGCGGTTGTAAAGCCTAAAACTTTTTTACCTTAATGCATTCCTTCTTAGAGAAAAGCTGAATACTAAAGAATAGATTGTAAGGGAAGGAAAACACTTCTGAATAGAGAAGATCCTCTAGCCCTGGATAACAGGAAAGAATTCACAATATTTTTTGTGAGGGGAATGTGTAGGTCAAAAACATTTATTAAAAATGAATCTAAAATTTCCTGAGCACTTGATATCTTTTCCTAGTTAAGGGGAATGTTTCATTACAAGATTTAATCGTATCTCCTGTTCTTGGGGTGAAGCTAGAAGACCCCTGATGTCTCCATTGAGAGGACCTTGTCACTCCTGTCACATAAGGGCCTTGTCAGTACATACATATATACATCATTAGGACACATGGTAATACAAAAAAAACACCTATTACACATCCCTACACACACCACAAGTGGAAGAAGTAGCCATAGAGCCCCCCCCCCCCCGGGTCATGAAAAGATTAAATAAAAGAGGAAGCAATTCAAATGTAAATATAACACTTTTTATTGTGTGTTTATGAAAGCATAATTATGGACCTATACATTAAACCAAGAGTCCTTTAGTAAAATCAATTGGCCAGAAATAAAGATCTTTGACCAAGAGATTCCAAGCCTGCCCACCACGGCAAGGTAGACTCTTCTAGGGCAGGACCTACACTAAACTACACTAAGCTACCCTACTAGATGCTAGTCATCCTTTTTCTAATGTTGGATGTATGTTTGTAGTACGGCCTCATCCTATAATCTGTGTGTGCAATCTACTCTCTCCTAATTTGGTTGTCTGTCTGTGTGCATTTCTCTAAAGCATGGAGCAGTCAGTTTATGTACATCTGGACGTCCTCTGTTAGTGTAGGTCAGTGCATGCCAGTCATTGTATGTTGTCCAGTGTGTGTCAGTAGATAAATGTTAGTCTTGTTTTTATCTGCAATTCGGAGTTCATCTTGCCTTCGGTCAAAAGATCTCGGTCCCCATTGATCAGTGGGTATGCCCACCATTAGAATACCGCCCTTCATCCACCCACTTCTAATGATGGCCATACATGCATAATTTTTTTAAACTGTGGTGGTGAAATCACCTCCTACAGCGCTGAAGTCGCTGATTTACATATTGTGGGAGCAATCGATGTTGCTGTCAAGATAAGTAAATCTGTGCTGCAGCTTAACTGCTGTTCCCCCCACTTCTCACCCCCCATCAGACTCTGCTGTTCCCCCCACTCTTCAACCCCCATCAGACACTGCTGTTCCCCCGACTCTTCACCCCCCATTAGACCCTGCTGTTCCCCCCACTCTTCACCCCCCATCAGACCCTGCTGTTCCCCCCACTCCTTGCCCCCCATCAGACACTGCTGTTCCCCCCGCTTCTCACCCCCCATCAGACACTGCTGTTCACCCCGCTATTCACCCCCCATCAGACACTGCTGTTCACCCCGCTATTCACCCCCCATCAGACATTGCTGTTCCCCCAATCTTCACCTCCCATCAGACACTGCTGTTCCCCCCACTATTCACCCCCATCACACACTGCTGTTCCCCCCACTATTCACCCCCCATCAGACACTGCTGTGTTCACTATATTCACCCCCTATCAGACACTGCTGTTCCCCCACTCCTCACGGTGAGGAGTGGGGTGAACAGCAGTGTCTGATGGGGGGTGAATAGTGCGGGGAACAGCAGTGCCTGGTGGGGGGTGAGGAGTGGGGGAACAGCAGTGTCTGATGGGGGCATCAGACACTGCTGTTCCCCCACTCCTCACCCCCCACCAGGCACTGCTGTTCCCCCCACTATTCACCCCCCATCAGACACTGCTGTTCACCCCACTCCTCACCCCCCATCAGACACTGCTGTTCCCCCCACTATTCACCCCCCCATCAGACACTGTTGTTCTCCCCACTCCTCACCCCTCATCAGACACTGCTGTTCCCCCCACTCCTCACCCCCATTAGACACTGCTGTTCCCCCCACTCTTCGTCCCCATAAGACCCTGCAATTACCCCCACTCCTCACCCCCATCAGACACTGCTGTTCCCCACACTCTTCACCCCCCATCAGACACTGCTGTCCCCCACACTATTCATCCCCCATCAAACACTGCTGGGCCCCCACTCCTCTGCTTTCTTCATTATTTCCCCCAGGTCTGCTGCATTCCTCTCCCTGTCTGGTTTTACCACTTGTAGTATCTGACGCTTCTTGTGAGCTCCACCACTAGCCTCTCTCTCTCTTTTCTCCATACCCCTGTCCATGTTTGTTCCGCTGTCCTAATCTGTGGCATTCCCCTGCTGTTCTGCCTCTCCTGTCTCTCCTGTCTCTCCTGTCTCTCCTGTCTCCCCTGTCTCCTCCTGGCCTCGTCCCTCATCCTGGCCTCGTCCCTTATCCTGGCCTCGTCCCTCATCCTGGCCTCTTCCCTCATCCTGGTCTCTTCCCTCATCCTGGCCTCGTCCCTCTTCCTGGCCTCGTCCCTCATCCTGGCCTCTTCCCTCACCCTGGCCTCCTTCCTCACCCTGGCCTCTTCCCTCACTCTGGCCTCTTCCCTCACCCTGGCCTCTTTCCTTACCCTGGCCTCTTCCTCCAAATTTGCCTTCAGTCTAATCCAGGCCTCCTCCATCATCTTGTTCTCCTTTATTATTCTCGCACACTCCCTTCTTCTGGCCTCGTCCCTTATTCTTTTCTCCTCCATTATTCTGGATGTTTCTTGGGCCCTGGCCTCCTCCATTTTTCTGTTCTCTATTATCCTGGCCTCCTCTCTTATCTTGGCCTCATCCCTCATCCTGGCACTTTCCCTCGCCCTGGCCTCTTCCCTCACCCTGTCCTCTTTCTTCAACTTGGCCTCTTCCTCCAACCTGGCCTTCATTATATTCCAGGACTCCTCCCTCATCTTGGCCTCCTTTATTATTCTCGCATACTCCCTTCTTGTGGCCTCGTCCTTTATTCTTTTCTCCTCCCTTATTCTGGCTTGTTCTTGTGCCATGGCCTCCTCCATTTTTCTGTTCTCTATTATCCTGGCCTCCTGTCTTATCCTGGCCTCCCTTAATTTGGCCTTCTCCCTTTTCCTAACCAGCCTTGCCTCCCTCACTATGGCCTCCTGCTCTTTTCTGGCCTCCTCACGTATCCTCTCCTCCTCTCTTATGCTCTCATCCTCCCTTTTCCTGGCCAGCAGCCATGAGTTTACCTCCCTTACTATGTCCTCCTTTCTTATCCTGGCCTCCTCCTTTTTTCTGTTCTCCTCTCTTATCCTCTCCCCCTCTCTTATCCTCTCCTCTCTTATCCTCTCCTCCTCTCTTATCCTCTCTTCTTTTCTTATCCTCTCCTCCTCACTTCTCCTCTCCTCCTCACTTCTCCTCTCCTCCTCTCTTCTCCTCTCCTCTTCTCTTCTCCTCTCCTCCTCTCTTCTCCTCTCCTCCTCTCTTCTCCTCTCCTCTTCTCTTCTCCTCTCCTCCTCTCTTCTCCTCTCCTCCTCTCTTCTCCTCTCCTCCTCTTGTTTGTTCTCTTCCTTCCTATGTTCCTCTAAGTTCTCCTTTTCTTCCTTTGAACCAAATCTGCGCACCTATAACGAAAAAAAAAAGAAGGTAAGTTGAAGTACAGATATTAAAGTAAAAAGCCACTCATTTATTTCTTGGATAGAGTGTGAAAAGAGTTCAATCTTTTCCAAAGTTTTTTTTTTTATCTTTTATGTCTTTTCACTTCCCTTCATCTCAGGAAGAGAGGAAGTGAAAAAAAAAGACAAGTCATAAATCGGAGCTATTTACATGTCTTTAGATACACTCCGAAAACCACAAATCATAAACCATCTCCCACCAGGGCTCTGCCAGTATCTGCTGTAATGTATGTAAAAACCTCTTCTGGGTTCTTAGCGCTGTCTGTGTCTCCATATGGGAGATTTCCCCTCACTTCCTGCGCCGGTGACACAACAGAAAGTAAGGCTGTCTCACCAACAGGGATAACTAGCACAGCCTTATCACAGAGTCCAGGGGTAAAGGGTTTACTACAATCCTAAAGCTGGCCTTATACCTTATAGCAACCCAATGCCGCTTTTTAGAGGGATGGCAAAGGTTGCTGCATGGGCATGTCAACCACCCTCTGAAAAGCAACCCTCCACAAATCACTTTTTAGAGGGGTGATAAGGGTTGCTGCATAGGCATGTCAACCACCCTCTGAAAAGCAACCCTCAATGGATCGCTTTTTAGAGGGACGGCAAGGGTTGCTGCATGGGCATGTCAACCACCCTTTGAAAAGCAACCCTCCATGGATTGCTTCTCAGAGGGGCGGCCAGGGTTGCTGCATGTGTAAACGAGCCATAATACAATTTTATACATCACCAGCCACATATAAAAAGAGTGGAAAAAAATACTTACTGCGAACTGAATGAGTTCGTTGATAGCGTAGTTGTATGTCAGCATCTTCTCAATCTGTATCTGAAAACTCTATGAAATTCCTGAAAGTAATCCGCGCCTGCAAAGAGAAAAAACAAATGGTTATTTTTCTGTTTTTACTTAAATAACTCACAAAATAAACTACAACTAATATCAATGTCATTGGATGATAAGGGGTCTATTTATAAGACATTCGTTGGATGAATGTCACATTGCTGCAGACTGGAGGAATTTTCCCAGTATTTTCTATAATGAGTGTCACCGCCATCTAGTGGCTTAAATGCAGTATGTTTTTCCTGAAATCCATCAATGAGAAAATAATATTCTGTATACTAGATGGCATCATATAAATGGATGTAATAATATGGTGAAAATGTGTCCAGCTTGCACCAATGTGTGGCATTTCTCCAACCAATGTTCTATAAATAGATCTCCCCGGTAACAGCTGATCTCAGTCTCTAAGGCTGGAAATAACTGTCACTTTATAAAAAAAAGGTCTGTTATCCCATTGGTCAGCTGTGTGAATGAAGAAGATTAAGCTGATCACATCCGTTGCAATCTGTAAAATCTCCTTTATATGTACTAACAGCTGTGCAGTGCCGGGGTCTGCCTGATTTATACAGATATATACCGATATAAATATACATTTATGACAAAAATATAACAAGACCTACCTAATGTACGGCTTCTACCGCAATCTGAATATGAATAATATCTCGGGTTTGTATATCGCAATCCTAGTTACACTTCCTGCAGGAGAAATCTCTCTGTGTGTGTTCACCAAGCGAAATCCAAGACGGACTGAGGGGTTAACTGTCAACAACTCTTTTATAGGGTTTGGCTCCGCCCACACTGTGACATCATAGAGCTAACTGCCAAAACATCCTCCACTGACTGTTTTTTTTATGCTTTTTTTTGTTAAGGTGGATCCAGATCAATGTTTACTGATTACCAAATGCAAATAGATCTGATCAATGCAATGCATCTTATGCTAACAATATATGGATACATTGTTTGTATAATAAGATGATGGACTGCAGTGATCAGATCTATTAGCATTTGATAATCAGTAAACATTGATCTGGATCCACCTTAAAAAAAATATTATATATATATATATGTAAATAACATTTCTAACATGGGAAATGTGGGAGTAAGCGGATGATGGCGGTCAGTGTGTGACCCCCTACAACTAATATCAATGTCATTGGATGATAAGGGGTCTATTTATAAGACATTCGTTGGATGAATGTCACATTGCTGCAGACTGGAGGAATTTCCCTGTATTTTCTGTATTGAGTGTCAGCGCCATCTTGTGGCTAAAATGCAGTACATTTTTTCTGAAATCCATCAATGAGAACATATACTGTATACTAGATGGCAATGCCGATCATAATAATTCATCTGATACAGAAAATATGGGAAATGTGTCCAGCTTCCCCCAATGTTCTATAAATAGATCTCCCCGGTAACAGCTGATCTCAGGCTGGAAATAACTGTCACTCTGTTTGAAAAGGGTGTCTGTTATCCCATTGGTCGGCTGTGTAATTGGATAAAATATTAAGCTGATCACATCTGACATTCCAATATACTCACAGCAGCCAATCAGCAATCATCTGTCTTTATATGGACATCTGACATTCCCATACACTCACAGCAGCCAATCAGCAATCATCTGTCTTTATATGGACATCTGACATTCCCATACACTCACAGCAGCCAATCAGCAATCATCTGTCTTTATATGGACATCTGACATTCCCATACACTCACAGCAGCCAATCAGCAATCATCTGTCTTTATATGGACATCTGACATTCCCATACACTCACAGCAGCCAATCAGCAATCGCTGTATTTTACATTTTTGTACTACTAGTATCGATATCAGGACTGATACTAAGCATTTGCGCGAGTACTTTTGCTCAAGCAAATGCTTCTGGTGCTTCACTTTTTTTAGTGTAGAGTGGCCGGAGAGGGTGGGAGGAGTCAGTGGCTGGGGAGGGCGGGAGAGGGCGGGGGAGTGTGGGTGGAGTCTGGCTGGAGAGGGCGGACAGAGTCTGTGAATTGAGAGCGCAAGCGGAGTTTGGCTGGAGAGGGGGCGGGCAGTGTCTCTGGAAGGAAAATGCAGGCGGAGTCTGGCTAGAGAGGACGGGCACAGTCGGTGGATGGAGTCAGCGGGCGCAGAGTGGGTCCTCACCTGCAGTAGAACTCGGTAAGCTGGCACAGGTGTAGGGCACAGCAGCATCAGAATCGGTGACCGGTGCTGTCACATTTGGTCAGCGCCAGCGGCTGAACGTCCCTACGCCCAACTTGGTACACCCTGCACTTGGCTGCAGTAAGCAGCAGCAGACATCTTGTTACACCCAGCCTGAGCTATATCGACTGGGTGTAACAAGATGTCTGCTGCTGCTTACTGCAGCCGAGTACAAGATGTACAAAGATGGGCGTTGCAGCATAGCTTTAATTCCTTTTAATCCTGTGTCATTTTTCGCAGAATTTCAGTGCCAGACACCTGTCAGTGCCCACAAGTGCCACCAATCAGTTCAATCAGTGCCATCTATCAATGCCACCTATCAGGTGGCACTGGTAGATGGCACTGATTGCACTGATAGGTGGCACTTGCAGGCACTGATAGATGGCACTGATTGCACTGATAAGTGGCACTTGCGGGCACTGATTGCACTGATAGTGCAATCTGTGCCATCTACCAGTGCCACTTAGTGCAATCAGTACCATCTATTAGTGCCCACAAGTGCCACCTATCAGTTCAATCAGTGCCATCTATCAGTGCACACAAGTGCCACCTATCAGTGCTATCAGTGCCCTCAAGTGCCACCTATCAGTGCATCAGTGCCATCTATCAGTGCCCATAAGTGCCACCTATCAGAGCAATCAGTGCCATCTGTCAGTGCCCATAAGTGCCACCTATCAGTGCAATCAGTGTTATCTATCAGTGCCCACAAGTGCCATCTATCAGTGTCAGCCACCAGTCAGTGCCCATAAATGCTGCCTATCAGTGCCACCTATCAGTCCCCATCTGTCAAAATGTCACATGACATTAAAAAAAAGTATTGGTAATCGGTATCGGCGAGTACTTGGAAAAAAGTATCGGTATTTAGCGCTACCCCATTCAGGAGCCGCTGGTTGTTTTGGGAACGGCTTATTATTGTAGTGTGTCTAGGGGTAGTAGCAGTGAGTAGTAGCAGTAGGCGAATGTCCAGTCACCCGATGGGTTTTTCAAATGCTTTATTCCAGGGCCCAACACGGCCAACATCAACATGTAATAGGATAGGAAAGGTTGATGAAGCAGAAGAACAAGCGCGTTATCAGGCCCTGGATGATGATGAAAGCAAGCCTGCTCTCAGTAGCAATGTACCAAACGTCGCCACTCTAGCCAGAGTGGGTGAAGTGCCTCCGGACAGACTTCTGCCACAAGCCTGGCAGCCGAAATGTCACTTTAAGTTGCTGGGAGGAACAGACCTTTGCCACAGGCCTGGCTCGGGCCTCTGCCACAGCCCTAGTACTTCAGTATTCAAATGAACAAGACGGATTGAGCAAATCCTCCCAGTAAATGCAATGAAAGGGTCACTGGTTGACAGCTGCCATGTACCTGTCAAGGCCTTGGTGACCGGATCCCCGATGGTTCGTTCAAGTCTCCTGGACAACCTGCTTATGGGATCTCCCTGACCTGATCCCCCACCGTTCAGCCCTCAGCTTAGGATCCTTTCAGTAAAGTTGGGGACCCCGTGAACCACTGGGGCCCCTCTCAGTATCAGGATGGGGCTCTGTCGGCGCTAATTGCAACCCCAGCCAGGTGGGCCACGCCAGCGGGGTCCGCGGGTGCGCACACCCTGAAGGTGGATGCCGCATCCCGAACCTGGACCCCGCGAAGAGAACCAAGGATCATGGTGTCTGTCCCAAATATACCCCTCCCCAGCATGCCCTGCAAGGTCTATTTATGCTAATTGGCTGCTGGGGAAAAGTGGCTTCGCCAGAACCCCTCTAGCTCCCCCTGTTGTCCAGGGTTGGGATCGCATCCCTGGAGTGCAGTCTGACCCACAGGATAGTTCTGGAAGACAGCAGCCTGAAATTTAACAAATTATGAATGGGAGCCAAATAATTCTCTCATTCCCCCACTAACTTTGGCGTAGTGCCCGTACTGAAAGTAAGGGGGCGCTACAGGTACTTGTACTCAGTCTTAAAAAAGTGGTATCGGGACAACCCTAAAAAAACTCACAGCAGCCAATCAGCAAATGGTTTTCAGTTTGAATTGTGACATTTACAGACACTGCTATGTACAGACATGGAGCTCTGTGTGTCTCATAGGAAACCGCTTAAAGTGGAGCTCCGGGCCAAACACCAAATGACACCTATGATGTCTGTCTGTCAGTGACATTCACATAGCAGTTTCTTGCTCCCAAACTCCCTAACTGCGCTCAGGTGGTATATAACAGCACAGGTGCGGTGACACCAAATGCGCTCAGGTGGTATATAACAGCACACGTACAGTGACACTAACTGCGCTCAGGTGGTATATAACAGCACAGGTGCGGTGGCACTAGGTGGTATGTAACAGCACAGGTGCGGTGACACAAATGCGCTAAGGTGGTATGTAACAGCACAGTGACACCAAATGCGCTCAGGTGGTATATAACAGCACACGTGCGGTGACACCAAATGCGCTAAGGTGGTATGTAACAGCACACGTGCGGTGACACTAACTGCGCTCAGGTGGTATATAACAGCACAGGTGCGGTGACACCAAATGCGCTCAGTATATAACAGCAACGTGCGGTGCAAATGCGCTCAGGTGGTATATAACAGCACACGTACAGTGACACTAACTGCGCTCAGGTGGTATATAACAGCACACGTACAGTGACACTAACGGTATATAACAGCACACGTACAGTGACACTAACTGCGCTCAGGTGGTATATAACAGCACACGTGCGGTGACACCAAATGCGCTAAGGTGGTATGTAACAGCACACGGGCAGTGACACCAAATGCGCTAAGGTGGTATGTAACAGCACACGTGCGGTGACACTTACTGCGCTCAGGTGGTATATAACAGCACAGGTGCGGTGACACCAAATGCGCTCAGGTGGTATATAACAGCACACGTGCGGTGACACCAAATGCGCTAAGGTGGTATGTAACAGCACACGTGCGGTGACACCAAATGCGCTAAGGTGGTATTTAACAGCACACGTGCGGTGACACCAAATGCGCTCAGGTGGTATGTAACAGCACACGTGCGGTGACACCAAATGCGCTAAGGTGGTATGTAACAGCACACGTGCGGTGACACCAAATGCGCTCAGGTGGTATGTAACAGCACACGTGTGGTGACATCAAATGCGCTCAGGTGATATGTAACAGCACACGTGCAGTGACACCAAATGCCCTCAGGTGGTATATAACAGCACACGTGCGGTGACACCAAATGCGCTCAGGTGGTATGTAACAGCACACGTGCGGTGACACCAAATGCGCTAAGGTGGTATGTAACAGCACACGTGCGGTGACAACAAATGCGCTCAGGTGGTATGTAACAGCACACGTGCGGTGACAACAAATGCGCTCAGGTGGTATGTAACAGCACATGTGCGGTGACACCAAATGCGCTCAGGTGGTATGTAACAGCACACATGCGGTGACACCAAATGCGCTCAGGTGGTATGTAACAGCACACGTGCGGTGACACCAAATGCGCTCAGGTGGTATTAAACAGCACACGCACAGTCAGAGTGACTGCGTTTCTGTGCAATTCAATAGCCCACTTGCATTAACAGCAACTGCCTTTCTGTGCAAATAAATAGCACATGTGCAGTAACAGTTAATGCGTCTATGTGCAATTAACTAACACGTGTACACTAACACGTTAGAGCATCAAGCACAATCTCCTGCCTGACAGATACTAATAGCAGAACTAGCTAAGCTATACAGTTTATAAATATATTGACAACTCCTAGGGATGTCAATATATTCTCTACAAACTGTACATTTAACTATACTAACTAGTAGCCTCCCTGATCTATCTATCTATCTATCTATCTATCTATCTATCTATCTATCTATCTATCTATCTATCTATCTATCTATCTATCTATCTATCTATCTATCTATCTATCTATCTATCTATCTATCTATCTATCTATCTATCTATCTGTCTGTCTGTCTGTCTGTCTATCTATCTATCTATCTATCTATCTATCTATCTATCTATTTATCTATCTATGTGAAAAGACACTGGGACAGTTAGTCATTTACACTACGCCGCCGCAACATACTACAGCAAGTGCTTTATTCTCATGGCACTTGCTCCGTAACTTGCGGCGGCGTAGTGTAAATGGCCCGGCGTATCCCCGCGTAAATTGAAGGGGGAGGCTTGTATTTAAATTAAGAGCTCCCCGGCGCCGAACGTACTGCGCATGCGCCGGCCTTAGAAAAATCCCAGTGCGCATGCTTCGAGTTATGACGCTGTTTTCGACGTGAACGTAATCAACGTAAATCCCCATTCACGGACGAGTTCCGCAAACGACGTAAAAAAATTCAAATTTCCCTCAGTCACGGCGTCCATACTTAACATAGGATGCGCCACCTTCGGGCTGGTTTATCTTTACGCCGTGCAAACCTTCCGGAAACAACGTAAACTACGATGGGGCGGCGTAAAAACGTTCAGGAATAGACGTATTCGGCTCATTTGCATAGGCAAATGAGAAAACAACGTTATGGGCACCTATGAGCCGGCGTTGTCATTACATCTACGATCCGACGGTGTAATTCTTTTACACCTGTCGGATTTTTAGTGTATCTATGCGTAAGTGATTCTAAGAATCACATGCATAGATACCCATTGAGGTACGACAGTGTATCTGACATACACCGTCGTATCGCCTCTGAGAGTCTGGCCCACAGTGTCTCTATCTATCTCTCTCTCTCTCTCTCTGTCTGTCTGACTGCAAAGCAAGCCGGAACACACTACACGAGGCCGCCCTGGAGGCGTGAAATTCTACATGTAGCCTGTTAGAGTGTGACTTTGGCAAAGGGAAAGCTGTAGCTACATTTTGGTTATGCTGATGCCAGCTCTGACATAAACACCAGTATGGCATGGCTCTAAATCTGCCGTAAATGGATCTCCACTATGGGCCAGATTCAGGTAGATCAGAGCATCTTTGCTCCAGAGTAACGCTTCTCATTTACGTTACTCTGACGACCCTTTCAGCGCAAGTACTGTTATTCACATAGCAGTTGCGCGTAAACTTGCGCCAGAGTAACGATAATGCGCTGGCGTAACCCGACGCAAGGGGAAGTGGGTGTGATCATATGTAAATGATGGGCGGAGCCCAGTGCAGAGGCTTACGTTCAGCGCATCAACCACGGAGCATGCGCAGTGAGTGAGGCTCCACTCGCCCCCTTTGTGCGCATGCTCACAACTTCCGTCGGCACCACTTCACGGGAAACGTCAGCGCAATGCCTTCCGTTGGGCGTTTAAATGCGCCCGTAGAAGCGCCATTCCGGCACTAAAGTATATCCTGCTCCCCCTCCCCGCAGTGATGTTACTTTTGTTCTGAGATGGCTGCTCCCGTTCCCCGCAAACACACAGGAGAAAGCTGAACTTTAATGGCCAGGAGCTGTCAGCCGTCATCTCGGCTATGGAGACCTATGATGTCTTCCTCCATGGCTGTAAAATTTGACAGACAAGCATGGACAGAGGTGTTGTCCTGCAAGTGGGGGTGCTCAGCTAGCTCTTATCGTCGGTAACGCTGCTGTAGCTGCTCTCCTGCTGACCTGTGGCCGTCTGGAGTAAAGATAAAGCAGCCTTTTGTAGAAATAACTTTGCGCCGGACAGACGAGATACGCGCGGCGCATGTAGCCAGCGTATGGTGCTAATCCGTTCGTGAATTGGGAAATCTCCCTCATTTGCATATTTGCAGGGGAAATCAATAGGCGCGACTGTTGCGCCCAGCGAAATTAAGCGCTGACGATACTCTGGCGTCGGAACGTTCCGCCGGTCGCAAATGACCCGTTATTGGGCGCATCTAGTTTGGTGGGTACGGGCACATAGAAACGACGGCGCATCATCACAGTTACGCGGCGCATATCGAATTACTCCAGCGCAAGTGTTCCTGAATCTGGCCCTATGTGTAGAGGCTTGAGTCACCTGCCATCCTTTAGATCCTGAAAGGAAGATCCTCCACCCTCTACTATAGGGCGCAGCTCCACTAATCAGGGACTAATTGCTTCCTAAGAACTATGTAGGAATTCCAAGATTGAGGATTTGGCTTATCATGGTGGGAATGGTCAATTTATGGTGGGGTTTGGTCAGATTGGAGGCGGGCCTTAATATAGCTGAAAAAACTGTTGAGTCTGCATAGGGGTATGGGGGATGTCTAATGCGCGTGCACACGATCAGTCCATCTGATGAGAACGGTCTGATAGACCGTTTTCATCGGGTTAACCGATGAAGCTGACTGATGGTCAGTCGCGCCCACACACCATCGGTTAAAAAAACGATCGGGTCAGAACGCAGTGACGTAAAACACAACGCCGTGCTGAAAACATTGAAGTTCAATGCTTCCAAGCATGCGTCAACTTGATTTTGATCGGTTCAATTTAAAACAAGTTGGCTTTTTTTTAACTGATGGATAACTAACCGATGGCGCCCACACACGATTGGTTTGGTCCGATGAAAACGGTCCATTAGACCATTCTCATCGGTTTAACTGATCGTGTGTACGCGGCATAAGGGAACAGAACTCATTGCATCTCCCATATCTTTTCATCCCACCCCCTTGAATAAACGACACCCCATGTTGTATCCAAAGTCTTTTCCAAGAGGTCTTGGCAGATAAGGAAGGGGAAATGTTAGTCTATCAGCGGACCAATCTAGCAGTGTTTTCTATGTTCATGGAAACACAATCACTTAAGGTCCATCCAAAGTACATATATGTTGTTTTCGGAGGTTCCACGGGTTTCAGCTGCTGGTCGGCTGTCATGTAGAAAGTGCGGACTCTGATGTATTGGGGGTCTGTGCGGACTCTGATGTAATGGGGGTCTGTGCGGACTCTGATGTAATGGGGGTCTGTGCGGACTCTGATGTAATGGGGGTCTGTGCGGACTCTGATGTAATGGGGGTCTGTGCGGACTCTGATGTAATGGGGGTCTGTGCGGACTCTGATGTAATGGGGGTCTGTGCGTACTCTGATGTAATGGGGGTCTGTGCGTACTCTGATGTAATGGGGGTCTGTGCGGATTCTGATGTAATGGGGGTCTGTGCGGACTCTGATGTAATGGGGGTCTGTGTGGACTCTGATGTAATGGCGCTCTGTGCGGACTCTGCACTGTGTACATAGCGCACCCCTGAATCCCTGCACTGTGTACGTAGCGTAATCCTGATGTAAACCTGAGCTCTGCATTCTGTATGTAGTGCGACCCATATACAACTGGCCCTTTGAGGGCAACCACACTGCTGATGCGGCCCTCGACGAAATTGAGTTTGACACCCCTGTTCTAGGGATATCTATTGCTGTTAATTCTAATCCAGTGGTCCCCAAACTGTGGCCTGCCGACCGGATGCAGCCCTTTTCTTTTATTTGCCCATCAGGGCAGATCCTAGGCAGGGTGCACAGGGTGCTTTGCACTCAGGTGCCTGCAGAGGTGGGGGCGCCAAAATGGCAGAGTTCTCCCCACCCTCCCTTCTCTTCTTGTTTGTGTCCATTCAGAACTAGTGTTCTGAGCATAGGTGTGTGTCTGTCCAGAACTGATGTGTCTCTGACCATCTCCTGTACTGTGTCTGCAGTCTCTGACCATCTCCTGTACTGTGTCTGCAGCCTCTGACCATCTCCTGTACTATGTCTACAGTCTCTGACCATCTCCTGTACCATGTCTGCAGTCTCTGACCATATCCTGTACTGTGTCTGCAGCCTCTGACCATCTCCTGTACTATGTCTACAGTCTCTGACCATCTCCTGTACTGTGGCTGTAGTCTCTGACCATCTCCTGTACTGTGTCTGCAGCCTCTGACCATCTCCTGTACTATGTCTACAGTCTCTGACCATCTCCTGTACTATGTCTGCAGCCTCTGACCATCTCCTGTGTCATGTCTGCAGTCTCTGACCATCTCCTGTACTATGTCTGCAGTCTCTGACCATCTCCTGTACTGTGTCTGCAGCCTCTGACCATCTCCAGTATCATGTCTGCAGTCTCTGACCATCTCCTGTACTGTGGCTGCAGTCTCTGACCATCTCCTGTGCTATGTCTGCAGTCTCTGACCATCTCCTGTACTATGTCTGCAGTCTCTGACCATCTCCTGTATCATGTCTGCAGTCTCTGACCATCTCCTGTACTATGTCTGCAGTCTCTGACCATCTCCTGTACTGTGTCTGCAGCCTCTGACCATCTCCTGTATCATGTCTGCAGTCTCTGACCATCTCCTGTACTGTGTCTGCAGCCTCTGACCATCCTCTGTACTATGTCTACAGTCTCTGACCATCTCCTGTACCATGTCTGCAGTCTCTGACCATCTCCTGTACTGTGTCTGCAGCCTCTGACCATCTCCTGTACTATGTCTACAGTCTCTGACCATCTCCTGTACTGTGTCTGTAGTCTCTGAGCATCTCCTGTACTGTGTCTGCAGACTCTGACCATCTCCTGTACTATTTCTACAGTCTCTGACCATCTCCTGTATCATGTCTGCAGCCTCTGACTATCTCCTGTATCATGTCTGCAGTCTCTGACCATCTCCTGTACTATGTCTGCAGTCTCTGACCATCTCCTGTACTGTGTCTGCAGCCTCTGACCATCTCCTGTATCATGTCTGCAGTCTCTGACCATCTCCTGTACTGTGGCTGCAGTCTCTGACCATCTCCTGTACTATGTCTGCAGTCTCTGACCATTTCCTGTACTATGTCTGCAGTCTCTGAGCATCTCCTGTATCATGTCTGCAGTCTCTGACCATCTCCTGTACTATGTCTGCAGTCTCTGACCATCTCCTGTACTGTGTCTGCAGCCTCTGACCATCTCCTGTACTGTGTCTGTAGTCTCTGACCATCTCCTGTACTGTGTCTGCAGCCTCTGACCATCTCCTGTACTATGTCTACAGTCTCTGACCATCTCCTGTATCATGTCTGCAGTCTCTGACCATCTCCTGTACTATGTCTGCAGCCTCTGACCATCTCCTGTATCATGTCTGCAGTCTCTGACCATCTCCTGTTCTGTGGCTGCAGTCTCTGACCATCTCCTGTACTATGTCTGCAGTCTCTGATCATCTCCTGTATCATGTCTGTAGTATGTCTGGGGGTCTTTCTAACAGACTCTCTAACAGAAGCCCCCTCTGTGTCCATCAGAAAGGCCCCCCCTCCAGGTCCCAATAAAGTACTCTGCTTCTCTTCCTGTATTTTGTTTATTGTTAAGAGATCATGTAAGGATCCTAGGGTAAAGAAGGCTTCGTAGGGGAGCATCTCTGTGGTTGAGTCTTTGCTATGGAAACATTTGAAAAGAGGAGGAGTTAGTAAAATGACCACGCCCATGCGGGGGCGCCAAAAATATTTCTGCACCCAGGCGCCTGTGACCCTAGGATTGGCCCTGCTGCTCATAGAGGCTCTCTTCCTCCCACTGATACAAGGCTCTATTCTTACCACTTACACCAACAATAGGGCACTATTCTTCCCACTGATACCAATAGGGCACTATTTCTTCCAGTGGTACCAACAATGGGGTATTATTCTTTCCACTGATACCAATAGGGCACTATTTCTTTCACTGATACCAAAACAGGTTTCTCTTCTTCCCACTGATACCAACAATGGGGTACTATTTCTTTCACTGATACCAAAACAGGTTTCTATTCTTTCCACGGATACCAACAATGGGGTAGTATTCTTTCCACTGATACCAACATTAGGGCACTATGTCTTCTACTGATACCAATAGGGCACTATGTCTTCTACTGATACCAATAGGGCACTATTTCTTCCACTGATACCAACAATGGGGTACTATTCTTCCCACTGATACCAATAGGGCACTATTTCTTCCACTGATACCGACAATGGGGTACTATTCTTCCCACTGATACCAATAGGGCACTATTTCTTCCACTGATATCGACAATGGGGTACTATTCTTCCCACTGATACCAATAGGGCACTATTTCTTCCACTGATACCAACAATGGGGTACTATTCTTCCCACTGATACCAATAGGGAACTATTTCTTCCACTGATACCGACAATGGGTTACTATTCTTTCCACTGATACCAATAGGGCGCTATTGGTATCAGTAATTACTGATGCATGTCGAGTGATCGTTGTAGTTTGTGTGGCAGAATCTCCCTGCCCAATGACAACGATGGGCAGTAGGATTTAATTGTGGTCCATGATTTTCCTCACATTGTAGAATTGTCAAGTCTAAAGCCGCGTACCCACGATCGGTTCAAACCGATGAAAACAAACTTCAGTCCGTTTTCATCGGTCCAAACCGATCGTGTGTAGGCCCCATCGGTCCGTTATTCTTCTGTCCAAAAACAGAGGGCTTGCTTTGAAATCTAACCGATGGACGGCTAACCGATAGGTCAAACCGATCATTAGTACGTGCGAGCATTGGTTAAAAATCCACGCATGCTCAGAATCAAGTCGACGCAAGCTTGGAAGCATCCAACTTTGTTTTTTTTGTCACGTTGGTGTGTTTTACGCCACCGCATTCTGACACGATCGGTTCATGAACCGATGGTGTGTAGGCACATCAGTCCACCAGTCAGCTTCATCGGTGAACCAATGAAAACGGTCCGTCGGACTCTTCTCATCGGATGGACCGATTGTGTGTACAGGGCTTAATTTGGGACTGCCTGATCCTCAATGTCACCTGGAAGGAAAGTGAGAGAAAATATGAATATTTTGGTTGCCACCAGAATAGAACAGGAATAAAGGGGAAATCTTCCCATGAGGACAGATCCCATGATCACTTTCTAAAAGGAATTTTTCTCATATTGGAAACATAGCCTCTCACTTCCTGTTCGGTCTACAGGACAGGTCCATTCCTCCCCCACCTCCTGCCCTGTACATGGCCTCCACATGCACATTACCTCTGTACTGATGTGGGCTGTTAGGCTCCAATGCCCTAAGGCACCTCCCAACCTGTCTTAGACCGGCATTGACTCACCCATGACATCCCTGTAGGAGGGCTCTACCTAGAAGGGATCTAGTACCGGGTGACACTGTCTGATGTAACCAGACACTATTCTGGCACACAGCCACCTAGAGGCAGACTAGCTAATTGCACCAGCCAAAAAAAGCTGTATTCCAAATTGTATATTTAACCACAGAGGCGGCTCTAGGCTTTGTGAGGCCTTAGGCAAACTTGACATGGGGCCCTACTCACACAGATGATGAGGAAAAATAATTCAAGGACAAGAGCCAGAGGTTGTGGGGGTCTGCTGGCAGGGGCTTATCGGAATCTGGAAGCCCCCTTTAACAAAGTGGCCCCCAGATTCTGCTCTTTAATAACTAAGGGGCGGGGCCTCCCAGCGATGTCATCTGCTGAACCCGCCCCTTGTGACGTCATTGACTGAGGACATGCTGGGTCATTGACATCACAAGGGGTGGTGTCACCGATATTTACTGGATGTTAGGGATGCTGGCAGCCCCACTCCTAAATCAGGGCTCTTACTGCTACCTGAGCACAGCAACCAGGGGCGGACTGACCATTGAGTCACTCGGGCACTGCCCGAGGGCCCCATGCCACTAGGGGGCCCCATCAGAGTTGCCAGGCTCAGTAAAACCAGGGACAGTATGTAAAAATCTGTTTTTTTTTACATCTGTCCCTAATATGTCCGAAACCGACATGCTTTTGATGTGAAAATCCTGAGATTTTAGCTGCCCCGCCTCTGCACTGCCTCCTGGCATGGTGCCCATTAGTAAGCCCGTGGGCCCCATAATCTTCTATTGCCCGGGGGCCCTATGAGTTGTCAGTCCGTCCCTGACAGCAACGTTAAGGTCCCCTGTCCCTCAAAACTCTGGTAATGCATTGGGTAAGTTAGGCGGAAGCGAGGCCCCTGTGAGTGCGAGGCCTTAGGCGACTGCCCAATTTGTCTAATTAAAGAGCCGCCTCTGTTTAACCAATTTCATACCACGCTATTTTCTCACACTGTATGTAAAAATCATAATTTTTTTACTCGAAAATTACTAATAACCCCCAAACATTATATATATATTTTTAGCAGACACCCTAGGGAATAAAGTGGCGGTCATTGCAACTCACACAGTATTTGCGCAACCATTTTTGAAAAAACAAACAAAAACAGTTTCATGAATAAAAAAAAACAAAAAAAAAACATATATATATATATATATATATATATATATATATATATATATATATATAATTTCTCATAAGTCAGTAGGCTAGTTTGGGAACACCACTTTTTTTTAATCTAGCAACTAATCGCTGTGACATGACCTTGTGACATCACCTCTCCATCACGTTGCAATAGCATTACAAGTATATGCAACCTATGTACAATTTTGATTCGATATTGTTATTTACACTGATCATTATACATAGTTAGCCAGGTTGAAAAAATACACAAGTCCATCCAGTTCAACCATAAAAATAAAATAAAAAAAACTAATAAAAAAAACAAAATAAAACACAGTACAATCCCATACACCCAACTCCATACCCACAGTTGATCCAGAGGAAGGCAAAAAAAAACAGCAGAGCATGAGATCCAATTCGGTACAGGAGGGGAAAAAATTCCTTCCTGATCCCCCGAGAGGCAATCGGATTTACCCTGGATCAACTTTACCTACAAATCTTAGGGCCAGATTCTCAGCGGCGCTACGACGGAGTATCTCAGATACCCCGTCGTATTGCCGTTTTTTTTGCCTCGTACCTATACGAGTGATGCTTAGCATCACTTTTGCATAGATACGCTTCAACATCCGACAAGTGTAATACCATTACACTTGCGGATCGTAGTTGTAATGACAACTCCGGCCACTAGGTGGCCTTTACGTTGTTTTTTTCATTTACATATGCAAATGAGGCTAGTACGCCGATTCCCGATCGCTTTTACGCCGCCCCGTCGTCGCGTACGTCGTTTTCGTCCGCGTAAGGTTACCCCTGCTTCTATGAGGAGTAACCTTACGAAGTTCCGTCGGATGCCGTCGGGTGCCGTCGGATGCCATGTTAAGTATGGTGTCGGGTCAGCGTCGGCTTTTTCCGTCGCTTACGTCGTTCTACTAACTCGTTCGCGAATAGGGCATTGCGTAAGTGACGATCACGTCGTTTTGACGTCGGTTTCAATGACGCTTTCCGACATGAGCTGGAGCATGCGCACTGGGCTTTTTCCCCGGCCGGCGCAAATGTGCAGTTCGTTCGACGCGGGGGCGCGCTTAATTTAAATACAAGCCTCCCAATTTGAATTACGCGGGCTTACGCTGGGCCATTTTCGCTACGCCAACGCAAACTACAGAGCAAATGGTTAGAGAATACGGCACTTGCTCTAGTACGATGCGGCGGCATAGTGTAAATGGCTTACGATACGCAAGCAAAATTCTATGAGAATCTGGCCCTTAGTACAGTTATATTATGTGCATTTAGGAAAGTATCCAGGCCCTTCTTAAAGCAATATACTGAGCTGGCCAGAACCACCTCTGGAGGGAGTCTGTTCCACATTTTCACAGCTCTTACTGTGAAGAAACCTTTCCGTATTTGGAGGTGAAATCTCTTTTCCTCCAGACGTAAAGAGTGCCCCCTTGTCCTCAGTGTTGACCTTAAAGTGAATAACTCAACACCAAGTTCACTATATGGACCTCTTATATATTTATACATGTTTATCATATCCCCCCTTATTCTCCTCTTCTCAAGAGTGAATAAATTCAGTTCCTCTAATCTTTCCTCATAGCTGAGCTCCTCCATGCCTCTTATCAATTTAGTTGCCCTTCTCTGCACTTTCTCCAGTTCTCCGATATCCTTTTTGAGAACTGGTGCCCAAAACTGGACTGCATATTCCAGATGAGGTCTTACTAATGATTTGTACAGGAGGACAAAATGATATCTCTATCTCTGGAGTCCATACCTCTCTTACACAAGAAAGGACTTTGCTTGCTTTGGAAACCGCAGCTTGGCATTGCATGCCATTATTGAGCTTATGATCAACTAAGACCCCCAGATCCTTCTCCACTACAGATCCCCCCAGTTGTACTCCCCCTAGCATGTATGATGCATGAATATTCTTAGCCCCCAAGTGCATAACTTTACATTTATCAACATTAAACCTCATCTGCCACATAGTGGCCCAATTAGACAGAGCATTGAGGTCGGCTTGTAAATTGGAGACATCCTGCAAGGACATTATTCCACTGCATAGCTTGGTGTCATCTGCAAAGACAGAAATGTTACTTTGGATCTCAGACCCAATATCATTTATAAATATAT
Organism: Rana kukunoris; assembly: GCA_029574335.1. Classification (NCBI taxonomy): domain Eukaryota; kingdom Metazoa; phylum Chordata; class Amphibia; order Anura; family Ranidae; genus Rana; species Rana kukunoris. The sequence goes on along the minus strand of CM056059.1, from coordinate 16,580,917 downwards.
TGAAAAGTAAGGGACCCAACACCGAACCTTGGGGTACACCGCTGATAACCTTGGACCATTCAGAGTAAGAATCATTAACCACAACTCTCTGAATCCTGTCTTTCAGACAGTTTTCTATCCATTTACAAACCAATATATCCAATCCTGTAGACCTTACCTTACACATGAGCCGTGTGTGGGGAACTGTATCCAACGTTTTGTATATACAGTATATACTGTAATACAAGGCTTTATTGTTTCAGTAGTAGTGTACACAATTGGTTTTCTATACAACATCCTTCTCTATATACCTGTATCTATGCACCTGTATACAATATACTGTATATCCACTTGCTGACCAGGCCTTTTTATGACACTTGTAAAAATCTGTATTTTGTTTTTTTTTATTGCTGAACTTTGGCAAGGAATGTACTGTTCATAAAAGTTTAAAAAATGTATCCATTTGCAAAAAAAATCTGTATTTTTTGCTAGAAAATTACTTAGAACCCCCAAACAATATAGGCCAGATTCAGAAAGAGTAATGCCGGCGTATCAGTATCACTTTGCACAGGCTTATCTGTTTTCTGTATGCAGAAAACAAGATACGCTGGTTTGCAGCAAAGATCCGACAGGCGGAATTGTATTACACCGTCGGATCGTAACTGCAATTTTAAAATGGCCGCCAGGGGTGTTCTCGCTGATTTACGCCGAGAATAGGTAAATCAGCGAGATACGCCAATTCACGAACGTACGCAGGCCCGACGCAGTCACTTTACGTCGTTTCCGTAAGGGTTTTCCCGGCGTAAAGATGAAGCTGCCCAAAGCAGGCGCATCCTATGACCGCGGGAAATTTGAAAATGTTTACGTCGTTTGCGTAACTCTTCCGTGAATGGGGGATTTACGTTGATTACGTTCACGTCAAAAACACTGTCATAATTCGGAGCATGCGCACTGGGATTTTTCTAAGGCCGGCGCATGCGCAATACGTTCGGCGCGTGAACGCGCCTAATTTAAATAGGAGACGCCCCCTACCCACATATTTTTAAGTAGGCCGCCCAATTGACGCTACGTCGCCGCAACTTAACACGCAAGTACTTTGTGAATACAGCACTTGCGTGTTAAGTTGCGGCGGGTTAACGTGAATAAAAGTTACGCCGCCGCAACTTTGCACGCGGCTTTATGAATCTGGCCCTATATATGTATATATCTATTTTTAGCAGAGACCCTAGAGAATTAAAAATGTCTGTCGTATCGAAATACGAATTAGCCAGCCTAATACAAATTAATATTCTTGTGAGCGTGTATTCTGGGATTTTTTTAATCAGTCATATACCTCCTCATGGAGAGATCTGGGATCTAAAAGACCCCAAATCTCTCCTCTACCCTTAAAACCCAAAACATTTAAAATAAATTTGATCTTTTGCATTACGGTAAAAAAAAAAAAAAAGGCTTTACATGGGGCCGGAACCAGAATTTACGTCTTCGCTCATCTCTGTGCTCAGCTGCTACCAGCGCTGAATCGTTTTATAGGCTTGATCCTCCAGGTAAGCCTGAAAACCACTAGGAAAGTGGTGGGAGGTAGGGATGAGCTTCGTGTTCGACTCGAACATCGTCTGTTTGACCGTTCGTCAAAATTCTAACAAAACGGGTCGTTCGCGCCAAATTCGAGTGACGCACCATGGCCCATAATTCACTGCGGCATTGCACGCTAATGATTGGCCAAGCATGCACTATGACCCGCATGCTTGGCAAATCACATCGCCGTCAGTACAGAGAGCCGTAATTGGCCAAAGCGCTGTTTAGAGAATAGATCAGTCAGAGAGAGAGAGAGTGTCATTTTTTCTAGGTAGATAGAGCAGGCAGGCAGGCTAGTCAGTTAATTTTACAGTGTAGAGGATATATATACATCCCAGGAGTTGTACATATATTTATACACTGTATAGCTTAGCTAGATCAGTTCTTCCTAATTTACTGGCAGGTAGTTGATTGTTCTAGCTGCAGTATTCTCACTTGGTGTATTGCCTGTGTCCTCTGCAGTGTGCACCATAAAGCTACACAGATATTCTATAGACACCAAGCAGGTACAATATGTGAAGGAATTTTTTATTTTTTATTTAAGCATCATTAAAATCACTGCTCCAGGAGCAGTGATTTTAATGATGCTTAAATAAAATAAAATAAAAATAAAAGAAAGAAAAATTCCTTCAATTATTGTACCTGCTGGGTGTCTACAGTATGCCTGTGAAAACGTCTTAGAGAACCCGGGTCTTGCACCAGGGAACATGTATCAATGGAATTTTTTTTTTTTTTTAAATGGTCGTTTTTTCTGGAGCAGTGTTTTTAATGATGCTGCATCATTAAAATCACTGCTCCAGAAAAAACGACCATTTCTAAAACTTTTTTCCATTGAAACATGTTCCCTGTGGCAAGACGTTTTCCGACAATAACTTGCATATGGGGCTTTAAAATTAACACTTTTGAATTCGAACGTTCGAGTCCCATTGACGTCAATAGGGTTCTAAATGTTCGCGCGAACGTTCGAAGGTTCTGGTGCGAACCGAACGCGGGGGTGTTCGGCTCATCCCTAGTGGGAGAGGGGAACAGCCCCTCCCAATGCTTTTAAATGACCCATTGTTGAATCAGGCAACTTTTATGAGAAAGACCGGCGCCTGAGGGAAGAAATTATACTGGGGTTATGGCATCTAGCTACAGCCATAACCCTGGTGTAGCGCCCATGTACTTCCAAGTACGGGTGCTAGTGAAATTTAGTGGGAGTGATCAGAGTGTAAGTGACTCTGATTAAGGTAAGGCTCTCTGTTTCAGCTTGGCTGTGCTGTGGGCTCATTCCGTTGTACCTGGGGTGTAGTTCCACCCCGGGGCGATGGGTGGCAGCAGTGGAGTCAGGACTTGGGTGCTTTTCCCAGCAGCCAATCGGGAGGCCTGATCCTCGCTGGGCATGCTGGGAGAGGGTACTTATAGGACAGACGCCATCTTAGGTGGTTCATTCCTGGAGTGTGGCACCCACCTTTGGGGTGACCACGTCACCGCGCCCCAAGCGTTGTGGCCTACCTGGACGGGGCGTGGGTGCTACGTGCTGTTCCTGGGCCATTCGGGCCTGGGACACCTGCACAGGATGGGGACTCAGTGATCGGCTGAGTTCCCACTTTGGAGATCCCGAGCAAGTTTAGCTGTTCGGTGGGGAGGTCCAGTTGAGGAGTGCCATTGGAAGGCTGGTGGTCCAACGGTATTGAGACGAACCACCAGGGATCGAGGTGCTGGACACTGAGAGATTGACTCCTCTCTCGGTCGGTACCTGGGTGACGTTTACGCAAGGATTCAGGCCAAGCTTTACCAGGGAGGGGTTCCTCTAAAACCTCAATCGGGGAGGGCCTGTGGCGGAGGCGCTTTCCTAAAGTTCACCCTGAAAGAGTCTGTGGGAGAGCTTTTCTTGCAGGTTCCGAGTGATGCTCTGGCTGCCGGGTCGGTGGGGGAGACCTGTCCAGGTACGCTATGCCCACTCAGTCTGGAGTGGTGAAAGAAGCTAATTATTCACGGAGACAGGACTGTTTCACTATCCAGGGCCTGGATCTGCTGTTCTCCTTCCAACCTTTATCTGTCCATTTCCATCACCTGTTGGCTGTTTTTGCCCGACTGGGTAATAAAGAGCACATATAAAGAGACTTCCTATTTGCGGACATTCCTTTACTGCTATTGCATTTCATCGTTCACCCTAAACACTTCACCAGAGCCACGAGGTAGCATGCCATCCCATCATATCTCAGCAGCTCCTTCGTGGGTAGTGCTACACTGGTATTTAGGGTCAAAGTAATGACGTATTTTACAAGTTAGGCGGTTGGCAAGTGGATATTAAACATGTGCATTTGTTTTTGTCTGAATTTCAAGGGTTTTCACTTTCGTTTTAACAAACGATAACAAACGTGCAGATTCCGAAATCCAAAAGATCCGACATAAAAAATGCTTTATTTTCGTTTTGTTGCGACAACAGTTCAATATAAATAGAAGATTCGACATGACGGTGACAATAGCGATCTGTGTCTATTAAACCTGCGGTCGAATGAGCCTAACCTAACTCTATTAGTTCAAGATTATTCGACATAGAGAGAAAAGATTTGACATAGAGAGAAAAGATTTGACATAGAGAGAAAAGATTCAACATAGAGAGAAAAGATGCAACATTATAGAGACATGAAGATTTGACGAAGCAGCTAAAAACATACGATCGCCACAACCAGACATTTATGGTCAAATGCTCCATCCATAGGCTATAGAAGAATTCTAATGTTGGTTGACTAGTATTTATAATTAATAAATATAATTATTACTAGTCATACAACATTAGAATTCTACTATTGATTGTGGGCGGAGCATTTGACCGGAAATCTGCGCCATCGTACAGTTTAGCTGCTCCATCTTGTTAGAACATTCAACAGACACCATAAGCCTTCAATGACAGATTTGACCTTAATTAAGTCATATTTTTAGACGTATGCATTTTTTTTAACGAAAGGAAGTAAATAAAAACGAACTTAGGGAGTAACTAAACGAAATTCCGAAACAAAATATTTCAGTGTGCACATGTCTAGTCGATATACTACATTCTCCTTAAATTATTTTTGAAACCTCCTTTGCAAATAAAGAGAATTCTAAATTGCATTGTCTCCAATCAGCCTCTTACATGAGAGATCTTTATTTCTTGTTTGCTTTTTTTGATTGTTCCTTTGACATCCTTGTTCCTCATACTGTAGATGATGGGGTTCAACATCGGTGTCACGGCTGTATAGAAAATGGACACAGTTTTGTCTATTTCTGCAGAATAAGTAGAGCGGGGTCTCAGATACATAAACATGATGGTTCCATAGTAGAGACTCACCACAGTCAGGTGGGAAGCACATGTGGAGAAAGCTTTGTGTCTTCCATGGGAGGAACGGATCTTCAAGATGGTGGAGATGATGTTAATGTATGAAATTAGAGTCAAACAGAAAGAACACATGACTAAGAGTCCTGCTAAAATATACATCAGCATCTCATTGAACCGAGTGTCCCGGCAAGACATTCGAAAAAAAGGTGGCATCTCACAGAAGAAGTGGTTGACGTGGTGGGACTTGCAGTAGGGGAGTTGGAAGGTAAAGACAACATGTACTGTAGCATTTAGAAGGCAAATACCCCATGATCCTGCTGCTAAACTTACGCACACTGTCTTGTTCATGATGGTGGTGTAGTGTAAAGGTCTACAGATGGCAACAAACCTGTCATACGCCATGACGGCTAGTATAATACAGTCCGTTGCTCCTAAAGCTATAGCAAAGAACATCTGTAATGCACACCCCAACAAGGAAATGCTTTTATCTACGGACAGAGTGTTTATGAGAAGTTTGGGAACGATGGTGGTTGAGAAAAAGATGTCGACAATGGAGAGGTTACCCAGGAAGAAGTACATGGGGGTCTGTAGCTTTGGGTTGATCCTTACCACAATGATCAGTAAAAGATTTCCTGACAGAGTGATTATGTACATCAGAAGGAACACAAGGAAAAATATCACTTGGAGGTGCGGGACATCAGATAGTCCGATGAGGATGAACCTGTCTGAAGACGTTTGGTTGACTACTTCCATAACATTCAGGTTACGTCTGGTAGGAGACAATATACAAAATTTACAAATAAATTTGTATGAAAACTTCACTTTCTTGAAATAACATATATAAATGGACAACCAAAACATTTTTAGTTTTGGTTAGGTGAGTTCTACTGCTCTGCCTCCCACACCGAGTGCATCGCAATGACCAGCTACTCCACTCTCTCCGGCTCTACCCATGGCCACTCTACAGGTAATCTCTTATAATGTTAGAGGCTTGTGCTCCCCACACAAACGTAGCAACAGTGGCGTAACCAGAGTTATTGGCGCCCAGGGCAAAACTTTTTTTTCGCCCCCCCCCCCCCCCCGGCGCTAGCGCATGACCACATACGCCCAATCACAGGGCGCCATGCCAATCAATTGCCACCACTGTACCATCAATTGTCACCACTGTCCCACCAATCGTCACCACTGTGCCACCAATTGTCACCACTGAGCCACCAATTGTCACCACTGAGCCACCAATTGTCACTGTCCAGACATCTATCCACCTCGGAGCTTTATATTATAACCTGCTGGGACTTGTAGTTCTCCATCGTCTCCTGGGGCTCAGGTGCATGCAATCCACCATCTTTGTTCAGTTTTTCTTACTGCTGGGACTTGTAGTCCCATAGATGGTGGATCGCATGCACCTGAGCCCCAGGAGACGATTGAGAACTACAAGTCCCAGCAGGTTATAATACAAGGCTCCGAGATGGATGGGTGTCCGGACATCCATCCACCTCAGAGCCTTATTGTATGATAATGTATAACCTGCTGGGACTTGTAGTTCTCCAATCTCCATGAGCCCCAGGAGAACTACAAGTCCCAGCAGTCTTACTAAAATAACAGGCTCTGAGGTGGATAGGTGGGGATCAGGCAGAGCACCCCTTAAGATTTACACCGACACCCCCCCCCCCCCCTTCTTACCTTGCTGGAGAAATTTGCCGCCGCCGCGCCGCGCTGTAAACACATGTTCTAGGCCAATCAGCGCGCCCTTCTGTCTGGTTGGCTGGTGTTTCCCGCCACTCCCACATCAAGGGAGACAGACAGTTCCACCAGCCAACCAGGCGCGCCGCCGCCGGGTGTGCCAAGATGGCCGACAGCTCCAATGCTAGGCCCAAGCCGCGGCCTTTCCTGAGGCGGCGGCGGCGGCGGCGCATTCCGCGGACGCAAGGATTTTGCCCCCCGCAATTTTTCGCCCGGTGCAGGAGCCCCCCCTGCCCCCCCCTCGCTACGCCAGTGCGTAGCAAGCTTTGGTGGGAGTTGAAGCGGCTGAAGGCGCAGGTGGTCTTCTTACAGGAGACCCACTTCACGCCAAGGTCGCTACCCAGACTTCCATACATCTCTTTAATCAGTGGTTTATTAGCACGTCCCCGACCCCTAAGTCCAGAGGTACGGCTATTGCTATACATAGGTCATGCCCCTTCCAGCCCACGGACACTCGGATCGACCCCTTGGGTCGCTACGTATTCCTAAAGGGCTCTTTGGCAGGACACACGTACACGTTGGCATCTATTTATGTCCCTAACACAAATCAACTGGGTTTCCTTGACTCTACACTGGAGCGACTGGGTGAATTTAGAGAGGGCTTCCTGATTCTCGGGGGAGATTTTAACGTCAGTCCTGACCCCCTGCTGGACACCTCCCACGCTAGACCCCCACATTCCTATGCGTTCCTTAAACATTTTCGTAAGCTCCTTCAGTCCCTCCTTTTGACAGATAGCTGGCGCCTGTTGCACCCCACTGACCAAGACTTCAGCTACTACTCCAAGGTGCATGACGTTTATACTCGCATAGATCACTTATATGTGGACCGAGACATCCTGGAACTTCTGCGCTCTGCCTCTATTGGCACCATCACCATCTCAGACCACGCGCCGGTGTCGGTTGTCTTTGATCTGCCCTCGGGTTCACGACGGTCTTGGACGTGGCAACTGAACGATAACTTGCTGGACGATGTGGGGGTGGTGGGAGACGTCTCGAACACCTTGACCCACTATTTTTCTGAGAATTCTACTGATGATGTGAGTGAGGGTGTGATATGGAAGGCCCATAAGGCGGTGGTTAGAGGGACATTGATCTCCCACGGCTCCCGACTGAAACGGGAACGCATGGTGGATTTTCAGAGGGTATACACTGCCCTCCAGGAAGCCGAACTCCATCATAAGGCGATGGGGGGCCCTGAGGCGCTGAGAAACCTGACCGAGCTAAGAGAACTGCTTCTACGCCTTTTAGATAGACAGACGCACAAACGTTTCCGCTATATGTCCCATAGGTTCTATGAACATGGGAACAAGTGCGGACGCATGCTAGCACGGGCGCTCCGGACACGGACCGCGCAGATGCATGTTCAAAAGCTGTATTCCCCCTCGGGAGAGCCGACAGTGCTGTCTTCTAAAATTGCTGCAGGCTTTCGAGACTACTATGCCGCTTTGTATGACTTGAACCCTGGCCTTCCTCTCTCGGTGCGAGACGCTAAATGCCAATCAATTTGTGACTACTTGTCCTCGTCGGGTCTCCCCTCGCTCACAGATGATCAGTCCTTGGCTTTAGAACGACCAATTACCCTGACTGAGCTTAGATCGACGATCAAGTCCTTACCTAACGGGAAGAGCCCAGGTCCTGACGGGTTCACCAAGGCCTATTATAAGACTTTTATTTCTCAATTGGAGACTCCCTTGTTAAGTTATTTTAATTCTATAGCGGGAGGCAAAGCAATTCTCTCAGAGGCACTGTTAGCTTATATCACAGTGATCCCGAAAGAGGGCAAAGACCCTGCTGCCCCACAGAGCTATCGCCCTATTTCCCTCCTCAACTTAGATGTGAAGATCCTGGCAAAAACCCTGGCTAATAGGCTAAAACACTTATTGCCTGGACTTGTGCACCTTAATCAGACAGGCTTTATCCCGGGTAGGGAGTCCAGGGACAATTCCCTGAGAGCGATTCAGCTTATACACTGGGCTCGCTCCTGTACAGACCCCCAGCCCTACCTCATCCTCTCCACTGATGCTGAAAAGGCATTTGACCGGGTTGACTGGTCATATTTGCAGGAGGTGCTTAGTCATTTGGGTCTTGGTCCTCGTATGTTGGCTTCCATCCTGGCCCTTTACTCTGATCCTTGTGCACAGGTAAAGGTGAATGGCACCCTTTCTTCCCGTTTCCCTATCAGGAACGGCACGAGACAGGGTTGCCCTCTTTCACCCCTCCTCTTTGCTCTGGTACTGGAGCCTCTGCTCCGCACGATCAGAGCCAATAGTGACATCAGGGGTCTGCAGGTTGGGAATGCGGAACATAAGCTATCAGCCTATGCTGATGATGTTCTTTTCCATATGGCAAACCCCCTGATCTCATTGCCGACCCTGTTGAGAGAACTTAAATATTTTGGAACCTTATCTAATTTTAAAATAAACTATGAGAAATCCGAGATCCTTCCCATAAACATGTCCCTGAACCTAGCAGAGAGACTTAGAGACGCCTTCCCTTTTTCGTGGACCAGGGCATCCCTGCGCTATCAAAGAATTCTTAACTGGCGTTTCCATTCTCACTCGAAGCTTTGGGTTTCTCTGGAAAAGTGTCTCGCGGGGAGGAATCTATCATACGCGCCGTGGTTGCCCCGGGAGCATAGGGGTCTTTCTGAGACGACTTCCCCGCTGACGACGCATGTGCTCGCGGTCTGGGATAGAATTAATGCTCTAGTTAAATTGTCTCCCCCTATGTCACAGCTGGCCCCACTGGGTGGCTTTCTCTGGTTCCCCCCAGGAGAACAAATGGCCTTTTTTGGGTCATGGGTGGATGATGGTAACGCCAGTTGCGGCAAACTTATGAAAGAAGGTAGACTCCTAGACTATGAGGCCCTCCCGGTGGGTCGACAGGGCCCACAGATGAACTTCTGGCGCTATAGACGGTTACTCCATTTCTTTGAGAAGCAGGGTCATAAGATCAGGGACCCCTCCTCTCTTACCTCGTTTGAGAGTCTTTTTGCTACTGAAGAACCTACCCCCCACCTAGTATCGGAGCTATACCGCCTGCTGGGTTCCGCTACCCCTCTGCCCACGCCTGCCTACATACGGAAATGGGAGGGAGATCTGAATCAGGTCCTCACGGACACACAACTGACCCATATATACCGCCTCACTCATACTTCCTCCATAGATTCCAAAACTCAGGAGACAAATTTTAAAATTTTGTCTCGCTGGTACCGTGTACCAGCGGACATGGCGTGTATTTACCCCACTCAATCCGGGTTGTGCTGGCGGGGGTGTGCGCACAGGGGCACACTCATTCACATCTGGTGGGACTGCCCCTTGATTAAACCCTTTTGGGTGGATGTGAGGGAGCAGATACTGACGATCACGGGAATAGACATCCCACTCTCTCCGGTGCACTTTCTTCTTCATGTCCCAACAATCCCTCTAAGTCATTACAAGAAAAGTGTAATACCACATTTACTTAATGCAGCCAGGAGACTGCTTCCGGCTTACTGGAGGCAGTCTAGGGTCCCTGTTTGGGAGGATTGGATACGGGTTGTGAGCGCCGAGGGTTGGGTGGTGACGTGCCGTGGCCACCACGAACGACATCTGGCTATTTGGGCGCCGTGGACGGAGTATGTCTCGGACCCTACCTTTGTCCCCTCTAGTTTAGACGTTGCTCTGTTGGAATTGGCAGAGCCTGCCCTTAAAGCTCGCAGTTTGCAGGCCCTCGACGGAGGGGGAGCTGGCTAAGTGGTTAATCACGATGCGGTCTGATGGAGCTTGTAATATGAGCTGGAGTGATGCACCCGGTGTGGAGGTAAACACGTTCCTTATCGACTTTGGAGGTACGCACTGCTCTCTTCTTTCTTTCTTCTTTCCGCCCCCCCCCCTTCTCTCCCTCTCCCCCTGTACTCTTTATTTCCGGTTCCTTATTGTACTTATTGCCAGTGGATTTATTTATCGGCATATGTTGGGTGTACTGTGTTTTTCGGGGGTTTTTTTGGAGCACATAAGGGGGTCGTGGTTAGCTTCGTGGCCCCTGCCTGGGTGCCTTCGCCGGCCCCCTTGCCCTGGCCCTCTGGCTCACTTGGGGATGTGGGTGGCTAGATGGAGGCCTTGGTGCCCCCCCTCCTCCTTGGTTGTGGGTTGCAGGTCCAGACCTGGGTCGTGTAGTTCCTGGTCCCCCCCTATGTCATATCTTGGCCATAAGCACTCACGTAAACTTCCTATCTAATCTGTACCAGGGTCTGGGTAGTTCAGCGAATACACTAGGTGGGTCCCCCTCTATCGCCCCACCTTGTTGATGTAAACAACATGCCCTTTTAGACTGCTGCCCATCTGACTACTCTTGCTACCCTGGGGATCGGAGTGGCTTCTGGTGCCCCTTTGGGAGTTTGCGGCTGTGGCGACCCTTGTGGTTTTGATCACACTCACTGGTAATGTCTTTATATGCACACACGGTATGCTATATCTGAAATATACTTTTGGCTGTTTGGAGGCCCTGCGTGGCCGAATTTCCGACACACGGAACTTTGTTGGACATGCCTGTCCTAAGTTTTACATGTCTTTCTTCCTTCCCCCTCCCCTCCCCTTTGTTTTTCTCTGTTATTCCTTTAATAAAAACTGATTATACAAAAAAAAAAAAAATTATAAGTACTAAAGTGCAGCGCTCTAAGATGAATGGTAAGTGTTGCCAGATTGTGCTAACAGTAGGAGGAGCACCATTAAATGAAACAGCCTAACAAACACGTATAACTCTCAGCACAAGCATTTTGGGACTGAGATCAAAAGTAACATTTCTGTCTTTGCAGATGACACCAAGCTATGCAGTGAAATAACATCCTTACAGGATGTCTCCAATTTACAAGCCAACCTCAATGCTCTGTCTAATTGGGCGACTATGTGGCAGATGAGGTTTAATGTTGATAAATTTAAAGTTATGCACTTGGGGGCTAAGAATATGCATGCATCATACATACTTGGGGGAGTACAACTGGGGGGATCTGTAGTGGAGAAGGATCTGGGGGTTTTAGCTGATCATAAGCTCAATAATGGCATGCAATGCCAAGCTGCGGTTTCCAAAGCGAGCAAAGTCATTTCTTGCATTAAGAGAGGTATGGACTCCAGAGAGAGAGATATCTTTTGCCCCCCCCCCTGTGCAAATCATTAGTAAGACCTCATCTGGAATATGCAGTCCAGTTTTGGGCACCAGTTCTCAAAAAGGATATCAGAGAACTGGAGAAAGTGCAGAGAAGGGCAACTAAACTGATAAGAGGCATGGAGGAGCTCAGCTATGAGGAAAGATTAGAGGAACTTGAATTTATTCACTCTTGAGAAGAGGAGAATAAGGGGGATATGATCAACATGTACAAATATATAAGGGGTCCATATAGTGAAATTGGTGTTGAGCTATTCACTTTACGGTCAACACTGAGGACAAGGGGGCACTATTTACGTCTAGAGGAAAAGAGATTTCATCTCCAAATACGGAAAGGTTTCTTCACAGTAAGAGCTGTAAAAATGTAGAACAGACTCCCTCCAGACGTGGTTCTGGCCAGCTCAGTAAATTGCTTTAAGAAAGGCCTGGATTATTTCCTAAATGTACATAATATAACCGAGTACTAAGATTTGTAGGTAAAGTTGATCCGGGGTAAATCCAATTCCCTCTGGGGGGATCAGGAAGGAATTTTTTCCCCTGCTGTAGCAATTTGGATCATGCTCTGCTGGAGTTTTTTGCCTTCCTCTGGATCAACTGTGGGTATGGAGTTTTATTTTATTTGTTTATTTTTTTGTGGTTGAACTGGATGGACTTGTGTCTTTTTTTTAACCATGTAAATTTATAAAAAAAATTAACTCCTTCAATAAACATGTTTTTCAGCCTACCTTATGGAAAGTATTCATAAAATACTCATTGCCTTCTTAGCAAGTCTGCCCTTACATGAGAGTTCCCATCAGAGCGCCCCTTATATCAAGATCTCCAACAGAGTTTCCCCCTACATCAGATTCACCATTAGAGTTCCCTTCACATTAGAGTCCCCATTAGTGTTCGCCTTACATTGGAATCCCCTTTCGAGTCCCCTTTACATGATAGTCTTCATCAGAGTTCTCCTTTACATGAGGGTCCCCATCAGATTCCCTCTTACATTAAAGCCTCCATCAGAGTCTGTCCTTACCTTACAGCATAGCTGTGGTAGCAGGGTGGGAGCCAGGATGCGGGGAAGGTTTGGACTGAGTGTCAGGGGACTAGCCAGAGAAGAACTGGCACTTTTGCCAATACCCAGCATGGCCACACTATTCACACACTGGCACACGCAGGGCGTGACAGGTTGCAGGGCTTATTTGCCTTTATAAAGACGCTAGCCCTACTCACTGGTTGCTGGATGATCATTAGCCCCCCTTTGTTTCTGTGCTCCTGCGTATGCCGTTATTGGATTTCCTGTTACTGACCCGGCTTGCCTTGGACCTGTCTTGCCTCTACTCATGGCTCTGACCCCGGCTTGTCATACTGACTTCACTACTGCCTGATCAGCTGTGTATGATATTGGCTTGTTCCTGACCCTGGGACCTGTCTCTGTTCCTGACTGATCTACCGTGCACGACCCTTGGCTTTGCTCCCGACTCTGCTTTCCATCTTGCCCAGCTGTTAAGAGCCACCTGCTACTTCTGAAGACACCTGCCCTGCTCTATCCTGCCCTCATCAGGTGATCATCATCTCGGCTCTTCAGGCTACCTGTGCTTCTTTGGCCACAGCACCTCCTGTATCAACTTTTAGGGGTTCTCTGCACTCCACTGAAAGGGAAGACCTCTCAGCTCTTTGGCCTCCAACCAGGTACGTGACGTGGAGGAAGTTGCATCTTCCTGTGAATGCAGGAGCACAGTCAACAAAGGCCTAGTAACCAATGGCAAGGATGATGACAGCACAGTGAGAGGGACCTACATTGGAGATTGCATGGGGGGGGTGGGCTGAAATTGAGACCATGAGAAAAGTTCTGCTGACTTGAATCCTAAATCTGTGCAGTGTGAGAGAACAGTGGGTGCCACTGCCTTTGAGGCCTGTATACCCAGCACACATTGCACACATTGAGGATGTGCCACTGCCTCTGTTGGGTTCTTAATGCTATCTGAGTACCAGTAGGATAGATAAACCATCTCTATTATATCTGCTTTCTACAGGTTGTTAATTCAGAATTTCATAATTGAATGGGAAAAGAGGGCCATTCTTCCAATTCCACCCCTGTTCCAAGGACAGCTTTCTTCCTCTTGCGTTTCCAGAATGTATCGCTACCTCATTCAGGAGCCGCTGAGTATAAGTGGGATCGGCATGTTGAGTTACCTGGCAGGTGTCTAGGGGTGATACTTGTGAGTTGAGGCGAAAAGAACGAATGTCCAGTCTTTAGTTGGGTTTTCTTCAATGCTTTATTCCAAGGCCCAACATGGCCTTCATCAACATAGTTGTCAGGGACCTACCTGTGGGCTCCGACGAGTCCCTGTTGCTCGCGCTCCAGTTTTGCGTGTATGCGCGCCGCGCGTGCGCGCGCGTGCACCTATCGTGCGCGCGCGTGCACGGCGCGCGTCTGCGTCACGGGGGCGCGCGCATGCGCGGCGGGAGCGCGCGCATGCGCACTAGCCTCTCTTCCCCTTTAAAAGATCAGTAGCAGCAGTGACACCTTGCTGTCTGATCTACAGCTTTGTGTCCTGAAAACCCTGAAACCTGAAGTCTGTTGAAACCTGATACCTGCTTGCTATTGTAACCTGATACCTGCTTTACCCGATACCTGACCCGGCTCCGTCTGACTACCTGATTATCGTTACCGAACCCTGGCTTGACCCGACTCCGCTCTTCTCTGCTGCCTATCATTACCAGACCTATGCTTGAACTTTGACAAACGTTACCTCCGCTACAAGAGTGACTTTCGGGTGATCCGTCTATCTGACCCTTGTTGACTGCATACCTGTTCCTGTCTTGCATCTGACCCGGCTCGTCCACCTGTTCCGCTATCCGGTTCCAGTGGCCCTCCAGAGACGCTGTCTCCTCCACTGCCTGTCCGCAAGACTTCCATTCCGCCCGGTCTGCTGTCATCCCAAGCACTCCTACCCCGCCGTGCTCCCGGACTTGCTGTCCCCACTCCAGCAGTCCCTGAACCCGGGTGGTAAGAGGGGCTCTTTCCTGCATACGAGGCTCTATCCACGAGGTACGTAACAGTATCAGACAGCCATGTCAGAGCCTGCGGGAATAGCCCCTGCCATAGACGAAATCTGCAAACACCTGGCGTCCCTCACAGAAGCAGTAAAGAACCTACAGGAAGGCTACGTTAGGCTAGAAGGACAGGTACACAGCCTGGCTGCCCCCAATGATCCAGCTGCTCCTTCAACCTCCAGATCCGCATCAGCTGTTTCTGCTCCTTCGGTGGTAATGCTCCCACCTGAACCAAGAGTTCCAGTGCCAGAGCGATTCGCTGGCGACCGCACCAAATTTCGAGCCTTCCGTAGCGCCTGTGAGCTCTACTTCGCCCTGCAACCCCGGACATTTTCCTTGGAGGTCACTAAAGTAGGATTTGTGAAAGAGAGAGGACACATATTGAGAACATAGTTAAGCTGCTCGCCCCGAAATTACAAAAAAGACAAAGAAGGGTTCCCCAAATGGGCTTTTAGGCAGCAATATAAAGAATATAGAAGTATGTATAGGTTATATAAAGCAGTGTTTATTGCCAAAATCCCCGGTAACCACATGAGTTAGAACAAGTTGGAACATTTGTATAAATGAAATAAAATAAAGGTCAACATTCCTGAATACAGTGTGCATAGAAAATACATATACAGTTTTGTATCGTTGAGCCCCGACGCGTTTCGACCAATCCGGTCTCTTCAGGGGGCAAAAATGTTTCTAGAAAATAATAATATTAAGGTATGAATTCAAAGTAAGTACATAACATCATATAAAACAATAAAATGGTATACTGATATAGTTACCACTGAATCAGGAAATGGATAACATAAAAAGCCGCTGTGAGGTCCGGAGGGGCCTGACTGCCCCCGCCCATCCAAAGCGGCGGGGGGGCCTGCCTCAGGGAACCTACAAGGAGCCACACAAAGAGCATCCGCCAGGAGCAACGGAGGGGCAGTCACCTGCAGAGGAACACCCACAAAGCCCATGATTAGTGGAAATGATTATTTCGGGTAGGTTGGTTAAAAAGTTAATTGCTGGTTTACAGCCAATTAATGTGTAGGTACATATATTAGGGTAATATAGTGGTACAGGGGCTGAGGGCAAGTGCCAATTGCCAACACATATAGGGAGAGTAAAGGCATACTTAGGGGTCCAATACGAGTAAGATAGTTGGGAGTATAAAATTAAGTGAGAAATTGCTGTAATGAAAATCAGTGAATACAAGTGAATGAGATAGTGAGTGTAAACTGATAAGGTGGGCGATTGTCAAAATAAGACAGACCAATGGTGAAATAAGTGTGTGAAATAAGAGTGAAAGTTGAAGTGAAAAACAATATGGTGAGAGTGAAATAAAAAATAGGAAGGTGGATGATTAGTCCCTCAATGAGATGGGGGATGGTGTGAGTGAGTGTGGTGAAGAGTGAAAGGATCTTAAAAAGCATGAATGAGTGAGATATTTACCTGATAAAATCAAGGGTAGAGGTTGGATAAAGTAATTATGGAACCCAGACAGCAGTTATGCATTCTAGGAATGGACACAATGCCAGAAAATAGGGACAGAGATGCATTAGCATCCAATCTGGCCTACATGGAACCTTGTGATGGTTCCCTGATGAGCTGCTCCCTATATATGCCCCTTAGTGGGTGTGGTGATCAGATGATCACATGCAGGTGGACTGCCTCCCTCCATTGAGCCATGGGGAGGCTTATGGCCGCCGAAATGGCAGCCCACGTGTGGCTTCCTCGGCGTTCCTGGAGGGCTAAACCAGCCCCGACAATGTCGTCATCCCCGACATAGCAACGCGGCGTCAAAACGCTGCACGCACGCCCAGGAGCGTGCTTGCGCGCTGCGCCGCGGCTTGAACGGGGAGGATCCAAGGAACACCACCAGCTGGGAAAAGCTCAATGGGGCGTCTGGGGACTGGCTCCAGCACCCCACGAGCAATGGGAAGGGGGACAGGGACTGTCCCCCCTCCCCCAGCCGGGAAGTAACCGAGGGCCCGGCCCCATCCCCCATGAGGGTGGGGGGGGGTTTGGCCATTCCCCGCCGGAAAGAACAAGCGGCCATAATACATTATAAAGACCATATGTGACAGTTGACATCCATATACTGAACTTCAAAAAAAGGGGAAGGGGGTATTTTATACAGGCATATTATATAGATAATGTATAGACATAAATAGCGTGTTAGTACCATGGCTATAAACCCCAAGCTTGTTGGATATGATTTAATTAGGACAAATATTCGGTAGGAGTATTTGAACATGCTAGAATACAGAAGTCTGTCCTGCAATTACTTCCGAAGCGAGCAAAAGAGGGGGGATTAGGGGTACAGTCCCCCCAAAAAAACAGAAGGAAAAATAATAATGATAAACCTTCTGAAAACCTCAACACCAAGCTGATGTATGATGCACCAGAAATGTGAGTCATGGGTTGGGTATGCAGGGGTTTAAGCTGAACATGGAAAAACACACAATAAATGTCAATCTATGTATAGACACAAATTGCGTGTTAATACCATGGCTATAAACCCCAAGCTTGTTGGATATAGTTGGGACAAATATTCGGTAGGAGTAATTGGACATGCTAGAATACAGAAGTCTGTCTTGCAGTTACTTCCGAAGCGAGCAAAAGAGGGGGGATTAGGGGTACAGTCCCCCCAAAACACAGAAGGAAAAATGATAAACCTTCTGAAGACCTCAACACCAAGCTGATGTAAGATGCACCAGAAATGTGAGTCATGGGTTGGGTATGCAGGGGTTGAAGCTGAACATGGAAAAACACACAATTAATGTCAATCTCAATATGTCAGGGGAGAAAGGGGGGTTTTAGCCCCCAAGTGTTAATGCGAAAGAGAGAGGACACATATTGAGAACATAGTTAAGCTGCTCGCCCCGAAATTACAAAAAAGACAAAGAAGGGTTCCCCAAATGGGCTTTTAGGCAGCAATATAAAGAATATAGAAGTATGTATAGGTTATATAAAGCAGTGTTTATTGCCAAAATCCCCGGTAACCACATGAGTTAGAACAAGTTGGAACATTTGTATAAATGAAATAAAATAAAGGTCAACATTCCTGAATACAGTGTGCATAGAAAATACATATACAGTTTTGTATCGTTGAGCCCCGACGCGTTTCGACCAATCCGGTCTCTTCAGGGGGCAAAAATGTTTCTAGAAAATAATAATATTAAGGTATGAATTCAAAGTAAGTACATAACATCATATAAAACAATAAAATGGTATACTGATATAGTTACCACTGAATCAGGAAATGGATAACATAAAAAGCCGCTGTGAGGTCCGGAGGGGCCTGACTGCCCCCGCCCATCCAAAGCGGCGGGGGGGCCTGCCCCAGGGAACCTACAAGGAGCCACACAAAGAGCATCCGCCAGGAGCAACGGAGGGGCAGTCACCTGCAGAGGAACACCCACAAAGCCCATGATTAGTGGAAATGATTATTTCGGGTAGGTTGGTTAAAAAGTTAATTGCTGGTTTACAGCCAATTAATGTGTAGGTACATATATTAGGGTAATATAGTGGTACAGGGGCTGAGGGCAAGTGCCAATTGCCAACACATATAGGGAGAGTAAAGGCATACTTAGGGGTCCAATACGAGTAAGATCACTTGTATTCACTGATTTTCATTACAGCAATTTCTCACTTAATTTTATACTCCCAACTATCTTACTCGTATTGGACCCCTAAGTATGCCTTTACTCTCCCTATATGTGTTGGCAATTGGCACTTGCCCTCAGCCCCTGTACCACTATATTACCCTAATATATGTACCTACACATTAATTGGCTGTAAACCAGCAATTAACTTTTTAACCAACCTACCCGAAATAATCATTTCCACTAATCATGGGCTTTGTGGGTGTTCCTCTGCAGG
Organism: Rana kukunoris; assembly: GCA_029574335.1. Lineage (NCBI taxonomy): Eukaryota > Metazoa > Chordata > Amphibia > Anura > Ranidae > Rana > Rana kukunoris. Next base: position 16,562,271 of record CM056059.1, on the reverse strand, counting down.
TGACTGCCCCTCCGTTGCTCCTGGCGGATGCTCTTTGTGTGGCTCCTTGTAGGTTCCCTGGGGCAGGCCCCCCCGCCGCTTTGGATGGGCGGGGGCAGTCAGGCCCCTCCGGACCTCACAGCGGCTTTTTATGTTATCCATTTCCTGATTCAGTGGTAACTATATCAGTATACCATTTTATTGTTTTATATGATGTTATGTACTTACTTTGAATTCATACCTTAATATTATTATTTTCTAGAAACATTTTTGCCCCCTGAAGAGACCGGATTGGTCGAAACGCGTCGGGGCTCAACGATACAAAACTGTATATGTATTTTCTATGCACACTGTATTCAGGAATGTTGACCTTTATTTTATTTCATTTATACAAATGTTCCAACTTGTTCTAACTCATGTGGTTACCGGGGATTTTGGCAATAAACACTGCTTTATATAACCTATACATACTTCTATATTCTTTATATTGCTGCCTAAAAGCCCATTTGGGGAACCCTTCTTTGTCTTTTACTAAAGTAGGATTTGTAATCTCCCTACTACAAGGGGACACTCAGACCTGGGCACACCGGCTGCTCGAGGAGAATGGTGATCAGACACGGACCCTGTTCGCGTTTCTTGAGGCCATGGCTTTGCTATATGATGACCCTCAACGAGCCGCTACCGCAGAGTCTGCCCTACTCACGCTCCAGCAAGGCCGCAGAGCGGCTGAGGACTATGTTACGGACTTTAGGCGCTGGAGCGCGGACACTCAATGGAACGATGCAGCTCTGCGGCACCAGTTTCGCTTGGGCCTTTCTGAAAGTCTTAAGGACGAACTCGCTCGAGTGGGGGTGCCCGAGACCCTCGAGGATCTAATTACCACAGCTATCCAGATCGACCGCCGGCTTCGTGAACGCCGGGCTGAGCGATCTTCTCAACCGAACCGTCCCACCTGGATGACTGCCAAAGTGCCTATGCCGGCTTCTCGTTACCTACCTCCTACCTACCCAAATCCCCCCAGCACCAACCAGGACTCATCTGAACCCATGCAACTTGGCCTCTTGCGACCAACACTACCACCTGAAGAGCGGGCACGTCGTCGCCAACTCAACCTTTGCATGTACTGCGGCGGGACTGGCCACTACGTTCACAACTGCCCTGTTAAGACACGTAAGTGCCTCACCTCAGTTCCTGTCAACTTCTCAGCCCTGTCAGGCAATGCAACCCACCTTGCTCTACCTTTTTCGTTACAGTGCCAGGGAAGGAATATTCCGGTCAACGCCATCCTTGACTCCGGCGCATGCAGCTGCTTCATCGATACCGCTTTTGTCAACCTGCACAGCATCCCCTTACGAAGAAAGACCCATGGACTCTCTGTTTTCCTGGCCGACGGCTCCCGCATTAGTTCTGGACAGGTAACCCAAGAGACTCTACCTCTACCTGCTTTAATTGCTCCTCAGCACAAGGAACTGTTGGTCCTAGATGTGATTTCCTCTCCTCTGTTTCCGGTAATCCTCGGCCTACCCTGGCTTCAGGCTCACAACCCTCTGATTAATTGGGCATCTGGAGAGGTGTCTTTTCAGTCCCCTTACTGCCAGCAATATTGTCTACCAGGGCCCACCAGTTCGCCTCCCACCTTACTATGTATGGACTCTGACCCAAGCCTGCTTCAGTGCATTCCTGAACCCTATCATGAATTCCTGGACGTTTTTAGTAAACGAGGGGCCGACTCCCTTCCGCCCCATCGCCCCTATGACTGCCCGATCGAGCTCCTCCCAGGGGCCGAAATTCCTTTTGGGCGTATTTTTCCGTTGTCAGAAAAGGAGCAGGAGGCCCTAAAAATATATATAGATGAAAACTTACATAAGGGGTTCATCCGGCCTTCTACCTCCCCAGCAGGCGCTGGAATATTTTTTGTTACAAAGAAGGATCAGTCCCTCCGTCCGTGTGTAGATTACCGGGAACTCAATAATATCACAGTGAAAAACCGGTACCCCGCTACCCCTGGTACCCGAGCTCTTCCAAAAACTGAGGTCAGCTATCGTCTTCACCAAGCTAGATCTGAGAGGGGCCTACAACCTGGTCCGTATTCGGGAGGGGCACGAATGGAAAACAGCTTTTCGTACCCGATTCGGTCACTACGAGTACCTAGTCATGCCCTTCGGACTATGTAATGCGCCCGCCACCTTTCAGCATTTTATTAATGACGTACTCAGAGACTTTCTGGACATCTTTGTAATTGTCTATCTTGATGATATCTTAGTCTTTTCCAGATCATTAGACAGACACCGAGAGCATGTTCGTAAAGTACTCCACCGGCTCCGTCTACACAGATTATACGCCAAGGCAGAGAAATGCGAATTTGAACGTCAGACCATCCAGTTCCTAGGCTTGGTAATCTCTCCCACCGGAATTAAGATGGACCCGCAGAAGGTGTCTGCTATCCTCGACTGGCCGGTACCCCTAGACAAGAAAGGGGTACAACGCTTCGTAGGTTTTGCAAACTTCTATAGAAGATTTATCAGGGGGTTTTCTGCAATAATTTCTCCCATCACACAATTGACCAGACAAAACCTACGTTTTCACTGGAACCCAGAAGCTCAAAAGGCCTTTGACCGACTCAAAAAGCTTTTCACGTCAGCCCCGATCCTCAGTCACCCTGATCCTGCACTACCCTATATCCTCGAGGTTGACGCATCTGAAGTCGCAGTGGGAGCTGTTGTCTCCCAACGCCAGGGAAATAAAGACCTAATGCATCCCATCGGATTCTTTTCCCGGAAACTTTCTCCTGCGGAAAGAAATTATGATGTCGGAGATCGTGAGCTACTTGCCATCAAGACCGCACTGGAGGAATGGAGGTACCTGTTAGAAGGCGCAGCCCACCCAGTATTAATTTATACCGATCACAAGAATCTTGAGTACCTAAGATCTGCTAAAAGGTTGAAACCCCGTCAAGCCCGCTGGGCGCTGTTTTTCTCACGCTTCTGTTTTCACATCACCTACCGGCCAGGTTCAAAGAACGTCAAGCCAGACGCATTATCCCGGATGCATGATAACCCCAAGGATATACCGGTTCCTGACACTATTTTACCAGCAGGTAACTTCCTACTTCTCCAGTCTGGTCTACTCTCCGAAATTAGAGAAGCATCCACAGATGCCTCCAAACCTTCCAGCATCACTTTAACATCTAGGGATGGACTGTTTTGGAGAGGCAGCCAAATTTTCGTTCCAGAAACAAGCCGTGTGGAAGTCCTGAAACTCCTTCACGACCACCCATTGGCGGGACATTTTGGGGTTCGGAAAACCCTCGAACTGGTCCGTCGTACCTTCTGGTGGCCAGACCTGGAAAATTTCTGCAAGACATATGTCAACTCATGCCCCACGTGTAATCGAAACAAGACCGCAAGAAGCCGAGCTTGGGGACTGTTGAAGCCCCTACCTGTACCCAATAGACCCTGGGAAATGATTTCTATAGACTTTATAGTCGAACTTCCTCGTTCAGAGGGGTGCACGGCAATTTTTGTAGTCGTGGATCGCCTATCCAAAATGGCTCATTTCCTTCCCTTAAGGAGTACCCCAACGGCCACAGAGACTGCTCGCATCTTCATCAAGGAGATTGTTCGGCTACACGGAATTCCCTCCGACATCGTGTCTGACAGGGGGGTTCAGTTCACGTCCCGCTTCTGGAGATCCTTATGTGAAACCTTGAAGATTAAACTCTCCTTTTCCTCAGCCTATCATCCCCAAACCAACGGGCAAACAGAGAGGACCAATCAGACTCTTGAACAGTACATTAGGTGCTTTACGTCCTTCTCTCAGGACGATTGGGTTTCCCTGCTACCCCTAGCGGAGTTTGCGTACAATAACGCCAACCACTCAGCTACCGGGCAATCCCCCTTCTTTGCCAACTATGGTTTTGATCTAACCTTTTTACCTGACCTTTTTTCAGAATCCCCAGTCCCGGCAGTGCAGAGTACGATGGAGTTCCTCAGCCACAACAACCAGGTATTACGGGAAGCGGTGACTAAAGCTCAAGCTGCCAGTAAAAAGTTCTTTGACCGGAAGAAGAGAGGCGAATTAATCCTGCAACCAGGTGACCAGGTATTGCTATCTACAACCAACCTCAAGTTAGCCTGTCCTTCAAAGAAGTTGGGACCAAAGTTCATAGGACCTTTTCCAGTACGAAGGAAGATCAATGAGGTATCGTATGAACTATCCTTACCTGATTCTTTGAAAATTCATCCAGTATTCCATGTGTCATTGTTGAAACCTGCAGTTCTGGATCCCTTTCCTGATAGAGGGACCAGTCCCCCAGAACCTGTTCTTGTTGATGGGTGCGAGGAATATGTTGTGGAGGCCATCCTCGACTGTAGGAAGCGGCAAGGGCAAACTCAATTTTTAGTAAAATGGAAAGGGTATGGCCCAGAAGACAATTCCTGGGAACCCGAAAACAACATCCATGCACAGAGACTGATTCGCAATTTTTTTTCCGCTCACCCTGAAAAAAGAATCCAATTTGGCATCCGGAGGCTGCCCCTTGAGGGGGGGTAATGTCAGGGACCTACCTGTGGGCTCCGACGAGTCCCTGTTGCTCGCGCTCCAGTTTCGCGTGTATGCGCGCCGCGCGTGCGCGCGCGTGCACCTATCGTGCGCGCGCGTGCACGGCGCGCGTCTGCGTCACGGGGGCGCGCGCATGCGCGGCGGGAGCGCGCGCATGCGCACTAGCCTCTCTTCCCCTTTAAAAGATCAGTAGCAGCAGTGACACCTTGCTGTCTGATCTACAGCTTTGTGTCCTGAAAACCCTGAAACCTGAAGTCTGTTGAAACCTGATACCTGCTTGCTATTGTAACCTGATACCTGCTTTACCCGATACCTGACCCGGCTCCGTCTGACTACCTGATTATCGTTACCGAACCCTGGCTTGACCCGACTCCCGCTCTTCTCTGCTGCCTATCATTACCAGACCTATGCTTGAACTTTGACAAACGTTACCTCCGCTACAAGAGTGACTTTCGGGTGATCCGTCCATCTGACCCTTGTTGACTGCATACCTGTTCCTGTCTTGCATCTGACCCGGCTCGTCCACCTGTTCCGCTATCCGGTTCCAGTGGCCCTCCAGAGACGCTGTCTCCTCCACTGCCTGTCCGCAAGACTTCCATTCCGCCCGGTCTGCTGTCATCCCAAGCACTCCTACCCCGCCGTGCTCCCGGACTTGCTGTCCCCACTCCAGCAGTCCCTGAACCCGGGTGGTAAGAGGGGCTCTTTCCTGCATACGAGGCTCTATCCACGAGGTACGTAACAATAGTACAGGACAGGAAAGGTTGATGAGCAGAGAGAGAGAATTTGAGTATCAGGCCTTGGATATCAAAAAGGTGAGAGAACAATCTTACTCTCAGCAATGATGAACTCAGTTTGTCGCCACTCCAATTGGAATGGGTAAAGTGCCCCCGGACAGGCCTCTGCCACAGGCCTGGCAGCCAGAACGTCACTTGCGAAGGTTGGGAGGACCAGGCCTCTGCCACAGGCCTGTCTCGGGCCTCTGACAAAGGCCTAGTACTTGAGTGAGCATGAAATTGAAATGAGCGAGTCCTCCCAATAGATTTAGTTAGAGTCCCTGGATCCCCGATGGTTCGTTCAAGCCCTATTGGATCACCTGCCTCTGGGTTCTCCTCAAGCCGATCCCCCACCGTACGCCTCCCAGCCTGGGATCCTTTGAGGATGAGTTTGGGACCCAGCAGCTACTGGGATCCATCTCTGTATTAGAATGAAGCTCCGCCTGGTGCGCAACTTTGGCCTGGTAGGCCACGGCTGCGTGGTCCATGTATGTGCGCACCGTGAAGGTGAATGCCGCACCTGGAAATCGGACCCCATAGACAGCAATAACGGCCCTCAGACCAAGGCGGCTGCCCCAGATATAGCCTCCCTCAGCATGCCCTGGCGAGGGAACCAACCCCTTTGATTGGCTGATGAGGAAAACGAGTCTGCCAGAACCCCACTAGTGCCAATTGCCGCCCAGGGGTGGACACACACCCCTGGAGCGCAGACTGGCACACAGGATAGGTCTGGAAATGGCAGCAGCCCAAATTTTACAAATTGCGAATAGGAGCCATGTAACTCTCCCATTCTCCACTAACTTCAGCATAATGCCCCTACAAAAAGTAAGGGGGCGCTACAAGAACATTAAGTGAAGGTAAATTCACCCTAACTAAATGAAAAAAATTAGGACTATACTGTATATATAAACTTGTAAAATTCATGAGTTTCCCTTTAAAATACATAGAAAAGATAATTATTTGGAAATAATACTATAAAAATAATACCTTAATTATTTCCTATCAAAAAAGCAACACAGTTAGAATGGTGAAAAAAATGTCTAGTGAACTTAATTGTGACATTAAATACAAATAGTACAAACAGCGCTAATGTGTAGTGAAGCCACACAAGTGAACTTAAACAAATAAACAATAAGTGACAAAAATATTATTAATGTAGAGACCCGTGAATAAATGAGTCTAAAGGTAAACAGTTCATAAAGTGTCTGAAGAAATAAATCTTCTGAATTTCTCCAAAGGGCAGTCCTCCACCACACCAGTGTAATGAAAACTCCTCCACCAATACGATTGGCCACTCACCAGAACTAGTAGCCTTACACTCACGTGTTTGGCATAACAAGCATGTCATACAATCCTCAAGTCAGTGTTCAGGATTCATATCCAAAAATGTAGAGGGGAGAGGTTATTCATGAATAAGTCAAATCTATGACGAAACATGTCGGGGGCGTGACTACACTAAAGATCTTTTGATCATTTGAGACCAACGTGAGACTACCTGCATGTGTTTTTCTATGCTAGTGACCAGCTGGATGCCGCGGACTAGGCCGAAGCCACGGCCTCGTCTAAACTTAAAGACTCCTGCCCACAGCTCCTCAGGACCGGCACGGCGTCCATCAAAAAAAAACTTGATTTGAATCGTGAATCAAGTTTTTTTTTTGGGAGAATATCGCCCAGCTCTACACCCTAGGTATATGTCAGGTGGAGACAACCCATGATACCTGCGATTTTGTGTAAAATTAGGCCTAATAAGGTAGGGTGACCAGACATCCCCGGTTTCTGGGGACAGTCCCCGGTTTGAGGACACTATCCCTGTACCAAGTTTGTCCCCAGTTTGGATTTGAACAGGGGCTGGGGCAATTTCATAGACAGTCAGTGCAGGATTAAAAAACTAAATCTGAATTACCCCCCCCCCCCCCCCCGCTTTGCTGCTCCTACTAGCTTAGGGGGTGTATTTTTCCCATTATTATGGCCCTTTCTGATGATCATGTGCTGGTCGGAGCGGAGGGAATATTTCTTCAGTTTCGGGTGCATGTCCATTCAGCTCCGCACACATGTTCTGCCTTGGCTCAAATCCCGGCCAGCCGCCTGCCTGCTTATCTCCTTGTCTTCCCTGGTGGAGTGATCTTCCTTCCCTCCCCACCCAGTAGTAGCCGGGGCCCGGAAAGTAATGCTGCGTACACACGATAACTTTTTGTGATGTAAAAAAACGTAGTTTTATCTCACAAAACAAAACAACGTTTTTCAAACTTCATTTTAAAAAACTACGTTGCGTACACACCATCGTTTTCCGAAAATGCTCTTGCAAAGCGCGGTTACGTACAACACGTACGACGGCACTCTGTTCCATTCAAGCTCGCGTCACAAATGACACAAAAAATGACATTTTGAAAAACGACATAAAAAAGTGAAGCATGTTTGAATTTCTTTTTGGTCGTTTTTCAGAAGACATACAGTAAAACAATGTTTTACCCACACACGATCATTCTAAATGACGGTTTTTATTTTATTTCATCACAACAAAAAAAATGACTGTGTGTACACGGCATAAGACTTGTCAGGCTGTGAGGCAGGTGGCGATGGGCAGAGAGTCGCTGATTGCCACCATTACCAGTAAAAAATAAAAAAAAAATATGTCCCCGGATTTTAAAAATCCGGTCACATTATAGTAAGGGAACATTTAAACAGATGTGTTTAACTTGTTAGCTGCCTGTTATGGTTGCTAGGTTACAGAAAAAGGAGAGTCTCGTTTCAAAATTGCACACGCTCGTGGAATTGCGCCAGACTTCGGTACTTGAAAATCCTCATAGGCCACGTTTTAATTTCTTTTTACTAGAATTATTGCTCTCGCTCTAACGTTCGCAGCGACACCTCACATGGGTGGTTTGAACACTGTTTATATATGCGGGTGCTCGCTTCTGCACGCGAGCTCGGAGGGACGGGATGCGTTTACATTTTTTTATTATTTATTTTACCTTTTATTTTTATTTTTTACGCTGTTCTTTTTTTTACGTGTTCTATGTTTAAACAGTGCTGTGTGTTAGGGAATCGCTTCCCTAACACTGACCCGCCTCTCAGCCAATCAGGTGCACCGGGTCTGGTTACCGGTCACCTGATTGGCTGAAGCGTCAGGCGCTGTGATTGCCGTTTTCATACGTGGGCGGGACATACGTATGCGTTCGCTTCTTTTTTGAATGCAACGTTTTTTTTAATGCAAAGGCCGGGCGTGATGTCATAACATTGCGCCCGGCCTCCGACGATCATAGAGACTCCGGCGACCATCTGGTCCACCGGAAAGCTCTATGATCAGCATCCAGGGGCCGGCGGGAGTGGGGGGAGTGGTAGAAGCACCGGAGGGTGGCAGGAGTGGGGGGCGTCCCCCTCACCACTCGTAAGAACGATCAATCGTCGTCTGAAAATGGCGATATCTGACTGATGCCTGTAGCAGCACCCATCATTCAGATATATCCACACAAAGCCCAGGACACCATATGACGGCCTCTGGGCGCGAAGTAGTTACATTTTTTTTTTTTTTAATTCGCTGGATTTATCTGCGCTATCTGGAGGCCTCCTTTTTCCCTGTGATCCACGCTGTCTTTCGGATGTAAAGAGAACCAGTCATGAACTCTGCCGCTGAAACCTAAACCTCTGAATTACCAATGGATTTATCGATGCAACTGACTCCTCTGCAGAAATTCTGGTCTGGAAGCGGATCCCTGGCCATATTCTGTGCCTGTCTGACCCACCGCCACTGGCGTGTGTGCACACGATTTGGGGTAAGAGTACCCATCCCCTTTCCCTGGTGTTGGAATGCGCGTCCCTGGGTGCTGCGTGTGAAAATCCCTGCATTCCAATTCTGCCACCAGGGCGGTGACAACTTGGGGCCCCCGGGAATAGAAGCATGGGGCCCCCAGGTTTAAGTGGCCACCAAGCCAAGTGGCTACAGAGGCGGGGGCTAAAATCTGATTTTCACTCAAAAGCATGTGTTTTGTACATATCAGGGAAATAAAAAAACACAGATTTTTACTCTGTCCCTGGTTTTAATGAGATGGCAACCCATGGGGCCCCCAGTGGCATGGGGCCCTCGGGCTGCCCGAGCCAGAGTCCGCCCCTGTCTGCCACTGAATATCAGCACTATATGCATATAGGTGTGCACCCCAAAGCTCAAACACATATGCGTGTGTGTGCATGTGTATATATACTAACAGTGTCAGTAGGGCAGAGATTGGTGTCAGTAGGGCAGAGATTGGTGTCAGTAGGGCAGAGATTGGTATCAGTAGGGCAGAGATTGGTGTCAGTAGGGCAGAGATTGGTGTCAGTAGGGCAGAGATTGGTGTCAGTAGGGCAGAGATTGGTATCAGTAGGGCAGAGATTGGTGTCAGTAGGGCAGAGATTGGTGTCAGTAGGGCAGAGATTGGTATCAGTAGGGCAGAGATTGGTGTCAGTAGGGCAGAGATTGGTGTCAGTAGGGCAGATATTGGTGTCAGTAGGGCAGAGATTGCTGTCAGTAGGGCAGAGATTGGTCTCAGTAGGGCAGAGATTGCTGTCAGTAGGGCAGTGGACAGTGTAAGTAGATTTAATTTTTTTTTTTTTTTTTTATAATTGTTTATTTATAATTTGTGTTTATCAATTTTTTTTATTTTTTTTATTTATATATATTTTTTATTTATATATTTGTTTATAATTTTTTATTTATATATTTTTATATATATCCCTGAAGAAGTCACGAGACCGTGACGTAACGACGTAGGAAGTGTGACCACGTAACACTCACAGCCAACCGGAGGCTAGCAGACGGAAGACGGCGTTTGTATTTGCCGTGCTCTGTCATCCATTTGCTTGGCGTTTTTTGCTGTTTTTTATGTAAGAGGCTTATTTTTACATTAAACCCCCCTCTTCTCAAACAGGCTTCACTATTTGGTGTCATTTATCCCACGCTCTGACTTGCGTTCATGAGCTGCTAGATTCGAGGATCTATACTACGGATGACTATTCTACAAACACAGCACCAAGGAGCCCTACAGATACTACAAGAGAAGGAACCAACATTGCCCACCTGTTGCACTGTTACCACTACCTTAAAGTAAGGGCAATATGAGACCATTTATCGGATGAGTTCACCCCTATAGAAGACCCATCAGTCACCTTTGACCCATCGTGCTTTTTCACCATAGACTCTCATTTTTGTCATTTATTGTTCATTCACCCCATCCGGGTGGGCTCCACTAACTATTTTTGTGATAGTCTGCTCTACCACCCACCAGTACAGCACTTTGTTCTATATGATTTATTAATTATTTGTTTACTTTTTGTACACTTTTGTGCACTTTACACATACACTTTAGCGCTTATCACCTTTTATTATTTATATACTAACAGTGTCAGTAGGGCAGAGATTGGTGTCAGTAGGGCAGAGATTGGTGTCAGTAGGGCAGAGATTGGTTGTCCCAATACCACTTTTTTAAGACCGAGTCCAAGTACCGATACTTTTTTTCAAGTACTCACTGATACCAATACTTTTTTTAAATGTCATGTGACAGTTTCTCAAAGCACAATCAGGTGGCACTGATCTGCAGCACTGATAGATGGCTGGCTGGATAGATGGGCGTGCATAGGTGATGCTACAGTGATCAGTGCCAAACTGCCACAATATAACTGCGGCAGCTGGTCTGCAAGGGGTGCTGTTGAAACAAGGGTTGTCCCGATACCACTTTTTTAAGACCGAGTCCAAGTACCGATACTTTTTTTCAAGTACTCACTGATACCAATACTTTTTTAAAATGTCATGTGACAGTTTCTCAAAGCACAATACAGATTAGGTGGCACTGATCTGCAGCACTGATAGATGGCTGGCTGGCACTGACAGATGGCACTGGCAGATGGCACTGACGGCTGGCACCGCCACTGAATACAATACACAGATTCATGCATTGCATGAATCTGTGTATTGTTGCTGCCGCCCACTATTCAGATGGCCGGCCCCCTGGTGAGCGCCGGCCATCTGAATAACGGCAGCTGGTTGGCTTTGGAAGTGCCTATCAGAGCCAGCGGCCCTCAGGCTGTTATCGGCTTCCAAAAAGTTATCCAGGGGATGCACGGGGGGTGCGTTCCTTGGATAAGACTGACAGGCGTCTCAGCCAATTAGGTTCACCGGTTCTGAAGTGTCATCGAGGGCGGGAGAAGACGTCGAGAGACCATGAAAGGAAGATGGCTGACCCCAGAAAGCTAAGTGCAGCATTTTACAGGGCATAGTGGCAACAATTAAAGGGCAAAGTGGCAACAATTAAAGAGCACAGTGGCAACAATTAAAGGGCACAGTGGCAACAATTAAAGGGCACAGTGGCAACAATTAAAGGACACAGTGGTAACAATTGATGTGGGCACAGTGGTAACAATTGATGGCATGGCACAGTGGCTGCGTTTTAATGGCACAGTGGTGACAATTGATGGGAACAGTGGTGACAATTGATGGCACAGTGGCTGCGTTTGATGGCATGGCACAATGGCTGTGTTTGATGGCACAGTGGCTGCGTTTGTCATGGCACAGTGGCGACAATTGATGGCACAGTGGCTGCATTTGGTGGCACAGTGGTGACAATTGATAAGCACAGTGGCAATAAATGATGGCACAGTGGCTGCATTTGAAGGCATGGCACAGTGGCGACAATTGATGGCATTGCACAGTGATGACAATTGATGGCATGGTACAGTGGCTGCATTTGATGGGCACAGTGGTTGCATTTGATGGGCACAGTGCAATTGTTTTTTTTTTGTTTGTTTGCGCCCCCCCCAAAAATTTTGAGCACCAACCGCCACTGATTCCGGGACACTGTATTGTCCTTGTATGAAGGTGCCCGGGACAGACCTGCAAAATGCGGGACTGTCCCGGGCAATCCGGGACACTTGGTCACCCTAGCTGCAGCACAGAAGGTTTTTCCCCTTAATGTATAGAATGCATTAAGGAGAAAAACCTTAAAGCGGAGGTCCACACAAAAAGTGAACCTCCGCTTTTCATAACCATCCCCCCCTCCAGTGTCACATTTGGCACCTTTCAGAGGGAGGGGGGTGCAGATATCTGTATAATACGGGTATTTGCACCCACTATCAGGAATGACTCCCATGGGAGTCACTCCACTTCACATCCAACCCCCTCCCCTGTCTTCTGGGAAACACACTGGTCCCAGGAGACATCGGGGACCAGTGAGGGAGGATGTCGGCGAGGGCAACCAAGAGACAAGCAATTGCTCAGCCTCGGCTGTCGACAACACGGGTGCGCTGGACAGATAAGTGTCCATTTATTAAAAGTCAGCAGCTGCAGTATTTGTAGCTGCAGGCTTTTAAAAAAATAAATTTGGTCGGACCTCCGCTTTAACTACTTTAATACCGGGCACTTTTGCCCCTTCCTGCCCAGGACAATATTCAGCTTTCAGCTCTGTCACAATTTAAATGACAATTGCGCGGTCGTGCTACACTGCACCCAATCTAAATATTTATAATTTTCTTCCCACAAATAGAGCTTACTTTTGGTGGTATTTGATCTCCTCTGTGGTTTTTATTTTTTGCTAAACAAACTAAAGAAGACCAAAGTTTTTCTTAGTTTATGCCATAAAATGTTGTTTTCCCCTTTACTGATGGGCACTAATGTGGCAGCACTGATGAGGCAGCACTGATGGGCACTGATGAGTTGGCACTGATAAGGTGGCACTGATGGGCACTGATGAGGAGGAGGCACTGATATGTAAAATTGATGAGTACTGATAGGTGGAACTGATATGCAGCACCGATGGGCACCAATAGGGCTAGGCGGCACTGATATGTGGCACTGCTAGGCACTGGTAGGTGGCACTGATATGTAGAATCGATGAGCACTGATAGGCGGCACTGATATGCAGCGCTGATGGGCACTGACAGGTGGGTGTGATGGGCACTGACAGGTGGTACTGATTGGCACTGACAGGCAGCACTGATGATGAGGTAATGATGTGTTACTGCTGGGCACTGATTGGCACTGTAATAGGCACTGGTTGGCACTGTGGTGGGCTCTGATTGGCACTGTGGTGGACACTAATTGGTACTTTGGTGGGCATGTGCAGACTTTATTATTGGGGCATTGCTGTTCACTGATTGTTAACTCATTGGCACATCTGAGGGGGCTGTGCTGATAATCAATGTGCTGACTATCAGCACAGACCCCTCCTCTGACAGGGAGAGCTGACGATTGGCTCTCCCTGTCAGCGCGAACCAAGGAATGCTGTTTACTGGCACTTCCTGATTCACGCGATGATCAGCTGTGATTGGTCACAGCTGATCACGTGGTAAGAAGGTTTCTTATCATGATCGGAGATGTGGGGTGTCAGACTGACACGCCACACTCGCAATCGCCGCACTGCGGACCCTCATGGGCGCATGTTGGCATGTTATCCTGCTGGACGTCATATGATTACAGAACCAGTCAGGATAACAGAACCACTTCCCAGACGTCAATCTGCTATAGGCCGGGCGGGAAGTGGTTAAAGCGGTTGTAAAGCCTAAAACTTTTTTACCTTAATGCATTCCTTCTTAGAGAAAAGCTGAATACTAAAGAATAGATTGTAAGGGAAGGAAAACACTTCTGAATAGAGAAGATCCTCTAGCCCTGGATAACAGGAAAGAATTCACAATATTTTTTGTGAGGGGAATGTGTAGGTCAAAAACATTTATTAAAAATGAATCTAAAATTTCCTGAGCACTTGATATCTTTTCCTAGTTAAGGGGAATGTTTCATTACAAGATTTAATCGTATCTCCTGTTCTTGGGGTGAAGCTAGAAGACCCCTGATGTCTCCATTGAGAGGACCTTGTCACTCCTGTCACATAAGGGCCTTGTCAGTACATACATATATACATCATTAGGACACATGGTAATACAAAAAAAAACACCTATTACACATCCCTACACACACCACAAGTGGAAGAAGTAGCCATAGAGCCCCCCCCCCCGGGTCATAAAAAGATTAAATAAAAGAGGAAGCAATTCAAATGTAAATATAACACTTTTTATTGTGTGTTTATGAAAGCATAATTATGGACCTATACATTAAACCAAGAGTCCTTTAGTAAAATCAATTGGCCAGAAATAAAGATCTTTGACCAAGAGATTCCAAGCCTGCCCACCACGGCAAGGTAGACTCTTCTAGGGCAGGACCTACACTAAACTACACTAAGCTACCCTACTAGATGCTAGTCATCCTTTTTCTAATGTTGGATGTATGTTTGTAGTACGGCCTCATCCTATAATCTGTGTGTGCAATCTACTCTCTCCTAATTTGGTTGTCTGTCTGTGTGCATTTCTCTAAAGCATGGAGCAGTCAGTTTATGTACATCTGGACGTCCTCTGTTAGTGTAGGTCAGTGCATGCCAGTCATTGTATGTTGTCCAGTGTGTGTCAGTAGATAAATGTTAGTCTTGTTTTTATCTGCAATTCGGAGTTCATCTTGCCTTCGGTCAAAAGATCTCGGTCCCCATTGATCAGTGGGTATGCCCACCATTAGAATACCGCCCTTCATCCACCCACTTCTAATGATGGCCATACATGCATAATTTTTTTAAACTGTGGTGGTGAAATCACCTCCTACAGCGCTGAAGTCGCTGATTTACATATTGTGGGAGCAATCGATGTTGCTGTCAAGATAAGTAAATCTGTGCTGCAGCTGAACTGCTGTTCTGTTCCCCCCACTTCTCACCCCCCATCAGACTCTGCTGTTCCCCCCACTCTTCAACCCCCATCAGACACTGCTGTTCCCCCGACTCTTCACCCCCCATTAGACCCTGCTGTTCCCCCCACTCTTCACCCCCCATCAGACCCTGCTGTTCCCCCCACTCCTTGCCCCCCATCAGACACTGCTGTTCCCCCCGCTTCTCACCCCCCATCAGACACTGCTGTTTACCCCGCTATTCACCCCCCATCAGACATTGCTGTTCCCCCAATCTTCACCTCCCATCAGACACTGCTGTTCCCCCCACTATTCACCCCCATCACACACTGCTGTTCCCCCCACTATTCACCCCCCCATCAGACACTGCTGTGTTCACTATATTCACCCCCTATCAGACACTGCTGTTCCCCCACTCCTCACGGTGAGGAGTGGGGTGAACAGCAGTGTCTGATGGGGGGTGAATAGTGCAGGGAACAGCAGTGCCTGGTGGGGGGTGAGGAGTGGGGGAACAGCAGTGTCTGATGGGGGCATCAGACACTGCTGTTCCCCCACTCCTCACCCCCCACCAGGCACTGCTGTTCCCCCACTATTCACCCCCCATCAGACACTGCTGTTCACCCCACTCCTCACCCCCCATCAGACACTGCTGTTCCCCCCACTATTCACCCCCCCATCAGACACTGTTGTTCTCCCCACTCCTCACCCCTCATCAGACACTGCTGTTCCCCCCACTCCTCACCCCCATTAGACACTGCTGTTCCCCCCACTCTTCGTCCCCATAAGACCCTGCAATTACCCCCACTCCTCACCCCCATCAGACACTGCTGTTCCCCACACTCTTCACCCCCCATCAGACACTGCTGTCCCCCACACTATTCATCCCCCATCAAACACTGCTGGGCCCCCACTCCTCTGCTTTCTTCATTATTTCCCCCAGGTCTGCTGCATTCCTCTCCCTGTCTGGTTTTACCACTTGTAGTATCTGACGCTTCTTGTGAGCTCCACCACTAGCCTCTCTCTCTCTTTTCTCCATACCCCTGTCCATGTTTGTTCCGCTGTCCTAATCTGTGGCATTCCCCTGCTGTTCTGCCTCTCCTGTCTCTCCTGTCTCTCCTGTCTCCCCTGTCTCCTCCTGGCCTCGTCCCTCATCCTGGCCTCGTCCCTTATCCTGGCCTCGTCCCTCATCCTGGCCTCTTCCCTCATCCTGGCCTTTTCCCTCATCCTGGCCTCGTCCCTCTTCCTGGCCTCGTCCCTCATCCTGGCCTCTTCCCTCACCCTGGCCTCCTTCCTCACCCTGGCCTCTTCCCTCACTCTGGCCTCTTCCCTCACCCTGGCCTCTTTCCTTACCCTGGCCTCTTCCTCCAAATTTGCCTTCAGTCTAATCCAGGCCTCCTCCATCATCTTGTTCTCCTTTATTATTCTCGCACACTCCCTTCTTCTGGCCTCGTCCCTTATTCTTTTCTCCTCCATTATTCTGGATGTTTCTTGGGCCCTGGCCTCCTCCATTTTTCTGTTCTCTATTATCCTGGCCTCCTCTCTTATCTTGGCCTCATCCCTCATCCTGGCACTTTCCCTCGCCCTGGCCTCTTCCCTCACCCTGTCCTCTTTCTTCAACTTGGCCTCTTCCTCCAACCTGGCCTTCATTATATTCCAGGACTCCTCCCTCATCTTGGCCTCCTTTATTATTCTCGCATACTCCCTTCTTGTGGCCTCGTCCTTTATTCTTTTCTCCTCCCTTATTTTGGCTTGTTCTTGTGCCATGGCCTCCTCCATTTTTCTGTTCTCTATTATCCTGGCCTCCTGTCTTATCCTGGCCTCCCTTAATTTGGCCTTCTCCCTTTTCCTAACCAGCCTTGCCTCCCTCACTATGGCCTCCTGCTCTTTTCTGGCCTCCTCACGTATCCTCTCCTCCTCTCTTATGCTCTCATCCTCCCTTTTCCTGGCCAGCAGCCATGAGTTTACCTCCCTTACTATGTCCTCCTTTCTTATCCTGGCCTCCTCCTTTTTTCTGTTCTCCTCTCTTATCCTCTCCCCCTCTCTTATCCTCTCCTCCTCTCTTATCCTCTCCTCCTCTCTTATCCTCTCTTCTTTTCTTATCCTCTCCTCCTCTCTTCTCCTCTCCTCCTCTCTTCTCCTCTCCTCCTCTCTTCTCCTCTCCTCTTCTCTTCTCCTCTCCTCCTCTCTTCTCCTCTCCTCTTCTCTTCTCCTCTCCACCTCTCTTCTCCTCTCCTCCTCTCTTCTCCTCTCCTCCTCTCTTCTCCTCTCCTCCTCTTGTTTGTTCTGTTCCTTCCTATGTTCCTCTAAGTTCGCCTTTTCTTCCTTTGAACCAAATCTGCGCACCTATAACGAAAAAAAAAAGAAGGTAAGTTGAAGTACAGATATTAAAGTAAAAATCCACTCATTTATTTCTTGGATAGAGTGTGAAAAGAGTTCAATCTTTTCCAAAGTTTTTTTTTTTTATCTTTTATGTCTTTTCACTTCCCTTCATCTCAGGAAGAGAGGAAGTGAAAAAAAAAGACAAGTCATAAATCGGAGCTATTTACATGTCTTTAGATACACTCCGAAAACCACAAATCATAAACCATCTCCCACCAGGGCTCTGCCAGTATCTGCTGTACTGTATGTAAAAACCTCTTCTGGGTTCTTATTGCTGTCTGTGTCTCCATATGGGAGATTTCCCCTCACTTCCTGCGCCGGTGACACAACAGAAAGTAAGGCTGTCTCACCAACAGGGATAACTAGCACAGCCTTCTCACAGAGTCCAGGGGTAAAGGGTTTACTACAATCCTAAAGCTGGCCTTATACCTTATAGCAACCCAATGCCGCTTTTTAGAGGGATGGCAAAGGTTGCTGCATGGGCATGTCAACCACCCTCTGAAAAGCAACCCTCCACAAATCACTTTTTAGAGGGGTGATAAGGGTTGCTGCATAGGCATGTCAACCACCCTCTGAAAAGCAACCCTCAATGGATCGCTTTTTAGAGGGATGGCAAGGGTTGCTGCATGGGCATGTCAACCACCCTTTGAAAAGCAACCCTCCATGGATCGCTTCTCAGAGGGGCGGCCAGGGTTGCTGCATGTGTAAACGAGCCATAATACAATTTTATACATCACCAGCCACATATAAAAAGAATGGAAAAAAAATACTTACTGCGAACTGAATGAGTTCGTTGATAGCGTAGTTGTATGTCAGCATCTTCTCAATCTGTATCTGAAAACTCTATGAAATTCCTGAAAGTAATCCGCGCCTGCAAAGAGAAAAAACAAATGGTTATTTTTCTGTTTTTACTTAAATAACTCACAAAATAAACTACAACTAATATCAATGTCATTGGATGATAAGGGGTCTATTTATAAGACATTCGTTGGATGAATGTCACATTGCTGCAGACTGGAGGAATTTTCCCAGTATTTTCTATAATGAGTGTCAGCGCCATCTAGTGGCTTAAATGCAGTATGTTTTTCCTGAAATCCATCAATGAGAAAATAATATTCTGTATACTAGATTGCATCATACCAATGGATGTAATAATATGGGAAAATGTGTCCAGCTTGCACCAATGTGTGGCATTTCTCCAACCAATGTTCTATAAATAGATCTCCCCGGTAACAGCTGATCTCAGTCTCTAAGGCTGGAAATAACTGTCACTTTATAAAAAAAAAAAAAAAAGGTCTGTTATCCCATTGGTCAGCTGTGTGAATGAAGAAGATTAATCTGATCACATCCGTTGCAATCTGTAAAATCTCCTTTATATGTACTAACAGCTGTGCAGTGCCGGGGTCTGCCTGATTTATACAGATATATATCGATATAAATATACATTTATGACAAAAATATAACAAGACCTACCTAATGTACGGCTTCTACCGCAATCTGAATATGAATAATATCTCGGGTTTGTATATCGCAATCCTAGTTACACTTCCTGCAGGAGAAATCTCTCTGTGTGTGTTCACCAAGCGAAATCCAAGACGGACTGAGGGGTTAACTGTCAACAACTCTTTTATAGGGTTTGGCTCCGCCCACACTGTGACATCATAGAGCTAACTGCCAAAACATCCTCCACTGACTGTTTTTTTTATGCTTTTTTTTGTTAAGGTGGATCCAGATCAATGTTTACTGATTACCAAATGCAAATAGATCTGATCAATGCAATGCATCTTATGCTAACAATATATGGATACATTGCTTGTATGATAAGATGATGGACTGCAGTGATCAGATCTATTAGCATTTGATAATCAGTAAACATTGATCTGGATCCACCTTAAAAAAAATATTATATATATATATATGTAAATAAAATTTCTAACATGGGAAATGTGGGAGTAAGCGGATGATGGCGGTCAGTGTGTGACCCCCTACAACTAATATCAATGTCATTGGATGATAAGGGGTCTATTTATAAGACATTCGTTGGATGAATGTCACATTGCTGCAGACTGGAGGAATTTCCCTGTATTTTCTGTATTGAGTGTCAGTGCCATCTTGTGGCTAAAATGCAGTACATTTTTTCTGAAATCCATCAATGAGAACATATACTGTATACTAGATGGCAATGCCGATCATAATAATTCATCTGATACAGAAAATATGGGAAATGTGTCCAGCTTCCCCCAATGTTCTATAAATAGATCTCCCCGGTAACAGCTGATCTCAGGCTGGAAATAACTGTCACTCTGTTTGAAAAGGGTGTCTGTTATCCCATTGGTCGGCTGTGTAATTGGATAAAATATTAAGCTGATCACATCTGACATTCCAATATACTCACAGCAGCCAATCAGCAATCATCTGTCTTTATATGGACATCTGACATTCCCATACACTCACAGCAGCCAATCAGCAATCATCTGTCTTTATATGGACATCTGACATTCCCATACACTCATAGCAGCCAATCAGCAATCATCTGTCTTTATATGGACATCTGACATTCCCATACACTCATAGCAGCCAATCAGCAATCATCTGTCTTTATATGGACATCTGACATTCCCATACACTCATAGCAGCCAATCAGCAATCATCTGTCTTTATATGGACATCTGACATTCCCATACACTCACAGCAGCCAATCAGCAATCATTTGTCTTTATATGGACATCTGACATTCCCATACACTCATAGCAGCCAATCAGCAATCATCTGTCTTTATATGGACATCTGACATTCCCATACACTCACAGCAGCCAATCAGCAATCATCTGTCTTTATATGGACATCTGACATTCCCATACACTCACAGCAGCCAATCAGCAATCATCTGTCTTTATATGGACATCTGACATTCCCATACACTCACAGCAGCCAATCAGCAATCATCTGTCTTTATATGGACATCTGACATTCCCATACACTCACAGCAGCCAATCAGCAATCATCTGTCTTTATATGGACATCTGACATTCCCATACACTCACAGCAGCCAATCAGCAATCGCTGTATTTTACATTTTTGTACTACTAGTATCGATATCAGGACTGATACTAAGCATTTGCGCGAGTACTTTTGCTCAAGCAAATGCTTCTGGTGCTTCACTTTTTTTAGTGTAGAGTGGCCGGAGAGGGTGGGAGGAGTTAGTGGCTGGGGAGGGCGGGAGAGGGCGGGGGAGTGTGGGTGGAGTCTGGCTGGAGAGGGCGGACAGAGTCTGTGAATTGAGAGCGCAGGCAGAGTTTGGCTGGAGAGGGGGCGGGCAGTGTCTCTGGAAGGAAAATGCAGGCGGAGTCTGGCTAGAGAGGACGGGCACAGTCGGTGGATGGAGTCAGCGGGCGCAGAGTGGGTCCTCACCTGCAGTAGAACTCGGTAAGCTGGCACAGGTGTAGGGCACAGCAGCATCAGAATCGGTGACCGGTGCTGTCACATTTGGTCAGCGCCAGCGGCTGAACGTCCCTACGCCCAACTTGGTACACCCTGCACTTGGCTGCAGTAAGCAGCAGCAGACATCTTGTTACACCCAGCCTGAGCTATATGGACTGGGTGTAACAAGATGTCTGCTGCTGCTTACTGCAGCCGAGTACAAGATGTACAAAGATGGGCGTTGCAGCATAGCTTTAATTCTTTTTAATCCTGTGTCATTTTTCGCAGAATTTCAGTGCCAGACACCTGTCAGTGCCCACAAGTGCCATCAATCAGTTCAATCAGTGCCATCTATCAATGCCACCTATCAGGTGGCACTGGTAGATGGCACTGATTGCACTGATAGGTGGCACTTGCAGGCACTGATAGATGGCACTGATTGCACTGATAAGTGGCACTTGTGGGCACTGATTGCACTGATAGTGCAATCTGTGCCATCTACCAGTGCCACTTAGTGCAATCAGTACCATCTATTAGTGCCCACAAGTGCCACCTATCAGTTCAATCAGTGCCATCTATCAGTGCACACAAGTGCCACCTATCAGTGCTATCAGTGCCCTCAAGTGCCATCTATCAGTGCATCAGTGCCATCTATCAGTGCCCATAAGTGCCACCTATCAGAGCAATCAGTGCCATCTGTCAGTGCCCATAAGTGCCACCTATCAGTGCAATCAGTGTTATCTATCAGTGCCCACAAGTGCCATCTATCAGTGTCAGCCACCAGTCAGTGCCCATAAATGCTGCCTATCAGTGCCACCTATCAGTCCCCATCTGTCAAAATGTCACATGACATTAAAAAAAAGTATTGGTAATCGGTATCGGCGAGTACTTGGAAAAAAGTATCGGTATTTAGCGCTACCCCATTCAGGAGCCGCTGGTTGTTTTGGGAACGGCTTATTATTGTAGTGTGTCTAGGGGTAGTAGCAGTGAGTAGTAGCAGTAGGCGAATGTCCAGTCACCCGATGGATTTTTCAAATGCTTTATTCCAGGGCCCAACACGGCCAACATCAACATTTAATAGGAAAGGAAAGGTTGATGAAGCAGAAGAACAAGCGCGTTATCAGGCCCTGGATGATGAAGAAAGCAAGCCTGCTCTCAGTAGCAATGTACCAAACGTCGCCACACTAGCAAGAGTGGGTGAAGTGCCTCCGGACAGACTTCTGCCACAAGCCTGGCAGCCGAAATGTCACTTTAAGTTGCTGGGAGGAACAGACCTTTGCCACAGGCCTGGCTCGGGCCTCTGCCACAGCCCTAGTACTTCAGTATTCAAATGAACAAGACAGATTGAGCAAATCCTCCCAGTAAATGCAATGAAAGGGTCACTGGTTGACAGCTGCCATGTACCTGTCAAGGCCTTGGTGACCGGATCCCCGATGGTTCGTTCAAGTCTCCTGGACAACCTGCTTATGGGATCTCCCTGACCTGATCCCCCACCGTTCAGCCCTCAGCTTAGGATCCTTTCAGTAAAGTTGGGGACCCCGTGAACCACTGGGGCCCCTCTCAGTATCAGGATGGGGCTCTGTCTGCGCTAATTGCAACCCCAGCCAGGTGGGCCACGCCAGCGGGGTCCGCGGGTGCGCACACCCTGAAGGTGGATGCCGCATCCCGAACCTGGACCCCGCGAAGAGAACCAAGGATTATGGTGTCTGTCCCAAATATACCCCTCCCCAGCATGCCCTGCAAGGTCTAACTATGCTAATTGGCTGCTGGGGAAAAGTGGCTTCGCCAGAACCCCTCTAGCTCCCCCTGTTGTCCAGGGTTGGGATCGCATCCCTGGAGTGCAGTCTGACCCACAGGATAGTTCTGGAAGACAGCAGCCTGAAATTTAACAAATTATGAATGGGAGCCAAATAATTCTCTCATTCCCCCACTAACTTTGGCTTAGTGCCCGTACTGAAAGTAAGGGGGCGCTACAGGTACTTGTACTCAGTCTTAAAAAAGTGGTATCGGGACAACCCTAAAAAAACTCACAGCAGCCAATCAGCAAATGTTTTTCAGTTTGAATTGTGACATTTACAGACACTGCTATGTACAGACATGGAGCTCTGTGTGTCTCATAGGAAACCGCTTAAAGTGGAGCTCCGGGCCAAACACCAAATGACACCTATGATGTCTGTCTGTCAGTGACATTCACATAGCAGTTTCTTGCTCCCAAACTCCCTAACTGCGCTCAGGTGGTATATAACAGCACAGGTGCGGTGACACCAAATGCGCTCAGGTGGTATATAACAGCACACGTACAGTGACACTAACTGCGCTCAGGTGGTATATAACAGCACACGTACAGTGACACTAACTGCGCTCAGGTGGTATATAACAGCACACGTACAGTGACACTAACTGCGCTCAGGTGGTATATAACAGCACAGGTGCGGTGACACCAAATGCACTAAGGTGGTATGTAACAGCACACGTGCAGTGACACCAAATGCGCTAAGGTGGTATGTAACAGCACACGTGCGGTGACACTTACTGCGCTCAGGTGGTATATAACAGCACAGGTGCGGTGACACCAAATGCGCTCAGGTGGTATATAACAGCACACGTGCGGTGACACCAAATGCGCTAAGGTTGTATGTAAACAGCACACGTGCGGTGACACCAAATGCGCTAAGGTGGTATGTAACAGCACACTTGCGGTGACACCAAATGCGCTAAGGTGGTATTTAACAGCACACGTGCGATGACACCAAATGCGCTCAGGTGGTATGTAACAGCACACGTGCGGTGACACCAAATGCGCTAAGGTGGTATGTAACAGCACACGTGCGGTGACACCAAATGCGCTCAGGTGGTATGTAACAGCACACGTGTGGTGACATCAAATGCGCTCAGGTGATATGTAACAGCACACGTGCAGTGACACCAAATGCCCTCAGGTGGTATATAACAGCACACGTGCGGTGACACCAAATGCGCTCAGGTGGTATGTAACAGCACACGTGCGGTGACACCAAATGCGCTAAGGTGGTATGTAACAGCACACGTGCGGTGACACCAAATGCGCTAAGGTGGTATGTAACAGCACACATGCGGTGACACCAAATGCGCTCAGGTGGTATGTAACAGCACACGTGCGGTGACACCAAATGCGCTAAGGTGGTATGTAACAGCACACGTGCGGTGACACCAAATGCGCTCAGGTGGTATTAAACAGCACACGCACAGTCAGAGCGACTGCGTTTCTGTGCAATTCAATAGCCCACTTACATTAACAGCAACTGCCTTTCTGTGCAAATAAATAGCACATGTGCAGTAACAGTTAATGCGTCTATGTGCAATTAACTAACACGTGTACACTAACACGTTAGAGCATCAAGCACAATCTCCTGCCTGACAGATACTAATAGCAGAACTAGCTAAGCTATACAGTTTATAAATATATTGACAACTCCTAGGGATGTCAATATATTCTCTACAAACTGTACATTTAACTATACTAACTAGTAGCCTCCCTGATCTATCTATCTATCTATCTATCTATCTATCTATCTATCTATCTATCTATCTATCTATCTATCTATCTGTCTGTGAAAAGACACTGGGACAGATTCTCAAAGAATCCCTGGCGGCGTAGCGTTAGTCATTTACACTACGCCGCCGCAACATACTAGAGCAAGTGCTTTATTCTCATGGCACTTGCTCCGTAACTTGCGGCGGCGTAGTGTAAATGGCCCGGCGTATCCCCGCGTAAATTGAAGGGGGAGGCTTGTATTTAAATTAAGCGCTCCCCGGCACCGAACGTACTGCGCATGCGCCGGCCTTAGAAAAATCCCAGTGCGCATGCTTCGAGTTATGACGCTGTTTTCGACGTGAACGTAATCAACGTAAATCCCCATTCACGGACGAGTTCCGCAAACGACGTAAAAAAATTCAAATTTCCCTCAGTCACGGCGTCCATACTTAACATAGGATGCGCCACCTTCGGGCTGGTTTATCTTTACGCCGTGCAAACCTTCCGGAAACAACGTAAACTACGACGGGGCGGCGTAAAAACGTTCGGGAATCGACGTATTAGGCTCATTTGCATAGGCAAATGAGAAAACAACGTTATGGGCACCTATGAGCCGGCGTTGTCATTACATCTACGATCCGACGGTGTAATTCTTTTACACCTGTCGGATTTTTAGTGTATCTATGCGTAAGTGATTCTAAGAATCACATGCATAGATACCCATTGAGGTACGACAGTGTATCTGACATACACCGTCGTATCGCCTCTGAGAATCTGGCCCACAGTGTCTCTATCTATCTCTCTCTCTCTCTCTCTGTCTGTCTGACTGCAAAGCAAGCCGGAACACACTACACGAGGCCGCCCGGGAGGCGGCCTTTTATAGTGTGGGGCGTGTGCTAAAGCCCTGAGCCCTAGTTGGCCAAAGCACCCAGGCTTTGGCCAATTAGGTCTCTTCGTTTTTTGGGCGCTGTGATTGGCCAAGCATGCGGGGTCATGGTGCATGCTTGGCCAATCATCAGCGTGCAACACCGCAGTGAATTATGGGTCATTCGAATTTGGCGCGAACGACCCGATTTGTTCGTTTTCGACGAACGATCGAACGGCCAATGTTCGATGCGAACATGTGTTTGCATCGAACACGAAGCTCATCCCTAATTCCGACCATCTCCTGTGGTATTTCCACAGTCTTCTGTAGTGTTACATATAATGAACATTATGTACAACCCTTTGGTGAAGTCAGGGGCCACAGTTGGGTCCCCTATAACTCAGAAGTTAACCACCACTGTTCTACTGGATTCCTCAGAGGTATATGGCCAACACAAGGCAGTGACAATAGTAGCTCGGCTAAAAAATCTGAACTTAGCACTGGGCAGAGACGGCCCATCCGGGTCCTTGATGGGAGGACCACGCTCTGATTTAGACAGAATTGTACTTTAATATGATATATAGACAGTTTTCTCATAGAGAAAGGGGATGATCGTCCTGTCATTATCAAAGCACATAAAATCTGGAAGGCAGACTAAGGCAGATTTGTAAAGTGTGATGTCATAGCGGCGATTCTGTCGCTGGCAAAAAAAAAACCACGGAAACTCATTTTCACCTTCACCTATGGCATTGCTGCCCCCCTATCAGAGCCAATGAGGCGTCTCTTCCTTGCCGACATGAAATTCTACATTTAGCCTGTTAGAGTGTGACTTTGGCAAAGGGAAAGCTGTAGCTACATTTTGGTTATGCTGATGCCAGCTCTGGCATAATCACCAGTATGGTATGGCTCTAAATCTGCCGTAAATGGATCTCCACTTTGTCTAGAGGCTTGAGTCACCTGCCATCCTTTAGATCCTGAAAGGAAGATCCTCCACCCTCTACTATAGGGCGCAGCTCCACTAATCAGGGACTAATTGCTTCCTAAGAACTATGTAGGAATTCCAAGATTGAGGATTTGGCTTATTATGGTGGGAATGGTCAATTTATGGTGGGGTTTGGTCAGATTGGAGGCGGGCCTTAATATAGCTGAAAAAACTGTTGAGTCTGCATAGGGGTATGGGGGATGTCTAATGCCGCATGCACACGATCAGTCCATCTGATGAGAACAGTCTGATAGACCGTTTTCATCGGGTTAACCGATGAAGCTGACTGATGGTCAGTCGCGCCCACACACCATCAGTTAAAAAAACGATCGGGTCAGAACGCAGTGATGTAAAACACAACGCTGTGCTGAAAACATTGAAGTTCAATGCTTTTAAGCATGCATCAACTTGATTTTGATCGGTTCAATTTAAAACAAGTTGGCTTTTTTTTAACTGATGGATAACTAACCGATGGCGCCCACACGCGATCGGTTTGGTTCCGATTAAAACAGTCCATCAGACCATTCTCATCGGTTTAACTGATCGTGTGTACGCGGCATAAGGGAACAGAACTCATTGCATCTCCCATAGCTTTTCATCCCACCCCCTTGAATAAACGACACCCCATGTTGTATACAAAGTCTTTTCCAAGAGGTCTTGGCAGATAAGGAAGGGGAAATGTTAGTCTATCAGCGGACCAATCTAGCAGTGTTTTCTATGTTCATGGAAACACAATCACTTAAGGTCCATCCAAAGTACATATATGTTGTTTTCGGAGGTTCCACAGGTTTCAGCTGCTGGTCGGCTGTCATGTAGAAAGTGCGGACTCTGATCTAATGGGGGTCTGTGCGGACTCTGAAGTAATTGGGGTCTGTGCGGACTCTGATGCAATGGGGGTCTGTGTGGACTCTGATGTAATGGGGGTCTGTGCGGACTCTGATGTAATGGGGGTCTGTGCAGACTCTGATGTAATGGGGGTCTGTGTGGACTCTGATTTAATGGCACTCTGTGCGGACTCTGCACTGTGTACGTAGCGCACCCCTGAATCCCTGCACTGTGTACATAGCGTAATCCTGACGTAAACCTGAACTCTGCATTCTGTATGTAGTGCGACCCATATACAACTGGCCCTTTGAGGGCAACCACACTGCTGATGCGGCCCTCGACGAAATTGAGTTTGACACCCCTGTTCTAGGGATATCTATTGCTGTTAATTCTAATCCAGTGGTCCCCAAACTGTGGCCTGCAGACCGGATGCAGCTCTTTTCTTTTATCTGCCCATAAGGGCAGATCCTAGGCAGGGTGCACAGGGTGCTTTGCACCCAGGTGCCTGCAGAGGTGGGGGCGCCGAAATTGCAGATTTCTCCCCACCCTCCCTTCTCTTCTTGTTTGTGTCCATTCAGAACTAGTGTTCTGAGCATAGGTGTGTGTCTGTCCAGAACTGATGTGTATCTGACCATCTCCTGTACTGTGTCTGTAGTCTAAAATCCAAAAATAGACAAAAGAAAGGGAATCACCGCTCCAGGTGAGACCTGTAGACGATCAAGGATGATTGGATTACCAAGGTGCTGGCGATGCAAATAGCAATGGTGATGAAGAAAAGAAGAGAGGACGGCCGCACTCCAAGGATTTTCAAACGATAAAAGTTGTCTTTATTGTAAATCCAAAAACATGTACAGTCACCGCAATCACAGAAAACAGGACAGCCGACGCGTTTCGCACTCAATCAGTGCTTAGTCATGGCTACAGTATGGTGCTAACACAAAAACATTTATACTAAACCCCAAAATACCAAATAAAGCATGTGACTCCCTTCAGCCTATAGCAACTTGAAGTTAATTAGTTGTAATAGACATCCTGAATGGGTGTAATCAGAGTGTCAAGTGTGTGCAGGCTGGAAGTCAACACTAACATAAGAAAGGTAGCCCTTAGAAAACCAGTGTATATGTGGATGTGAGGATTACATGAAAATGGGAAGGGATATGTATATGTAAAGATAAATGTGGGAATGAGTGTAAAAATGGTGAAAAATAAAGTGAACTGGTTTTAAATATTTACATATACATATATATATATATAGCCGAAATAATGTTTAAGGTGCCAAAGGAAAGCAGTCAAATAGTCCGCAAACCAAAAGGAAAAATTTCCTCAAGATGAAGCACAAAATGTGCAGAGATATGTGCCCATATGGACCACATCATGAACATATTTGTGAATTAATGTCAACATGTGAAGCGAAGATAACAAAGTTCCTATAATGTGTACGTGAGAACACGTCTCAGTGAACAGGTGTTCATGGATACATATGTATCTCATCCATATGTTTGTGTGATCGTGAAGTGGATGAAGATCAAATGAATGAGTAGACAAGTGTTTTAATATGTCACTGAGAGTGAGAGGAAATAAAAAAGGAGAAAAAACAGTATAAATGAATGTGATTCAATAATGTAATATAGTATGTATGTGGGTCGGACCAAGATCCCACAAAAAGTTTTATGTTTATTTTTATATTTGTGTTTTGTGGTTTTATATCTTACGGTTAAAGATAATGTGCAGAAGAAGGGGAATGGGAAAGTGAAAAAATGATATAATAAAGGGATGCAGAAATATATTGATGCCCTGAGTGTAGGAGGATTTTTTGTAAAAATAAAAAGGGTGATGCATTTTCTGCGGGGCACCCCTGTACATCACGGCCAGGACCCAGATGTATGCGAGTGGACGGCATGGAAAATGTTAGTAAACCATAGAAAAGTAACCAATCATGTCGTCCAAATGTATCGCTTTTCAAAGGTCCGGCTGAACTGCAACTATTGTTCTGGATATACCAGAGACTGCATGGGTGCAATCGGCATATTTAGTTGGATCTACATGTAAAAGTGAACGTAATTTTAAAACGCATATAAATTTGAGACCCCACACTTGACACTCTGATTACACCCATTCAGGATGTCTATTACAACTAATTAACTTCAAGTTGCTATAGGCTGAAGGGAGTCACATGCTTTATTTGGTATTTTGGGGTTTAGTATAAATGTTTTTGTGTTAGCACCATACTGTAGCCATGACTAAGCACTGATTAAGTGCGAAACGCGTCGGCTGTCCTGTTTTCTGTGATTGCGGTGACTGTACATGTTTTTGGATTTACAATAAAGACAAATTTTTTCATTTGAAAATGCTTGGAGTGCGGCCGTCCTCTCTTCTTTTCTTCATCACCATTGCTATTTGCATCGCCAGCACCTTGGTAATACAATCATCCTTGACCGTCTACAGGTCTCACCTGGAGCGGTGATTCCCTTTCTTTTGTCTTTTTTGGATTTTGCATCTCATTATCACCAGCTCGGGAGTACCTGTTTGGAATTTCCTATTGATTATTTTGGATTACCAGTCTTCTTATGGATAACAACATGTCTTCGTCTACAGCCACAACCACAGATCAAGGCTTCAGCAGAACCCTAAAACCATTCACGGAAAATCCGTTCAGATTGGGCACCTACACCATCTCGGCACCAAGTCAGGATAGTGAAGTATCACTCCTAGCCATGTTTAGACAGCTTGACCAACACATGGTGAAGGAGATAAAACTTTACTGGGACACTCACTTTCTGTCCAACTACATCACTACTTCCCAAATACCTCGGGGTTTACGCATTAAGAAATTCCCCACAACAGAACTATGCAACGAGGTTTTGAAACAGGAATGGACAGACACGCTTAATAGTTGCTCATTTGGATTAATGGGTATTCTCATCAAATCCAATTTAGAACAAGTGAACAAACTCCAAACGGAGATGTCTGTCATTCAAAAGGAATTAACGATGCTACAGACACATCCCGACTTTGCTGATCTGGACGCGAAATTAAACAGCAAATTGGATAAATTAGAAAAACATGTCATCGACACCAAGAAGGGGAAACAACTGAGAGATCGCACAGACTATGACACCAATAATGTGTATGTTTGGACACAACCCAAACGGTCCCGGAAAAACAGAACAAAAAAGGTGAGCTTCTCTGACGGATCACGGTAAATCGCCGCTGATGGCGGCGGTTTACCACGTGATCGCGCCGTCCAATGACGGCGCGATCAGATGTAAACAGACCGGCGTCATTTGATGATGCCGGTTCCTCCCTCCTCTCTCTGTACCGATCGGTACAGTGTGAGAGGAGAGGGGAGGGAGCGGATGGCAGCGCCAGTGCTGCGGGCTGGATCTGTGACAAATGTAGTCACAGATCCATCCATCCATCCCTCCCTGCTCAGCTATCCCTGCTGCACATACTCTGCAATGCTGGGCAACACTCTGGGGGGGCAACACTCTGGGGGGGCAACACTCTGGGGGGGCAACACTCTGGGGGGCAATACTGGGCATACTCTGGGCATACTCTGGGGGGCAATACTGGGCATACTCTGGGCATACTCTGGGGGGCAATACTGGGCATACTCTGGGGGGCAATACTGGGCATATCTGGGGGGCAATACTGGGCATACTCTGGGGGGCAATACTGGGCATACTCTGGGGGGCATACTCTGGGCATACTCTGGGCATACTCTGCAATACTCTGGGCATACTCCGCACTCCGCAATACTCTGGGCATACTCCGCACTCCGCAATACTCTGGGCATACTCCGCAATACTCTGGGCATACTCCGCAATACTCTGGGCATACTCCGCAATACTCTGGGCATACTCCGCAATACTCTGGGCATACTCTGCAATACTCTGGGCATACTCTGGGCATACTCTGCAATACTCTGGGCATACTCTGCAATACTCTGGGCATACTCCGCAATACTCTGGGCATACTCCGCAATACTCTGGGCATACAGCGCCCCTGTCCCCGTGAGCTCGCATGCAGAAGCGAACGCATACGCAAGTCCCGCCCACATATGAAAACGGTGTTCAAACCACACATGTGAGGTATCGCTGCGAACGTTAGAGCGAGAGCAATCATTTTGGCCCTAGACCTCTTCTCCAACTAAAATGATGTAACCAGTAAAAATATTTAAAGCGTCACCTATGGGGATTTTTAAGTCGCAAAGTTTGGCGCCATTCCATGTGGCCACGCTGTGTCAAAAAGTCCCACACATGGGGTATCGCCATACTCGGGAGGAATAGCAGAATGTGTTTTGGGGTGTAATTTGTGGTATGCATATGCTGTGTGTGAGAAATAACCCGCTAATATGAAAATTTTGTGGAAAGAAAATAAAAATGAAAAAAATCTTGATTTTGCAAAGAATTGTGGGAAAAATTACAACTTCAAAAAACTCACAATGCCTCTTTCTAAATACCTTGGAATGTCTTCTTTCCAAAAAGGGGTCATTTGGGGGGTATTTGTACTTTTATGGCATGTTAGGGTCTCAAGAAATGAGAGAGGATGTCAGTACATCAGATGTGATCAAATTGATCAATTTTCAGTAATTGGTACCATAGCTTTTAGACCCTATAACTTTCACCCAGACTAAATAATATCTAAATTTTTTTGTTTTGTTACCAAAGATATGTAGCAGTATACATTTTAGGCCAAGTTTATGAAGAAAAATTACTTTTTTGCAAAATGTTATAATAGAAATGAAGAAAAATTCATTTTTTTTACAAAATTTTCGTTCTTTTTTCATTTATAGTGAAAAAAATAAAAACCGCAGAGGTGATAAAATACCACCAAAAGAAAGCTCTATTTGTGGGAAAAAAAGGACAAAAATTTCATTTGGTTATAGTGTTGTATGACTGAGTTATTGTCATTCAAAATGTGAGAGCACCGAAAGCTGAAAATTGGTCTGGTTATTAAGTGGGTTTAAGGTTCAATAAAAGTTTTATTAGAAATTTTTCAGACAGAAATCAGAAGAAACATGAACCGGACCCCCAACAATGGGTGGGCCAATCCTCAACATAATACAAAATGAATTTTCCACAGTACAGAATATAACATGGGTAAGTTCGTCACCTCAATGAAGTATTTATATAAACTTATCCGGCGTTCAACAGAACATGTCCCAAAGCCGCATCCTCCAGCCAGGGCGCCCCTTTGGGAGCCTGCTGCGCCCGTGGCCAGGAGAACGCAAGGGGACCATATCCCAACGCCAGGGATGTCACCAAGAGCGAGATAGCAGTACTTCCATAATTCCGAAGCAACAAGGAGTGCATCAGGGGATTGAGCCTCTAACAACATGAGAGTAGGGGATTGCCTTGGACGAACCAATCCTGTATGTGGAGGGCAAAAGAAGTACCGGAAAAGAATGGAGAGGGATAGGTCAAATGAAAGAACTAGTAGAGGAAAAGAAGGAAAGGAGAGAGGAGGGTAGGGAGGAGGGGGGCAAGGGGGGGGGGGGGGGATGTGGTGCGCTCGGGCTCCCCGCGTCTTGGACCTGTTTTTGAAGCTCAGGTCTTCGCATATCTTTTAAGGCAGCGGGGGCCTCGAGTCAGGTGGGAGCATTTGTTTTAATTTGTCTGAGGAAGAATGGTGCCTCCACAGTCCCCATGTAAAGGAGAACTTAGCGTGGTTATCTAGGGCCTTAGCCTGGAGTTCTTCCATCAACATGACTCCATTCATTTCAGAGACCCATTCAGCTAGTGACGGGGGTGATGAGGATTTCCAATGTCTGGCTATGAGTTGCCTACACGTACTGAGGTAAAACCTGAGAAGGGTGTGTTTCTGGAACTTGAAGGAACAGAATGGACAGAAGGGCCACAGTGGGGGAGGGAGGGAGGGGCTCACCATACATGTCCGAATAAATTTCGAATATCTGGTTCCAGAAGGGACGGATAATCTCGCAATCCCACCATATGTGGAGGTGCGTACCCGTAGCCAGGTTACATCTCCAACATGAGTCCGAGGTCGAGGGAAACATGATCCTGAGGGCGGACGGTACTCTATACCACCGTGACAGCAATTTATAATTTTTTTCCCGAACATAAATCGAGATAGAAGATTTATGAGTGTAATAGAAGGCTTTCTGCCTATTAAGTGGGTTTAAGTGCCCAGTAGTCAAGTGGTTAAGGAGTCTGGCAGATACTCACTAGTTTTACAGGAGTTCATTGTCCTGGCTCTTGAGTATTTGCTCACCCACAACTTCTTCATGTTCGACGGGGTCTATTACCTCCAGAGATGCGGGGCCTCCATGGGAGCTAAGTTCTCACCATCCCTGGCCAATTTGTACATGGGATGGTGGGAAAGGTCCCGCATCTTTGGATGCGATAGCCCCCGCCGAGCTGATACCATCTTATATTGTCGCTACATCGACGATCTGCTTGTCATCACCTCTGATGCATCTGAAGACTTATGGCTACATTTCTTAAATGACAACACTTTAAATCTGCGGTTCACCGGTATTTTACCGGTATTTTACAACCTGTGACCATAGACTTTTTAGATGTTAAGCTCACAGGTAATAACGGTCTAGTATCTACAGGCTTATTCAGGAAAAGCACAGCGGGCAATGCTCTACTGCAAGCTGACTCATCCCACCCCCCACACACCATTAAAAGTATCCCCTTCAGACAGTTTCTCCGCCTCAAACGTCTCTGCACTTCATCCACAGATTTTTCTAGAGAAGCTAAGGAGATGGCTTCTAGATTCAGAGCTAGGGGTTACCCAGCTAAAGTAATCAATAACGCCATCCTCAAAGTGGATCGCATCCCTAGAGCTTCATTGCTAACTGACAAAAGCCCCAGGGACAGGAACACCCGGCTCCTTTCCAACGAGTCTGTCCCCATTTTCTCCACCGCATTCAGTGTGGAATTCTATAAGATCAGACACATCATTACAAAATACCTGCCAGTTCTACTCAATGATGACACGTACCAATCCATTCTATCTAGAGGCATTAGAACAGTGAGCCACAGAGCTCCCACATTGGGGGGGGGTCCTGTCACCTAGTCTATTTCAAACCAGACACAGCTCCCTAACCTGGTTACACTGCAAGGGTACCTATAGATGTGGCAAGAATGGCTGCAGGTATTGCCCCATTATCGGGACTGGACAAGTGGTGCATTCATGCTCCAACGGGAGGGACTTTAATATTAAACAATTTATTAATTGCAACACAAAGTACCTTGTATATGTCATCACTTGCAGTACCTGCAATGTCCAGTATGTCGGTAGGACCACGAGAAGATTAAGGGACAGACTCATCGATCATTTATATGACATCGAAAAGGACCATGGGACCAACGTAGCTAGGCACTGGAATGTTATACATCATAAAAACATTTCCAGTTTATCCATACAGGGTATAGAAAGAATTACACGTTCAGCTAGAGGCGGTGACATATTCAGACTCCTGTGTAAACGGGAAGTATTCTGGATTTTCCACCTCAATTCTAGACTGCCTAGGGGACTCAACTTTGAATGGGATGTTTCCCATTTCTACGATTGAAATTGTCATCTTATCTCTCCCATATATGTCATGCACTACTTCTGACATTGTATTTATAGTTCATTCATTTGTTCATTTGCTTATTTTAAGGTGACTAATTAATGAATCTTTATGCATGTTATGCCCATACTATACCACTCAGGCATTATATTATATCATACTATATTGTATTGCACTGTACTACTTCAATACATGCATTTCTCAGGCCACTTTTACTTTTAACGAGACATTAGAAATCATTGTGCGACTTGTCTTGTACATTACATATGTTCCAAACGCATATACATATGTACATATTCTTTTACATTGTCCTCTGTGCCCTCTCTCATTATCTTTTATCTTTTTCCTTTACCCTCCCCTTCTTCTTCATTACATGTTGAAACTAAACACACAACACAAGTTGTGATTTATCCCTAAATAATATCAGGGTTCTGCGCTCGTGGCTCCATTCGGGCTATGTTAAGCGGATATGTTTATACACGGGACTCCTTTTAGATATGCCGATATATATAGTTTTTCACTCTCCTGTTTAGATTACAGGTTTCCCTCCTATACCAATTATCGGCATTTTCCTTTTTAGTCCGTGTCCGCCTAACTACAATTCCCCTTCCCCCTCCCCTCCCCTCTCCCCCATTTCCCCTTTCCGTCCTCCCATTAGCCCGTGTGATGCCACTTTTGTATGGAGTCGGTGCAGTCTTCTCTTTTCAGTGAGACTGCCCGATGTAGTGCAATGACTATAACATTAGAGAAAACGTAAAATATTTTTTCATTTGTTTTTACATTTAATTTTATATATATACACATTATAACATATTACTATAACATCATTGTTATATTCCCCCCCCCCCCCGTTTTTTTACCTTGTTATATCTATACCTATACGTATTAACTACACACACTCATTGGGCCAGATTCAGGAACAGTTAGGCTGGCGGATCCAGTGATCCGCCAGCCTAACTGTGACTTTGAGCCGGCGTTTCTGTTTTCTGTAACCAGAAAACAAGAAACGCCGGGTTGGAGTTCCGATGCGAGCAGCGTAACTGAGTTTCGCCATCGCATCGTTACTTCAACTTAAAAATGGCGCCGGGGGCGTTCCCGCCGATTTACGCTCAAAAAATATGTTAATGAGCGGAAATCGGCAATTCACGATCGAATTCCGGCGCGACGCAATGACGATACGACGTTTCCGGACGGGATACGCGGCGCATAGATATACCTACATGGGGTTGGAGTATCCTATGTTAGGTATAGGCATCGTCATCGCGTCGGGAAAAAAAAAAAAAACGTTGCTTGCGTAAAACGTTCATGAATGGGAATGTGACGTCATTGACGTTCATTCACAGAATTTGGAGCATGCGCACGGGGATGTTTTGACACTCGACGCATGCGCAGTACGTTGGCGGCGGGATCGCGCTTAGTTAGAATACTACATGCCCCGTACCCGCCCAATTTGAATTCCGCCGGCTCATTTGCGATGCGCTGCCGCAACTTTAGGAGCAAGTGCTTCCTGAATAACAGCACTTGCACCTAAAATTTCTGCAGCGTAACGCAAATGAGAAGCGTTACTCTGGAGCAAAGATGCTCTGAACTACCTGAATCTGGCCCATTGAGTGTGATTTTAAAGAGGATTCCCCCCCCCCTTTCCCTTTCCCCTCCCCTTTCCTTTGGGTCTCAAATTTAAAAAGCGTTTTAAAATTACGTTCACTTTTACATGTAGATCCAACTAAATATGCCGATTGCACCCATGCAGTCTCTGGTATATCCAGAACAATAGTTGCAGTTCAGCCGGACCTTTGAAAAGCGATACATTTGGACGACATGATTGGTTACTTTTCTATGGTTTACTAACATTTTCCATGCCGTCCACTCGCATACATCTGGGTCCTGGCCGTGATGTACAGGGGTGCCCCGCAGAAAATGCATCACCCTTTTTATTTTTACAAAAAATCCTCCTACACTCAGGGCATCAATATATTTCTGCATCCCTTTATTATATCATTTTTTCACTTTCCCATTCCCCTTCTTCTGCACATTATCTTTAACCGTAAGATATAAAACCACAAAACACAAATATAAAAAATAAACATAAAACTTTTTGTGGGATCTTGGTCCGACCCACATACATACTATATTACATTATTGAATCACATTCATTTTAGGGCTGCTACTGATCAAAATTTTTGTGTTCGATTAATCGTTTTGTTTTTTAATTGATTAATCAACTAATTTCGATTAATTATAACGCACATACAGATCCAACTACTTTTAGCTGATCTCCTTTCAGACCGATTCCCAGTGCAGCTACCAACAACTAGAAAAATGGATAGCAGGATACAAAACACACACACAAAGGCAGCGCTCAATTGGAATATCATTAAAACTTTTATAGTCTTCAAGTAGGTAACCAAATGAATATTGCACTGGATATAAAACCGATGTAGCTACATAAACTGTAAAAATGGTGCGAGTAATACCAAATGGTACCAAAATCAGTCATAAAAACATGTAGCTAAGTATGATACTGGTATAAAAATGTGTACGACGATACCACTGCTGAATCCAGATGAGGAGAGGTTAACATCAGTCCGTCGGCATGTAGATGTCCCATGAAGGGAACTATCAGAACTCCCAGTGGATGGTTGTAGAATCCCAGGGTGATGGAGGGAAGTGATAGAGGGAAGTGTAACAGCCCTTGCGTGTGGCAGATAGTAAGGTCCCGCCGGCATGCAGATATGAAGGCACAGCAAAGGAGCCCTTCAGATGGACACGGAAAGCCCCGCCGGTGTCCGTGACGTTACCGAATCTCCGACGGAACTCCCTGAAGGCCCAGAAGCCGGCGGAGAGGTGAGTACCAATCAAAAGAATTTTAATCGATCAAAAAGATTTTGATCGATCAAAAAAATTAAAGATTAATCGATTAATTAAAAGTTAATTTGCACAGCCCTAATTCATTTATACTGTTTTTTCTCCTTTTTTATTTCCTCTCACTCTCAGTGACATATTAAAACACTTGTCTACTCATTCATTTGATCTTCATCCACTTCACGATCACACAAACATATGGATGAGTTACATATGTATCCATGAACACCTGTTCACTGAGACGTGTTCTCACGTACACATTATAGGAACTTTGTTATCTTCGCTTCACATGTTGACATTAATTCACAAATATGTTCACGATGTGGTCCATATGGGCACATATCTCTGCACATTTTGTGCTTCATCTTGAGGGAATTTTTCCTTTTGGTTTGCGGACTATTTGACTGCTTTAGCACCTTAAACATTATTTCGGCTATATATATATATATGTATATGTAGATATTTAAAACCAGTTCACTTTATTTTTCACCATTTTTACACTCATTCCCACATTTATCTTTACATATACATATCCCTTCCCATTTTCATGTAATCCTCACATCCACATATACACTGGTTTTCTAAGGGCTACCTTTCTTATGTTAGTGTTGACTTCCAGCCTGCACACACTTGACACTCTGATTACACCCATTCAGGATGTCTATTACAACTAATTAACTTCAAGTTGCTATAGGCTGAAGGGAGTCACATGCTTTATTTGGTATTTTGGGGTTTAGTATAAATGTTTTTGTGTTAGCACCATACTGTAGCCATGACTAAGCACTGATTGAGTGCGAAACGCGTCGGCTGTCCTGTTTTCTGTGATTGCGGTGACTGTACATGTTTTTGGATTTACAATAAAGACAACTTTTTTCGTTTGAAAATCCTTGGAGTACGGCCGTCCTCTCTTCTTTTCTTCATCACCTGTGTCTGTAGTCTTTGACCATCTCCTGTACTGTGTCTGCAGCCTCTGACCATCTCCTGTACTGTGT
This sequence comes from Rana kukunoris, assembly GCA_029574335.1. Classification (NCBI taxonomy): domain Eukaryota; kingdom Metazoa; phylum Chordata; class Amphibia; order Anura; family Ranidae; genus Rana; species Rana kukunoris. Next base: position 16,523,886 of record CM056059.1, on the reverse strand, counting down.
CTGCAGCCTCTGACCATCTCCTGTACTATGTCTGCAGCCTCTGACCATCTCCTGTACTGTGTCTGCAGCCTCTGACCATCTCCTGTACTGTGTCTGCAGCCTCTGACCATCTCCTGTACTGTGTCTGTAGTCTCTGACCATCTCCTGTACTATGTCTACAGTCTCTGACCATCTCCTGTACCATGTCTGCAGTCTCTGACCATCTTCTGTACTGTGGCTGCAGTCTCTGACCATCTCCTGTACTGTTTCTGCAGTCTCTGACCGTCTCCTGTATCATGTCTGCAGCCTCTGACCATCTCCTGTATCATGTCTGCAGTCTCTGACCATCTCCTGTACTGTGGCTGCAGTCTCTGACCATCTCCTGTACTATGTCTGCAGTCTCTGACCATCTCCTGTACTATGTCTGCAGTCTCGGATCATCTCCTGTACTGTGTCTGCAGTCTCCGACTGTCTCCTGTACTACGTCTGCAGTCTCTGGCCATCTCCTGTATTATGTCTGTAGTATGTCTGGGGGTCTTTCTAACAGACTCTCTAACAGAAGCCCCCTCTGTGTCCATCAGAAAGGCCCCCCTCCAGGTCCCAATAAAGTACTCTGCTTCTCTTCCTGTATTTTGTTTATTGTTAAGAGATCATGTACGGATCTCAGGGTAAAGAAGACTTCGTAGGGGAGCATCTCTGTGGTTGAGTCTTTGCTATGGAAACATTTGAAAAGAGGAGGAGTTAGTAAAATGACCACGCCCATGCGGGGGGCGCCAAAAATATTTCTGCACCCAGGCGCCTGTGACCCTAGGATTGGCCCTGCTGCTCATAGAGGCTCTCTTCCTCCCACTGATACAAGGCTCTATTCTTACCACTTACACCAACAATAGGGCACTATTCTTCCCACTGATACCAATAGGGCACTATTTCTTCCAGTGGTACCAACAATGGGGTATTATTCTTTCCACCGATACCAATAGGGCACTATTTCTTCCACTGATACCAAAAAAGGTTTCTCTTCTTCCCACTGATACCAAAAATGGGGTACTATTCTTTCCACTGATACCACTAGGGCACTATTTCTTCCACTGATACCAACAATAGGGTACTATTCTTTCCATGGATACCAACAATGGGGTAGTATTCTTTCCACTGATACCAACATTAGGGCACTATGTCTTCTACTGATACCAATAGTGCACTATTTCTTCTACTGATATCAACAATGGGGTACTATTCTGTCCACTGATATCGATAGGGCACTATTTCTTCCACTGATACCGACAATGGGGTACTATTCTTTCCACTGATACAAATAGGGCACTATTTCTTCCACTGATACCGACAATGGGGTACTATTCTTCCCACTGATACCAATAGGGCGCTATTGGTATCAGTAATTACTGATGCATGTTGAGTGGTCGTTGTAGTTTGTGTGGCAGAATCTCCCTGCCCAATGACAACGATGGGCAGTAGGATTTAATTGTGGTCCAGGATTTTCCTCACATTGTAGAATTGTCAAGTCTAAAGCCGCATACACACGATCGGTTCAAACCGATGAAAACAAACTTCAGTCCGTTTTCATCGGTCCAAACCGATCGTGTGTAGGCCCCATCGGTCCGTTATCCTTCTGTCCAAAAACAGATGGCTTGTTTTGAAATCTAACCGATGGACGGCTGACCGATAGATCAAACCGATCATTAGTACACGCGAGCATTGGTTAAAAATCCACGCATGCTCAGAATCAAGTCCACGCATGCTTGGAACCATTCAACTTCGTTTTTTTCGTCACGTCATTGTGTTTTACGTCACCACATTCTGACACGATCGGTTCATGAACCGATGGTGTGTAGGCACATCAGTCCACCAGTCAGCTTCATCAGTGAACTGATGAAAATGGTCCGTCGGACCGTTCTCATCGGATGGACCGATTGTGTGTACAGGGCTTAATTTGGGACTGCCTGATCCTCAATGTCACCTGGAAGGAAAGTGAGAGAAAATATGAATATTTTGGTTGCCACCAGAATAGAACAGGAATAAAGGGGAAATCTTCCCATGAGGACAGATCCCATGATCACTTTCTAAAAGGAATTTTTCTCATATTGGAAAAATAGCCTCTCACTTCCTGTTCGGTCTACAGGACAGGTCCATTCCTCCCCGACCTCCTGCCCTGTACATGGCCTCCACATGCACATTACCTCTGTACTGATGTGGGCTGTTAGGCTACAATGCCCTAAGGCTCCTCCCAACCTGTCTTAGACCGGCATTGACTCACCCATGACATCCCTGTAGGAGGGCTCTACCTAGAAGGGATCTAGTACCGGATGACACTGTCTGATTTAACCAGACACTATTCTGGCACACAGCCACCTAGAGGCAGACTAGCTAATTGCACCAGCCAAAAAAAGCCTTAGCTGTATTCCAAATTGTATATTTAACCACAGAGGCGGCTCTAGGCTTTGTGAGGCCTTAGGCAAACTTGACATGGGGCCCTACTCACACCGATGATGAGGAAAAATAATCCCCCCCCCCATACAAATCATTAGTAAGACCTCATCTGGAATATGCAGTTCAGTTTTGGGCACCAGTTCTCAAAAAGGATATCGGAGAACTGGAGAAAGTGCAGAGAAGGGCAACCAAACTGATAATAGGCATGGAGGAGCTCAGCTATGAGGAAAGATTAGAGGAACTGAATTTATTCACTCTTGAGAAGAGGAGAATAAGGGGGAATATGATCAACATGTACAAATATATAAGGGGTCCATATAGTGAAATTGGTGTTGAGTTATTCACTTTACGGTCAACGCTGAGGACAAGGGGGCACTCTTTACGTCTAGAGGAAAAGAGATTTCATCTCCAAATATGGAAAGGTTTCTTCACAGTAAGAGCTGTAAAAATGTAGAACAGACTCCCTCCGGACGTGGTTCTGGCCAGCTCAGTAAATTGTTTTAACCGCTTGCCGACCAGCCGCCGCCGCCGGTACATGGCGGCAGGTCGGCACTCCTGCGCGAGAGCCCGTAGCTCTACGTCGCAAACTTTCGACGGCCACTAGGGGGCGTGTGCGCGCCGCCGGCGGCCCGCGCGCGTGCCCCCCGCACACCCCCGCGTCCCGTGTGTGTGCCCGGTGGGCACGATCGCCGCCGGGCACACGCGATCACTCGTTACAGAGCGGGGAATGGGAGCTGTGTGTGTAAACACACAGCTTTCGTTCCTGTCAGCGGGGGAAACGCTTATTTTCTGTTTATACAATGTATGAACGGAAGATCAGTGATTTCCCCTAGTAAGTCCACCCCCCCCCCATACAGTTAGAACACAAATAGGAACACACTTAACCCCTTCCCCGCCCCCTAGTGTTAACCCCTTCACTGCCAATGGCATTTTTATAGTAATCCAATGCATTTTTATAGCATTGATCGCTAAAAAAATGCCAATGGTCCCAAAAATGTGTCAAAAGTGTCCGAAGTGTCCGCCATAAGGTCGCAGTACTGAAAAAAAACGCTGATCGCCTCCATTACTAGTAAAAAAAAAATAATAATAATAAAAATGCCATAAAACTACCCCCTATTTTGTAAACGCTATAACTTTTGCGCAAACCAATCAATAAACGCTAATTGCGATTTTTTTAACAAAAAATATGTAGAAGAATACGTATCGGCCTAAACTGAGGAAAAAAACGTTTTTTTATATATTTTTGTGGCATATTTATTACAGAAAAAAGTAAAATATATTGCATTTTTTTCAAAATAGTCGCTCTATTTTTGTTAATAGCGCAAAAAATAAAAACCGCAGAGATGATCAAATACCACCAAAAGAAAGCTCTATTTGTGGGAAAAAAAAGGACGCCAATTTTGTTTGGGAGCCACGTCGCACGACCGCGCAATTGTCAGTTAAAGTGACGCAGTGCTGAATCGTTGGGCAGCAATATGGTCCGGGGCTAAAGTGGTTAAGAAAGGCCTGGATTATTTCCTAAATGTACATAAAATAACCGAGTACTAAGATTTGTAGGTAAAGTTGATCCAGGGTAAATCCAATTCCCTCTGGGGGGATCAGAAAGGAATTTTTTCCCCTGCTGTAGCAAATTGGATCATCCGCCTGCTGGAGTTTTTTGCCTTTCTCTGGATCAACTGTGGGTATTGAGTTGGGTGTATAGGATTGTACTGTTTTTTTTATTTTATTTGTTTATTTTTTTGTGGTTGACCTGGATGGACTTGTGTCTTTTTTTTAACCTGACTAACTATGTAAACCATGTAAATTTATAAACAAAAATTAACAATAAACATGTTTTTCAGCCTATCTTATGGAAAGTATTCATAAAATACTCATTGCCTTCATAGCAAGTCCGCCCTTACATGAGAGTTCCCATCAGAGCGCCCCTTATATCAAGATCTCCACCAGAGTTTCCCCCTACATCAGATTCACCATTAGAGTTCCCTTCACATTAGAGTCCCCATCAGTGTTCGCCTTACATTGGAATCCCCTTTCGAGTCCCCTTTACATGATAGTCTTCATCAGAGTTCTCCTTTACATGAGGGTCCCCATCAGATTCCCTCTTACATTAAAGCCTCCATCAGAGTCTGTCCTTACCTTACAGCATAGCTGTGGTAGCAGGGTGGGAGCCAGGATGCGGGGAAGGTTTGGACTGAGTGTCAGGTGACTAGCCAGAGAAGAACTGGCACTTTTGCCAATACCCAGCATGGCCACACTATTCACACTCCCCTGCGTGGTGGCACACGCAGGGCATGACAGGTTCCAGGGCTTATTTGCCTTTATAAAGACGGTAGCCCTACTCATTGGTTGCTGGATGATCATCAGCCCCCCTTTGTTCCTGTGCTCCTGCATATGCCGTTATTGGATTTCCTGTTACTGACCCAGGTTGCCTTGGACCTGTCTTGCCTCTACTCATGGCTCTGACCCCGGCTTGTCATACTGACTTCACTACTGCCTGATCAGCTATGTATGATATTGGCTTGTTCCTCACCCTGCGACCTGTCTCTGTTCCTGACTGATTTACCGTGCATGACCCTTGGCTTTGCTCCTGACTCTGCTTTCCATCTTGCCCAGCTGTTAAGAGCCACCTGCTACTTCTGAGAGACACCTGCCCTGCTCTATCCTGCCCTCATCAGGTGATCATCATCTTGGCTCTTCAGGCTAGCGCAGCTGGCAACCTGTGCGTCTTTGGCCACATCGCCTCCTGTATCAACCTTTAGGGGTTCTCTGCACTCCACTGAAAGGGAAGACCTCTCAGCTCTTTGGCCTCCAACCAGGTATGTGACGTGGAGGAAGTTGCATCTTCCTGTGAATGCAGGAGCACAGTCATCAAAGGCCTAGTAACCAATGGCAAGGATGATGACAGCACAGTGAGAGGGACCTACATTGGAGATTGCATGGGGGGGGGCTGAAATTGAGACCATGAGAAAAGTTCTGCTGACTTGAATCCTAAATCTGTGCAGTGTGAGAGAACAGTGGGTGCCACCGCCTTTGAGGCCTGTATACCCAGCACACATTGCACACATTGAGGATGTGCCACTGCCTCTGTTGGGTTCTTAATGCTATCTGAGTACCAGTAGGATAGATAAACCATCCCTGCTTTCTACAGGTTGTTAATTCAGAATTTCATAATTGAATGGCAAAAGAGGGCCATTCTTCCAATTCCACCCCTGTTCCAAGGACAGCTTTCTTCCTCTTGCGTTTCCAGAATGTATCTCTACCCCATTCAGGAGCCGCTGAGTATAAGTGGGATCGGCATGTTGAGTTACCTGGCAGGTGTCTAGGGGTGATACTTGTGAGTTGAGGAGAAAAGAACGAATGTCCAGTCTTTAGTTGGGTTTTCTTCAATGCTTTATTCCAAGGCCCAACATGGCCTTCATCAACATAGTACAGGACAGGAAAGGTTGATGAGCAGCAAGAGAGAATTTGAGTATCAGGCCTTGGATATCAAAAAGGTAAGAGAACAATCTTACTCTCAGCAATGATGAACTCAGTTCATCGCCACTCCAATTGGAATGGGTAAAGTGCCCCCGGACAGGCCTCTGCCACAGGCCTGGCAGCCAGAACGTCACTTGCGAATGTTGGGAGGACCAGGCCTCTGCCACAGGCCGGTCTCGGGCCTCTGCCACAGGCCTAGTACTTGAGTGAGCATGAAATTGAAATGAGCGAGTCCTCCCAATAGATTTAGTTAGAGTCCCTGGAATCCCCGATGGTTTGTTCAAGCCCTATTCGATCACCTGCCTCTGGGTTCCCCTTAAGCCGATCCCCCACCGTACGGCTCCCAGCCTGGGATCCTTTGAGGATGAGTTTGGGACCCAGCAGCTACTGGGATCCCTCTCTGTATTAGAATGAAGCTCCGCCTGGTGCGCAACTTTGGCCTGGTAGGCCACGGCTGCGGGGTCCATGTATGTGCGCACCGTGAAGGTGAATGCCGCACCTGGAAATCGGACCCCGTAGACAGCAATAACGGCCCTCATACCAAGACGGCTGCCCCAGATATAGCCTCCCTCAGCATGCCCTGGCAAGGGAACCAACCCCTCTGATTGGCTGATGAGGAAAACGAGTCTGCCAGAACCCCACTAGCGCCAACTGCCGCCCAGGGGTGGACACACACCCCTGGAGCGCAGACCGGCCCACAGGATAGGTCTGGAAATGGCAGCAGCCCAAATTTTACAAATTGCGAATAGGAGCCATGTAACTCTCCCATTCTCCACTAACTTCAGCATAATGCCCCTACAAAAAGTAAGGGGGCGCTACAAGAACATTAAGTGAAGGTAAATTCACCCTAACTAAATGAAAAAAAATAGGTCTATACTGTATATATCAACTTGTAAAATTCATGAGTTTCCCTTTAAAATACATAGAAAAGATAATTATTTGAAAATAATACTATAAAAATAATACCTTAATTATTTCCTATCAAAAAAGCAACACAGTTAGAATGGTGAAAAAAATGTCTAGTGAACTTAATTGTGACATTAAATACAGATAGTACAAACAGCGCTAATGTGTAGTGAAGCCACACAAGTGAACTTAAACAAATAAACAATAAGTGACAAAAATATTATTAATGTAGAGACCCGTGAATAAATAAGTCTAAAGGTAAACAGTTCATAAAGTGTCTGAGGAAATAAATCTTCTGAATTTCTCCAAAGGGCAGTCCTCCACCACACCAGTGTAATGAAAACTCCTCCACCAATACGATTGGCCACTCACCAGAACTAGTACACGTGTTTGGCATAACAAGCATGTCATACAATCCTCAAGTCAGTGTTCAGGATTCATATCCAAAAATGTAGAGGTGAGATCCACATACATGAAAAAAACAAAAAAGTATAATAGTGTGATATTGCTAAAAACAATTTATTGACACACCACACAAACCTACAATGGTTGCACTCACAAAAGCAAACTCCAAAAAACAACCGTGATAAATTCCAAGCAAACTTCCTTGATATTCACAAGCTGATAAACTGTGGTGACGGCGGACCTAAGTATAAACCAGGTGTTTCTCACCGCTTCCCCTTCACTTTAACACCTCCTTCTTGTTGAAAATAGTATCCTCAAACGCTGGTCACTAGCATAGAAAAACACATGCAGGTAGTCTCACGTTGGTCTCAAATGATCAAAAGATCTTTAGTGTAGTCACGCCCCCGACATGTTTCGTCATAGATTTGACTTATTCATGAATAACCTCTCCCCTCTACATTTTTGGATATGAATCCTGAACACTGACTTGAGGATTGTATGACATGCTTGTTATGCCAAACACGTGAGTGTAAGGCTACTAGTTCTGGTGAGTGACCAATCGTATTGGTGGAGGAGTTTTCATTACACTGGTGTGGTGGAGGACTGCCCTTTGGAGAAATTCAGAATATTTATTTCCTCAGACACTTTATGAACTGTTTACCTTTAGACTCATTTATTCACGGGTCTCTACATTAATAATATTTTTGTCACTTATTGTTTATTTGTTTAAGTTCACTTGTGTGGCTTCACTACACATTAGCGCTGTTTGTACTATTTGTATTTAATGTCACAATTAAGTTCACTAGACATTTTTTTCACCATTATCTTAATTTAATACAGCAGCTGCGAACACTCTTGTATTTATCCAACACAGTTAGAATGTTGTTATCGGTATTAGGAAAGTTATTTCAAGTCCGTATCATTGGCCATTGGTGAAGATAATATGCTTGAGAACATCAATAATTGGCCAGCTTTGAATTTCCAGCTTCTTTATATTCTTATTTCCATGACTATTGAAAATTTTTCAGTATTTATCAAATTCTTTTAAACTTTATAACATGAGGGAGATAGATGAATTTAGTTGGGCACAAGGCAACTAGAAACAAGTAAGATGCGACCTTATATACCATACATTTTGTCCCTCGGCTCTCATACTGATGTTGTATTCTTAGCTCCCCAGTTGTGTTGGTCCTTTGTGAATATTCAGAGTCTGTCTCAGGCGGCGTACACACGATCGGATATATCCGATGAAAACGGTCCGCGGACCATTTCCATCGGATATGTCCGATCGGGAGTTTGATCCGATGGCGTGTACACACCATCGGATCAAATTCCCCGCCGCCGGACGGCGCGGTGACGCGGCGGTGGCGTTGACGCCGCCGCGTCACCGCCACGTCACCGCACCAGGAAGTAAAACACTTCCGCGCATGCGCCGAATCCATTCGGCAGCGGCGCGGCGGTGGTGGGAGCCGACATGTCTGCTGGTAAGTGTACTAACCAGCAGACATGTCGGGCGGACAGATTCCCACCGGATAGATTTCAAAGCTTGCTTTGAAATCTGTCGGGTGGAGAAATCTGTCCGCTAGCCCATACACACGAGCGGAGATGTCTGCTGAAACAGTCCATCGGACCGTTTTCAGCGGACATATCCCCTCGTGTGTACGCGGCCTTAGTGGTTTGCTAAGTGTTGCAAGAAAACTTATTTTCCATCTAAACTTTATTTTTTCTTATACATGGTTTGATTGAACTATCTTTGGGTTCTGAAACTCCAGCCAAAACATTTTGGCCCAGATTCACAGAGCGATTACGCCTGCGCAACAGGAGATGCGCGTGCGTAAGTCTAAATGTGCCCGTGCGTTTCGATGCATGGCATCCCCAAAACGAGATACGCAAGAAATCTACTTTTTTTGGTCCAGCGTAATTTCGTTAGACAGGCGCATCCGTCCGCGCAAAACTGCGCTAGACAGACCATTGATTTGCTAGTCAAATATGCTAATGAGGGACTTACGGGGATCCACAAAAGAACGTTGGGGCAGCGCAGGCTACGCAGTGTGCGCAACAGCAAAATGTCCTGTCTAAAATTAGAGCATATAAAAGCTGGTCTAAAAAGAGAAAAAAAGTCTACTTGTTAGATAAAGCAACACTGTTAGTGAGGAGCTCAGCAGTCACACATGTTGCACAACAATCTGTATGCCAACATGCCAGGGGCATCGTTGCACATAGCTATACTGCTGACTTTAGATGAACAAAGAAGGATGAGGGCACGGAGGATGGCACGGAGGTGGCACGGGAGAGGATATACCCCACCCGCATAGACCTGTTTGGCATGAGAGATTGTGAGGTGTATCGCATCTTCAGATTCACCCCTCATGCCATCCTGGAATTAACCACAACCCTGCAGGAGGACATCACCAGCCGAACACAACGCTCACATGCAGTGCAGCCACTGGTCAAGGTCATGGCAACACTCCATTTCCTTGCCAGTGGCTCTTTTCAGCGTACAAGTGGAGTGGTGGCTGGGATGTCACAATCCTCCATGAGCAGATGTGTGCACCAGGTTGTCCCTGCAATCCTCAGACGCATGGCCAACCAAATCATCAAACCCACCACTGAGGACCTACGGCTGAAGGCAATGACAGATTTCTACAGAATTGCCAGATTCCCACGCACTGTGGGGGCCATTGATTGCACACATGTGGCACTCCAGCCCCCCCAGGAGACAGAGCACATGTACCGCAATCGGAAGCATTGGCATTCCATCAACGTACAGGTGATAGTCGATGCCCAAGGCCTCATATGGCACGTCCGTGCCAAACACCCAGGGTCCAGCCATGACAGCTACATATAAAATCAATGCCACATCCGAATGGAATTCAATCAGAACGTGTATGGGGACACCTGGCTGGTTGGTGAGTGACATGGGTGGCAGGCATGACTATCCCCTCCCATGATGCACACATCACAAGGGGCACATGCATGACTAACATCCTCCTGTCTTTTCCCTTACAGGTGACTCTGCATATCCACTGGGACCCTATCTCATGACTCTTATCCGGAACCCCCAAACCCCAGGAGAGGAAAGATACAATCAAGCACATGCCCAAACACGAGCAGTGGTGGAGCGCACCTTTGGCCTCCTGAAGTCACGTTTCCGATGCCTGGATAAGTCTGGGGGTACCCTCTTGTATTCCCCAAACTTCGTGTGCCAGATCATCGGTGCATGTTGCATGCTGCACAACTTTGCAGTAAGAAAGGGCCTGCAGATTGACCTACGTGATGACCTGACCCCTGAACCAGACAATCCCCCCCTAACTGAGGCTACCCCGTCTTCTGAGGGAAGAGCAGCCAGGACACAACTCACATTGGGCATCTTTGCATGTTAAACACACACATTAATCATGGCACAATGAGAATGCATGCATGCACACCACTGTGGTCCCTAGCACACACACCCCACATCCACATCAAATTGGATTGGCACAAGTCCACCATGCAGGACTTGTGAGCAGGAACGCCACGCCAAGGCTCCAATTATGTCACTGTACATTCATACACCATTCACACGGACCTGGGTATCACTTCTCCCTGGTCCTGGGGAACCCTTCTCCACCAAAATTGAGGGTGACACCCCTTTTCCGGCAGGAATGTCACCCCCACATTCAAACAGCATTCACAACCCAAAAAAAAAATGACCAGCAAAATCAAATATTTTCCAGCAAAAAAAAAGGGGAAAAAAAATGTATTGCCCTTTACGTGAGCCACGCCTGGGGTGCCCCCGGCCACGGCCCCGGCTCCTCAGGGGAGACTCATGGGGGAGGGGGAAAACCGGGGAAGGAGGAGCAGCCCCTGATCTCTGCCCACCTGGCGGCCTGCCCTCAAAGGCCACGGCTATTCTGTACAGGGCAGCACCAAGTGTTGCCGTGTTGGCCTGGATAGCCTGGGTAAGGGCCCTCACATCCTGCCCAACGCCTGCTGATGTAGTCTGCAGGTCGTTTAGGCAGGTTGTGAAAGCCCGGGAGTGGGAGTCCAGGTTCCCCAGCGTATCCTTGATGGAGGACAGGCTCTCCTCCATCCGCACCAATGTCTGGCTGACCTGTCCCAGATGGCGGGTCTGAAGGGCCTGGTCCCTTCTCAGAGTGGCGGGCAGGAGATCGGCCACCCCCCAGGTGTTCTGGGACGAAATCCTGCCTCCAGCTGATGCTTGTGGCCGGGGAGAATGGGAGGCCCTTGGGAGGGGAGCCATGTTGGGGGAGGAGGGGGGGGCTTCCCCTTAGGGAGGGCTGCCTGCTGCCAGCCAGAGGGGAAGAGTCCTCAAAAACCAAAAGTCCAGTGCCTGACATGGACTCCTCCTCCTCATGATTCTCCTCCTCCTCTTGAACCTCCTCCGCAGACTCCGGCCTTGTTGGGGGGGGCCTCATTAGGATGCTGTCCTGGGAATGGTGCGGTCAGGCCAGATGGCCCTGCACCCTCCTGCACATCTGTGGATGACACAAAACATTCACAGGTTGGAGGATCCACACACTTGCCACATATTCCCTTTCACCCCCTCCCCCACACATGCTACACACCTGATATTAAAAATAATACTTACCTGGCACCACGGGCACCACGGGCTCCGGACTTGAGTACTTCATGCCGATGAAAGGTCAGGGCCACCGCACGCTGTCAGCCTAATACGGCATGGTGGGCCCCCTCCTGTGCCCCTGGCATGGGCATGCATTTTGGACAGCTTCTGTTTGACCAGACGCCGGAGGTCATTAATTTTTTTGTCAATCCCAGACCGGGTCCGTGTCTCCCCCTCCCCCGCTGAATTGACCTGCTCAGTGATGAGGTCCAAAATCTCCCTCCTCTTGGCCGGGGTGGTGTTGGCACTGTCTGGGCCGTGGAGGAAACGCCCATACTCGCTAATGGCCCGTGCAAGAATTCTTTTTTCCCCCACAGTAAAATTGAGCTTTCGCTTTTTCTCTGTCATACTTCCAAAAAAACTCACTCCCAGTCAACAAAAATCAGTCACAAAAACAAGCACAACCAATCAAGCAAGAACACACACAAAGAGAAAACTAACACCCAAAAAATCACACAAGCACTCAGCAAAAAACAGTCACAAAAACAAACAGCAAAAAATCAGCAAGAAAACAAACGACCAGAAATATATCAAACAAACAAACAGTCTCTCAAACACTTATCAAAAAGCACTTTCAAAGATCTACTAACAAACACTTGATCACACAGAACACTAATCTGACAACTACAAAACACACCGCAACGAACAACAGGACAAAAGCACTTGGTTAAATGGGAAGGGACAAAGGGATGTACTTTTGCAATGCAAGTGTGTTTGTGTGTGTCTATTTATGCTGTTTGCGTAGTTCACAACGTTGCCCTAGTCCATTTCCAATTTCACTGATTGCGCCGCTCCCGAGTTGTGAGCATGCGCACATCGGAGCTGACCATGGTCTCCTTCTAGCACGCATGCGCGAGCCGGCCGGCCCTTCATTTGCATGGGGTCACGGCTCATTTCAATGTAACACGCCCACGTCCTTCCCAATTTGTATTACGCCGCCTTACGCCTCTGAAATAACGTTACGCATGCGCAATTTTCTGCGCAAAAGCTACGAGAATAGGGTGATTACGCGGCAAAATTGCGCAAGTCTAACGTAAAGGCGGTGCGCTATGCCGGTCCAATAATCCGCAGATGTACCTGAATCTGGGCCTTTGTTTTTGTTTTGGATAGACCAGGAAATAGGTAGAATATATGAAAATTATAAGAGAAGCACTCACAATACCACATCCGTATATAGCAGACGGGAACATGGAAGATTACTCAAAGGGGTAACCAAGGTTGGACTTTAAAGGCAAGTTTTTAGGCGAGGCCGTGGCTTCGGCCTAGTCCATGAGGCTGGATGCCGCGGACTAGGCCGAAGCCACGGCCTCGCCTAAACTTAAAGACTCCTGCCCACAGATCCTCAGGACCGGCACGGCGTCCATCAAAAAAAAACTTGATTTGAATTGTGAATCAAGTTTTTATTTGGGAGAATATCGCCCAGCTCTACACCCCAGGTATATGTCAGGTGGAGACAACCCATGATACCTGCGATTTTGTGTAAAATTAGGCCTAATAAGGTAGGGTGACCAGACATCCCCGGTTTCTGGGGACAGTCCCCGATTTGAGGACACTATCCCCGTACCAAGTTTGTCCCCAGTTTTGTCCCCAGATTGGATTTGAACAGGGGCTTCAAAGACAGTCAGTGCAGAATTAAAAAACTAAATCTGAATTACACCCCCCCCCCCCCCACTCTGTTCCATTCAAGCTTGCGTCACAAATGACACAAAAAATGACATTTTGAAAAACGACATAAAAAAGTGAAGCATGTTTGAATTTCTTTTTGGTCGTTTTTCAGAAGACATACAGTAAAACAACGTTTTACCCACACACGATCATTTTAAATGACGGTTTTTATTTTATTTCATCACAAAAAACGACTGTGTGTACGCGGCATAAGACTTGACAGGCTGTGAGGCAGGTGGCGATGGGCAGAGAGTCGCTGATTGCCACCATTACCAGTAAAAAATAAAATAAAAATATGTCCCCGGATTTTAAAAATGTGGTCACCTTATAGTAAGGGAACATTTAAACAGATGTGTTTAAAGGGGTGTTCCAGCCAAAATTGTGTTTATTAAAAGTCAGCAGCTACAAAAAGTGTAGCTGCTGGCTTTTAATAAACAGACACTTACCTGCTCCTGCGTTCCAGCGACGCGCCGACCGGGGCTCCGCTCCTCTCCCCCCCTCCCCAGCCGGCGTCTCCATCTCGACTGTGGGCACCCAGCCGTGACAGCCTTCGGCTTCACGGCCGGGCACCCACTGCGCATGCGCGAGCCGCACTGCGCATGCGCGCGCGGCACGGCTCGCCGCTGATTGGAGAGGCGATCGCATGGGACCTGTCAGTGTCCCATGTGATCGCCTACAGGGAGGGGCTGGTGTAGGCGATTAAGGCTTAATCGCCTAACCAGCCCCTCGGCGGAAGCAGGAAGTGGGACAGGAAGTCCCACTCCTACTGAAGCCCCCACTCCCCCCCCAAAAAAATTACATGCCAAATGTGGCATGTATGGGGGTGAGGAGTGGAACAAGAGGAAGTTCCAAATTTGGGTGGAACTCCTCTTTAACTTGTTAGCTGCCTGTTATGGTTGCTAGGTTACAGAAAAAGGAGAGTCTCGTTTCAAAATTGCACACGATCGTGGAATTGTGCCAGACTTCAGTACTTGAAAATCCCCATAGGCCACGTTTTAATTTCTTTTTACTAGAATTATTGCTCTCGCTCTAACGTTCACGGCGACACCTCACACGGGTGGTTTGAACACTGTTTATATATGCGGGCGCTCGCTTCTGCACGCGAGCTCAGAGGGACGGGACGCGTTTACATTTTTTTATTATTTATTTTACCTTTTATTTTTATTTGTTACGCTGTTCTTTTTTTTTACGTGTTCTCTGTTTAAACAGTGCTGTGTGTTAGGGAATCGCTTCCCTAACACTGACCCGCCTCTCAGCCAATCAGGTGCACCGGGTCTGGTTACCGGTCACCTGATTGGCTGAAGCGTCAGGCGCTGTGATTGCCGTTTTCATATGTGGGCGGGACATACGTATGCGTTCGCTTCTTTTTTGAATGCGCCGTTTTTTTAATGCAGAGGCTGGGCGTGATGTCATAACATTGCGCCCAGCCTCCGACGATCATAGAGACTCCGGCGACCATCTGGTCCACCGGAAAGCTCTATGATCAGCATCCAGGGGATGGCGGGAGTGGGGGGAGTGGTAGAAGCACCGGAGGGTGGCAGGAGTCGTCTGAAAATGGCGATATCTGACTGATGCCTGTAGCAGCACCCATCATTCAGATATATCCACACAAAGCCCAGGACACCATATGACGGCCTCTGGGCGTGAAGTAGTTACATTTTTTTTTTTTTTATTCGCTGGATTTATCTGCGCTATCTGGAGGCCTCCTTTTTCCCTGTGATCCACGCTGTCTTTCGGATGTAAAGAGAACCAGTCATGAACTCTGCCGCTGAAACCTAAACCTCTGAATTACCAATGGATTTATCGATGCAACCGACTCCTCTGCAGAAATTCTGGTCTGAAAGCGGATCCCTGGCCATATTCTGTGCCTGTCTGACCCACCGCCACTGGCGTGTGTGCCCACGATTTGGGGTAAGAGTACCCATCCCCTTTCCCTGGTGTTGGATGCGCGTCCCTGGGTGCTGCGTGTGAAAATCACTCTGCATATCACAATTCTGCCACCAGGGGCGGACTGACAACTCATGGGGCCCCCGGACAATAGAAGATCATGGGGCCCCCAGGTTTAAGATGGCCACCAAGCCAAGTGGCAGTACAGAGGCGGGGCAGCTAAAATCTCGGGATTTTCACATCAAAAGCATGTAGGTTTTGTACATATCAGGGACAGATGTAAAAAAAACACAGATTTTTACATACTGTCCCTGGTTTTAATGAGACTGGCAACCCTGATGGGCCCCCTAGTGGCATGGGGCCCTCGGGCAGTGCCCGAGTTCCTCAATGGTCAGTCCGCCCCTGTCTGCCACTGAATATCAGCACTATATGCATATAGGTGTGCACCCCAAAGCTCAAACACATATGCGTGTGTGCATGTGTATATATACTAACAGTGTCAGTAGGGCAGAGATTGGTGTCAGTAGGGTAGAGATTGGTATCAGTAGGGCAGAGATTGGTGTCAGTAGGGCAGAGATTGGTGTCAGTAGGGCAGAGATTGGTGTCAGTAGGGCAGAGATTGGTCTCAGTAGGGCAGAGATTGGTATCAGTAGGGCAGAGATTGGTGTCAGTAGGGCAGAGATTGGTGTCAGTAGGGCAGAGATTGGTATCAGTAGGGCAGAGATTGGTGTCAGTAGGGCAGAGATTGGTGTCAGTAGGGCAGATATTGGTGTCAGTAGGGCAGAGATTGGTGTCAGTAGGGCAGAGATTGGTCTCAGTAGGGCAGAGATTGGTCTCAGTAGGGCAGTGGACAGTGTAAGTAGATTTAATTTGTATTATTTTATATTGTCTTTTACATTTTTTTTTTATTATTTTGTATTTTTTTTTATAATTGTTTATTTATAATTTGTGTTTATCAATTTTTTTTATTTTTTTTATTTATATATATTTTTTATTTATATATTTGTTTATAATTTTTTATTTATATATTTTTATATATATCCCTGAAGAAGTCACGAGACCGTGACGTAACGACGTAGGAAGTGTGACCACGTAACACTCACAGCCAACCGGAGGCTAGCAGACGGAAGACGGCGTTTGTATTTGCCGTGCTCTGTCATCCATTTGCTTGGCGTTTTTTGCTGTTTTTTATGTAAGAGGCTTATTTTTACATTAAACCCCCCTCTTCTCAAACGGGCTTCACTATTTGGTGTCATTTATTCCACGCTCTGACTTGCATTCATGAACTGCTAGATTCGAGGATCTATACTACGGATGACTATTCTACAAACACAGCACCAAGGAGCCCTACAGATACTACAAGAGAAGGAACCAACATTGCCCACCTGTTGCACTGTTACCACTACCTTAAGGTAAGGGCAATATGAGACCATTTATCGGATGAGTTCACCCCTATACAAGACCCATCAGTCACCTTTGACCCATCGTGCTTTTTCACCATAGACTCTAATTTTTGTCATTTATTGTTCATTCACCCCATCCGGGTGGGCTCCACTAACTATTTTTGTGATAGTCTGCTCTACCACCCACCAGTACAGCACTTTGTTCTATATGATTTATTACTTATTTGTTTACTTTTTGTACACTTTTGTGCACTTTACACATACACTTTAGCGCTTATCACCTTTTATTATTTATATACTAACAGTGTCAGTAGGGCAGAGATTGGTGTCAGTAGGGCAGAGATTGGTGTCAGTAGGGCAGAGATTGGTTGTCCCAATACCACTTTTTTAAGACCGAGTCCAAGTACCGATACTTTTTTTCAAGTACTCACTGATACCAATACTTTTTTAAAATGTCATGTGACAGTTTCTCAAAGCACAATACAGATTAGGTGGCACGGATCTGCAGCACTGATAGATGGCTGGCTGGCACTGACAGATGGCACTGGCAGATGGCACTGACGGCTGGCACTGGCAGGTGGCACTGACTGCTGGCTGGCACCGCCACTGAATACAATACACAGATTCATGCATTGCATGAATCTGTGTATTGTTGCTGCCGCCCACTATTCAGATGGCCGGCCCCCTGGTGAGCGCCGGCCATCTGAATAACGGCAGCTGGTTGGCTTTGGAAGTGCCTATCAGAGCCAGCGGCCCTCAGGCTGTTATCAGCTTCCAAAAAGTTATCCAGGGGATGCACGGGGGGTGCGTTCCTTGGATAAGACTGACAGGCGTCTCAGCCAATCAGGTTCACCGGTTCTGAAGTGTCATCGAGGGCGGGAGAAGACGTCGAGAGACCATGGAAGGAAGATTGCTGACCCCAGAAAGCTAAGTGCAGCATTTTACAGGGCATAGTGGCAACAATTTAAGGGCAAAGTGGCAACAATTAAAGAGCACAGTGGCAACAATTAAAGGGCAGAGTGGCAACAATTAAAGGGCACAGTGGCAACAATTAAAGGACACAGTGGTAACAATTGATGTGGGCACAGTGGTAACAATTGATGGCATGGCACAGTGGCTGCGTTTTAATGGCACAGTGGTGACAATTGATGGGAACAGTGGTGACAATTGATGGGCACAGTGGTGACAATTGATGGCACAGTGGCTGCGTTTGATGGCATGGCACAGTGGCTGTGTTTGATGGCACAGTGGCTGTGTTTGTCATGGCACAGTGGCAAAAATTGATGGCACAGTGGCTGCATTTGGTGGCACAGTGGTGACAATTGATAAGCACAGTGGCAATAAATGATGGCACAGTGGCTGCATTTGAAGGCATGGCACAGTGGCGACAATTGATGGCATTGCACAGTGATGACAATTGATGGCATGGTACAGTGGCTGCATTTGATGGGCACAGTGGTTGCATTTGATGGGCACAGTGCAATTGTTTTTTTTTTGTTTGTTTGCGCCCCCCCCAAAAATTTTGAGCACCAACCGCCACTGATTCCGGGACACTGTATTGTCCTTGTATGAAGGTGCCCGGGACAGACCTGCAAAATGCGGGACTGTCCCGGGCAATCCGGGACACTTGGTCACCCTAGCTGCAGCACAGAAGGTTTTTCCCCTTAATGTATAGAATGCATTAAGGAGAAA
Source organism: Rana kukunoris (assembly GCA_029574335.1). Taxonomy (NCBI): domain Eukaryota; kingdom Metazoa; phylum Chordata; class Amphibia; order Anura; family Ranidae; genus Rana; species Rana kukunoris. The sequence goes on along the minus strand of CM056059.1, from coordinate 16,505,400 downwards.
AACCTTAAAGCGGAGGTCCACACAAAAAGTGAACCTCCGCTTTTCATAACCATCCCCCCCTCCAGTGTCACATTTGGCACCTTTCAGAGGGAGGGGGGTGCAGATATCTGTATAATACGGGTATTTGCACCCACTATCAGGAATGACTCCCATGGGAGTCACTCCACTTCACATCCAACCCCCTCCCCTGTCTTCTGGGAAACACACTGGTCCCAGGAGACAGCGGGGACCAGTGAGGGAGGATGTCGGCGAGGGCAACCAAGAGACAAACAATTGCTCAGCCTCGGCTGCCGACAACACGGGTGCGCTGGATAGATAAGTGTCCATTTATTAAAAGTCAGCAGCTGCAGTATTTGTAGCTGCAGGCTTTTAAAAAAAAAAATTTGGTCGGACCTCCGCTTTAACTACTTTAATACCGGGCACTTTTGCCCCTTCCTGCCCAGGACAATATTCAGCTTTCAGCTCTGTCACAATTTAAATGACAATTGCGCGGTCGGGCTACACTGCACCCAATCTAAATATTTATAATTTTCTTCCCACAAATAGAGCTTACTTTTGGTGGTATTTGATCTCCTCTGCGGTTTTTATTTTTTGCTAAACAAACTAAAAAAGACCAAAGTTTTTCTTAGTTTATGCCATAAAATGTTGTTTTCCCCTTTACTGCTGGGCACTAATGTGGCAGCACTGATAAGGCAGCACTGATGGGCACTGATGAGTTGGCACTGATAAGGTGGCACTGATGAGGAGGAGGCACTGATATGTAAAATTGATGAGTACTGATAGGTGGAACTGATATGCAGCACCGATGGGCACCAATAGGGCTAGGCGGCACTGATATGCGGCACTGCTAGGCACTGGTAGGTGGCACTGATATGTAGAATTGATGAGCACTGATAGGCGGCACTGATATGCAGCGCTGATGGGCACTGACAGGTGGGTGTGATGGGCACTGACAGGTGGTACTGATTGGCACTGACAGGCAGCACTGATGATGAGGTAATGATGTGTTACTGCTGGGCACTGATTGGCACTGTAATAGGCACTGGTTGGCACTGTGGTGGGCTCTGATTGGCACTGTGGTGGACACTAATTGGTACTTTGGTGGGCATGTGCAGACTTTATTATTGGGGCATTGCTGTTCACTGATTGTTAACTCATTGGCACATCTGAGGGGGCTGTGCTGATAATCAATGTGCTGACTATCAGCACAGACCCCTCCTCTGACAGGGAGAGCTGACGATTGGCTCTCCCTGTCAGCGCGAACCAAGGAATGCTGTTTACTGGCACTTCCTGATTCACGCGATGATCAGCTGTGATTGGTCACAGCTGATCACGTGGTAAGAAGGTTTCTTATCATGATCGGAGATGTGGGGTGTCAGACTGACACGCCACACTCGCAATCGCCGCACTGCGGACCCTCATGGGCGCGTGTTGGCATGTTATCCTGCTGGACGTCATATGATAACAGAACCAGTCAGGATAACAGAACCACTTCCCAGACGTCAATCTGCTATAGGCCGGGCGGGATGTGGTTAAAGCGGTTGTAAAGCCTAAAACTTTTTTACCTTAATGCATTCCTTCTTAGAGAAAAGCTGAATACTAAAGAATAGATTGTAAGGGAAGGAAAACACTTCTGAATAGAGAAGATCCTCTAGCCCTGGATAACAGGAAAGAATTCACAATATTTTTTGTGAGGGGAATGTGTAGGTCAAAAACATTTATTAAAAATGAATCTAAAATTTCCTGAGCACTTGATATCTTTTCCTAGTTAAGGGGAATGTTTCATTACAAGATTTAATCGTATCTCCTGTTCTTGGGGTGAAGCTAGAAGACCCCTGATGTCTCCATTGAGAGGACCTTGTCACTCCTGTCACATAAGGGCCTTGTCAGTACATACATATATACATCATTAGGACACATGGTAATACAAAAAAAACACCTATTACACATCCCTACACACACCACAAGTGGAAGAAGTAGTCATAGAGCCCCCCCCCCCGGGTCATGAAAAGATTAAATAAAAGAGGAAGCAATTCAAATGTAAATATACCACATTTTTATTGTGTGTTTATGAAAGCATAATTATGGACCTATACATTAAACCAAGAGTCCTTTAGTAAAATCAATTGGCCAGAAATAAAGATCTTTGACCAAGAGATTCCAAGCCTGCCCACCACGGCAAGGTAGACTCTTCTAGGGCAGGACCTACACTAAACTACACTAAGCTACCCTACTAGATGCTAGTCATCCTTTTTCTAATGTTGGATGTATGTTTGTAGTACGGCCTCATCCTATAATCTGTGGGGCAGATTCATAAAACAATTACGCCTGTCTAACTGGTGTTAGACAGGAGTAATTTCAAATTTCCTGCGCCGTATCACTAGTTTGAATCCTCAAACCATGATACGGCGGCTTCGGGCTTCGATCCGAGAGGCTTACGTCTTCGTAAGCCTTCGGATCTACGCTGCCATCTATTTGCGGCCGCTGGGAGGAGTTCACGTCGTTTTGATGCGTCGGGATATGCAAATGTTTTTTTACGGCGATTCCCGAACATACGAGCGGTCGTCGCAATCGTTTTCGTCTATTTTTTTGTACGTAATGTTAGAGCAGCTTTTTGCTGCTCTAACGTAACGTAGCCCATGTTAAGTATGGCCGTCGTTCCCGCATCGAATTTATTTAATTTTTAGTTTTGTTTACGTAACTCGTCGGGACGTGGATCGCCCGTAAACTACGCTACATAAACAACGAATGACGTCACAACGTGATTTCGCGCAATGCACGGCGGGAAATTTGCGAACGGAGCATGCGCAGATCGATCGCCGCGGGAACGCGCCTAATTTAAATATTTCACGCCCCCTACTCGCGCAGATGGATTGCGACGGGAGAAATACACTACGCCGCCGTCGTTTACCGTAGAAAATCTACCTGAATTACACGTAGAGCAAGGTAAAAAACGGCGGCGTAGTGTATTTCTGATACGCTACGCTAAGCAAAATGTCTGTGAATCTAGCCCTGTGTGTGCAATCTACTCTCTCCTAATTTGGTTGTCTGTCTGTGTGCATTTCTCTAAAGCATGGAGCAGTCAGTTTATGTACATCTGGACGTCCTCTGTTAGTGTAGGTCAGTGCATGCCAGTCATTGTATGTTGTCCAGTGTGTGTCAGTAGATAAATGTTAGTCTTGTTTTTATCTGCAATTCGGAGTTCATCTTGCCTTCGGTCAAAAGATCTCGGTCCCCATTGATCAGTGGGTATGCCCACCATTAGAATACCGCCCTTCATCCACCCACTTCTAATGATGGCCATACATGCATAATTTTTTTAAACTGTGGTGGTGAAATCACCTCCTACAGCGCTGAAGTCGCAGATTTACATATTGTGGGAGCAATCGATGTTGCTGTCAAGATAAGTAAATCTGTGCTGCAGCTGAACTGCTGTTCCCCCCACTTCTCACCCCCCATCAGACTCTGGTGTTCCCCCCCACTCCTCACCCCCCCATCAGACTCTGCTGTTCCCCCCACTCTTCAACCCCCATCAGACACTGCTGTTCCCCCGACTCTTCACCCCCATTAGACCCTGCTGTTCCCCCCCACTCTTCACCCCCCATCAGACCCTGCTGTTCCCCCCACTCCTTGCCCCCCATCAGACACTGCTGTTCCCCCCGCTTCTCACCCCCCATCAGACACTGCTGTTCACCCGCTATTCACCCCCCATCAGACATTGCTGTTCCCCCAATCTTCACCTCCCATCAGACACTGCTGTTCCCCCCACTATTCACCCCCCCCATCAGACACTGCTGTGTTCACTATATTCACCCCCTATCAGACACTGCTGTTCCCCCACTCCTCACGGTGAGGAGTGGGGTGAACAGCAGTGTCTGATGGGGGGTGAATAGTGCGGGGAACAGCAGTGCCTGGTGGGGGGTGAGGAGTGGGGGAACAGCAGTGTCTGATGGGGGCATCAGACACTGCTGTTCCCCCACTCCTCACCCCCCACCAGGCACTGCTGTTCCCCCCACTATTCACCCCCCATCAGACACTGCTGTTCACCCCACTGCTCACCCCCCATCAGACACTGTTATTCCCCCCACTATTCACCCCCCATCAGACACTGTTGTTCTCCCCACTCCTCACCCCTCATCAGACACTGCTGTTCCCCCCACTCCTCACCCCCATTAGACACTGCTGTTCCCCCCACTCTTCGTCCCCATCAGACCCTGCAATTACCCCCACTCCTCACCCCCATCAGACACTGCTGTTCCCCACACTCTTCACCCCCCATCAGACACTGCTGTCCCCCCCACTATTCATCCCCCATCAAACACTGCTGGGCCCCCACTCCTCTGCTTTCTTCATTATTTCCCCCAGGTCTGCTGCATTCCTCTCCCTGTCTGGTTTTACCACTTGTAGTATCTGACGCTTCTTGTGAGCTCCACCACTAGCCTCTCTCTCTCTTTTCTCCATACCCCTGTCCATGTTTGTTCCGCTGTCCTAATCTGTGGCATTCCCCCTGCTGTCTTCTGTCTCTCCTGTCTCTCCTGTCTCCCCTGTCTCCTCCTGGCCTCGTCCCTCATCCTGGCCTCGTCCCTTATCCTGGCCTCGTCCCTCATCCTGGCCTCTTCCCTCCTCCTGGCCTCTTCCCTCATCCTGGCCTCTTCCCTCATCCTGGCCTCGTCCCTCATCCTGGCCTCGTCCCTCATCCTGGCCTCTTCCCTCACCCTGGCCTTCTTCCTCACCCTGGCCTCTTCCCTCACTCTGGCCTCTTCCCTCACCCTGGCCTCTTTCCTTACCCTGGCCTCTTCCTCCAAATTTGCCTTCAGTCTAATCCAGGCCTCCTCCATCATCTTGTTCTCTTTTATTATTCTCGCACACTCCCTTCTTCTGGCCTCGTCCCTTATTCTTTTCTCCTCCATTATTCTGGATGTTTCTTGGGCCCTGGCCTCCTCCATTTTTCTGTTCTCTATTATCCTGGCCTCCTCTCTTATCTTGGCCTCATCCCTCATCCTGGCACTTTCCCTCGCCCTGGCCTCTTCCCTCACCCTGTCCTCTTTCTTCAACTTGGCCTCTTCCTCCAACCTGGCCTTCATTATATTCCAGGACTCCTCCCTCATCTTGGCCTCCTTTATTATTCTCGCATACTCCCTTCTTGTGGCCTCGTCCTTTATTCTTTTCTCCTCCCTTATTCTGGCTTGTTCTTGTTCCATGGCCTCCTCCATTTTTCTGTTCTCTATTATCCTGGCCTCCTGTCTTATCCTGGCCTCCCTTAATTTGGCCTTCTCCCTTTTCCTAACCAGCCTTGCCTCCCTCACTATGGCCTCCTGCTCTTTTCTGGCCTCCTCACGTATCCTCTCCTCCTCTCTTATGCTCTCATCCTCCCTTTTCCTGGCCAGCAGCCATGAGTTTACCTCCCTTACTATGTCCTCCTTTCTTATCCTGGCCTCCTCCTTTTTTCTGTTCTCCTCTCTTATCCTCTCCCCCTCTCTTATCCTTTCCTCCTCTCTTATCCTCTCCTCCTCTCTTATCCTCTCTTCTTTTCTTATCCTCTCCTCCTCTCTTATCCTCTCCCCCTCTCTTATCCTCTCCTCCTCTCTTATCCTCTCCTCCTCCCTTATCCTCTCTTCTTTTCTTATCCTCTCCTCCTCTCTTCTCCTCTCCTCCTCTATTCTCCTCTCCTCTTCTCTTCTCCTCTCCTCTTCTCTTCTCCTCTCCTCTTCTCTTCTCCTCTCCACCTCTCTTCTCCTCTCCTCCTCTCTTCTCCTCTCCTCCTCTCTTCTCCTCTCCTCCTCTTGTTTGTTCTCTTCCTTCCTATGTTCCTCTAAGTTCTCCTTTTCTTCCTTTGAACCAAATCTGCGCACCTATAACGAAAAAAAAAAGAAGGTAAGTTGAAGTACAGATATTAAAGTAAAAATCCACTCATTTATTTCTTGGATAGAGTGTGAAAAGAGTTCAATCTTTTCCAAAGTTTTTTTTTTAATCTTTTATGTCTTTTCACTTCCCTTCATCTCAGGAAGAGAGGAAGTGAAAAAAAAAGACAAGTCATAAATCGGAGCTATTTACATGTCTTTAGATACACTCCGAAAACCACAAATCATAAACCATCTCCCACCAGGGCTCTGCCAGTATCTGCTGTACTGTATGTAAAAACCTCTTCTGGGTTCTTATCGCTGTCTGTGTCTCCATATGGGAGATTTCCCCTCACTTCCTGCGCCGGTGACACAACACAAAGTAAGGCTGTCTCACCAACAGGGATAACTAGCACAGCCTTCTCACAGAGTCCAGGGGTAAAGGGTTTACTACAATCCTAAAGCTGGCCTTATACCTTATAGCAACCCAATGCCGCTTTTTAGAGGGATGGCAAAGGTTGCTGCATGGGCATGTCAACCACCCTCTGAAAAGTAACCCTCCACAAATCACTTTTTAGAGGGGTGATAAGGGTTGCTGCATAGGCATGTCAACCACCCTCTGAAAAGCAACCCTCAATGGATCGCTTTTTAGAGGGATGGCAAGGGTTGCTGCATGGGCATGTCAACCACCCTTTGAAAAGCAACCCTCCATGGATTGCTTCTCAGAGGGGCGGCCAGGGTTGCTGCATGTGTAAACGAGCCATAATACAATTTTATACATCACCAGCCACATATAAAAAGAATGGAAAAAAAATACTTACTGCGAACTGAATGAGTTCGTTGATAGCGTAGTTGTATGTCAGCATCTTCTCAATCTGTATCTGAAAACTCTATGAAATTCCTGAAAGTAATCCGCGCCTGCAAAGAGAAAAAACAAATGGTTATTTTTCTGTTTTTACTTAAATAACTCATAAAATAAACTACAACTAATATCAATGTCATTGGATGATAAGGGGTCTATTTATAAGACATTCGTTGGATGAATGTCACATTGCTGCAGACTGGAGGAATTTTCCCAGTATTTTCTATAATGAGTGTCAGCGCCATCTAGTGGCTTAAATGCAGTATGTTTTTCCTGAAATCCATCAATGAGAAAATAATATTCTGTATACTAGATGGCATCATACCAATGGATCTAATAATATGGGGAAAATGTGTCCAGCTTGCCCCAATGTGTGGCATTTCTCCAACCAATGTTCTATAAATAGATCTCCCCGGTAACAGCTGATCTCAGTCTCTAAGGCTGGAAATAACTGTCACTTTATAAAAAAAAAAAAAAAAGGTCTGTTATCCCATTGGTCAGCTGTGTGAATGAAGAAGATTAAGCTGATCACATCCGTTACAATCTGTAAAATCTCCTTTATATGTACTAACAGCTGTGCAGTGCCGGGGTCTGCCTGATTTATACAGATATATACCGATATAAATATACATTTATGACAAAAATATAACAAGACCTACCTAATGTACGGCTTCTACCGCAATCTGAATCTGAATAATATCTCGGGTTTGTATATCGCAATCCTAGTTACACTTCCTGCAGGAGAAATCTCTCTGTGTGTGTTCACCAAGCGAAATCCAAGACGGACTGAGGGGTTAACTGTCAACAACTCTTTTATAGGGTTTGGCTCCGCCCACACTGTGACATCATAGAGCTAACTGCCAAAACATCCTCCACTGACTGTTTTTTTTATGCTTTTTTTTGTTAAGGTGGATCCAGATCAATGTTTACTGATTACCAAATGCAAATAGATCTGATCAATGCAATGCATCTTATGCTAACAATATATGGATACATTGTTTGTATGATAAGATGATGGACTGCAGTGATCAGATCTATTAGCATTTGATAATCAGTAAACATTGATCTGGATCCACCTTAAAAAAAATATTATATATATATATATGTAAATAAAATTTCTAACATGGGAAATGTGGGAGTAAGCGGATGATGGCGGTCAGTGTGTGACCCCCTACAACTAATATCAATGTCATTGGATGATAAGGGGTCTATTTATAAGACATTCGTTGGATGAATGTCACATTGCTGCAGACTGGAGGAATTTCCCTGTATTTTCTGTATTGAGTGTCAGCGCCATCTTGTGGCTAAAATGCAGTACATTTTTTCTGAAATCCATCAATGAGAACATATACTGTATACTAGATGGCAATGCCGATCATAATAATTCATCTGATACAGAAAATATGGGAAATGTGTCCAGCTTCCCCCAGTGTTCTATAAATAGATCTCCCCGGTAACAGCTGATCTCAGGCTGGAAATAACTGTCACTCTGTTTGAAAAGGGTGTCTGTTATCCCATTGGTCGGCTGTGTAATTGGATAAAATATTAAGCTGATCACATCTGACATTCCAATATACTCACAGCAGCCAATCAGCAATCATCTGTCTTTATATGGACATCTGACATTCCCATACACTCATAGCAGCCAATCAGCAATCATCTGTCTTTATATGGACATCTGACATTCCCATACACTCATAGCAGCCAATCAGCAATCATCTGTCTTTATATGGACATCTGACATTCCCATACACTCACAGCAGCCAATCAGCAATCATCTGTCTTTATATGGACATCTGACATTCCCATACACTCACAGCAGCCAATCAGCAATCATCTGTCTTTATATGGACATCTGACATTCCCATACACTCACAGCAGCCAATCAGCAATCATCTGTCTTTATATGGACATCTGACATTCCCATACACTCACAGCAGCCAATCAGCAATCGCTGTATTTTACATTTTTGTACTACTAGTATCGATATCAGGACTGATACTAAGCATTTGCGCGAGTACTTTTGCTCAAGCAAATGCTTCTGGTGCTTCACTTTTTTTAGTGTAGAGTGGCCGGAGAGGGTGGGAGGAGTCAGTGGCTGGGGAGGGCGGGAGAGGGCGGGAGAGGGCGGGGGAGTGTGGGTGGAGTCTGGCTGGAGAGGGCAGACAGAGTCTGTGAATTGAGAGCGCAGGCGGAGTTTGGCTGGAGAGGGGGCGGGCAGTGTCTCTGGAAGGAAAATGCAGGCGGAGTCTGGCTAGAGAGGACGGGCACAGTCGGTGGATGGAGTCAGCGGGCGCAGAGTGGGTCCTCACCTGCAGTAGAACTCGGTAAGCTGGCACAGGTGTAGGGCCCAGCAGCATCAGAATCGGTGACCGGTGCTGTCACATTTGGTCAGCGCCAGCGGCTGAACGTCCCTACGCCCAACTTGGTACACCCTGCACTTGGCTGCAGTAAGCAGCAGCAGACATCTTGTTACACCCAGCCTGAGCTATATGGACTGGGTGTAACAAGATGTCTGCTGCTGCTTACTGCAGCCGAGTACAAGATGTACAAAGATGGGCGTTGCAGCATAGCTTTAATTCTTTTTAATCCTGTGTCATTTTTCGCAGAATTTCAGTGCCAGACACCTGTCAGTGCCCACAAGTGCCACCAATCAGTTCAATCAGTGCCATCTATCAATGCCACCTATCAGGTGGCACTGGTAGATGGCACTGATTGCACTGATAGGTGGCACTTGCAGGCACTGATAGATGGCACTGATTGCACTGATAGGTGGCACTTGCGGGCACTGATTGCACTGATAGTGCAATCTGTGCCATCTACCAGTGCCACTTAGTGCAATCAGTACCATCTATTAGTGCCCACAAGTGCCACCTATCAGTTCAATCAGTGCCATCTATCAGTGCACACAAGTGCCACCTATCAGTGCTATCAGTGCCATCAAGTGCCACCTATCGGTGCATCAGTGCCATCTATCAGTGCCCATAAGTGCCACCTATCAGAGCAATCAGTGCCATCTGTCAGTGCCCATAAGTGCCTCCTATCAGTGCAATCAGTGTTATCTATCAGTGCCCACAAGTGCCATCTATCAGTGTCAGCCACCAGTCAGTGCCCATAAATGCTGCCTATCAGTGCCACCTATCAGTCCCCATCTGTCAAAATGTCACATGACATTAAAAAAAAGTATTGGTAATCGGTATCGGTGAGTACTTGGAAAAAAGTATCGGTATTTAGCGCTACCCCATTCAGGAGCCGCTGGTTGTTTTGGGAACGGCTTATTATTGTAGTGTGTCTAGGGGTAGTAGTAGTGAGTAGTAGCAGTAGGCGAATGTCCAGTCACCCGATGGATTTTTCAAATGCTTTATTCCAGGGCCCAACACGGCCAACATCAACATTTAATAGGATAGGAAAGGTTGATGAAGCAGAAGAACAAGTGCGTTATCAGGCCCTGGATGGTGAAGAAAGCAAGCCTGCTCTCAGTAGCAATGTACCAAACATCGCCACACTAGCAAGAGTGGGTGAAGTGCCTCCGGACAGACTTCTGCCACAAGCCTGGCAGCCGAAATGTCACTTTAAGTTGCTGGGAGGAACAGACCTTTGCCACAGGCCTGGCTCGGGCCTCTGCCACAGCCCTAGTACTTCAGTATTCCAAAGAACAAGACAGATTGAGCAAATCCTCCAGTAAATGCAATGAAAGGGTCACTGGTTGACAGCTGCCATGTACCTGTCAAGGCCTTGGTGACCGGATCCCCGATGGTTCGTTCAAGTCTCCTGGACAACCTGCTTATGGGATCTCCCTGACCTGATCCCCCACCGTTCAGCCCTCAGCTTAGGATCCTTTCAGTAAAGTTGGGGACCCCGTGAACCACTGGGGCCCCTCTCAGTATCAGGATGGGGCTCTGTCTGCGCTAATTGCAACCCCAGCCAGGTGGGCCACGCCAGCGGGGTCCGCGGGTGCGCACACCCTGAAGGTGGATGCCGCATCCCGAACCTGGACCCCGCGAAGAGAACCAAGGATTATGGTGTCTGTCCCAAATATACCCCTCCCCAGCATGCCCTGCAAGGTCTAACTATGCTAATTGGCTGCTGGGGAAAAGTGGCTTCGCCAGAACCCCTCTAGCTCCCCCTGTTGTCCAGGGTTGGGATCGCATCCCTGGAGTGCAGTCTGACCCACAGGATAGTTCTGGAAGACAGCAGCCTGAAATTTAACAAATTATGAATGGGAGCCAAATAATTCTCTCATTCCCCCACTAACTTTGGCGTAGTGCCCGTACTGAAAGTAAGGGGGCGCTACAGGTACTTGTACTCAGTCTTAAAAAAGTGGTATCGGGACAACCCTAAAAAAACTCACAGCAGCCAATCAGGAAATGGTTTTCAGTTTGAATTGTGACATTTACAGACACTGCTATGTACAGACATGGAGCTCTGTGTGTCTCATAGGAAACCGCTTAAAGTGGAGCTCCGGGCCAAACACCAAATGACACCTATGATGTCTGTCTGTCAGTGACATTCACATAGCAGTTTCTTGCTCCCAAACTCCCTAACTGCGCTCAGGTGGTATATAACAGCACAGGTGCGGTGACACCAAATGCGCTCAGGTGGTATATAACAGCACACGTACAGTGACACTAACTGCGCTCAGGTGGTATATAACAGCACAGGTGCGGTGACACCAAATGCGCTCAGGTGGTATATAACAGCACACGTACAGTGACACTAACTGCGCTCAGGTGGTATATAACAGCACAGGTGCGGTGACACCAAATGCACTAAGGTGGTATGTAACAGCACACGTGCAGTGACACCAAATGCGCTAAGGTGGTATGTAACAGCACACGTGCGGTGACACTTACTGCGCTCAGGTGGTATATAACAGCACAGGTGCGGTGACACCAAATGCGCTCAGGTGGTATATAACAGCACACGTGCGGTGACACCAAATGCGCTAAGGTTGTATGTAAACAGCACACGTGCGGTGACACCAAATGCGCTAAGGTGGTATGTAACAGCACACTTGCGGTGACACCAAATGCGCTAACAGCACACGTGCGGTGACACCAAATGCGCTCAGGTGGTATTAACAGCACACGTGCGGTGACACCAAATGCGCTCAGGTGGTATGAAACAGCACACGTGCGGTGACACCAAATGCGCTAAGGTGGTATGTAACAGCACACGTGCGGTGACACCAAATGCGCTCAGGTGGTATGTAACAGCACACGTGTGGTGACATCAAATGCGCTCAGGTGATATGTAACAGCACACGTGCAGTGACACCAAATGCCCTCAGGTGGTATATAACAGCACACGTGCGGTGACACCAAATGCGCTAAGGTGGTATGTAACAGCACACATGCGGTGACACCAAATGCGCTCAGGTGGTATGTAACAGCACACGTGCGGTGACACCAAATGCGCTCAGGTGGTATTAAACAGCACACGCACAGTCAGAGCGACTGCGTTTCTGTGCAATTCAATAGCCCACTTGCATTAACAGCAACTGCCTTTCTGTGCAAATAAATAGCACATGTGCAGTAACAGTTAATGCGTCTATGTGCAATTAACTAACACGTGTACACTAACACGTTAGAGCATCAAGCACAATCTCCTGCCTGACAGATACTAATAGCAGAACTAGCTAAGCTATACAGTTTATAAATATATTGACAACTCCTAGGGATGTCAATATATTCTCTACAAACTGTACTGTACATTTATACTATACTAACTAGTAGCCTCCCTGATCTATCTATCTATCTATCTATCTATCTATCTATCTATCTATCTATCTATCTATCTATCTATCTGTCTGTGAAAAGACACTGGGACAGATTTTCAAAGAATCCCTGGCGGCGTAGCGTTAGTCATTTACACTACGCCGCCGCAACATACTAGAGCAAGTGCTTTATTCTCATGGCACTTGCTCCGTAACTTGCGGCGGCGTAGTGTAAATGGCCCGGCGTATCCCCGCGTAAATTGAAGGGGGAGGCTTGTATTTAAATTAAGCGCTCCCCGGCGCCGAACGTACTGCGCATGCGCCGGCCTTAGAAAAATCCCAGTGCGCATGCTTCGAGTTATGACGCTGTTTTCGACGTGAACATAATCAACGTAAATCCCCATTCACGGACGAGTTCCGCAAACGACGTAAAAAAATTAAAATTTCCCTCAGTCACGGCGTCCATACTTAACATAGGATGCGCCACCTTCGGGCTGGTTTATCTTTACGCCGTGCAAACCTTCCGGAAACAACGTAAACTACGACGGGGCGGCGTAAAAACGTTCGGGAATCGACGTATTAGGCTCATTTGCATAGGCAAATGAGAAAACAACGTTATGGGCACCTATGAGCCGGCGTTGTCATTACATCTACGATCCGACGGTGTAATTCTTTTACACCTGTCGGATTTTTAGTGTATCTATGCGTAAGTGATTCTAAGAATCACATGCATAGATACCCATTGAGGTACGACAGTGTATCTGACATACACCGTCGTATCGCCTCTGAGAATCTGGCCCACAGTGTCTCTATCTATCTCTCTCTCTCTCTCTCTCTGTCTGTCTGACTGCAAAGCAAGCCGGAACACACTACACGAGGCCGCTTGGGAGGCGGCCTTTTATAGTGTGGGGCGTGTGCTAAAGCCCTGAGCCCTAGTTGGCCAAAGCACCCAGGCTTTGGCCAATTAGGTCTCTTCGTTTTTTGGGCGCTGTGATTGGCCAAGCATGCGGGGTCATGGTGCATGCTTGGCCAATCATCAGCGTGCAACACCGCAGTGAATTATGGGTCATTCGAATTTGGCGCGAACGACCCGATTTGTTCGTTTTCGACGAACGATCGAACGGCCAATGTTCGATGCGAACATGTGTTTGCATCGAACACGAAGCTCATCCCTAATTCCGACCATCTCCTGTGGTATTTCCACAGTCTTCTGTAGTGTTACATATAATGAACATTATGTGCAACCCTTTGGTGAAGTCAGGGGCCACAGTTGGGTCCCCTATAACTCAGAAGTTGACCACCACTGTTCTACTGGATTCCTCAGAGGTATATGGCCAACACAAGGCAGTGACAATAGTAGCTCGGCTAAAAAATCTGAACTTAGCACTGGGCAGAGACGGCCCATCCGGGTCCATGATGGGAGGACCACGCTCTGATTTAGACAGAATTGTACTTTAATATGATATATAGACAGTTTTCTCATAGAGAAAGGGGATGAGTAGGCATGTGCATTTCGTTTCGTTCCGAATCGAAATTCGGACGAATTTTCCATTATTCGGACATTCGGATGCATACGAATTCCCGAATTGCTATATTAGCGAAAAATTTCGACCGTTTTCGGAATTCGTTCATTTTCGACCGAATTTCGAAAAAAAAAAAAAAAAAATGGTCGAAATCGAATTTTTTTTTTCGAATTCCGAATCGAATACCCGCGGACTAAATTCGATCGGAATTCGAAAAAAAAAAAAAAAAAAAAAAATTCGAATTTTATTCGAAAAAAAAAAATTCGAAAAGAGACTATTTGTTTTCTAATCTGGTTGAAATATTTTCGATTTCGACCGTTTTTTTTCGAAATTCGGTCGAAAACGAATGAATTCGAAAAACGGTCGAAATATTTTCGATTTCGACCATATTTTTCGAAATTCGGTCGAAAACGAATGAATTCCGAAAACGAATTCCACACATGTAACGAACCTAACTTAACGAAATTTATTAAAGACGAATTGAAACGAAACAAAACGAATTTTTCACTTTTGCACATGCCTAGGGATGAGCGTCCTGTCAATATCAAAGCACATAAAATCTGGAAGGCAGACTAAGGCAGATTTGTAAAGTGTGATGTCATAGCGGCGATTCTGTCGCTGGCAAAAAAAACCCACGGAAACTCATTTTCACCTTCACCTATGGCATTGCTGCCCCCCTATCAGAGCCAATGAGGCGTCTCTTCCTTGCCGACATGAAATTCTACATTTAGCCTGTTAGAGTGTGACTTTGGCAAAAGGAAAGCTGTAGCTACATTTTGGTTATGCTGATGCCAGCTCTGGCATAAACACCAGTATGGTATGGCTCTAAATCTGCCGTAAATGGATCTCCACTATGTGTAGAGGCTTGAGTCACCTGCCATCCTTTATATCCTGAAAGGAAGATCCTCCACCCTCTACTATAGGGCGCAGCTCCACTAATCAGGGACTAATTGCTTCCTAAGAACTATGTAGGAATTCCAAGATTGAGGATTTGGCTTATTATGGTGGGAATGGTCAATTTATGGTGGGGTTTGGTCAGATTGGAGGCGGGCCTTAATATAGCTGAAAAAACTGTTGAGTCTGCATAGGGGTATGGGGGATGTCTAATGCCGCATGCACACGATCAGTCCATCTGATGAGAACAGTCTGATAGACCGTTTTCATCGGGTTAACCGATGAAGCTGACTGATAGTCAGTCGCGCCCACACACCATCGGGTTAAAAAAACGATCGGGTCAGAACGCAGTGACGTAAAACACAATGCTTTTAAGCATGCATCAACTTGATTTTGATCGGTTCAATTTAAAACAAGTTGGCTTTTTTTTAACTGATGGATAACTAACCGATGGCACCCACACGCGATCAGTTTGGTTCCGATTAAAACAGTCCATCAGACCATTCTCATCGGTTTAACTGATCGTGTGTACGCGGCATAAGGGAACAGAACTCATTGCATCTCCCATAGCTTTTCATCCCACCCCCTTGAATAAACGACACCCCATGTTGTATCCAAAGTCTTTTCCAAGAGGTCTTGGCAGATAAGGAAGGGGAAATGTTAGTCTATCAGCGGACCAATCTAGCAGTGTTTTCTATGTTCATGGAAACACAATCACTTAAGGTCCATCCAAAGTACATATATGTTGTTTTCGGAGGTTCCACAGGTTTCAGCTGCTGGTCGGCTGTCATGTAGAAAGTGCGGACTCTGATCTAATGGGGGTCTGTGCGGACTCTGAAGTAATTGGGGTCTGTGCGGACTCTGATGCAATGGGGGTCTGTGTGGACTCTGATGTAATGGGGGTCTGTGCGGACTCTGATGTAATGGGGGTCTGTGCAGACTCTGATGTAATGGGGGTCTGTGTGGACTCTGATTTAATGGCACTCTGTGCGGACTCTGCACTGTGTACGTAGCGCACCCCTGAATCCCTGCACTGTGTACATAGCGTAATCCTGACGTAAACCTGAACTCTGCATTCTGTATGTAGTGCGACCCATATACAACTGGCCCTTTGAGGGCAACCACACCGCTGATGTGGCCCTCGACGAAATTGAGTTTGACACCCCTGTTCTAGGGATATCTATTGCTGTTAATTCTAATCCAGTGGTCCCCAAACTGTGGCCTGCAGACCGGATGCAGCTCTTTTCTTTTATCTGCCCATAAGGGCAGATCCTAGGCAGGGTGCACAGGGTGCTTTGCACCCAGGTGCCTGCAGAGGTGGGGGCGCCGAAATTGCAGATTTCTCCCCACCCTCCCTTCTCTTCTTGTTTGTGTCCATTCAGAACTAGTGTTCTGAGCATAGGTGTGTGTCTGTCCAGAACTGATGTGTATCTGACCATCTCCTGTACTGTGTCTGTAGTCTAAAATCCAAAAATAGACAAAAGAAAGGGAATCACCGCTCCAGGTGAGACCTGTAGACGATCAAGGATGATTGGATTACCAAGGTGCTGGCGATGCAAATAGCAATGGTGATGAAGAAAAGAAGAGAGGACGGCCGCACTCCAAGGATTTTCAAACGATAAAAGTTGTCTTTATTGTAAATCCAAAAACATGTACAGTCACCGCAATCACAGAAAACAGGACAGCCGACGCGTTTCGCACTCAATCAGTGCTTAGTCATGGCTACAGTATGGTGCTAACACAAAAACATTTATACTAAACCCCAGAATACCAAATAAAGCATGTGACTCCCTTCAGCCTATAGCAACTTGAAGTTAATTAGTTGTAATAGACATCCTGAATGGGTGTAATCAGAGTGTCAAGTGTGGGGTCTCAAATGTATATGCGTTTTAAAATTACGTTCACTTTTACATGTAGATCCAACTAAATATGCCGATTGCACCCATGCAGTCTCTGGTATATCCAGAACAATAGTTGCAGTTCAGCCGGACCTTTGAAAAGCGATACATTTGGACGACATGATTGGTTACTTTTCTATGGTTTACTAACATTTTCCATGCCGTCCACTCGCATACATCTGGGTCCTGGCCGTGATGTACAGGGGTGCCCCGCAGAAAATGCATCACCCTTTTTATTTTTACAAAAAATCCTCCTACACTCAGGGCATCAAATTTTTTCGTTTGGAGTGCGGCTGGCCTCTCTTCTTTTCTTCATCACCATTGCTATTTGCATCGCCAGCACCTTGGTAATACAATCATCCTTGACCGTCTACAGGTCTCACCTGGAGCGGTGATTCCCTTTCTTTTGTCTTTTTTGGATTTTGCATCTCATTATCACCAGCTCGGGAGTACCTGTTTGGAATTTCCTATTGATTATTTTGGATTACCAGTCTTCTTATGGATAACAACATGTCCTCGTCTACAGCCACAACCACAGATCAAGGCTTCAGCAGAACCCTAAAACCATCCATGGAAAATCCGTTCAGATTGGGCACCTACGCCATCTCGGCACCAAGTCAGGATAGTGAAGTATCACTCCTAGCCATGTTTAGACAGCTTGACCAACACATGGTGAAGGAGATAAAACTTTACTGGGACACTCACTTTCTGTCCAACTACATCACTACTTCCCAAATACCTCGGGGTTTACGCATTAAGAATTTCCCCACAACAGAACTATGCAACGAGGTTTTGAAACAGGAATGGACAGACACGCTTAATAGTTGCTCATTTGGATTAATGGGTATTCTCATCAAATCCAATTTAGAACAAGTGAACAAACTCCAAACGGAGATGTCTGCCATCCAAAAGGAATTAACGATGCTACAGACACATCCCGACTTTGCTGATCTGGACGCAAAATTAAACAGCAAATTGGATAAATTAGAAAAACATGTCATCGACACCAAAAAGGGGAAACAACTGAGAGATCGCACAGACTATGACACCAATAATGTGTATGTTTGGACACAACCCAAACGGTCCCGGAAAAACAGAACAAAAAAGGTGAGCTTCTCTGACCCAGAGAATGAAACAGCCTATGACACTTATGCCACGTCGGGGTCAGAGTCATCTCCAGATCGGAACACCAGTACACCTGCATTATCCCCAGATGAAGGTCCACGATTTGGTGGATACCCCCGCAGACCCAAAGGAACAAAGAAAAGAAAACCTATCATAAAAAGACGAGACGGGGGGGGCAGGAGAAACCAAAAGCAAACACACCCCATATGCTTTAAGGGGGGCAACGAGGAAATAACTTCTAATGCCATCAATGTTTCCAAAAGAATTCTTACCACTGAGGAACTGAGACTTTTATCCAAGGGACTCAACTTTTGTCCAACCAATAATTTTAACCTTTTTGGAACTATCTTAGACTTAACAGATTTGCAAGGACTCTCACTCTCAAGAAACATTTCTTCACCCCTTCAATCAACCCCGGTGATATACCTGCAGGAATGGACTGAGACCAAAATTTGGCCCTGGACTTTATCCAGACCGGCCCACTTTAAGTTTGCAAACAAGAACAAAAACAGTATATAATCTATACGCAATTGTGCAAAAAAAAACATAAGTAGCATAACATAAGGAGTCCTCACTCACCTCTTTTATTTATTCACTTATTCTCCTCTGTATTTTCCTCATTCTTCTCTCATCACTACATTAAGGAGGGGAGAGCTGCGCAGCCAATACTTTGACAGGCTGTCATTGAAAACGGCCCACTGAGCCATCGGCCCACCGGGAAACTCCCTGTAGTCCCTATGGCCAGTCCATGCCTGTATACCTGAGGACAGCTCTGGGTCAGGTGAGTCAGTCACTTCTCCGCTGTTATTTAAAGATGTTTGCAGTGTCTTGGACCTTACAGAGTTATTGTTTGAATCGGATCCCTGCCCTGTTGATCCTACGGATGAGCCTACGGCTATTACATTTAAACTTAGATCTCAATTCTACCCGCTTGGATCTAGGGGCAGTGAACTCGACATGTTCCAGACACTTGTTGAAGGAGAGTTGACCCACTTGGCCCACAGCTGTCACAAGGTTAACCACCCGCCTAATTTGTCTTGCTTGGAACAACAAGCTTTAACATCGTTGAGTACAGACTTTGACATCACAATCAGAAATGCGGACAAAGGGGGGGCGGTAATTGTACTTGACTCATCTACATACAGGGATGAGGCTGTTCGTCAACTATCTGATCAATTTACATACCAACGTTTAAAATCTGACCCCACGGCAGCATACACACACGCTATTGTTTCACTATTAGACAGAGGTGTATGCGCTGGGATTTTTTCAGACTCAGATAGTAAGCTTTTCGTTCCGTCCCACCCCATAATGCCAGTCTTTCACCACCTACCCAAAATCCACAAGGGTACGAATCCCCTCACGGGTAGACCTATTGTGGCTGGCATAGGCTCGCTTAACGAGCGACTTGGGGAATGGGTAGACAGTTTATTACAACCCCTTGTATGTGAACTCCCAGGATACCTGAGAGACACTAAACATCTACTATCCAAGCTCAATGGGTTCTCCTGGGAGACACACTTTAGATGGATGAGCTTTGATGTAGCCAGTCTTTATTCAAGCATTCCTCACCATCTAGGTCTGCAAGCAGTTTCCCATTTCTTTAACCACTTAGCAACCACCTGCCGAAAAATAACGGCGGCAAGGTGGTTGCTTAACTCTGGGATCACGTTATATAACGTGATTCCAGAGTCGCGCTCCCGCGCGCCCCCTGGGGCGCGCACACGGGAATGTCCGTGACCCCCGATCGGGAATGTCCGTGACCCCCGATCGGTACAGTGTGAGAGGAGAGGGGAGGGAGCGGATGGCAGCGCCAGTGCTGCGGGCTGGATCTGTGACAAATGTAGTCACAGATCCATCCATCCATCCCTCCCTGCTCAGCCATCCCTGCTGCACAAACTCTGCAATGCTGGGCAACACTCTGGGGGGGGCAACACTCTGGGGGGCAATACTGGGCATACTCTGGGCATACTCTGGGGGGCAATACTGGGCATACTCTGGGCATACTCTGGGGGGCAATACTTGGCATACTCTGGGGGGCAATACTGGGCATACTCTGGGGGGCATACTCTGGGCATACTCTGGGCATACTCTGCAATACTCTGGGCATACTCCGCACTCCGCAATACTCTGGGCATACTCCGCACTCCGCAATACTCTGGGCATACTCCGCAATACTCTGGGCATACTCCGCAATACTCTGGGAATACTCCGCAATACTCTGGGCATACTCCGCAATACTCTGGGCATACTCCGCAATACTCTGGGCATACTCTGCAATACTCTGGGCATACTCTGCAATACTCTGGGCATACTCCGCAATACTCTGGGCATACTCCGCAATACTCTGGGCATACTCCGCAATACTCTGGGCATACTCCGCAATACTCTGGGCATACTCCGCAATACTCTGGGCATACAGCGCCCCTGTCCCCGTGAGCTCGCATGCAGAAGCGAACGCATACGCAAGTCCCGCCCACATATGAAAACGGTGTTCAAACCACACATGTGAGGTATCGCTGCGAACGTTAGAGCGAGAGCAATCATTTTGGCCCTAGACCTCTTCTCCAACTAAAATGATGTAACCAGTAAAAATATTTAAAGCGTCACCTATGGGGATTTTTAAGTCACAAAGTTTGGCGCCATTCCATGTGGCCACGCTGTGTCAAAAAGTCCCACACATGGGGTATCGCCATACTCGGGAGGAATAGCAGAATGTGTTTTGGGGTGTAATTTGTGGTATGCATATGCTGTGTGTGAGAAATAACCCGCTAATATGAAAA
The DNA here is from genome assembly GCA_029574335.1 of Rana kukunoris. Lineage (NCBI taxonomy): Eukaryota > Metazoa > Chordata > Amphibia > Anura > Ranidae > Rana > Rana kukunoris. The sequence goes on along the minus strand of CM056059.1, from coordinate 16,484,759 downwards.
TTTTGTGGAAAGAAAATAAAAATGAAAAAAATCTTGATTTTGCAAAGAATTGTGGGAAAAATTACAACTTCAAAAAACTCACAATGCCTCTTTCTAAATACCTTGGAATGTCTTCTTTCCAAAAATGGGTCATTTGGGGGGTATTTGTACTTTTCTGGCATGTTAGGGTCTCAAGAAATGAGAGAGGATGTCAGTACATCAGATGTGATCAAATTGATCAATTTTCAGTAATTGGTACCATAGCTTTTAGACCCTATAACTTTCACCCAGACTAAATAATATCTAAATTTTTTTTGTTTTGTTACCAAAGATATGTAGCAGTATACATTTTAGGCCAAGTTTATGAAGAAAAATTACTTTTTTGCAAAATGTTATAATAGAAATGAAGAAAAATTCATTTTTTTACAAAATTTTCGTTCTTTTTTCATTTATAGTGAAAAAAATAAAAACCGCAGAGGTGATAAAATACCACCAAAAGAAAGCTCTATTTGTGGGAAAAAAAGGACAAAAATTTCATTTGGTTATAGTGTTGTATGACTGAGTTATTGTCATTCAAAATGTGAGAGCACCGAAAGCTGAAAATTGGTCTGGTTATTAAGTGGGTTTAAGGTTCAATAAAAGTTTTATTAGAAATTTTTCAGACAGAAATCAGAAGAAACATGAACCGGACCCCCAACAATGGGTGGGCCGATCCTCAACATAATACAAAATGAATTTTCCACAGTACAGAATATAACATGGGTAAGTTCGTCACCTCAATGAAGTATTTATATAAACGTATCCGGCGTTCAACAGAACATGTCCCAAAGCCGCATCCTCCAGCCAGGGCGCCCCTTTGGGAGCCTGCTGCGCCCGTTGCCAGGAGAACGCAAGGGGACCATATCCCAACGCCAGGGATGTCACCAAGAGCGAGATAGCAGTACTTCCATAATTCCGAAGCAACAAGGAGTGCATCAGGGGATTGAGCCTCTAACAACATGAGAGTAGGGGATTGCCTTGGACGAACCAATCCTGTATGTGGAGGGCAAAAGAAGTACCGGAAAATAATGGAGAGGGATAGGTCAAATGAAAGAACTAGTAGAGGAAAAGAAGGAAAGGAGAGAGGAGGGTAGGGAGGAGGGGGGCAAGGGGGGGGGGGATGTGGTGCGCTCGGGCTCCCCGCGTCTTGGACCTGTTTTTGAAGCTCAGGTCTTCGCATATCTTTTAAGGCAGCGGGGGCCTCGAGTCAGGTGGGAGCATTTGTTTTAATTTGTCTGAGGAATAATGGTGCCTCCACAGTCCCCATGTAAAGGAGAACTTAGCGTGGTTATCTAGGGCCTTAGCCTGGAGTTCTTCCATCAACATGACTCCATTCATTTTAGAGACCCATTCAGCTAGTGACGGGGGTGATGAGGATTTCCAATGTCTGGCTATGAGTTGCCTACACGTACTGAGGCAAAACCTGAGAAGGGTGTGTTTCTGGAACTTGAAGGAACCCGGGAGAATGGACAGAAGGGCCACAGTGGGGGAGGGAGGGAGGGGCTCACCATACATGTCCGAATAAATTTTGAATATCTGGTTCCAGAAGGGACGGATAATCTCGCAATCCCACCATATGTGGAGGTGCGTACCCGTAGCCAGGTTACATCTCCAACATGAGTCCGAGGTCGAGGGAAACATGATCCTGAGGGCGGACGGTACTCTATACCACCGTGACAGCAATTTATAATTTTTTTCCCGAACGTAACTCGAGATAGAAGATTTATGAGTGTAATAGAAGGCTTTCTGCCTATTAAGTGGGTTTAAGTGCCCAGTAGTCAAGTGGTTAAGGAGTCTGGCAGATACTCACTAGTTTTACAGGAGTTCATTGTCCTGGTTCTTGAGTATTTGCTTACCCACAACTTCTTCATGTTCGACGGGGTCTATTACCTCCAGAGATGCGGGGCCTCCATGGGAGCTAAGTTCTCACCATCCCTGGCCAATTTGTACATGGGATGGTGGGAAAGGTCCCGCATCTTTGGATGCGATAGCCCCCGCCGAGCTGATACCATCTTATATTGTCGCTACATTGACGATCTGCTTGTCATCACCTCTGATGCATCTGAAGACTTATGGCTACATTTCTTAAATGACAACACTTTAAATCTGCGGTTCACCGGTATTTTACAACCTGTGACCATAGACTTTTTAGATGTTAAGCTCACAGGTAATAACGGTCTAGTATCTACAGGCTTATTCAGGAAAAGCACAGCGGGCAATGCTCTACTGCAAGCTGACTCATCCCACCCCCCACACACCATTAAAAGTATCCCCTTCAGACAGTTTCTCCGCCTCAAACGTCTCTGCACTTCATCCACAGATTTTTCTAGAGAAGCTAAGGAGATGGCTTCTAGATTCAGAGCTAGGGGTTACCCAGCTAAAGTAATCAATAACGCCATCCTCAAAGTGGATCGCATCCCTAGAGCTTCATTGCTAACTGACAAAAGCCCCAGGGACAGGAACACCCGGCTCCTTTCCAACGAGCATGTCCCCATTTTCTCCACCGCATTCAGTGTGGAATTCTATAAGATCAGACACATCATTACAAAATACCTGCCAGTTCTACTCAATGATGACATGTACCAATCCATTCTATCTAGAGGCATTAGAACAGTGAGCCGCAGAGCTCCCACATTGGGGGGGGGGGGGTCCTGTCACCTAGTCTATTTCAAACCAGACACAGCTCCCTAACCTGGTTACACTGCAAGGGTACCTATAGATGTGGCAAGAATGGCTGCAGGTATTGCCCCATTATCGGAACTGGACAAGTGGTGCATTCATGCTCCAACGGGAGGGACTTTAATATTAAACAATTTATTAATTGCAACACAAAGTACCTTGTATATGTCATCACTTGCAGTACCTGCAATGTCCAGTATGTCGGTAGGACCACGGAAAGATTAAGGGACAGACTCATCGATCATTTATATGACATAGAAAAGGACCATGGGACCAACGTAGCTAGGCACTGGAATGTTATACATCATAAAAACATTTCCAGTTTATCCATACAGGGTATAGAAAGAATTACACGTTCAGCTAGGGGCGGTGACATATTCAGACTCCTGTGTAAACGGGAAGTATTCTGGATTTTCCACCTCAATTCTAGACTGCCTAGGGGACTCAACTTTGAATGGGATGTTTCCCATTTCTACGATTGAAATTGTCATCTTATCTCTCCCATATATGTCATGCACTACTTCTGACATTGTATTTATAGTTCATTCATTTGTTCATTTGCTTATTTTAAGGTGACTAATTAATGAATCTTTATGCATGTTATGCCCATACTATACCACTCAGGCATTATATTATATCATACTATATTGTATTGCACTGTACTACTTCAATACATGCATTTCTCAGGCCACTTTTACTTTTAACGAGACATTAGAAATCATTGTGCGACTTGTCTTGTACATTACATATGTTCCAAACGCATATACATATGTACATATTCTTTTACATTGTCCTCTGTGCCCTCTCTCATTATCTTTTATCTTTTTCCTTTACCCTCCCCTTCTTCTTCATTACATGTTGAAACTAAACACACAACACAAGTTGTGATTTATCCCTAAATAATATCAGGGTTCTGCGCTCGTGGCTCCATTCGGGCTATGTTAAGCGGATATGTTTATACATGGGACTCCTTTTAGATATGCCGATATATATAGTTTTTCACTCTCCTGTTTAGATTACAGGTTTCCCTCCTATACCAATTATCGGCATTTTCCTTTTCAGTCCGTGTCCGCCTAACTACAATTCCCCTTCCCCCTCCCCTCCCCTCTTCCCCATCCCTCTCCCCCATTTCCCCTTTCCGTCCTCCCATTAGCCCGTGTGATGCCACTTTTGTATGGAGTCGGTGCAGTCTTCTCTTTTCAGTGAGACTGCCCGATGTAGTGCAATGACTATAACATTAGAGAAAACGTAAAATATTTTTTCATTTGTTTTTACATTTAATTTTATATATATACACATTATAACATATTACTATAACATCATTGTTATATCCCCCCCCCCTTTTTTACCTTGTTATATCTATACCTATACATATTAACTACACACACTCATTGAGTGTGATTTTAAAGAGGATTCCCCCCCCCCTCTCCCTTTCCCCTCCCCTTTCCTTTAGGTCTCAAATTTAAAAAGCGTTTTAAAATTACGTTCACTTTTACATGTAGATCCAACTAAATATGCCGATTGCACCCATGCAGTCTCTGGTATATCCAGAACAATAGTTGCAGTTCAGCCGGACCTTTGAAAAGCGATACATTTGGACGACATGATTGGTTACTTTTCTATGGTTTACTAACATTTTCCATGCCGTCCACTCGCATACATCTGGGTCCTGGCCGTGATGTACAGGGGTGCCCCACAGAAAATGCATCACCCTTTTTATTTTTACAAAAAATCCTCCTACACTCAGGGCATCAATATATTTCTGCATCCCTTTATTATATCATTTTTTCACTTCCCCATTCCCCTTCTTCTGCACATTATCTTTAACCGTAAGATATAAAACCACAAAACACAAATATAAAAAATAAACATAAAACTTTTTGTGGGATCTTGGTCCGACCCACATACATACTATATTACATTATTGAATCACATTCATTTTAGGGCTGCTACTGATCAAAATTTGTGTGTTCGATTAATCGTTTTGTTTTTTAATTGATTAATCGACTAATTTCGATTAATTATAACGCACATACAGATCCAACTACTTTTAGCTGATCTCCTTCCAGACCGATTCCCAGTGCAGCTACCAACAACTAGAAAAATGGATAGCAGGATACAAAACACACACACAAAGGCAGCGCTCAATTGGAATATCATTAAAACTTTTATAGTCTTCAAGTAGGTAACCAAATGAATATTGCACTGGATATAAAATCGATGTAGCTACATAAACTGTAAAAATGGTGCGAGTAATACCAAACGGTACCAAAATCAGTCATAAAAACATGTTGCTAAGTATCATACTGGTATAAAAATGTGTACAACAATACCACTGCTGAATCCAGATGAGGAGAGGTTAACATCAGTCCGTCGGCATGTAGATGTCCCATGAAGGGAACTAGCACAACTCCCAGTGGATGGTTGTAGAATCCCAGGGTGATGGAGGGAAGTGATAGAGGGAAGTGTAACAGCCCTTGCGTGTGGCAGATAGTAAGGTCCCGCCAGCATGCAGATATGAAGGCACAGCAAAGGAGCCCTTCAGATGGACACGGAAAGCCCCGCCGGTGTCCGTGACGTTACCGGATCTCCGACGGAACTCCCTGAAGGCCCAGAAGCCGGCGGAGAGGGGAGTACCAATCAAAAGAATTTTAATCGATCAAAAAGATTTTGATCGATCAAAAAAATTAAAGATTAATCGATTAATTAAAAGTTAATTTGCACAGCCCTAATTCATTTATACTGTTTTTTCTCCTTTTTTATTTCCTCTCACTCTCAGTGACATATTAAAACACTTGTCTACTCATTCATTTGATCTTCATCCACTTCACGATCACACAAACATATGGATGAGATACATATGTATCCATGAACACCTGTTCACTGAGACGTGTTCTCACGTACACATTATAGGAACTTTGTTATCTTCGCTTCACATGTTGACATTAATTCACAAATATGTTCATGATGTGGTCCATATGGGCACATATCTCTGCACATTTTGTGCTTCATCTTGAGGAAATTTTTCCTTTTGGTTTGCGGACTATTTGACTGCTTTAGCACCTTAAACATTATTTCGGCTATATATATATATATATATATATATGTATATGTAGATATTTAAAACCAGTTCACTTTATTTTTCACTATTTTTACACTCATTCCCACATTTATCTTTACATACACATATCCCTTCCCATTTTCATGTAATCCTCACATCCACATATACACTGGTTTTCTAAGGGCTACCTTTCTTATGTTAGTGTTGACTTCCAGCCTGCACACACTTGACACTCTGATTACACCCATTCAGGATGTCTATTACAACTAATTAACTTCAAGTTGCTATAGGCTGAAGGGAGTCACATGCTTTATTTGGTATTTTGGGGTTTAGTATAAATGTTTTTGTGTTAGCACCATACTGTAGCCATGACTAAGCACTGATTGAGTGCGAAACGTGGCGGCTGTCCTGTTTTCTGTGATTGCGGTGACTGTACATGTTTTTGGATTTACAATAAAGACAACTTTTTTCGTTTGAAAATCCTTGGAGTGCGGCCGTCCTCTCTTCTTTTCTTCATCACCTGTGTCTGTAGTCTTTGACCATCTCCTGTACTGTGTCTGCAGCCTCTGACCATCTCCTGTACTGTGTCTGCAGCCTCTGACCATCTCCTGTACTGTGTCTGCAGCCTCTGACCATCTCCTGTACTGTGTCTGCAGCCTCTGACCATCTCCTGTACTGTGTCTGCAGCCTCTGACCATCTCCTGTACTGTGTCTGCAGCCTCTGACCATCTCCTGTACTGTGTCTGCAGCCTCTGACCATCTCCTGTACTGTGTCTGCAGCCTCTGACCATCTCCTGTACTGTGTCTGCAGCCTCTGACCATCTCCTGTACTGTGTCTGTAGTCTCTGACCATCTCCTGTACTGTGTCTGCAGCCTCTGACCATCTCCTGTACTATGTCTACAGTCTCTGACCATCTCCTGTACCATGTCTGCAGTCTCTGACCATCTTCTGTACTGTGGCTGCAGTCTCTGACCATCTTCTGTACTGTGGCTGCAGTCTCTGACCATCTCCTGTACTGTTTCTGCAGTCTCTGACTGTCTCCTGTATCATGTCTGCAGCCTCTGACCATCTCCTGTATCATGTCTGCAGTCTCTGACCATCTCCTGTACTGTGGCTGCAGTCTCTGACCATCTCCTGTACTATGTCTGCAGTCTCTGACCATCTCCTGTACTATGTCTGCAGTCTCGTATCATCTCCTGTACTGTGTCTGCAGTCTCTGACAGTCTTTGCTATGGAAACATTTGAAAAGAGGAGGAGTTAGTAAAATGACCACGCCCATGCAGGGGCGCCAAAAATATTTCTGCACCCAGGCGCCTGTGACCCTAGGATTGGCCCTGCTGCTCATAGAGGCTCTCTTCCTCCCACTGATACAAGGCTCTATTTTTACCACTTACACCAACAATAGGGCACTATTCCTCCCACTGATACCAATAGGGCACTATTTCTTCCAGTGGTACCAACAATGGGGTATTATTCTTTCCACCGATACCAATAGGGCACTATTTCTTCCACTGATACCAAAACAGGTTTCTCTTCTTCCCACTGATACCAAAAATGGGGTACTATTCTTTCCACTGATACCACTAGGGCACTATTTCTTCCACTGATACCAACAATAGGGTACTATTCTTTCCATGGATACCAACAATGGGGTAGTATTCTTTCCACTGATACCAACATTAGGGCACTATGTCTTCTACTGATACCAATAGTGCACTATGTCTTCTACTGATATCAACAATGGGGTACTATTCTGTCCACTGATATCGATAGGGCACTATTTCTTCCACTGATACCGACAATGGGTTACTATTCTTCCCACTGATACCAATAGGGCGCTATTGGTATCAGTAATTACTGATGCATGTTGAGTGATCGTTGTAGTTTGTGTGGCAGAATCTCCCTGCCCATTGACAACGATGGGCAGTAGGATTTAATTGTGGTCCAGGATTTTCCTCACATTGTAGAATTGTCAAGTCTAAAGCCGCATACACACGATCGGTTCAAACCGATGAAAACAAACTTCAGTCCGTTTTCATCGGTCCAAACCGATCGTGTGTAGGCCCCATCGGTCCGTTATCCTTCTGTCCAAAAACAGAGGGCTTGTTTTGAAATCTAACCGATGGACGGCTAATCGATAGGTCACAACCGATCATTAGTACGCGCGAGCATTGGTTAAAAATCCATGCATGCTCAGAATCAAGTCCACGCATGCTTGGAAGCATCCAACTTCGTTTTTTTCGTCACGTCATTGTGTTTTACGTCACCACATTCTGACACGATCGGTTCATGAACCGATGGTGTGTAGGCACATCAGTCCACCAGTCAGCTTCATCAGTGAACTGATGAAAATGGTCCGTCGGACCGTTCTCATCGGATGGACCGATTGTGTGTACAGGGCTTAATTTGGGACTGCCTGATCCTCAATGTCACCTGGAAGGAAAGTGAGAGAAAATATGAATATTTTGGTTGCCACCAGAATAGAACAGGAATAAAGGGGAAATCTTCCCATGAGGACAGATCCCATGATCACTTTCTAAAAGGAATTTTTCTCATATTGGAAAAATAGCCTCTCACTTCCTGTTCGGTCTACAGGACAGGTCCATTCCTCCCCGACTTCCTGCCCTGTACATGGCCTCCACATGCACATTACCTCTGTACTGATGTGGGCTGTTAGGCTACAATGCCCTAAGGCACCTCCCAACCTGTCTTAGACCGGCATTGACTCACCCATGACATCCCTGTAGAAGAGCTCTACCTAGAAGGGATCTAGTACCGGATGACACTGTCTGATGTAACCAGACACTATTCTGGCACACAGCCACCTAGAGGCAGACTAGCTAATTGCACCAGCCAAAAAAAGCCTTAGCTGTATTCCAAATTGTATATTTAACCACAGAGGCGGCTCTAGGCTTTGTGAGGCCTTAGGCAAACTTGACATGGGGCCCTACTCACACCGATGATGAGGAAAAATAATTCCCCCCCCCCCCCGTACAAATCATTAGTAAGACCTCATCTGGAATATGCAGTTCAGTTTTGGGCACCAGTTCTCAAAAAGGATATCAGAGAACTGGAGAAAGTGCAGAGAAGGGCAACCAAACTGATAAGAGGCATGGAGGAGCTCAGCTATGAGGAAACATTATAAGAACTAAATTTATTCACTCTTGAGAAGAGGAGAATAAGGGGGAATATGATCAACATGTACAAATATATAAGGGGTCCATATAGTGAAATTGGTGTTGAGTTATTCACTTTACGGTCAACACTGAGGACAAGGGGGCACTCTTTACGTCTGGAGGAAAAGAGATTTCACCTCCAAATACGGAAAGGTTTCTTCACAGTAAGAGCTGTAAAAATGTAGAACAGACTCCCTCCGGATGTGGTTCTGGCCAGCTCTGTAAATTGCTTTAACCGCTTGCCGACCAGCTTTCGTTCCTGTCAGCGGGGGAAACGCTTATTTTCTGTTTATACAATGTATGAACGGAAGATCAGTGATTTCCCCTAGTAAGTCCACCCCCCCATACAGTTAGAACACAAATAGGAACACACTTAACCCCTTCCCTGCCCCCTAGTGTTAACCCCTTCACTGCCAACGGCATTTTTATAGTAATCCAATGCATTTTTATAGCATTGATCGCTAAAAAAATGCCAATGGTCCCAAAAATGTGTCAAAAGTGTCCGAAGTGTCCGCCATAAGGTCGCAGTACTGAAAAAAAACGCTGATCGCCGCCATTACTAGTAAAAAAAAAAATAATAATAAAAATGCCATAAAACTACCCCCTATTTTGTAAACGCTATAACTTTTGCGCAAACCAATCAATAAACGCTAATTGCGATTTTTTTAACAAAAAATATGTAGTAGAATACGTATCGGCCTAAACTGAGGGAAAACATTTTTTTTTATATATTTTTGGGGGATATTTATTACAGAAAAAAGTAAAATATATTGCATTTTTTTCAAAATAGTCGCTCTATTTTTGTTTATAGCGCAAAAAATAAAAACCGCAGAGATGATCAAATACCACCAAAAGAAAGCTCTATTTGTGGGAAAAAAAAGGCCGCCAATTTTGTTTGGGAGCCACGTCGCACGACCGCGCAATTGTCAGTTAAAGCGACGCAGTGCTGAATCGTTGGGCAGCAATATGGTCCGGGGCTAAAGTGGTTAAGAAAGGCCTGGATTATTTCCTAAATGTACATAAAATAACCGAGTACTAAGATTTGTAGGTAAAGTTGATCCAGGGTAAATCCAATTCCCTCTGGGGGGATCAGAAAGGAATTTTTTCCCCTGCTGTAGCAAATTGGATCATCCGCCTGCTGGAGTTTTTTGCCTTCCTCTGGATCAACTGTGGGTATGGAGTTGGGTGTATAGGATTGTACTGTTTTTTTTATTTTATTTGTTTATTTTTTTGTGGTTGACCTGGATGGACTTGTGTCTTTTTTTTAACCTGACTAACTATGTAAACCATGTAAATTTATAAACAAAAATTAACAAAAAACATGTTTTTCAGCCTATCTTATGGAAAGTATTCATAAAATACTCATTGCCTTCATAGCAAGTCCGCCCTTACATGAGAGTTCCCATCAGAGCGCCCCTTATATCAAGATCTCCACCAGAGTTTCCCCCTACATCAGATTCACCATTAGAGTTCCCTTCACATTAGAGTCCCCATCAGTGTTCGCCTTACATTGGAATCCCCTTTCGAGTCCCCTTTACATGATAGTCTTCATCAGAGTTCTCCTTTACATCAGGGTCCCCATCAGATTCCCTCTTACATTAAAGCCTCCATCAGAGTCTGTCCTTACCTTACAGCATAGCTGTGGTAGCAGGGTGGGAGCCAGGATGCAGGGAAGGTTTGGACTGAGTGTCAGGTGACTAGCCAGAGAAGAACTGGCACTTTTGCCAATACCCAGCATGGCCACACTATTCACACTCCCCTGCGTGGTGGCACACGCAGGGCATGACAGGTTCCAGGGCTTATTTGCCTTTATAAAGACGGTAGCCCTACTCATTGGTTGCTGGATGATCATCAGCCCCCCTTTGTTCCTGTGCTCCTGCATATGCCGTTATTGGATTTCCTGTTACTGACCCAGCTTGCCTTGGACCTGTCTTGCCTCTACTCATGGCTCTGACCCCGGCTTGTCATACTGACTTCACTACTGCCTGATCAGCTGTGTATGATACTGACTTGTTCCTCACCCTGCGACCTGTCTCTGTTCCTGACTGATCTACCGTGCATGACCCTTGGCTTTGCTCCTGACTCTGCTTTCCATCTTGCCCAGCTGTTAAGAGCCACCTGCTACTTCTGAGAGACACCTGCCCTGCTCTATCCTGCCCTCATCAGGTGATCATCATCTCGGCTCTTCAGGCTAGCGCAGCTGGCAACCTGTGCGTCTTTGGCCACATCACCTCCTGTATCAACCTTTAGGGGTTCTCTGCACTCCACTGAAAGGGAAGCTCTCTCAGCTCTTTGGCCTCCAACCAGGTATGTGACGTGGAGGAAGTTGCATCTTCCTGTGAATGCAGGAGCACAGTCATCAAAGGCCTAGTAACCAATGGCAAGGATGATGAGAGCACAGTGAGAGGGACCTACATTGGAGATTGCATGGGGGGGGGGGCTGAAATTGAGACCATGAGAAAAGTTCTGCTGACTTGAATCCTAAATCTGTGCAGTGTGAGAGAACAGTGGGTGCCACCGCCTTTGAGGCCTGTATACCCAGCACACATTGCACACATTGAGGATGTGCCACTGCCTCTGTTGGGTTCTTAATGCTATCTGAGTACCAGTAGGATAGATAAACCATCTCTATTACATCTGCTTTCTACAGGTTGTTAATTCAGAATTTCATAATTGAATGGGAAAAGAGGGCCATTCTTCCAATTCCACCCCTGTTCCAAGGACAGCTTTCTTCCTCTTGCGTTTCCAGAATGTATCTCTACCCCATTCAGGAGCCGCTGAGTATAAGTGGGATCGGCATGTTGAGTTACCTGGCAGGTGTCTAGGGGTGATACTTGTGAGTTGAGGCGAAAAGAACGAATGTCCAGTCTTTAGTTGGGTTTTCTTCAATGCTTTATTCCAAGGCCCAACATGGCCTTCATCAACATAGTACAGGACAGGAAAGGTTGATGAGCAGAGAGAGAGAATTTGAGTATCAGGTCTTGGATATCAAAAAGGTGAGAGAACAATTTTACTCTCAGCAATGATGAACTCAGTTTGTCGCCACTCCAATTGGAATGGGTAAAGTGCCCCCGGACAGGCCTCTGCCACAGGCCTGGCAGCCAGAACGTCACTTGCGAAGGTTGGGAGGACCAGGCCTCTGCCACAGGCCTGTCTCGGGCCTCTGCCACAGGCCTAGTACTTGAGTGAGCATGAAATTGAAATGAGCGAGTCCTCCCAATAGATTTAGTTAGAGTCCCTGGATCCCCGATGGTTCGTTCAAGCCCTATTGGATCACCTGCCTCTGGGTTCTCCTCAAGCCGATCCCCCACCGTACGGCTCCCAGCCTGGGATCCTTTGAGGATGAGTTTGGGACCCAGCAGCTACTGTGATCCATCTATGTCTTAGAATGAAGCTCCGCCTGGTGCGCAACTTTGGCCTGGTAGGCCACGGCTGCGTGGTCCATGTATGTGCGCACCGTGAAGGTGAATGCCGCACCTGGAAATCGGACCCCGTAGACAGCAATAACGGCCCTCAGACCAAGGCGGCTGCCCCAGATATAGCCTCCCTCAGCATGCCCTGGCGAGGGAACCAACCCCTTTGATTGGCTGATGAGGAAAACGTGTCTGCCAGAACCCCACTAGCGCCAACTGCCGCCCAGGGGTGGACAAACACCCCTGGAGCGCAGACTGGCACACAGGATAGGTCTGGAAATGGCAGCAGCCCAAATTTGACAAATTGCGAATAGGAGCCATGTAACTCTCCCATTCTCCACTAACTTCAGCATAATGCCCCTACAAAAAGTAAGGGGGCGCTACAAGAACATTAAGTGAAGGTAAATTCACCCTAACTAAATGAAAAAAATTAGGACTATACTGTATATATAAACTTGTAAAATTCATGGGTTTCCCTTTAAAATACATAGAAAAGATAATTATTTGAAAATAATACTATAAAAATAATACCTTAATTATTTCCTATCAAAAAAGCAACACAGTTAGAATGGTGAAAAAAATGTCTAGTGAACTTAATTGTGACATTAAATACAAATAGTACAAACAGCGCTAATGTGTAGTGAAGCCACACAAGTGAACTTAAACAAATAAACAATAAGTGACAAAAATATTATTAATGTAGAGACCCGTGAATAAATGAGTCTAAAGGTAAACAGTTCATAAAGTGTCTGAAGAAATAAATCTTCTGAATTTCTCCAAAGGGCAGTCCTCCACCACACCAGTGTAATGAAAACTCCTCCACCAATACGATTGGCCACTCACCAGAACTAGTAGCCTTACACTCACGTGTTTGGCATAACAAGCATGTCATACAATCCTCAAGTCAGTGTTCAGGATTCATATCCAAAAATGTAGAGGGGAGAGGTTATTCATGAATAAGTCAAATCTATGACGAAACATGTCGGGGGCGTGACTACACTAAAGATCTTTTGATAATTTGAGACCAACGTGAGACTACCTGCATGTGTTTTTCTATGCTAGTGACCAGCTGGATGCCGCGGACTAGGCCGAAGCCACGGCCTCGTCTAAACTTAAAGACTCCTGCCCACAGCTCCTTAGGACCGGCACGGCGTCCATCAAAAAAAAACTTGATTTGAATCGTGAATCAAGTTTTTTTTTTGGGAGAATATCGCCCAGCTCTACACCCTAGGTATATGTCAGGTGGAGACAACCCATGATACCTGCGATTTTGTGTAAAATTAGGCCTAATAAGGTAGGGTGACCAGACATCCCCGGTTTCTGGGGACAGTCCCCGGTTTGAGGACACTATCCCTGTACCAAGTTTGACCCCAGTTTGGATTTGAACAGGGGCTGGGGCAATTTCATAGACAGTCAGTGCAGGATTAAAAAACTAAATCTGAATTACCCCCCCCCCCCCCCCCCGCTTTGCTGTTCCTACTAGCTTAGGGGGTGTATTTTTCCCATATTATTATGGCCCTTTCTGATGATCATGTGCTGGTCGGAGCGGAGGGAATATTTCTTCAGTTTCGGGTGCATGTCCATTCAGCTCCGCACACATGTTCTGCCTTGGTTCAAATCCCGGCCAGCCGCCTGCCTGCTTATCTCCTTACCTTCCCTGGTGGAGTGATCTTCCTTCCCTCCCCACCCAGTAGTAGCCGGGGCCCGGAAAGTAATGCTGCGTACACACGATAACTTTTTGTGATGTAAAAAAACATAGTTTTATCTCACAAAACAAAACAACGTTTTTCAAACTTCATTTTAAAAAACTTCGTTTTCCGAAAATGCTCTTGCAAAGCGCGGTTACGTACAACACGTACGACAGCACTCTGTTCCATTCAAGCTTGCGTCACAAATGACACAAAAAATGACATTTTGAAAAACGACATAAAAAAGTGAAGCATGTTTGAATTTCTTTTTGGTCGTTTTTCAGAAGACATACAGTAAAACAACGTTTTACCCACACACGATCATTCTAAATGACGGTTTTTATTTTATTTCATCACAAAAAACGACTGTGTGTACGCGGCATAAGACTTGACAGGCTGTGAGGCAGGTGGCGATGGGCAGAGAGTCGCTGATTGCCACCATTACCAGTAAAAAATAAAATAAAAATATGTCCCCGGATTTTAAAAATCTGGTCACCTTATAGTAAGGGAACATTTAAACAGATGTGTTTAACTTGTTAGCTGCCTGTTATGGTTGCTAGGTTACAGAAAAAGGAGAGTCTCGTTTCAAAATTGCACACGCTCGTGGAATTGCGCCAGACTTCGGTACTTGAAAATCCCCATAGGCCACGTTTTAATTTCTTTTTACTAGAATTATTGCTCTCGCTCTAACGTTCGCAGCGACACCTCACATGGGTGGTTTGAACACTGTTTATATATGCGGTGCTCGCTTCTGCACGCGAGCTCGGAGGGACGGGATGCGTTTACATTTTTTTATTATTTATTTTACCTTTTATTTTTATTTTTTACGCTGTTCTTTTTTTTTTACGTGTTCTATGTTTAAACAGTGCTGTGTGTTAGGGAATTGCTTCCCTAACACTGACCCGCCTCTCAGCCAATCAGGTGCACCGGGTCTGGTTACCGGTCACCTGATTGGCTGAAGCGTCAGGCGCTGTGATTGCCGTTTTCATACGTGGGCGGGACATACGTATGCGTTCGCTTCTTTTTTGAATGCGCCGTTTTTTTTAATGCAAAGGCCGGGCGTGATGTCATAACATTGCGCCCGGCCTCCGACGATCATAGAGACTCCGGCGACCATCTGGTCCACCGGGAAGCTCTAGGATCAGAATCCAGGGGCCGGCGGGAGTGGGGGGGAGTGGTAGAAGCACCGGAGGGTGGCAGGAGTGGGGGGCGTCCCCCTCACCACTCGTAAGAACGATCAATCGTCGTCTGAAAATGGCGATATCTGACTGATGCCTGTAGCAGCACCCATCATTCAGATATAAATACACAAAGCCCAGGACACCATATGACGGCCTCTGGGCGTGAAGTCGTTACATTTTTTTTTTTTAATTCGCTGGATTTATCTGCGCTATCTGGAGGCCTCCTTTTTCCCTGTGATCCACGCTGTCTTTCGGATATAAAGAGAACCAGTCATGAACTCTGCCGCTGAAACCTAAACCTCTGAATTACCAATGGATTTATCGATGCAACCGACTCCTCTGCAGAAATTCTGGTCTGGATCCCTGGCCATATTCTGTGCCTGTCTAAACCCACCGCCACTGGTGTGTGTGCCCACGATTTGGGGTAAGAGTACCCATCCCCTTTCCCTGGTGTTGGATGCGCGTCCCTGGGTGCTGCGTGTGAAAATCACTCTGCATATCACAATTCTGCGACTGCCACTGAATATCAGCACTATATGCATATAGGTGTGCACCCCAAAGCTCAAACACATATGCGTGTGTGTGCATGTGTATATATACTAACAGTGTCAGTAGGGCAGAGATTGGTGTCAGTAGGGCAGAGATTGGTATCAGTAGGGCAGAGATTGGTATCAGTAGGGCAGAGATTGGTGTCAGTAGGGCAGAGATTGGTGTCAGTAGGGCAGATATTGGTGTCAGTAGGGCAGAGATTGGTGTCAGTAGGGCAGAGATTGGTCTCAGTAGGGCAGAGATTGGTGTCAGTAGGGCAGTGGACAGTGTAAGTAGATTTAATTTTTATTATTTTATTTTTTATTGTCTTTTACATTTTTTTTTATTATTTTGTATTTTTTTGTATAATTGTTTATTTATAATTTGTGTTTATCAATTTTTTAAATTTTTTTTATTTATATATATTTTTTATTTATATATTTTTTTATAATTTTTTATTTATATATTTTTATATATATCCCTGAAGAAGTCACGAGACCGTGACGTAACGACGTAGGAAGTGCGACCACGTAACACTCACAGCCAACCGGAGGCTAGCAGACGGAAGACGGCGTTTGTATTTGCCGTGCTCTGTCATCCATTTGCTTGGCGTTTTTTGCTGTTTTTTATGTAAGAGGCTTATTTTTACATTAAACCCCCCTCTTCTCAAACGGGCTTCACTATTTGGTGTCATTTATCCCACGCTCTGACTTGCGTTCATGAGCTGCTAGATACGAGGATCTATACTACGGATGACTATTCTACAAACACAGCACCAAGGAGCCCTACAGATACTACAAGAGAAGGAACCAACATTGCCCACCTGTTGCACTGTTACAGTAGGTGACTGGGATATTGTGTCAATCTCGCTCCCTTTCTCGGCGAGATTGACCACCTACGAGCCCCATCGCGGGAGCCAGCGCCGAGCTGGCTTGCCGCGATGGAGACAAAGACGTCATAGAAGCGACGGGGATCCGTCGCGGATTCCCGCCAATTCTACACGTGGGCGGAGTTTGTTATGAATCCTGAAGGAGAAATCCCCGCCGGATTTTTAAAGAAAAATCTGGCATGGGTTCCCCCCTCAGGAGCATAACGGGCCCTTAGGTCTGTTATGGGTTGTAAGGAGACCCCCCTACGCCGAAAAAAACGGCGTGGGGGTACCCCCACAATCCATACCAGACCCGTATCCAAAGCACGCCGGCCGGCCGGTCAGGAAGGGAGTGGGGGCGAGCGAGCGCCCCCCCCTCCTGAGCCGTACCGGGCAGCATGCCCTCAACATGGGGGGGTCAGGTGCTCTGGGGTAGGGGGCGCACTGCGGCCCCCCACCCCAGAGCACCCTGTCCCCATGTTGATGAGGACAGGGCCCCTTCCCGACAACCCTGGCCGTTGGTTGTCGGGGTATGCGGGCGGGAGGCTTATCGGAATCTGGAAGCCCCCTTTAATAAGGGGGCCCCCAGATACCGGCCCCCCACCCTAAGTGAATGAGTATGGGGTACATTGTACCCCTACCCATTCACCTGCAAATACAAAGTATAAACACAAATAAAACACACAGGGTATTGAAATATTTTATTTGTTGGCCGCCGGGGGGGGGGTGTGTATGATCGCTTTTATAAAAGCGCCCCCCTCCGGCGGGCTTCTGTGGGGGGGTGGGTGCCGCCGTCTGGTTCTTTTCCGCCGCCGGGGGGGGCGCTTTGATAAAAGCGCCCACCACCCGGCGGGCTTCTTTCGACGTCTTCGGCGGCGGGGGGGGTCTTCTCCCACTCTCCGGGGTCTTCTCCCGCTCTCCGGGGGTCTTCTCCCACTCTCCGGGGGTCTTCTCCGCTCTCCGGGGGTCTTCTCCGCTCTCCGGGGGTCTTCTTCTTCTTCAGGACTCGCCGCCGCTATCTTCGTGTGTTAGCTCAATTACTAGCGGCGGCGGTCCCCTCTTCTGCGACGTCGGCGTCTTCTTCTTCTTCTTCTTCTTCTGCTGTCCAGATGTTGACGCGACGCTTCCTCCCGCTGTTATGCCCGGCGCGCGGCTCGCAGCGAAATATATAGGCCTGTCTTGTGACGTCGCAGTCCCATCATGCTCCGGTAGGTATCACGTGGTACCTACCGGAGCATGATGGGACTGCGACGTCACAAGACAGGCCTATATATTTCGCTGCGAGCCGCGCGCCGGGCATAACAGCGGGAGGAAGCGTCGCGTCAACATCTGGACAGCAGAAGAAGAAGAAGAAGAAGAAGACGCCGACGTCGCAGAAGAGGGGACCGAGTCCTGAAGAAGAAGAAGACCCCCGGAGAGCGGAGAAGACCCCCGGAGAGCGGAGAAGACCCCCGGAGAGTGGGAGAAGACCCCCGGAGAGCGGGAGAAGACCCCGGAGAGTGGGAGAAGACCCCCCCCGCCGCCGAAGACGTCGAAAGAAGCCCGCCGGCGCCCCCCCCGGCGGCGGAAAAGAACCAGACGGCGGCACCCACCCCCCCACAGAAGCCCGCCGGAGGGGGGCGCTTTTATAAAAGCGATCATACACACCCCCCCCCCGGCGGCCAACAAATAAAATATTTCAATACCCTGTGTGTTTTATTTGTGTTTATACTTTGTATTTGCAGGTGAATGGGTAGGGATACAATGTACCCCATACTCATTCACTTAGGGTGGGGGGCCGGTATCTGGGGGCCCCCTTATTAAAGGGGGCTTCCAGATTCCGATAAGCCTCCCGCCCGCATACCCCGACAACCAACGGCCAGGGTTGTCGGGAAGGGGCCCTGTCCTCATCAACATGGGGACAGGGTGCTCTGGGGTGGGGGGCCGCAGTGCGCCCCCTACCCCAGAGCACCTGACCCCCCCATGTTGAGGGCATGCTGCCCGGTACGGCTCAGGAGGGGGGGGGCGCTCGCTCGCCCCCACTCCCTTCCTGACCGGCCGGCCGGCGTGCTTTGGATACGGGTCTGTTATGGATTGTGGGGGGACCCCCACGCCGTTTTTTCGGCGTAGGGGGGTCTTCTTACAACCCATAACCGACCTAAGGGCCCGTTATGCTCCTGAGGGGGGAACCCATGCCGTATTTTTCTTTAAAAATCCGGCGGGGATTTCTCCTTCAGGATTCATAACAAACTCCGCCCACGTGTAGAATTGGCGGGAATCCGCGTCGGATCCCCGTCGCTTCTATGACGCGCTCGCTGGAATGTACTTTTACTATTCCAGCGAGTGCGAGATGTCGGCAGCCTGTCGCCGAGATTCAGCGCGATGCTGGCGTGCTGAAAACACATTCTCGGCGGCAGGCACTGTACCACTACCTTAAGGTAAGGGCAATATGAGACCATTTATCGGATGAGTTCACCCCTATAGAAGACCCATCAGTCACCTTTGACCCATCATGCTTTTTCACCATAGACTCTCATTTTTGTCATTTATTGTTCATTCACCCCATCCGGGTGGGCTCCACTAACTATTTTTGTGATAGTCTGCTCTACCACCCACCAGTACAGCACTTTGTTCTATATGATTTATTACTTATTTGTTTACTTTTTGTACACTTTTGTGCACTTTACACATACACTTTAGCGCTTATCACCTTTTATTATTTATATACTAACAGTGTCAGTAGGGCAGAGATTGGTGTCAGTAGGGCAGAGATTGGTGTCAGTAGGGCAGAGATTGGTTGTCCCAATACCACTTTTTTAAGACCGAGTCCAAGTACCGATACTTTTTTTCAAGTACTCACTGATACCAATACTTTTTTAAAATGTCATGTGACAGTTTCTCAAAGCACAATACAGATTAGGTGGCACTGATCTGCAGCACTGATAGATGGCTGGCTGGCACTGACAGATGGCACTGGCAGATGGCACTGACGGCTGGCACTGACGGCTGGCTGGCACCCCCACTGAATACAATACACAGATTCATGCATTGCATGAATCTGTGTATTGTTGCTGCTGCCCACTATTCAGATGGCCGGCCCCCTGGTGAGCGCCGGCCATCTGAATAACGGCAGCTGGTTGGCTTTGGAAGTGCCTATCAGAGCCAGCGGCCCTCAGCCTGTAATCGGCTTCCAAAAAGTTATCCAGGTGATGCACGGGGGGGGGGGGGCGTTCCTTGGATAAGACTGACAGGCGTCTCAGCCAATCAGGTTCACCGGTTCTGAAGCATCATCAAGGGCGGGAGAAGACGTCGAGGGACCATGGAAGGAGGATGGCTGACCCCAGAAAGCTGAGTGCAGCATTTTACAGGGCATAGTGGCAACAATTAAAGGGCAAAGTGGCAACAATTAAAGAGCACAGTGGCAACAATTAAAGGGCACAGTGGCAACAATTAAAGGACACAGTGGTAACAATTGATGTGGGCACAGTGGTAACAATTGATGTGGGCACAGTGGTAACAATTGATGTGGGCACAGTGGTAACAATTTTTTTTTTTTTTTTGAATATTCATTCTTTATTTCTTTTCATATCATACAAATTTTTAATTGTTCATTTAAAAAAAGCAAGAGGAGACTGTTCATTATAACTATAAACCCATAATTTAAACATTGATATACATTGTCATATCATAACTCTTAACTTATCATATCAGGAGGTAAGTAATCTCTTAGTTAAGGGGGGAACGCCCAATCTTCTCGTTCTTGTTGATATTATCGGTTTTACTACTTGGCCCCTCTCCATTTAGCCCTTTCCAGCCAACATTTCTATCTCCTCAGGTGATGTACCCTTTTTTCTCCAGCCATGGCTTCCACATGTCCTCGAAGTCTCTAAGTTTTCTCATTTTTATATAGACTGCTCTTTCTTTACAGAGGGCCTCATTGATTGCCTCAATCCATTCACTTACTGCCGGTGGTGAACTTGCCTGCCACCTCATGGCTATTAGTTTTCTAGCTTGGAATAAGCATCTTAATATTACAACTGTAGTATTTCTTTTCTCCTTCCGTTCCTGCCTGTACCCCAGTACACACAGTGTGGCCTCCATTTCCAGTGAGATTGTAAATATATCTCTCAAGGTGTCAAGCACACCCTTCCAGTACCGAACCAGCTTTGGGCAGCGCCACACCATGTGTACTAGGTCTCCCTGCCCCTGGCATCTAGGACATTTATCATCTGGTCTTTTGCCGAATTTAAAAAGTCTCTTTGGCGTATAGTAAGCTCTATTTATCAGCATCAGGTGGGAGATTTTCTGGGGGGGTGAAAGTGACACCTTTGATCCCATCTCTAGTATTCTCTTCCACTGTTCTTGTGATATTTCCCCTATATCTTCCTCCCACCTTTCTCTTACTTTGAGTAAATGTGCCCCTGTGTTGATCTTTTTGATTATCTGCATATATATTTCAGATATGAGACCCTTAGTTGGTCCCCCTTTGGCTAGCTTTTGAAACAGGAGCATTTTGGTCCACACTAATTTTTGTGTCCTAAACTGGGCTTCAAGAGCGTGACCTACTTGTAAATAGGTAAAGAATGAGTGTTGCGGGACATTAAATTCCAGTCTCAGATCCTGAAATTTCCTATAGGTATCGCCCTCATACAGGTGTATCAGCCTTTTTATTCCGCATCTTTCCCATTCCCCCACCTTTCCTATCCGTAGTATTTCTTGTAACTTAGAATTGTTCCACAGGGGAGTATACTCAGTAAATCCAGTGTAGCCCATTAGCCTCTTAACTTTTTCCCATATTTTAATTATCATTTTAATTGTTGGAGTCCTATATTTAAAGGAGTTTGCTTCTAGTAGTTCAATAACTGAGTCATGTGGGGCCCCACTCAGCATAACTCTCCCACTAGAGGTCTCCCCTCCCCGGGTGTTACATCCCATTAGTTGTTGCAATTGTGCTGATAGATAGTAAGCCTCAGGATGGGGGACAGCCAGTGCCCCTTCCGATACTGGAAGCTGCAGTGTACGTAATCGAATCCTGGGTTGTCCCCCTTTCCATATTAGTTCTCTAAAAAGCGTTTCAATTTTATTGAACCATTTTCTACCAATCCAGACCGGGCTATTATGCATTATATACAGCAGCTGTGGCTGCCAGATCATCTTGATTAAGCTACATCTGCCAGCCACTGATAACAGGAGCCGTTTCCAGATACCAATTTTTTGTTTAAATTTAACCAGTAGTGGGGTTAGGTTTTTATCTATGTATTGTTTGGGGTCTTTCGTTACTTGTATCCCTAGATATTTCAATGTATCCACTACCTTCACTTGTGGTATTCCCACTATCCCAGCTTCTCCAATTGGATCTACCGGTAGTAGTTCTGATTTTCCCCAATTTATTTCCAATCCCGTGAAGCTACCAAATTCCTCCACTATGCTCATGGCTCGTACCAGGGAATGTTCCGTGTCGCCCAGATAGAGAAGGATATCATCGGCATAGAGCGCGATTCTTTCGTCCCCCGTCTTTCTTTGGAATCCAACTAACTCAGTACTTGACCTTATGGCAATCGCCAGTGGTTCCATCACTAGGGCAAAGAGCAGGGGTGATAAAGGACACCCCTGTCTCGTTCCCCTCTCTAGGAGAATCTTTTTTGAAAATTCGTTATTAATTTTAATTTTGGCACTAGGGTTATTATAAAGCATTTTTATCCAGCCAGTAAATTTCGGACCAAATCCGAACTTTCCCAGCACCCTCCAGATATATCCCCATTCTACACTGTCAAATGCTTTTGTCACATCTAGTGACACTACCGCTCTCGTTCCCTCTGACTCTGTCGGGGTTTGCAAATTTAAAAAGGTCCTTCTTATATTCGTACTGGTGGATCTATTAGCTATGAATCCCGTTTGATCTGGATGGATCAGTTTTGAAATCATCCTATTAAGTCTCGCAGCCAAGACTTTAGCCACTATTTTGGCGTCCGAACACAAGAGGGAAATTGGTCTGTATGACGCTGGGTCTAAGGGGTCCTTGCCTTCTTTTAATATAAGTATTATGGTTGCCTCCATCATTGACACTGGGAGTCTCCCCTCAATGTCTGCTCCATTCAATGCTTTTAACAGCTCAGGTAGTAATATTTCTCCATAGTACTTATAAATTTCTGTCGGGAGTCCATCTGGGCCAGGTGACTTTTGATTTGCCAGATCAGACACTGCTTGCTGTATTTCTAACAGTGATATCGGGTGTTCCAACTCGTCTCTTTCTACTTGGGTGATCGCTGGAATCTCTAACCTCCCCAGGAACTCCTCCATCTCTGCCTCCATCCCCACCTTCTGTGTGGTATACAGCTTTTCATAATATCCTTGAAATGTCCGCACTATCTCTGCTGTATCTGCTGTTATTACTCCTCCTGCAGTTCTGATGGCCTGAATATCAGAGGGTGGGGAGTTTGATTTCACCAGTTGCGCGAGCATCCTTCCAACACTCTCACCCTCTACAAAGGATGATTGTCGCACAAAGATTCGTCTAGTCTCCACCTCTCTCATAATTACCGTCCTATACGCTAATTGTTTTTCCAGCCATATTGCTTTTTTCTCTAGCGTTGGGTCAGTAACATAGTTATTTTCTGCCACCAGTACTTCTCTACGGGTATTTTGTTCACCTTCTCTCGCCTGTTTATTAATTTTGGCCACCTGTTGGATCAGGATACCCCTCAGGTACGCCTTCAGGGTATCCCATATTATTCCCTTCCCTGTGGAGCCTTCATTTAGATCCACAAATTCTCTCAGTTTGAGCAAAATCCCATCTGTTTCTTTTATTATCTCTAACCAGTAGGGGTTAATTCGCCATTCTTTCCTAATTTTTTGTCCTTCTAGATTTATTATTACGATCATTGGGGAGTGGTCCGAGACTCCTCGTGGCAAATACTCTATCTTTCCTATGCTCCTTAGTGCTCTCTCATTCCTCAGGGCCATATCTATCCTGGAGAGTGTGGAGTGTGTGCTTGAATAACAGGAGTATTGCTGGATGCCCGGGTTCCTCACTCTCCACATATCCACTAGTCCAACTTCTTCCATAAATTGGCTCAAACGGCTTTTTCCTATGGAGTTTGAATATGATGGTACCGGAAACCTATCGGCCCCTGGATCTAAGACCTCATTGAAATCTCCTACTGCTACTACCGGTATATCTTCCTTCCCTTGCATAAATTCATTTAATCTTAACAATATATCCATTTTAAAAGGCGGAGGGATATAAACATTCGCTATTACATAAGTTCTACTATGAATTGTACAACACAAAAAAACATATCGACCATTCTCATTTATGCTGATCTGCCTGCAGGAAAATGCCACCCCAGCCCTAACCATTACACCCACCCCTCTCGAATATGAAGAATGAAATGAGTGAAACTGAGTTGGAAATTTTCTGCTATAGAGCTGTTGGATTGTATCCCTTGTTAAGTGTGTTTCCTGCAGGCAGATCAGGTCCGCCCCATATTTTTCCATAGTGGAGAGTACTGCTGCTCTTTTGGCTGCTGTTCCCAGTCCCCTAACATTCCATGAGCCTATCTTTATTATCCTATTCTGCATTCAGCAACAAGGAGTATATTGATAAGAGTCTTGACTACTTCACCCATGGAAGTGGTAACAATTGATGGCATGGCACAGTGGCTGTGTTTTAATGGCACAGTGGTGACAATTGATGGGAACAGTGGTGACAATTGATGGGCACAGTGGTGACAATTGATGGCACAGTGGCTGCGTTTGATGGCATGGCACAGTGGCTGTGTTTGATGGCACAGTGGCTGCGTTTTTCATGGCACAGTGGCGTGAATTGATGGCACAGTGGCTGCATTTGGTGGCACAGTGGTGACAATTGATAAGCACAGTGGCAATAAATGATGGCACAGTGGCTGCATTTGAAGGCATGGCACAGTGGCGACAATTGATGGCATTGCACAGTGATGACAATTGATGGCATGGTACAGTGGCTGCATTTGATGGGCACAGTGGTTGCATTTGATGGGCACAGTGCAATTGTTTTTTTTTTGTTTGTTTGCGCCCCCCCCAAAAATTTTGAGCACCAACCGCCACTGATTCCGGGACACTGTATTGTCCTTGTATGAAGGTGCCCGGGACAGACCTGCAAAATGCGGGACTGTCCCGGGCAATCCGGGACACTTGGTCACCCTAGCTGCAGCACAGAAGGTTTTTCCCCTTAATGTATAGAATGCATTTAGGAGAAAAACCTTAAAGCGGAGGTCCACACAAAAAGTGAACCTCCGCTTTTCATAACCATCCCCCCCTCCAGTGTCACATTTGGCACCTTTCAGAGGGAGGGGGGTGCAGATATCTGTATAATACGGGTATTTGCACCCACTATCAGGAATGACTCCCATGGGAGTCACTCCACTTCACATCCAACCCCCTTCCCTGTCTTCTGGGAAACACACTGGTCCCAGGAGACAGCGGGGACCAGTGAGGGAGGATGTCGGCGAGGGCAACCAAGAGACAAGCAATTGCTCAGCATCGGCTGCCGACAACACGGGTGCGCTGGACAGATACGTGTCCATTTATTAAAAGTCAGCAGCTGCAGTATTTGTAGCTGCAGGCTTTTAAAAAAATAAATTTGGTCGGACCTCCGCTTTAACTACTTTAATACCGGGCACTTTTGCCCCTTCCTGCCCAGGACAATATTCAGCTTTCAGCTCTGTCACAATTTAAATGACAATTGCGCGGTCGTGCTACACTGCACCCAATCTAAATTTTTATAATTTTCTTCCCACAAATAGAGCTTACTTTTGGTGGTATTTGATCGCCTCTGCGGTTTTTATTTTTTGCTAAACAAACTAAAAAAGACCAAAGTTTTTCTTAGTTTATGCCATAAAATGTTGTTTTCCCCTTTACTGATGGGCACTAATGTGGCAGCACTGATGAGGCAGCACTGATGGGCACTGATGAGTTGGCACTGATAAGGTGGCACTGATGGGCACTGATGAGGAGGAGGCACTGATATGTAAAATTGATGAGTACTGATAGGTGGAACTGATATGCAGCACCGATGGGCACCAATAGGGCTAGGCGGCACTGATATGCGGCACTGCTAGGCACTGGTAGGTGGCACTGATATGTAGAATTGATGAGCACTGATAGGCGGCACTGATATGCAGCGCTGATGGGCACTGACAGGTGGGTGTGATGGGCACTGACAGGTGGTACTGATTGGCACTGACAGGCAGCACTGATGATGAGGTAATGATGTGTTACTGCTGGGCACTGATTGGCACTGTAATAGGCACTGGTTGGCACTGTGGTGGGCTCTGATTGGCACTGTGGTGGACACTAATTGGTACTTTGGTGGGCATGTGCAGACTTTATTATTGGGGCATTGCTGTTCACTGATTGTTAACTCATTGGCACATCTGAGGGGGCTGTGCTGATAATCAATGTGCTGACTATCAGCACAGACCCCTCCTCTGACAGGGAGAGCTGACGATTGGCTCTCCCTGTCAGCGCGAACCAAGGAATGCTGTTTACTGGCACTTCCTGATTCACGCGATGATCAGCTGTGATTGGTCACAGCTGATCACGTGGTAAGAAGGTTTCTTATCATGATCGGAGATATGGGGTGTCAGACTGACACGCCACACTCGCAATCGCCGCACTGCGGACCCTCATGGGCGCGTGTTGGCATGTTATCCTGCTGGACGTCATATGATAACAGAACCAGTCAGGATAACAGAACCACTTCCCAGACGTCAATCTGCTATAGGCCAGGCGGGAAGTGGTTAAAGCGGTTGTAAAGCCTAAAACTTTTTTACCTTAATGCATTCCTTCTTAGAGAAAAGCTGAATACTAAAGAATAGATTGTAAGGGAAGGAAAACACTTCTGAATAGAGAAGATCCTCTAGCCCTGGATAACAGGAAAGAATTCACAATATTTTTTGTGAGGGGAATGTGTAGGTCAAAAACATTTATTAAAAATGAATCTAAAATTTCCTGAGCACTTGATATCTTTTCCTAGTTAAGGGGAATGTTTCATTACAAGATTTAATCGTATCTCCTGTTCTTGGGGTGAAGCTAGAAGACCCCTGATGTCTCCATTGAGAGGACCTTGTCACTCCTGTCACATAAGGGCCTTGTCAGTACATACATATATACATCATTAGGACACATGGTAATACAAAAAAAACACCTATTACACATCCCTACACACACCACAAGTGGAAGAAGTAGTCATAGAGCCCCCCCCCCCGGGTCATGAAAAGATTAAATAAAAGAGGAAGCAATTCAAATGTAAATATACCACATTTTTATTGTGTGTTTATGAAAGCATAATTATGGACCTATACATTAAACCAAGAGTCCTTTAGTAAAATCAATTGGCCAGAAATAAAGATCTTTGACCAAGAGATTCCAAGCCTGCCCACCACGGCAAGGTAGACTCTTCTAGGGCAGGACCTACACTAAACTACACTAAGCTACCCTACTAGATACTAGTCATCCTTTTTCTAATGTTGGATGTATGTTTGTAGTACGGCCTCATCCTATAATCTGTGTGTGCAATCTACTTTCTCCTAATTTGGTTGTCTGTCTGTGAGCATTTCTCTAAAGCATGGAGCAGTCAGTTTATGTACACCTGGACGTCCTCTGTTAGTGTAGGTCAGTGCATGCCAGTCATTGTATGTTGTCCAGTGTGTGTCAGTAGATAAATGTTAGTCTTGTTTTTATCTGCAATTCGGAGTTCATCTTGCCTTCGGTCAAAAGATCTCGGTCCACATTGATCAGTGGGTATGCCCACCATTAGAATACCACCCTTCATCCACCCACTTCTAATGATGGCCATACATGCATAATTTTTTTAAACTGTGGTGGTGAAATCACCTCCTACAGCGCTGAAGTCGCTGATTTACATATTGTGGGAGCAATCGATGTTGCTGTCAAGATAAGTAAATCTGTGCTGCAGCTGAACTGCTGTTCCCCCCACTTCTCACCCCCCATCAGACTCTGGTGCTCCCCCCACTCCTCACCCCCCCATCAGACTCTGCTGTTCCCCCCACTCTTCAACCCCCATCAGACACTGCTGTTCCCCCGACTCTTCACCCCCATTAGACCCTGCTGTTCCCCCCACTCTTCACCCCCCATCAGACCCTGCTGTTCCCCCCACTCCTTGCCCCCCATCAGACACTGCTGTTCCCCCCGCTTCTCACCCCCCATCAGACACTGCTGTTCACCCCGCTATTCACCCCCCATCAGACATTGCTGTTCCCCCAATCTTCACCTCCCATCAGACACTGCTGTTCCCCCCACTATTCACCCCCATCACACACTACTGTTCCCCCCACTATTCACCCCCCCATCAGACACTGCTGTGTTCACTATATTCACCCCCTATCAGACACTGCTGTTCCCCCACTCCTCACGGTGAGGAGTGGGGTGAACAGCAGTGCCTGGTGGGGGGTGAGGAGTGGGGGAACAGCAGTGTCTGATGGGGGCATCAGACACTGCTGTTCCCCCACTCCTCACCCCCCACCAGGCACTGCTGTTCCCCCCACTATTCACCCCCCATCAGACACTGCTGTTCACCCCACTGCTCACCCCCCATCAGACACTGTTATTCCCCCCACTATTCACCCCCCATCAGACACTGTTGTTCTCCCCACTCCTCACCCCTCATCAGACACTGCTGTTCCCCCCACTCCTCACCCCCATTAGACACTGCTGTTCCCCCCACTCTTCGTCCCCATCAGACCCTGCAATTACCCCCACTCCTCACCCCCATCAGACACTGCTGTTCCCCACACTCTTCACCCCCCATCAGACACTGCTGTCCCCCCCACTATTCATCCCCCATCAAACACCACTGGGCCCCCACTCCTCTGCTTTCTTCATTATTTCCCCCAGGTCTGCTGCATTCCTCTCCCTGTCTGGTTTTACCACTTGTAGTATCTGACGCTTCTTGTGAGCTCCACCACTAGCCTCTCTCTCTCTTTTCTCCATACCCCTGTCCATGTTTGTTCCGCTGTCCTAATCTGTGGCATTCCCCTGCTGTTCTGTCTCTCCTGTCTCTCCTGTCTCTCCTGTCTCCCCTGTCTCCTCCTGGCCTCGTCCCTCATCCTGGCCTCGTCCCTTATCCTGGCCTCGTCCCTCATCCTGGCCTCTTCCCTCATCCTGGCCTCTTCCCTCATCCTGGCCTCTTCCCTCATCCTGGCCTCGTCCCTCTTCCTGGCCTCGTCCCTCATCCTGGCCTCTTCCCTCACCCTGGCCTCCTTCCTCACCCTGGCCTCTTCCCTCACTCTAGCCTCTTCCCTCACCCTGGCCTCTTTCCGTACCCTGGCCTCTTCCTCCAAATTTGCCTTCAGTCTAATCCAGGCCTCCTCCATCATCTTGTTCTCCTTTATTATTCTCGCACACTCCCTTCTTCTGGCCTCGTCCCTTATTCTTTTCTCCTCCATTATTCTGGATGTTTCTTGGGCCCTGGCCTCCTCCATTTTTCTGTTCTCTATTATCCTGGCCTCCTCTCTTATCTTGGCCTCATCCCTCATCCTGGCACTTTCCCTCGCCCTGGCCTCTTCCCTCACCCTGTCCTCTTTCTTCAACTTGGCCTCTTCCTCCAACCTGGCCTTCATTATATTCCAGGACTCCTCCCTCATCTTGGCCTCCTTTATTATTCTCGCATACTCCCTTCTTGTGGCCTCGTCCTTTATTCTTTTCTCCTCCCTTATTCTGGCTTGTTCTTGTGCCATGGCCTCCTCCATTTTTCTGTTCTCTATTATCCTGGCCTCCTGTCTTATCCTGGCCTCCCTTAATTTGGCCTTCTCCCTTTTCCTAACCAGCCTTGCCTCCCTCACTATGGCCTCCTGCTCTTTTCTGGCCTCCTCACGTATCCTCTCCTCCTCTCTTATGCTCTCATCCTCCCTTTTCCTGGCCAGCAGCCATGAGTTTACCTCCCTTACTATGTCCTCCTTTCTTATCCTGGCCTCCTCCTTTTTTCTGTTCTCCTCTCTTATCCTCTCCCCCTCTCTTATCCTCTCCTCTCTTATCCTCTCCTCCTCTCTTATCCTCTCTTCTTTTCTTATCCTCTCCTCCTCCCTTCTCCTCTCCTCCTCTCTTCTCCTCTCCTCTTCTCTTCTCCTCTCCTCCTCTCTTCTCCTCTCCTCCTCTCTTCTCCTCTCCTCCTCTCTTCTCCTCTCCTCCTCTCTTCTCCTCTCCTCCTCTCTTCTCCTCTCCTCCTCTTGTTTGTTCTCTTCCTTCCTATGTTCCTCTAAGTTCTCCTTTTCTTCCTTTGAACCAAATCTGCGCACCTATAACGAAAAAAAAAAGAAGGTAAGTTGAAGTACAGATATTAAAGTAAAAATCCACTCATTTATTTCTTGGATAGAGTGTGAAAAGAGTTCAATCTTTTCCAAAGTTTTTTTTTTATCTTTTATGTCTTTTCACTTCCCTTCATCTCAGGAAGAGAGGAAGTGAAAAAAAAAGACAAGTCATAAATCGGAGCTATTTACATGTCTTTAGATACACTCCAAAAACCACAAATCATAAACCATCTCCCACCAGGGCTCTGCCAGTATCTGCTGTACTGTATGTAAAAACCTCTTCTGGGTTCTTATCGCTGTCTGTGTCTCCATATGGGAGATTTCCCCTCACTTCCTGCGCCGGTGACACAACAGAAAGTAAGGCTGTCTCACCAACAGGGATAACTAGCACAGCCTTATCACAGAGTCCAGGGGTAAAGGGTTTACTACAATCCTAAAGCTGGCCTTATACCTTATAGCAACCCAATGCCGCTTTTTAGAGGGATGGCAAAGGTTGCTGCATGGGCATGTCAACCACCCTCTGAAAAGCAACCCTCCACAAATCACTTTTTAGAGGGGTGATAAGGGTTGCTGCATAGGCATGTCAACCACCCTCTGAAAAGCAACCCTCAATGGATCGCTTTTTAGAGGGACGGCAAGGGTTGCTGCATGGGCATGTCAACCACCCTCTGAAAAGCAAGCCTCCATAGATCGCTTTTTAGAGGGGTGACAAGGGTTGCTGCATGGGCATGTCAACCACCCTCTGAAAAGCAACCCTCCATGGATCGCTTCTCAGAGGGGCGGCCAGGGTTGCTGCATGTGTAAACGAGCCATAATAACATTTTATACATCACCAGCCACATATAAAAAGAGTGGAAAAAAATACTTACTGCGAACTGAATGAGTTCGTTGATAGCGTAGTTGTATGTCAGCATCTTCTCAATCTGTATCTGGAATCTCTATGAAATTCCTGAAAGTAATCCGCGCCTGCAAAGAGAAAAAACAAATGGTTATTTTTCTGTTTTTACTTAAATAACTCACAAAATAAACTACAACTAATATCAATGTCATTGGATGATAAGGGGTCTATTTATAAGACATTCGTTGGATGAATGTCACATTGCTGCAGACTGGAGGAATTTTCCCAGTATTTTCTATAATGAGTGTCACCGCCATCTAGTGGCTTAAATGCAGTATGTTTTTCCTGAAATCCATCAATGAGAAAATAATATTCTGTATACTAGATGGCATCATACCAATGGATGTAATAATATGGGAAAATGTGTCCAGCTTGCACCAATGTGTGGCATTTCTCCAACCAATGTTCTATAAATAGATCTCCCGGTAACAGCTGATCTCAGTCTCTAAGGCTGGAAATAACTGTCACTTTATAAAAAAAAAAAAAAAAGGTCTGTTATCCCATTGGTCAGCTGTGTGAATGAAGAAGATTAATCTGATCACATCCGTTGCAATCTGTAAAATCTCCTTTATATGTACTAACAGCTGTGCAGTGCCGGGGTCTGCCTGATTTATAGATATATACCAATATAAATATACATTTATGACAAAAATATAACAAGACCTACCTAATGTACGGCTTCTACCGCAATCTGAATATGAATAATATCTCGGGTTTGTATATCGCAATCCTAGTTACACTTCCTGCAGGAGAAATCTCTCTGTGTGTGTTCACCAAGCGAAATCCAAGACGGACTGAGGGGTTAACTGTCAACAACTCTTTTATAGGGTTTGGCTCCGCCCACACTGTGACATCATAGAGCTAACTGCCAAAACATCCTCCACTGACTGTTTTTTTTATGCTTTTTTTTGTTAAGGTGGATCCAGATCAATGTTTACTGATTACCAAATGCAAATAGATCTGATCAATGCAATGCATCTTATGCTAACAATATATGGATACATTGTTTGTATAATAAGATGATGGACTGCAGTGATCAGATCTATTAGCATTTGATAATGAGTAAACATTGATCTGGATCCACCTTAAAAAAAATATTATATATATATATGTAAATAAAATTTCTAACATGGGAAATGTGGGAGTAAGCGGATTATGGCGGTCAGTGTGTGACCCCCTACAACTAATATCAATGTCATTGGGTGATAAGGGGTCTATTTATAAGACATTCGTTGGATGAATGTCACATTGCTGCAGACTGGAGGAATTTCCCTGTATTTTCTATAATGAGTGTCAGCGCCATCTTGTGGCTAAAATGCAGTACATTTTTCCTGAAATCCATCAATGAGAACATATACTGTATACTAGATGGCAATGCCGATCATAATAATTCATCTGATACAGAAAATATGGGAAATGTGTCCAGCTTCCCCCAATGTTCTATAAATAGATCTCCCCGGTAACAGCTGATCTCAGGCTGGAAATAACTGTCACTCTGTTTGAAAAGGGTGTCTGTTATCCCATTGGTCGGCTGTGTAATTGGATAAAATATTAAGCTGATCACATCTGACATTCCAATATACTCACAGCAGCCAATCAGCAATCATCTGTCTTTATATGGACATCTGACATTCCCATACACTCACAGCAGCCAATCAGCAATCATCTGTCTTTATATGGACATCTGACATTCCCATACACTCATAGCAGCCAATCAGCAATCATCTGTCTTTATATGGACATCTGACATTCCCATACACTCATAGCAGCCAATCAGCAATCATCTGTCTTTATATGGACATCTGACATTCCCATACACTCACAGCAGCCAATCAGCAATCATCTGTCTTTATATGGACATCTGACATTCCCATACACTCACAGCAGCCAATCAGCAATCATCTGTCTTTATATGGACA
Organism: Rana kukunoris; assembly: GCA_029574335.1. NCBI lineage: Eukaryota > Metazoa > Chordata > Amphibia > Anura > Ranidae > Rana > Rana kukunoris. The sequence continues at coordinate 16,452,043 of CM056059.1, read as the reverse complement.
TCTGACATTCCCATACACTCACAGCAGCCAATCAGCAATCACTGTATTTTACATTTTTGTACTACTAGTATCGATATCAGGACTGATACTAAGCATTTGCGCGAGTACTTTTGCTCACGCAAATGCTTCTGATGCTTCACTTTTTTAGTGTAGAGTGGCCGGAGAGGGTGGGAGGAGTCAGTGGCTGGGGAGGGCGGGGGAGTGTGGGTGGAGTCTGGCTGGAGAGGGCGGACAGAGTCTGTGAATTGAGAGCGCAGGCGGAGTTTGGCTGGAGAGGGGGCGGGCAGTGTCTCTGGAAGGAAAATGCAGGCGGAGTCTGGCTAGAGAGGACAGGCACAGTCGGTGGATGGAGTCGGTGGGCGCAGAGTGGGTCCTCACCTGCAGTAGAACTCGGTAAGCTGGCACAGGTGTAGGGCACAGCCGCATCAGAATTGGTGACCGGTGCTGTCACAGCGGCTGAACGTCCTTACGCCCAACTTGGTACACCCTGCACTTGGCTGCAGTAAGCAGCAGCAGACATCTTGTTACACCCAGCCTGAGCTATATGGACTGGATGTAACAAGATGTCTGCTGCTGCTTACTGCAGCCGAGTACAGGATGTACCAAGATGGGCGTTGCAGCATAGCTTTAATTCTTTTTAATCCTGTGTCATTTTTCGCAGAATTTCAGTGCCAGCCACCTGTCAGTGCCCACAAGTGCCCCACCAATCAGTTCAATCAGTGCCACCTATCAGTGCAATCAGTGCCACCTATCAGGTAGATGGCACTGATTGCACTGATAGGTGGCACTTGCAGGCACTGATAGATGGCACTGATTGCACTGATAGGTGGCACTTGCGGGCACTGATAGATGGCACCGATTGCACTGATAGGTGGCACTTGCAGGCACTGATTGCACTGATGCAATCTGTGCCATCTACCAGTGCCACTTAGTGCAATCAGTGTCATCTATTAGTGCCCACAAGTGCCACCTATCAGTTCAATCAGTGCAATCTATTAGTGCACACAAGTGCCACCTATCAGTGCTATCAGTGCCCTCAAGTGCCACCTATCAGTGCATCAGTGCCCATAAGTGCCACCTATCAGTGCCATCTGTCAGTGCCCATAAGTGCCACCTATCAGTGCAATCAGTGTTATCTATCAGTGCCCACAAGTGCCATCTATCAGTGTCAGCCACCAGTCAGTGCCCATAAATGCTGCCTATCAGTGCCACCTATCAGTCCCCAATCTGTCAAAATGTCACATGACATTAAAAAAAAGTATTGGTAATCGGTATCGGCGAGTACTTGGAAAAAAGTATCGGTATTTAGCGCTACCCCATTCAGGAGCCGCTGGTTGTTTTGGGATGGGCGTATTATTGTAGTGTGTCTAGGGGTAGTAGTAGTGAGTAGTAGCAGTAGGCGAATGTCCAGTCACCCAATGGGTTTTTCAAATGCTTTATTCCAGGGCCCAACACGGCCAACATCAACATTTAATAGGATAGGAAAGGTTGATGAAGCAGAAGAACAAGCGCGTTATCAGGCCCTGGATGATGATGAAAGCAAGCCTGCTCTCAGTAGCAATGTACCAAACCTCGCCACTCTAGCCAGAGTGGGTGAAGTGCCTCCGGACAGACTTCTGCCACAAGCCTGGCAGCCGAAATGTCACTTTAAGTTGCTGGGAGGAACAGACCTTTGCCACAGGCCTGGCTCGGGCCTCTGCCACAGGCCTAGTACTTCAGTATTCAAATGAACAAGACGGATTGAGCAAATCCTCCCAGTAAATGCAATGAAAGAGTCACAGGTTGACAGCTGCCATGTACCTGTCAAGGCCTTGGTGACCGGATCCCGATGGTTCGTTCAAGTCTCCTGGACAACCTGCTTTTGGTATCTCCCTGAGCCGTTCCCCTACCGTTTAGCCCTCAGCTTGGGATCCTCTCAGTAAAGTTGGGGACCCCGTGAATCACTGGGGCCCCTCTCAGCATCAGGATGGGGCTCTGTCTGCGCTGCATGCAACCCCAGCCAGATGGGCCATGCCAGCGGGGTCCACGGGCGCGCACACCCTGGAGGTGGATGCCGCATCCCGAACCTGGACCTCGCGAAGAGAACCAAGGATCATGGCGTCTGTCCCAAATATACCCCTCCCAGCATACCCTGCAAGGTCCAACTACGCTAATTGGCTGCTGGGGAAAAGTGGCTTTGCCAGAACCCCTCTAGCGCCTCCTGGGTTGGGATCGCTTACCTGGAGCGCAGTCTGACCCACAGGATAGTTCTGGAAGACAGCAGCCTGAAATTTAACAAATTATGAATGGGAGCCAAATAACTCTCTCATTCACCCACTAACTTTGGCGTAGTGCCCGTACTGAAAGTAAGGGGGCGCTACAGTTACTTGTACTCAGTCTTAAAAAAGTGGTATCGGGACAACCCTAAAAAAACTCACAGCAGCCAATCAGCAAACGGTTTTCAGTTTGAATTGTGACATTTACAGACACTGTTATGGACAGACATGGAGCTCTGTGTGTCTGATAGGAAACCGCTTAAAGTGGAGCTCTGGGCCAAACACCAAATGACACCTATGATGTCTGTCTGTCAGTGACATTGACATTGCAGTTTCTTGCCCCCAAATTTGTGGGAAAATCTGTTTGGGGATGACCTTCCTGTACCAACATGACTGCACACCAGTGTAATGTCTACAGTTCCCAACCACACCTGTAGCCTGTCCACAGATTCCGACCATCTCCTGTGGTATTTCCACAGTCTTCTGTAGTGTTACATATAATGAACCTTATGTGCAACCCTTTGGTGAAGTCAGGGGCCACAGTTGGGTCCCCTATAACCAGAGCTTTTTTTCTCAGAAAATAGGTGCAGGAACTTAACCACGACCCGTTCAGATTTCACAAACAGTAGAAGGGTCTTAAAGGGGCATTAAATACCAGAATTGCATTACATACAGTGTGCAGAGTTCAGGGGGTTACAAAGCAGTCACTTGTAAACACAGAAACCAGACTTCTGTGTTCACAAGTGATTGTGGTGAGCGGGCACCAAAGGGTCTGAGCCAAAGGTGGTGGAACTGAGTTCCACCAAGTTCCCCCAGAAAAAAAGCCCTGCCTATAACTCAGAAGTTGACCACCAGTGTTCTACTGGATTCCTCACAGGTATATGGCCAACACAAGGCAGTGACAATAGTAGCTCGGCTAAAAAATCTGAACTTAGCACTGGGCAGAGAAGGCCCATCCGGGTCCTTGATGGGAGGACCGCGCTCTGATTTAGACAGAATTGTACTTTAATATGATATATAGACAGTTTTCTCATAGAGAAAGGGGATGATCGTCCTGTCATTATCAAAGCACATCAAATCTGGAAGGCAGACTAAGGCAGATTTGTAAAGTGTGATGTCACAGCGGTGATTCTGTCACTGGCAAAAAAAAAAAAACACGGAAACTCATTTTTACCTTCACCTATGGCATTGCTGCCCCCCTATCAGAGCCAATGAGGTGTCTCTTCCTTGCCGACATGAAATTCTACATTTAGCCTATTAGAGTGTGACTTTGGCAAAGGGAAAGCTGTAGCTACATTTTGGTTACGCTGATGCCAGCTCTGACATAAACACCAGTATGGCATGGCTCTAAATCTGCCGTAAATGGATCTCCACTATGTGTAGAGGCTTGAGTCACCTGCCATCCTTTAGATCCTGAAAGGAAGATCCTCCACCCTCTACTATAGGGCGCAGCTCCACTAATCAGGGACTAATTGCTTCCTAAGAACTATGTAGGAATTCCAAGATTGGGGATTTGGCTTATCATGGTGGGAATGGTCAATTTATGGTGGGGTTTAGTCAGATTGGAGGCAGGCCTTAATATAGCTGAAAAAACTGTTGAGTCTGCATAGGGGTATGGAGGATGTCTAATGCGCGTGCACACGATCAGTCCATCTGATGAGAACAGTCTGATAGACCGTTTTCATCGGGTTAACCGATGAAGCTGACTGATGGTCAGTCGCGCCCACACACCATCGGTTAAAAAAAAACGATCGGTCCAGGAAAAGACCCGGGATATCCAGAATCCTACCGCCCCATCTCCCTCCTACAAGTGGACGTCAAGATGCTTGCCAAAGTCCTAGCAAATCGACTCAATCAAGTAATACTTACTTTAATTTACGCAGACTCTACATCAATTTACAGGCAACCCATGAAAACGTAGGCTCCCGGGTGGTTGTGGCACTGGACACGGCTAAAGCATTTGACTCTGTGGAATGGCGATATCTCTGGCGTTGCCTTGAGAGATACGGTTTTGGTCCCAGGTTCTGTAAATGGGTCCGACTGCTTTACCTAACTCCTGCGGCCAGAGTGGTGGCGAATGGATGGCCGTCCTCAATGTTTAACCTCAGTAGAGGTACGAGGCAGGGCTGCCCACTGTCCCCACTCTTGTACGCTCTGGCCTCGGAACCTTTGGCCGTGTCTATCCGCACAAACCCTGAGATCGTGGGCCTGCAAGTAGGCCCCCTGGTTGAAAAAATCAGTCTATATGCGGACGATACTCTGCTCTATCTAGCTGACTCGGGCCCTTCCCTACAGGCTGCACTACGATTGATCGAGAGGTTTGGAACGTTTTTCGGGACTCAAGATCAATTAGGAAAAATCGCAGATCTTACCGGTTGATAGCTTTCCACCATCTGAACCCATGTCAGGAACTCAACTACAGAGGACAGATGTCACTAAATACTTAGGAATACACATCACGAGGAGCCCAGCCGACTATATTGCCCTAAACATTGAGCCCCTGTTCTCGCTGGTTAGATCTAAAATTCGAAATTGGGCCCGCTTGCCCTTAGGGGTGTGGGGTCGAGTGAACCTTATAAAAATGGTTCTCCTTCCAAAAATCTTGTATGTCCTTTGGCACTCCCCAATATATCTGCCACTGAAATACTTTAAGACACTTGAAGCCCTCCTTAAGCCCTTTGTGTGGGGTAACAATAGGCACAAATTAGCTTGGCAAGCCCTTAAAAATCCGACGGCATTGGGAGGCACGGCGCTACCGGACTTTAACATGTATTACATCTCCGCACAGCTGTCCCAATTGTATCACATTGACAAAGTAGACAGCACACGGTTTCTACTGTTGCTCTGCCCACGGAAGGCCCGAGTCACAGGAGATGCGCTCTACGCAGTATCGGCAGGGTCTAGGAGTACTGAACAGGCGGGAGATGCGAAGTCCTTGCTGTATCACTATAGGAGGATTTGGGACCTGGTGTCCGCTAGACTAGGAATACCCCAATACAATGACTATACGCCACTGTGGCATAACGGGGGACTGAAGGAGTTTGCTCATACTCAGGGATCTGAATTATGGGCAGCACGAGGTGTCTATTACTTACACCATATATTATCAACCGGAAAACTCAAAACCTACCAAATGCTTAAAGAGGAGTTTTCATTACCCCACCATATGCTCTTTAGGTTTTTTCAGCTCAGGCACGCAGCCCAGGTCCAATTTTCACATAACTATCCGCAACCTACTCCACACCCTGTTGTGTCCATAGTCAAGCACACGGATCCCCGCGGTTTGATATCTGCGTTCTACAATATGCTATCTACTCCCATCTCCACCAAAATTGCCTTTGCTTTAAAACCTCGCTGGGAGAGGGAGGTGGGTCCCATGGAGGATGAGGAGTGGGAGGAAGCACTGGAGACCTGTAAGATGGTGTCCCCCAGGCTTTCGGACAGACTGTCACAAGTCTTCATTACACACAGGAGCTATCTCACTCCCATTCGAGTGGCTAGATACAAGCGTGATCAGTCGACCCTCTGCGCGATGTGTGGCCAGGAAACAGGCACCTTTTTCCATCTGATTTGGGCCTGTCCAAAAATCCAAGACCTTTGGAAACAAATTGTCACCTTCTTACATGATGATATGGGTTCCCCTGTTACCCTTGACCCCAAGCAGTGTCTCCTGGGAATATTCCCTGAGGAGATGGACAAATACACCAAAGTATTCGTTCACGAGACCTTATTTTCAGCCAGAAAACTCATAGCTAGAAAGTGGATGAGACCGACACCCCCTAGTTATCCAGAATGGAAGGCAGAGGTGAACATCTCCTTACCTTATAAGAAATGCATATACATTAATAGAGGCTGCCCAGCCAAGTATGACAAGGTCTGGGATCGCTGGTTGGGGGACTCAGAAACCATTGGATAAAGTGCACCTCTCTTGGCGGATTCTGATGTTGTACTTGCCAGGGTTTTTTTGTTATTGTGTTTTTTTTCTATTTTTTTGCCTTCACTGTGTTCTGAGATCTGCCTGTTTATGCCTATAGGATTGCAGCCGGTTGTAAACCACTGTCGGCAGTCGGCTGTGAATGTTTGATACTTTGTACCTACTCTGCATGTTGTTACTGTAACCCATGTATGCTAACTCAATTCTTGACCATGTATACAATCCTTTTTTTTTTCTCAATAAACACCTTGTTGAATTAAAAAAAAAAAAAAAAACCGATCGGGTCAGAACGCAGTGACGTAAAACACAACAACGTGCTGAAAAAACTTGAAGTTCAATGCTTTTAAGCATGCGTCAACTTGATTTTGATCGGTTCAATTTAAAACAAGTTGGCTTTTTTAACTGATGGATAACTAACCGATGGCGCCCACACACGATTGGTTTGGTCCGATGAAAACGGTCCATCAGACCATTCTCATCAGTTTAACTGATCGTGTGTACGCGGCCTAAGGGAACAGAACTCATAGCATCTCCCATATCTTTTCATCCCACCCCCTTGAATAAACGACACCCCATGTTGTATCCAAAGTCTTTTCCAAGAGGTCTTGACAGATAAGGAAGGGGAAATGTTAGTCTATCAGCGGACCAATCTAGCAGTGTTTTCTATGTTCATGGAAACACAATCACTTAAGGTCCATCCAAAGTACATATATGTTGTTTTCGAAGGTTCCACGGGTTTCAGCTGCTGGTCGGCTGTCATGTAGAAAGTGTGGACTCTGATGTAATGGGGGTCTGTGCGGACTCTGATGTAATGGCGGTTTGTGCGGACTCTGATTTAATGGTGCTCTGTGTGGACTCTGATGTAATGGGGGTCTGTGCGGACTCTGATGTAATGGGGGTCTGTGCAGACTCTGATTTAATGGTGCTCTGTGTGGACTCTGATGTAATGGGGGTCTAAGCAGACTCTGATGTAATGGGGGTCTGTGTGGACTCTGATGTAATGGGGGTCTAAGCAGACTCTGATTTAATGGTGCTCTGTGCGGACTCTGATGTAATGGGGGTCTGTGCGGACTCTGATGTAATGGGGGTCTGTGTGGACTCTGATGTAATGGGGGTCTGTGCGGACTCTGATGTAATGGGGGTCTGTGCGGACTCTGATGTAATGGTTCTCTGTGTGGACTCTGATGTAATGGGGGTCTGTGCAAACTCTGATGTAATGGGGGTCTGTGTGGACTCTGATGTAATGGGGGTCTGTGCGGACTCTGATGTAATGGGGGCCTGTGCAGACTCTGATGTAATGGGGGTCTGTGTGGACTCTGATGTAATGGGGGTCTGTGCGGACTCTGATGTAATGGGGGTCTGTGCACTGTGTATGTAGCGCACCCCTAAATCCCTGCACTGTGTACGTAGCGTAATCCTGACGTAAACCTGAACTCTGCATTCTGTATGTAGTGTGACCCATATACAACTGGCCCTTTGAGGGCAACCACACTGCTGATGCGACCCTCGACGAAATTGAGTTTGATACCCCTGTTCTAGGGATATCTATTGCTGTTAATTCTAATCCAGTGGTCCCCAAACTGTGGCCTGCCGACCGGATGCAGCTCTTTTCTTTTATCTGCCCATCAGGGCAGATCCTAGGCAGGGTGCACAGGGTGCTTTGCATTCAGGTGCCTGCAGAGGTGGGGGCGCCGAAATGGCAGAGTTTTCCCCACCCTCCCTTCTCTTCTTGTTTGTGTCCATTCAGAACTAGTGTTCTGAGCATAGGTGTGGGTCCGTCCAGAACTGATGTGTCTCTGACCATCTCCTGTACTGTGTCTGTAGTCTCTGACCATCTCCTGTACTATGTCTACAGTCTCTGACCATCTCCTGTACCATGTCTGCCATCTCTGACCATCTTATGTACTGTGGCTGCAGTCTCTGACCATTTCCTGTATCATGTCTGCAGTCTCTGACCATCTCCTGTACTGTGGCTGCAGTCTCTGACCATCTCCTGTACTATGTCTGCAGTCTCTGACCATCTCCTGTACTATGTCTGCAGTCTCCGACTGTCTCCTGTATCATGTCTGTAGTATGTCTGGGGGTCTTTCTAACAGACTCTCTAACAGAAACCTTCTCTGTGTCCATCAGAAAGACCCCCCCTCCAGGTCCCAATAAAGTACTCTGCTTCTCTTCCTGTATTTTGTTTATTGTTAAGAGATCATGTAAAGATCTCAGGGTAAAGAAGACTTTGTAGGGGAGCATCTCTGTGGTTGAGTCTTTGCCATGGAAACATTTGAAAAGAGGAGGAGTTAGTAAAATGACCACGCCCATGCGTATGCGTATCCACTGATACCGACAATGGGGTACTATTCTTTCCACTGATACCAATAGGGCACTATTTCTTCCACTGATACTGACAATGGGGTACTATTCTTTCCACTGATACCAATTGGGCACTATTTTTTCCACTGATACCGACAATGGGTTACTATTCTTTCCACTAATACCAATAGGGCGCTATTGGTATCAGTAATTACTGATGCATGTCGAGTGATCGTTGTAGTTTGTGTGGCAGAATCTCCCTGCCCAATGACAACGATGGGCAGTAGGATTTAATTGTGGTCCAGGATTTTCCTCACATTGTAGAATTGTCAAGTCTAAAGCCGCGTACCCACGATCGGTTCAAACCGATGAAAACAAACTTTAGTCCGTTTTCATCGGTCCAAACCGATCGTGTGTAGGCCCCATCGGTCCGTTATCCTTCTGTCCAAAAACAGATGGCTTGCTTTGAAATCTAACCGATGGACGGCTAACCGATAGGTCAAACCGATCATTAGTACGCGCGAGCATTGGTTAAAAATCCACGCATGCTCAGAATCAAGTCGACGCAAGCTTGAAAGCATCCAACTTCGTTTTTTTCATCACGTCGTCGTGTTTTACGCCACCGCATTCTGACACGATCGGTTCATGAACCGATGGTGTGTAGGCACATCAGTCCACCAGTCAGCTTCATCGGTGAACCAATGAAAACGGTCCGTCGGACTCTTCTCATCGGATGGACCGATTGTGTGTACAGGGCTTAATTTGGGACTGCCTGATCCTCAATGTCACCTGGAAGGAAAGTGAGAGAAAATCTGAATATTTTGGTTGCCACCAGAATAGAACAGGAATAAAGGGGAAATCTTCCCATGAGGTCAGATCCCATGATCACTTTCTAAAAGAAATTTTTCTCATATTGGAAACATAGCCTCTCACTTCCTGTTCGGTCTACAGGACAGGTCCATTCCTCCCCGACCTCCTGCCCTGTACATGGCCTCCACATGCACATTACCTCTGTACTGATGTGGGCTGTTAGGCTCCAATGCCCTAAGGCTCCTCCCAACCTGTCTTAGACTGGCATTGACTCACCCATGACATCCCTGTAGGAGGGCTCTACCTAGAAGGGATCTAGTACCGGGTGACACTGATGTAACCAGACACTATTCTGGCACACAGCCACCTAGAGGCAGACTAGCTAATTGCACCAGCCAAAAAAAGCCTTAGCTGTATTCCAAATTGTATATTTAACCACAGAGGCGGCTCTAGGCTTTGTGAGGCCTTAGGCAAACTTGACATGGGGCCCTACTCACACCGATGATGAGGAAAAATAATTCAAGGACAAGAGCCAGAGGTTGTGGGGGTCTGCTAGCAGGGGCTTATCGGAATCTGGAAGCCCCCTTTAACAAAGTGGCCCCCAGATTCTGCTCTTTAATAACTAAGGGGCTGGGCCAGCCAGCGATGTCATCTGCTGAACCCGCCCCTTGTGACGTCATTGACTGAGGGCATGCTGGGTCATTGACATCACAAGGGGTGGTGTCACCGATATTTACTGGATGTTAGGGATGCTGGCAGCCCCACTCCTAAATCAGGGCTCTTATTGCTGCCTGAGCACATCAACCAGGGGCGGACTGACCATTGAGTCACTCGGGTTTGCCAGGCTCAGTAAAACCAGGGACAGTATGTAAAAATCTGTATATATATATATATATATAATTTCTCATAAGTCAGTAGGCTAGTTTGGGAACACCACTTTTTTTAATCTAGCAACTAATCGCTGTGACATGACCTTGTGACATCACCTCTCCATCACTAGTGTTGAGCGACATACGCCATATTCGATTTCGCGATATTGCGCGAATATATAGAAGAATATTCGCGAATATTCGCTAATATCGAATATTCGTGATATTTTATCCAAAAAAAAATTTGCAAAATTTCGCTAATGCGAAAATGATTGCGAAATTCCCATAAACGGAGATCATTTCCTGTATTACTAAACTAATATGCACTAAACACTAACTCTACACTAAGGCCTTGTACACACGAGGGAATAAATCCGCTGAAACTGGTCCGACGGACCATTTCATCCGAAAGATCCGGTCGTTTGTATGGTCAAACGGACCGTTTCGGCCGGATTTTTCCAGCGGAAAAATTTCAAAGCATGCTTTGAAATATTTCCGCCGGACCCATGTCCGTCGGATATGTCCGCTCGTTAGTACACAAAAGCCTCGGACCAAAAACCTGCGCATGCTCAGTCAAAACGATGGGACGGGAGCACTCGTTCAGGTAAAACTCGCGTTTGTTTGGGACCTGGCACATTCGTCACCTAAACTCTCTATATAGTGTTCCGTTTAGATCGTTTTTTTGTGCTTTCTTCTCTTGCTAGAATGAACCCGTTTTTTGCTGTAGCAATTTTCTCCAGATGTCACATACTGCTAGCTTGCATTTTCATTATTTTGTTTTCTATTTGACACAGTTTGCTTGCCAGATGTCCCCACATTTGTTTCTGTTCTCCACATTTTTAAAATGTCTATTTGGACTTAATGTTGAGCTTTTTTTTTTTTTTTGAAGATTTGGATTTAACGTGTTTGGAATATTTCAAATTTAGTTTTTTTTTCTTGTTTCACCTTTTTTTTTTTTTTTTTAATGTCCCTTTTTTCACCAACTTATGTAATTTAGTAGTTTCATCCTTTTTTTTTTTTTTTTTATCAAAAATTTACGCTTCTTTTGGGTTTACCACGTTCAAACATAAAAGGTCCCCCCCCCCCCCTAAAAGGAGTTTGGGTCCTTTGCAAATGCCACATTTTCTTTGCCAAATGTCTGATGCTTACTCACCACAGTATAAAACACAATAGACAAGGTTTGAAAGTAAATACAAAAGCCATTTATTTCCGGCCAAAAAATAAATTAGAAATCACCAACCAGAACGGCAGCACTTGATGAGATTGCAACATACATGCATACTTGGGAATTACAACATGATGAAGGACAAATTAAGTAACCTCAGGAGTCAATATCAAAAATCAGGATCAGCAGCACATGAACAAAGGAACCCAAGCTGTGCTACTACAACGAGCTCAGTTTTTTGGACAATAAACTGGATGGCAGGGATTCATCTTCTCGACTTCCTAGCAGACTTCCTTCCAGCGAAACTTCCACGGGTCCGTCCACGGAACCTTGCAGGTGGGGCTGATGTGGCAGAAGGAGGATGATGATGATGGGGAGCTGGCCAAGCCGGGTCCCACAGCACAGTGTCCCTGGTCCGCTCGTTCCTTTTCATCCTGGCCAGGACCTGATTTATAATGTCCTTGGCCAGGCTTTTTTGCTCCTCCCCCCCTTGGTTCAGCTCATTGGCCACAAATGCGCTATAGCATTCCGTGGGGTTGAGGGGGGCTCTCATGATTTCGGCAGCCTCCCGGATGACCTGAAGGCTTTCATCATGCACCTCCCTTCTGCGCCTCCTTGCAGCTGGTGGCCTCATTTGGAGGGGAGGAACTTGGCTGATTGTGCTCAGCCTGGGCCTGGGGACCTGCTGCACCTCACTTGACCCGGCCTCCTCCTGGCTGCCACTCACCCCTTCCGCCTGGCTGACATGGGCCTCAGGAGCTGCCACCTCCTGGCTGGTCTCTTCTTCCTGTGTATAAAAAAGGCAACATGTTGTAATTTTTGGCACAATCAAGCACACACATTTTATTTCTCTTGACTTTTTTAGTTAGTATTAATTGAAATTAAACAGACTGTCCTTCTGACCCCTGCATTTGGCATCCCTGTTTGTTTTTTGTTTACAAGATCAACTCACAAATTCAAAATAAATAGCAGCACAAAACTAGTTTTGAAAATACTAGACCTCACTGAAGATGGCCAGATCTGGCTCCATGTCAGCCAGCCCTGCTTCTGATTCTGCAGGGCTCCTGGGATCCGGGGAAGTTCCGCTGGGAGGAAGTGTTGAAACCGAAGCCCTGCCATCCAGTTCATCATTCAAAAAACTGAGCTCTTTGTAGTACCAGAGCTTGGGTTCCTTCTTCTTAGCTGCTGCTGATCCTGATTTTGGATATTTCCGCTTTTTATATACATTCCTGTAGCTTCTCCTGAGGTTACTGAATTTGTCCTTCACCATGTCGCCTGTGCAACTTGGCACCCAAGTGTGCAGGTATGTCGCAATCTCATCAAGTGCTGCCTCTCTCTTTCCAGTGTCCAAATAATGGGTGTGCCTGGTGTCCCAAAGAAGGGGCATATCCCGATACCGTGTTATTAACTCCATTGTTGCCTCCTTCCCTTTGAGCAAATCCATTCTTTTGGGCTGCTTCTAGAAATGTTGCTTCTCAATAGTAATGTCTAGAATAGAAATTGCCAATCAAACACAAAGCACAACTTTCCAAAGGCTCAGCTTTGTCATTCTTAAAATATGTGCACATTCATTCATTTTAGAGCATCTACTTTATACAAACACAGTGTCTTATGCTGCTACATAGCTGGCCTGCTCTGCCGCATTGTTGTACCCCCCAAAAAGTTGGGATTCAGAGTCCATGTTGCAAGTTGTAGCATGTAGTTAAGAACACATCCACCATGAATATGAATGCTAGCATTCACCTCAAGGCACTAGTTCATGTGTAGCTATCATGCCCCTCAGCATTGATGGCAGAAAACACTACCTACTTATCTCTGTCCAACCAATACACAACACTACTGGCATGATCTGACTGCATACTCTAAAATACAAATAAAGAGGAAAGAGCATTCTCTACATATATCTTGATGAAGTGATGTGTCCAAGCACTTTACTCTCTAAATGTTATGGTGGGCCCCAAAATACATAAATAACAGTGGCCTAAAAAGGGTGCAAACAACATAGAAAAGCTCCATCCCCCATGCCTGTTCAAATTATAGGCCTCTGATCCGATGTTTGCATTTACCTTCGTCTCTCTCTCTCTCCTCGTTTCCGCTCGAGTAATCTCCGCGTAACCTACGTAATCACGTCGTTTCCATTATATTCCCCACGCAATCCAGAAACGCCGCCCTCGTCTCCGCCCATGACGTACCAATTTCTGCTTTCCACGCCCATCTGCAACGTTGATTGGAAAATATGGCGATGTCACACGAGCGCACATTAGCCTCTGATCGGGATCAGGAAGGGACACAGGCCGGAACGTCCCGATCCAGGCCAAAACATTACAAGGCCACAAACATGTCTCTACAAGAGATGGTGGAGTTGGTGTCCATCCTGCGACGGAAGGACTATGATGGTGAGCATGGCCCATACAGCACCCCTAACCGGAGGAAGTAAAAAATTATGGATAAGGCAGCAAGGAAACTTTATGAGATGTTTGGGGTCACCAGGTCCAAAGAGCAGCTCCGGAAACGCTGGTCCGACTTAAAACTGCGCGAGCCAGAGCAGTATCGCAAAATAAAAAAAATCATTGAAAAAAGTAAGTACTTTAAAATGTCTTTGGAGTGCCTATTTTTGGCGAAAATGTTTTGCCATGTATATTTCGCCATCTGCCTCGTTGGCCTGCTTGTATTTTTTAAACCCTGCCTTGTAAATTTAGTAATGTTTGTCTAATATAAATCCGACGACTTGCCACGATCGTAGTCAACCTCGTTCCAATCACATCGTTTATCCTCAATCCGCGGGTCCAGGAACATCACACCTGGACGAGGCTATTTGGCGAAAAACATCGTTTTCAGAAACAATGTTGAAAATATGATGTGTTTGTGCAAACTAATAAGTTTAATTAAAAAGGCAATCAGGATTCTGTAATTCACACAGTGCTGAGATAACTTAATATGCAGCTGTTTGGACATCTGTAATTTAGAAAACCTGTCTACCCACATAAAATAGTAATTTGGAGTTTAGGAGAAGGGACTCCAAAAAAGACTTATTCAGGAGGCCAGACATGTGTGTCACTTCCCCAAAAAGCCTCATTATATCACAGCTAGGGAGACGTCAGCTAGCAAAAAAAAGGAACATGGTTTGTGCTGTAATAAGGCCAAAACTAGAATTGTAACGCCACTTCTAAGCAATGTTTGCAAATTAGTCCCTCCAAAAAGATCTGTTTGCTGATGTTTTTTGTATTTTTTTGGTTGTTTTTAGGGGAAAGAAGAGGACAGCGCTATGAGGAGTCAGGGAGGCCCACACTGTCTCCCAAACGGCCCGAAAAAATTGTTGAGCAGGAGGATGATGAAGAAGGAGAGGAGGAAGAAAGAGAGGAGGAAGGGAGAGAGGAGGAAGGCGGATTGGTGGAGGAAGGCGGATTGGTGGAATTTGGTGGATTAATGGAGGAAGGCGGTTTGGTGGAATTTGGCGGATTAGTGGAGGAAGGCGGATTGGTGGAGGAAGGCGGTTTGGTGGAATTTGGCGGATTAGTGGAGGAAGGCGGATTGGAGGAGGAAGGCGGATTAGTGGAGGAAGGAGAAGGTGAAGAAGAAGGAGAAGTTGTAGAAGATGTTGAACTTGTCAGTACAACAGGTCAGTGACACCCCAGCTTTGCAGGGAAAAAGAGATGTAGATAGGCCTGCACCTTACTTACTTACAATGTTGTGTTTTTCCTTTGGCATTTTTAGGGGATGAAGATGGGATTAGCACATCTGTCGCTCCTATTTTTTCTCGTGCAAGTGCACAAATCCTAATACAGCAGATAATGGAGTGCAGCACCGATCTGGCCAATATGAGGGAAAGGATGGTGGTGATGGACCAAAACTTCAAAAACATGCTCGATATTTTGGGACGTATATAAAAGACTATCCCCCCCAGCTGCCCCCCATGCCCCCCCCCTGCCCCCCTGCCCTCACCCCTAACCACCACACTCTCAAAGATGTTGTATAATGTTCGTTTAATATCCCCCAAAATTTGAGGATGCACACACACACACGGGTTTATTTACTAAAGCTATAAGGTGCAAAAGCAGCATCACTTGGCATATAAAACAATCATCTTCCATGTTTGGATGCGAAGTCTTAATTGACTAAGCTTAATTTAGAAGCTGATTGGCTTATATGCACAAATAAGCCGGAGTTTGGACTGTTTAGTAAATAAACCCCAATGTGTGTTCACATGTGCGATCTGCCATCACAGGACATCAATTGTATGTGCTTTGTGGGTGCAACCCCTTCCTTACTTATCAAGTAGGTGACAGAAAGGGGTTGCACCCACAAAGCACATACATTGATCACCCATGATGGCAGATAGCACATGTGAACATTTCGCGTGGGATCTCATGTGAAAAATCACCATTTGGCCCATCACACACACAGCATGTGTGCATCCTCAAATTTTGGGGGATTCCGGCGTGACCTAAGACCATGTTGTCTGGGTTTGTTATGCCAAATAAAAGGTTGAACTTTGTAAGTTCGATTGTTATATATGTTTGTCATATATAACATTTGTTATATATGTTTGTCATATATAACATTTTTAATAAATAAATACTTTCTAAACCAAGTTTTCTAATTAAAACACAAAGATTTTCGTAAATAAAAAAGAAATAAAAAAACCTTTTAAAAACACACACAAACCAGTGGCTTCTTATTTCTAACCTCAATACCCAGTTTGTAGAAGAGTGACTAGAATGTGTAATTGTGTGTATTTACTAAAACCTGCTAACTAAATTGGGCACAAGAAATGCACTAGTTTCAGAACCTGGAAGACAGATAAAAAGAGAAAAAGCAATAATGACAAACAACTGTATAAAGTCCAATGGTCAAATTATTTATTAGTTCTTGGTAATATTTCTTTATTTTGGGGGCCGAATTATAAAGAAATATTAATCTGGCATAGCTATGGCCCCCCGACCCATAAAGTACTCAACATATTTGTCGCGTACCTCACGAGCAGATTGGGTGACCGAGCCAGCGCGACCAGTGTCCAGCCCAGGAAGGGTATCTGAGGGTAGTCCTGCCTCAGCACCGATGTTGGGTAGGTACGTCTGGGAATGCCTGCGTAAAAAATTATGCAATATGCAGCAGGCCAAAATAACAGAGTTAAATTTATATTCCGCCAGATGTATCGCTGTCTGGAACAGGCGGAACCGGCTGGCGAGTATCCCAAAGGCATTCTCGACTACCCTCCGGGCCCTGGCCAGCCGGAAATTGAAGACTCTCCTCTCCGGGGTGAGGGTCCTCTGGGGAAAAGGCCGCATGAGGTGAGGTCCAAGTCCAAAAGCCTCGTCCGCTAAAAAAACAAACGGAAGTCCTTCCACATTGTCTTCATCCGGTGGCAGTTCAAGACCACCAGTTTGTAGACGCCTGTAAAATTCGGTCCGCGCGAACACTCCCCCATCAGACAGCCGGCCATTCTTCCCCACGTCCACATACAAAAATTTGTAGTCTGCCGACACCACCGCCATCAACACGATACTATGAAAACCTTTGTAGTTATAATAGTACGAGCCCGAAAGAGGTGGCGGCACTATGCGGACGTGCTTCCCATCAATTGCCCCTTCCGCAGTTTGGAAAATCACAACGCTGGGCAAAGTGGGCAGCCACAGTCTGCCATTCCTGCGGCGTGGAGGGAAACTGTGGGGACAAAAGCAAAATAACAATTAGCACTTTGGCACAGAAACAACATTGCAAACACTAGTAAAAAAACAACATTCTGCAACATCACGGTATTAACATTTCAAAAAATTAGTGTATAGAGAGTATTTAGGGCAACAAATCTAGAGACAATTATTATCAGACTCCACATCCTGCTGATAGGGCAATACACTTTTTTAGGGGGAGGGAGTTGAACTACAATGGAGCAGGACACCAAAAATAAAAAAGAAGGTGTTTTTGTCCCTAGGAGATGATGCTGGACAGGTTAGTAGTGTTGAAGGTAAAAATATGCAGGTAGGCCAAACCACATAAACCTGGAAAGCTTAACAACATGCATGGGGAGAAAAGGGAACATTAAGCACACAGCATATTACAATCATGGCGACTAGGAAAACCATGCAAACATTATTAAAGACACAGATTGTGATGTTAAAGGAGGAAACTTACCTTAATAAACTCCTCCTGCAAGACTTGTATGATGGCAGAACACGTCTCCGGTATGATGATCCCAAGCGCCTGGGGAGAGATGCCTGTTGAGAACTTGAGGTCCTGCAGGCTCCTCCCAGTCGCCAGGTACCGCAACGTGGCAATAAGCCTCTGCTCAGCCGGAATGGCTTGGCGCATCACAGTGTCCTGCCTCGTGATATAGGGGGACAGGAGATCCAGCAGACGGTGGAAAACGGGGTCCGTCATACGGAGAAAGTTCCTGAAGTCATCAGGATTATTCTCCCGGATCTCCCTAAGCAGAGACATATGAGAGAATCGATTACGCTGCCGCAACCAATTCTTGGCCCAGGAACTCCTCCTCTTACTGTTCCTGTCCAAATCACTGGAATGCACACAGACTCCAGAACAAAACCCATAAACAGCACGAACTCGTGAAAAGTCGCGCTGCTGCTCCATCATGGCTTCAAACCGGCCGGCTGGTCAGTCAAAAACACACTCAAACAGAAAGCACCCCCAAATCCAGCAAGACCTGCAAAGATCGCACGTCAAACAGATACGACCGTACAGGACGGCACTGCAAAGCAGAAACGCCGCGTACGGCGACACTGAATGACAAATACGAGCCCACAAGCACACACTGAACCTGAAAATACGACCTGTTAAGCGCGGAGACTGAAAAGCACGAATCAGCTCTAACCAAACCTTCGCTAACACGGAACTAGCAGAAGCGGCGGCGCCGATGGCTTTGTCATTCCCCTTTATAGTGACGTCGTACGTGGTTTACGTGCCCGCGTTCTGGTCCGCTGGGATTTCAGTCCGATGGTGTGTACGCTCATCAGACCAACGGACAAATTTGACTTATCCGCTGGGAAATATCCGTCGGATGTTTCCGACCGGATACATTCCCTCGTGTGTACAAGGCCTAACTCTACTTAAAAGAAATGTAAAAATAAACAGAAAAAACAAACACTATAAACATATAATGTGTGAATCCATTAAACAGCGCTGTGAAAATTAGTGAAATTCTCCTAAGGTGTTTCAAAACAACTCACAGTGAATAAAACTGATAATATAAATGTGAGTATAAATAAAATTAGTCCGTGACAATAAAACAATAGTCCATAAAGAGTGATCCAAAAAATCTTCAGAGGTTCTTCCACCACACCAAAAAGTGAACAGTGCTTCCACCACCCATCAGAATGGTCACTCACCAGAACTAATTGCCTCAGCACTCGTGTACCTAGGCAGATAAGCTTATAATCACCATAAGGGATCTTCCAAAGATACTGTGGGATCCTATGTTGTGCTCCAAATAATTTCAACGTGTAGGGAAAAGAAAAAAATGTACAATAGTGTGATACCGTCAAGCAGTTTTAATAGCACACCAAAAAACAAATCCAAAGGTTAAACTCACAAACAAACTCAAAATATGAGCAATGTATCACAGCAGTCACTGTCTTCCTACAGATGATTATGTAAGGTATAGCACTTGGCCACGGCGGACCCACGATCAAAACAAAACGATCTCACCACTTGGCAGCTTGATTTTGCTAAAGACTGACTCTCCTAGTTGGTAAATGGCTCTCAACACTGCACAGCACAGAAAGCACAGCAGTCACTCAATCACTGACTATGTAGCCACGCCCGACATGTTTCATCATTGATGATTTCCTCATGGGGTCTGTTTTTTCTGTTTATTTTTACATTTCTGCAATTTTGAAACAGCAGCTAGGTTCTATACTTATTCATCTCTTTGTGCGCAGCGGTGAGTGATTAGATAGGGAGCGCATTGTTTAGATCACTCATTTCCTTCTACTTAAAAGAAAGGAGAATAAGGGGGCAAAAGAAGGGTGGAGAAGATAATCGCGCAGTATTCCGTTTGCCGAATATTCGAGTTATTCTGATTGGCTCTGATGCAAAAGAAGGGCGCATCAGAGCCAATCAGAATAACTTGAATATTCGGCAAAAGGAATATTGCGCGATTATCTTCTCCGCCCTTCTTTTGCATCAGAGCCAATCAGAATAACTTGAATATTCGGCAAAAGGAATATCGCGCAATATTCCTTTTGCCGAATATTCGAGTTATTCTGATTGGCTTTGATGCAAAAGAAGGGCCGAGTAGCTGATGCGATTCTTTTATGTTGCTGAAAAGTCGCAATGCGAATTTTCGGCAACATAAAAGAATCGCATCAGCTACTCGGCCCAGGGTCTCTCTCTAATCATACCAGCAATGCTTTTAGACGTCGATGGAGATCACTAGGATGTGATCTGTTTTAAAAATAAATTAGAAAAAATACGGATATTCGCCATAGCGAATATTCGCCGCGATATTCGAGTTATTCGCGAATACTCGAATATGCAATATTCGTAGCGAATATTCGCAATGCGAATATTCGTGAGCAACACTATCCATCACGTTGCAATAGCATTACAAGTATATGTAACCTATGTACAATTTTGATTCGATATTGTTATTTACACTGATCATTATACATAGTTACATAGTTAGCCAGGTTGAAAAAAGACACAAGTCTATCCAGTTCAACCATAAAAATAAAATAAAAAAAACTAATAAAAAAAAAAAACAAAATAAAACACAGTACAATCCCATACACCCAACTCCATACCCACAGTTGATCCAGAGGAAGGGAAAAAACCCCAGCAGAGCATGAGATCCAATTCGGTACAGGAGGGGAAAAAATTTCTTCCTGATCCCCCGAGAGGCAATCGGATTTACCCTGGATCAACTTTACCTACAGAACTTAGTACTTAGTTATATTATGTGCATTTAGGAAAGAATCCAGGCCCTTCTTAAAGCAATCTACTGAGCTGGCCAGAACCACCTCTGGAGGGAGTCTGTTCCACATTTTCACAGCTCTTACTGTGAAGAAACCTTTCCGTATTTGGAGGTGAAATCTCTTTTCCTCCAGACGTAAAGAGTGCCCCCTTGTCCTCAGTGTTGACCTTAAAGTGAATAACTAAACACCAAGTTCACTATATGGACCTCTTATATATTTGTACATGTTGATCATATCCCCCCTTATTCTCCTCTTTTCAAGAGTGAATAAATTCAGTTCCTCTAATCTTTCCTCCATGCCTCTTATCGGTTTAGATGCCCTTCTCTGCACTTTCTCCAGTTCTCCGATATCCTTTTTGAGAACCGTTGCCCAAAACTGGACTGCATATTCCAGATGAGGTCTTACTAATGATTTGTACAGGGGGAAAATTATATCTCTATCTCTGGAGTCCATACCTCTCTTATACAAGAAAGGACTTTGCTCGCTTTGGAAACCGCAGCTTGGCATTGCATGCCATTATTGAGCTTATGATCAACTAAAACCCCCAGATCCTTCTCCACTACAGATCCCCCCAGTTGTACTCCCCCTAGCATGTATGATGCATGCATATTCTTAGCCCCCAAGTGCATAACTTTACATTTATCAACATTAAACCTCATCTGCCACTTAGTCGCCCAATTAGACAGAGCATTGAGGTCGGCTTGTAAATTGGAGACATCCTGCAAGGACATTATTCCACTGCATAGCTTGGTGTCATCTGCAAAAACAGAAATGTTACTTTGGATCTCAGACCCAATATCATTTATAAATATATTGAAAAGTAAGGGACCCAACACTGAACCTTGGGGTACACCGCTGATAACCTTGGACCATTCAGAGTAAGAATCATTAACCACAACTCTCTGAATTCTGTCTTTCAGCCAGTTTTCTATCCATTTACAAACTGATATATCCAATCCTGTAGACCTTACCTTACACATGAGCCGTGTGTGGGGAACTGTATCCAACGCTTTGTATATACAGTATATACTGTAATACAAGGCTTTATTGTTTCAGTAGTAGTGTACACAATTGGTTTTCTATACAACATCCTTCTCTATATACCTGTATCTATGCACTAGTATACAATATACTGTATATCAACTTGCTGACCAGGCCTTTTTATGACACAAATCTGTATTTTGTTTTTTTTTATTGCTGAACTTAGGCAAGGAATGTACTGTTCATTAAAGTTTAAAAAATGTATCCCTTTGCAAAAAAAAATCTGTATTTTTTGCTAGAAAATTACTTAGAACCCCCAAACATTATAGGCCAGATTCAGAAAGAGTAATGCCGGCGTATCAGTATCACTTTGCGCCGGCTTATCTGTTTTCTGTATGCAGAAAACAAGATACGCTGGTTTGCAGCAAAGATCCGACAGGCGTAATTGTATTACACTGTCGGATCTTAACTGCAATTTTAAAATGGCAGCTAGGGGCGTTCTCGCTGATTTACGCTGAGAATATGTAAATCAGCGAGATACGCCAATTCACGAACGTACGCAGGCCCGACGCAGTCACTTTACGTTGTTTCCGTAAGGGTTTTCCCGGCGTAAAGATGAAGCTGCCCAAAGCAGGCGCATCCTATGACCGCGGGAAATTTGAAAATGTTTACGTCGTTTGCGTAACTCTTCCGTGAATGGGGATTTACGTCGATTACGTTCACGTCGAAAACACCGTCATAATTCGGAGCATGCGCACTGGGATTTTTCTAATCGAAATACGAATCAGCCAGCCTAATACAAATTAATATTCTTGTGAGCGTGTATTCTGGGATTTTTTTAATCAGTCCTATACCTCCTAATGGAGAGATCTGGGATCTAAAAGACCCCAAATCTCTCCTCTACCCTTAAAACCCAAAAAATTAAAAATAAATTTGATCTTTTGCATTACGGTAAAAAAAAAGGCTTTACATGGGGCCAGAACCAGAATTTACGTCTTCGCTCATCTCTGTGCTCAGCTGCTACCAGCGCTGAATCGTTTTATAGGCTTGATCCTCCAGGTAAGCCTGAAAACCACTGGAAAGTGGTGGGAGGTAGGGATGAGCTTCGTGTTCGACTCGAACATCGTCTGTTTGACCGTTCGTCAAAATTCTAACAAAACGGGTCGTTCGCGCCAAATTTGAGTGACGCGCCACGGCCCATAATTCACTGCGGCATTGCACGCTAATGAATGGCCAAGCATGCACTATGACCCGCATGCTTGGCCAATCACATCGCCGTCAGTACAGAGAGCCGTAATTGGCCAAAGCGCTGTTTAGAGAATAGATCAGTCAGAGAGAGAGAGAGTGTAATTTTTTCTAGGTAGATAGAGCAGGCAGGCAGGCTAGTCAGTTAATTTTACAGTGTGTAGAGGATATATATACATCCCAGGAGTTGTACATATATTTATACACTGTATAGCTTAGCTAGATCAGTTCTTCCTAATTTACTGGCAGGTAGTTGATTGTGCTAGCTGCAGTATTCTCACTTGGTGTATTGCCTGTGTCCTCTGCAGTGTGCACCATAAAGCTACACAGGTATTCTATAGACACCAAGCAGGTACCAGATGTAAAGGAATTTTTTATTTTTTATTTAAGCATCATTAAAATCACTGCTCCAGGAGCAGTGATTTTAATGATGCTTAAATAAAATAAAATAAAAATAAAAGAAAGAAAAATTCCTTCAAATATTGTACCTGCTGGGTGTCTATAGTATGCCTGTGAAAACATCTTAGAGAACCCGGGTCTTGCACCAGGGAACATGTATCAATGGAATTTTTTTTTTTTTTTAAATGGTCGTTTTTTGTGGAGCAGTGTTTTTAATGATGCTGCATCATTAAAATCACTGCTCCAGAAAAAACGACCGTTTCTAAAACTTTTTTCCATTGATACATGTTCCCTGTGGCAAGACGTTTTCCGACGAAAACTTGCATATGGGGCTTTAAAATTAACACTTTTGAATTTGAACGTTCGAGTCCCATTGACGTCAATAGGGTTCTAAATGTTCGCGCGAACGTTCGAAGGTTCTGGTGCGAACCGAACGCGGGGGTGTTCGGCTCATCCCTAGTGGGAGAGGGGAACAGCCCCTCCCAATGCTTTTAAATGACCCATTGTTGAATCAGGCAACTTTTATGAGAAAGACCGGTGCCTGGGGGAAGAAATTATACTGGGGTTATGGCATCTAGCTGCAGCCATAAACCTGGTGTAGCGCCCATGTACTTCCAAGTACGGGTGCTAGTGAAATTTAGTGGGAGTGATCAGAGTGTAAGTGACTCTGATTAAGGTAAGGCTCTCTGTTTCAGCTTGGCTGTGCTGTGGGCTCATTCCGTTGTACCTGGGGTGTAGTTCCACCCCGGGGCGATGGGTGGCAGCAGTGGAGTCAGGACTTGGGTGCTTTTCCCAGCAGCCAATCGGGAGGCCTGATCCTCGCTGGGCATGCTGGGAGAGGGTACTTATAGGACAGACGCCATCTTAGGTGGTTCATTCCTGGAGTGTGGCACCCACCTTTGGGGTGACCACGTCACCGTGCCCCAAGCGTTGTGGCCTACCTGGCCGGGGCATGGGTGCTACGTGCTGTTCCTGGGCCATTCGGGCCTGGGACACCTGCACAGGATGGGGACTCAGTGATCGGCTGAGTTCCCACTTTGGAGATCCCGAGCAAGTTTAGCTGTTCGGTGGGGAGGTTCAGTTGAGGAGCGCCATTGAAAGGCTGGTGGTCCAACGATATTGAGACGAACCACCAGGGATCAAGGTGCTGGACACTGAGGGATTGACTCCTCTCTCGGTCGGTACCTGGGTGACGTTTACGCAAGGATTCAGGCCAAGCTTTACCAGGGAGGGGTTCCTCTAAAACCTCAATCGGGGAGGGCCTGTGGCGGAGGAGCTTTCCTAAAGTTCACCCTGAAAGAGTCTGTGGGAGAGCTTTTCTTGCAGGTTCCGAGTGATGATCTGGCTGCCGGGTCGGTGGGGGAGACCTGTCCAGGTATGCTATGCCCACTCAGTCTGGAGTGGTGAAAGAAGCTAATTATTCACGGAGACAGGACTGTTTCACTATCCAGGGCCTGGATCTGCTGTTCTCCTTCCAACCTTTATCTGTCCATTTCCATCACCTGTTGGCTGTTTTTGCCCGACTGGGTAATAAAGAGCACATATAAAGAGACTTCCTATTTGCGGACATTCCTTTACTGCTATTGCATTTCATCGTTCACCCTAAACACTTCACCAGAGCCACGAGATAGCATGCCATCCCATCATATCTCAGCAGCTCCTTCGTGGGTAGTGCTACACTGGTATTTAGGGTCAAAGTAATGACGTATTTTACAAGTTAGGCGGTTGGCAAGTGGATATTAAACATGTGCATTTGTTTTTGTCTGAATTTCAAGGGTTTTCACTTTCGTTTTAACAAACGATAACAAACGTGCAGATTCCGAAATCCAAAAGATCCAACATAAAAAATGCTTTATTTTCGTTTCGTTGCGACAACAGTTCAATATAAATAGAAGATTCGACATGACGGTGACAATAGCGATCTGTGTCTATTAAACCTGCGGTCGAATGAGCCTAACCTAACTCTATTAGTTCAAGATTATTCGACATAGAGAGAAAAGATTTGACATAGAGAGAAAAGATTTGACATAGAGACAAAAGATTCAACATAGAGAGAAAAGATGCAACATTATAGAGACATGAAGATTTGACGAAGCAGCTAAAAACATACGACCGGACATTTATGTTCAGATGCTCCATCCATAGGCTATAGAAGAATTCTAATGTTGGTTGACTAGTATTTATAATTAATAAATATAATTATTACTAGTCATACAACATTAGAATTCTACTATTGATTGTGGGCGGAGCATTTGACCGGAAATCTGCGCCATCGTACAGTTTAGCTGCTCCATCTTGTTAGAACATTCAACAGACACCATAAGCCTTCAATGACAGATTTGACCTTAATTAAGTCATATTTTTAGACGTATGCATTTTTTTTAACGAAAGGAAGTAAATAAAAACGAATTTAGGGAGTAACTAAACGAAATTCCGAAACAAAATATTTCAGTGTGCACATGTCTAGTCGATATACTACATTCTCCTTAAATTATTTTTGAAACCTCCTTTGCAAATAAAGAGAATTCTAAATTGCATTGTCTCCAATCAGCCTCTTACATGAGAGATCTTTATTTCTTGTTTGCTTTTTTTGATTGTTCCTTTGACATCCTTGTTCCTCATACTGTAGATGATGGGGTTCAACATCGGTGTCACGGCTGTATAAAAAATGGACACAGTTTTGTCTATTTCTGCAGAATAAGTAGAGCGGGGTCTCAGATACATAAACATGATGGTTCCATAGTAGAGACTCACCACAGTCAGGTGGGAAGCACATGTGGAGAAAGCTTTGTGTCTTCCATGGGAGGAACGGATCTTCAAGATGGTGGAGATGATGTTAATGTATGAAATTAGAGTCAAACAGAAAGAACACATGACTAAGAGACCTGCTAAAATATACATCAGCATCTCATTGAACCGAGTGTCTCGGCAAGACATTCGAAAAAAAGGTGGCATCTCACAGAAGAAGTGGTTGACGTGGTGGGACTTGCAGTAGGGGAGTTGGAAGGTAAAGACAACATGTACTGTAGCATTTAGGAGGCAAATACCCCATGATCCTGCTGCTAAACTTGCGCACACTGTCTTGTTCATGATGGTGGTGTAGTGTAAAGGTCTACAGATGGCAACAAACCTGTCATACGCCATGACGGCTAGTATAATACACTCCGTTGCTCCTAAAGCTATAGCAAAGAACATCTGTAATGCACACCCCAACAAGGAAATGCTTTTATCTACGGACAGAGTGTTTATGAGAAGTTTGGGAACGATGGTGGTTGAGAAAAAGATGTCGACAATGGAGAGGTTACCCAGGAAGAAGTACATGGGGGTCTGTAGCTTTGGGTTGATCCTTACCACAATGATCAGTAAAAGATTTCCTGACAGAGTGATTATGTACATCAGAAGGAACACAAGGAAAAATATCACTTGGAGGTGCGGGACATCAGATAGTCCGATGAGGATGAACCTGTCTGAAGACGTTTGGTTGACTACTTCCATAACATTCAGGTTACGTCTGGTAGGAGACAATATACAAAATTTACAAATAAATTTGTATGAAAACTTCACTTTCTTGAAATAACATATATAAATGGACAACCACAACATTTTTAGTTTTGGTTAGAGAAGAGATGGGTTGCTTACGTCCATACCATCCTGAATGCGCCTAATCTTGTCTGATCTTAGAAGGTAAGTAGGGTTGTGCATGGTAGGGATGAGCGGAACACCTCCCAGTTCGGTTCACAGCAGAACATGTGAACAGGCAAAAAAAGTTTGAACAAATTGCTAAATGCCTTCTTTACAGAGCCCTGCTGTGCAGACGCGTAACCTCCTTCTACTTCTTTTGTCGATGTGAGCACAGTATAAGCACATTGGCAGCTTGCATTCATCAGAGGGGAATCTCAGCCCCTCCCACTGTACTCACTAACATTGGGAAGGAAAGCAGATGGAGGATACATGAGAGTGCAGCAAAGAAGATATTTAGCATTATAATTTTGTGAAAACACGCACACTGTATTGATCAGGGTCCTAGAACAGAGAGAATCAAAGTAATTAAGACTTTAAAAACCACTTTAAGGCAGTATTAACTAGGGTTGTCCCGATACCGATACTAGTATCGGTATCGGGACCGATACCGAGTATTTGCGGGAGTACTTGCACTTGCCGCCGTATATACCGCCGTATATACAAAGCCGCCACACGTATAGCTTGTGTATTTTCAGTCAGCCTGATCACGTTACATGACAGCCACCTCAGCAGCCTGGCAGAGCTCTCTTCCCTGATTGGTGGGGCAGATGAGAGTAGTGGCGCTTGTGATTGAAGCAGGGAGGTGAGGTGGGTGTGTCTGGGCGGAGAGTGCGGACACTTCCTCTGTGGTGGGCTGAGTCTAGTCCGGTGGAGAAGTGTGTATGGGTCGGGGTGGGTGATCGCAGACATGGAAGAGCCCGGAGAGTGGAGCCCGCTATTGGGTGGACGATCAGAGTTGTCAGCTCTGTCCGTGTTCTCTGGACTTCTCCGCTACTGTGCCGTCCCTGTCTTGGTAGGACTGATCGTCGTAGCGCTGGGAGTCGGCTCGCAGCCAAGGCCAACATCACTCCGTTTGGAGCCAATCAGGTACACACCACCCTGGGGGTGGCGGGACCGAGCATTACTGCATATATGTGGGGGACATGGCTGTATATGGGGGACATGGCTGTATGTGGGGGACATGGCTGCAATATGTGGGGGACATGGCTGTATATGGGGGACATGGCTGCAATATGTGGGGGACATGGCTGCAATATGTGGGGGACATGGCTGCAATATGAGGGGGACATGGCTGCATTTGGGGACACGTTTAAAAAAAGTATCGGTATTCGGTATCGGCGACTACTTGAAAAAAAGTATCGGTACTTGCACTCGGTCCTAAAAAAGTGGTATCGGGACAACCCTAGTATTAACCATTTGCCGACCGTATTGTGTATATATGTACAGCGGCAAGACGGCTCTCCTTGTCAGGATCCCGTACCTAGCACGTGATCTTGCACTTCCAGGTCTGGGACCGATGACCCGCTTCTGCTGTGATTGGACACAGCAGGAGCAGGAGGACTGGATTTCTACCGGTACCCGCCAATCATTCAGAATACAAGGCTGACTGCCATTCTGCCATTCTGTCAGTAAGGAAGGTATTGATCCTGTGTTTCTAAAAAGCAGGATCTGTTAGATATGTGCATTTGTTTTCGTTTGAATGCATTTTTGTCCGAAATTTGGGTATTAACGAATGAAAACGAACGTGCAGATCCTGAAATCCGAAAGATCCGTCATAAAAAAATGCTTTATTTTTGTTTTTGTTGCTACAACAGTTCGATATAAATAGGAGATTCGACGCTGACAATAGCAATCTGTGTCTATTGAATCTGCGGTCGAATGTGCCTAAACTTAACTCTATTAGTCCAAGATTATTCTACATAGAGAGGAAAGATTCGACATAGAGAGAAAATATTCAACATTATAGAGACAGTGTTGGGGTAGACCATTCGACATGAACGACGAAGATTCGACGAAACAGAGAAAAACATACAAACGTCGAATCTGTCATTGAAGGCTTATGGTGTCTGTCGAAAGTTCTAAGAAGATTTGACAAGCAGCTAAACTGTACAAAGCCGCAATCGTACATTTCCGGTCAAAAATGCTCGGCCCATAGAAGAATGTGAATGTTAGTTGACTAGTAATAATAATTTATAAATATAATTATTACTAGTGTCATACAACATTAGAATTCTCCTATAGCTTGTAGGTGGAAAATTCAACCGGAAATGTACGATTGCGGCATCGTACAGTTTAGCTGCTCCGTCGAATCCTCTTAGAACATTCGACAGACACCATAAGCCTTCAAATGACAGATTCAACCTTAATTAATTCGGATTTTCGGACGTTTGCATTTTATAATGAAATAAAATAAAAATCTAATTTCGGGAGTAACTACCGTATTTATCGGGGTATTGTGCGCTCCAGCATATAGCGTGCACCCCTAATGTGGACCTGAAATTCCTGTAAATTCCGTCTTCGGCTTCAGTGGTGTCCTCCCGACTTCTCCAGTGCTGTCTCGAGTCAAATCCCCGCTTCCCGCACTCAGTTTGAACGCCTCCACCGACATATACCGAGTGCAGTACACTCGGGTACATTCGGCCAGGCTTAGCTTCGCTCGTGCTCACGCTCTGTGACGTTTATGCCGAATGTACCCGAGTGTACTGCACTCAGTATGTGTCGGCAGCTCAGTTCAAACTGAGCGCGGGAAGCGGGTATCGGCGTATATCGCGCACCCACGATGTTCCCCTTATTTTAAGGGGAAAAAAGTGAGAGGTATACGCCGAAAAATACGGTAAATTCGTTTATTTTTCGGACGAAAACGAAATTCCGAAACAAAACATTTCAGTGTGCACATATCTAGGATCTGTCTCCGTCTAATCCGTCGGTAATGGCGGTGACGATCCCCTGACAGGCTTGTAGCCCAGTGAGGGAAACATGGCCCCCATTCGGCTACATAACATTAGATGGCAGAAACTACATGAAACGTCACTTCCGCCCAATGGTCTTAAAGAGGAAATTTTTTTTTTGTTGTAAAAATTCAAAATACTTTTTTTTTTAATCCATTTTGACCCCAGATCTCACATTTAAGAGGTCCTGTCATGCTTTTTTTTCTATTACAAGGGATGTTTACATTCCTTGTAATAGGAATAAAAGTGACCCAATTTTTATTT
Organism: Rana kukunoris; assembly: GCA_029574335.1. Taxonomy (NCBI): domain Eukaryota; kingdom Metazoa; phylum Chordata; class Amphibia; order Anura; family Ranidae; genus Rana; species Rana kukunoris. The sequence continues at coordinate 16,422,417 of CM056059.1, read as the reverse complement.
TATTTTTAAGGAACAGTGTTAAAATAAAAAATAAAACGTAAAATAGTTTTTCTTTTAATTTAAAGAGCCCCGACTTTCCGAAAATATCAGTGCACTTGAACAGGTTCTCTATTATAGCCCCAGCAGCTGGATTTACTCTGCCCGGGTGGGCTAGGGTTAGCAGGAAAATCTATAACATTCAACAACCAGAATTCTATAGATGATCATAATTCATGACTCAATATGTTCCTTCTACAATCATGGGTCAAATAAAATATAATTTCTTTCTCCTTCTTGAAAATCAAATCTTCAGACTGTTCTTTTTCCTTTTTGTCTGCTGTTAATACTCAAAAAAATAAAGCAAAATATAGTGTAGTAACCCAAAAAATAATTATAGAAGATATTAACCACTTGGCAACTGCCTACTGCAAATATACCTCTGCAGAGTGGCCCACTGCACCGAATCATGTATGGGGAAAATAATTATTTAATTCCCCTGCAAATTTTGTAAATTTGCCCACTTACAAAGAAATTAAGGGTCTATATTTGTCATCATAGGTATATTTTAAATGATAGAGACAGAAAATCAACCAATAATCCAGAAAAAAACATACCATATATACTCGAGTATAAGCCGACCCGAATATAAGCGGAGGCACCTAATTTTATCACAAAAAAATGGGAAAACATATTGACTCGAGTATAAGCCTAGGGTTTCCATCAGAAGAATACATATCAGCCTAAACTGAGAAAGACATTTTTTTTATATATTTTTTGGGGGTATTTATTACAGCAAAAAGTAAATAATATTGAATTTTTTTCAAAATTGACGCTCTTTTTTTGTTTATAGCTCAAAAAAAAACAAAAAACGCAGAGGTGGTCAAATACCACCAAAAGAAAGCTCTATTTGTGGGAAAAAATTATGTAAATTTTAAAATTTTTGGCCCAGATCCACAAAGAATTACGCCGGTGTATCTACAGATACAACTGCATAATTCTAATTTCCCGCCGGCGTATCATTGTTTTGTATCCACAAAACATGATACGCCGGAATAACGCTATTACACCGTCGTATCTTAGTTGTAGTCTTACGCTGGACGCTAGGGGAGCTCCCGTCGGATTTCCACGTTGAATATGCAAATTAACAAGTTACGCTAATCCACGAATGTACGAGCGGCCGGCGCGTCCCCTTTACGTCGTTTGCGTAAGCGTATCTCTGGCGTAAAGCTACCCCTGCTATATGGAGGTGTACGCAATGTTAAGTATAGACGTCAAGCCAGCGTAGTTTTTTTTGTCGTTCATGTCGTTTGCGTAACCTGTTCGCGAATAGGGAATTGCGTTTGTTACGTACACGTTGCTTTCATTGACTATTTGCAACGTGATTTTTACGCATGCACACTAGGATATGTCCACGGCCGGCGCATGCGCAGTGTAAAAAAAGCGTCGTTTGCGTCGGGTCATTCATAATCATAATAAAACACGCCCCCCTAGTAAATTTGAATTACACCCACGAACGCCGGCCCATTTACACTACGCCGCCGTAAGTTACAGCGGCATTTCTTTGAGGATAAGGAAAACACCGCTGTGACTTACAGCGGCGTAGTGTAAATGGGACACACCACGCGGGCGGCCAACTTATGTGGATCTGGCCCTTTGTTGGGAAGCCACGTCGTATGACTGCACAATTGTCAGTTAAAACGGCGCAGTGCCGAATCGCAAAAAATGGCCGGTCAATGGGCAGCCAAATCCTCTGGGGCTGAAGTGGTTAAAATACACCTATGATAAAAATGATAGACCCTTAATTTCTTTGTAAGTGAGAAAACGTACGAAATCTGCACGGGATGGAATAATTATTTTCCCTACTGTACTACACTATATTTTGTTTATGTAATTTTTGCTAGCTTTACCTGTCGATGTTAGGTAAAGAAGACCAGTCGTGAAAAGAAGAGCTGGCAGTTTGATCATACAGTGCATGACAGAAGATCCTGAAGGTAAGGGAAGATGCTACAGGAATGATAAGGTATACAAGGCACTATTTTACACAACTGAAATGCCACCATATATAACATCTTCAAAAAGTATATAGTATTTTGCATTAAATATACTACATTATACACTGCTCAAAAAAAAACTGCTAAAAAAAAAAGGAACACTTTTGAATCAGAACTAGCAGAGGGGGGGGGGGGGGTGTATACAGAGGGGGTTGTTAATCAGTTTCAGCTGCTTTGTTGTTAATTGAAATTAACAACAGGTGCACTAGATGGGCAACAATGAGACGACCTCCAAAACAGGAATGTTTTTTCAGATGGAGGTGGCTGACATTTTTTTTCCCCTACTCCCCTTTCTGACTGTTCTTCACTAGTTTTGCATTTGGCTAGGGTCAGTGTCACTACTGGTAGCATGAGGCGATACTTGGACCCTATAAAGGTTACACAGGCAGTCCAACTCCTCCAGGATGGCACATCAATACGTGTCATTGCCAGAAGGTTTGCCGTGTCTCCCAGCACAGTCTCAAGAGCATGGAGGAGATTCCAGGAGACAGGAAGTTACTCTAGGAGAGCTAGACAGAGCAATAGAAGGTCCTTAACCCATCAGCAGGACTGGTATCTTCTCCTTTGTGCAAGGAGGAACAGGATGAGCACTGCCAGAGCCCTACAAAATGACCTCTAGCAGGCCACTGGTGTAAATGTCTCTGACCAAACAATCAGAAAAAGACTTCATGGGGTTCGTCTGAGGGCCCGACGTCTTCTAGTGTGCTCTGTGCTCACCGCCGGACACTGTGGAGCTCGATTGGCATTTTCCATTGAACACCAGAATTGGCAGGTCCACCATGCTTTTCACAGATGAGAGCAGGTTCACCCTGAGCATATGTGACAGACGTTAAAGGGTCTGGAGAAGCCACGGAGAACTTTATGCTGTAACATCGTTCAGCATGACCGGTTTGGTGGTGGGTCAGTGAAGGGTCTATGGAGGCATATCCATGGAGGGACTCACAGACCTCTACAGGCTACACAATGGCACTTGGACTGCCATTAGGTATCGGGATAAAATCCTTGGACCCATTGTCAGACCCTACGCTGATGCAGTGGCTCCTGGATTCCTCCTGGTGCACGACAATACCCGGCCTCATGTGGCGAGAGCATGCAGCCAGTTCCTGGAGGATGAAGCAATTGATACCATTGAATGGCCCCCATGCTCATCTGACCTAAATCCAAAAGAACACCTCTGGGACATTATGTTTCGGTCCATCCGGTGCCGCCAGGTTACACCTCAGTCTGTTCAGGAGCTCAGTGATGCTCTGGTCCAGATCTGGGAGGAAATACCCCAGGACACCATCCGTCGTCTCATTTATGAGCATGCCCTGATGTTGTCAGGCATACATTCAAGCGCTTGGGGGCCATACAAATTACTGAGGACCATTTTGAGTTGTTGCAATGAAATTTCAGCAAAATGGACAAGCTTGCTGCATCATTTTTTCTCTTAGATTTTCGGGGTGTCATTGAATTCAGCCCTCTGTAGGTAGATAATTTTCATTTCCATCAAATGATGTGCCATCCTTTAATTCCTACAAATTACCACCGTCCATATCAGTATAGATATCCAGCATGAAATTTTTGCCCGATGAGATATGATATGATATGTTTTCAAAGTGTTCCTTAAAATTTTTTGAGCAGTGCATATATATATATATATATATATATATATATATATATATATATAAATATACACTACGGGCCAGATTCAGAGAATTCAGAGATACGCTGCGTAAAAACTAAGAATAGCCAGCGTATTTTTTTTTGCTATTCAGAAAAGAAGATACGCCGGCTTTCTTCTAAGATACGAGCGGCGTAATTCGCTTACACCGTCGTATCTTAGTTGCATATTTACGCTGGCCGATAGGTGCCGCTTACGGCAGTTTATGCGTAAAATATGCAAATGAGCTATTTACGGCGATTCCCGAACGTACTTGCGGCGGTGTGTCGTATTTTACGTTGTTTGTGTAAGTGTTAGAGCGACGTAAGGTTACCCCAGCTATAGGAGGCGTAGACAATGTTAAGTATGGACATCGGGACAGCGTCGAATTGAACGTCGGTTACGTCGTTTGCGTAAATCGTTCGGGAATGGGGCTCGACGTTAGTTACATTCACGTTGTTTACATTGAGAAAAAGCAACATGATTTTGCGCATGCGCACAGGGAACGTCCACGGACGGCGCATGCGCCATCCAAAAAAAAGTAAATTACATGGGTCATGATTCATTTACATGAATCACGCCCCCCCTTCATTCATTTGAATTGCGCGGCCTTAAGCCGCAACACATACGTTACGCCGCCGTAAATAAAGGCGCAAGTTTTTTCTGAATAAAGAACTTGCGCAAATATTTACAGCGGCGTAACGTATCAGGGATATGTTACGCCAGCAGAAAGATCCACGGATCTTTCTGAATCTGGCCCTACATTTTTTTTTTTTCAACAGTGGATAAAAAAGGAGAAAGATCAGACTGCAGATTTCAATTTCCTGTGACAAAAGGAGATAGAAAGACAGGACACGCTCATATTTTTGGTAAATGCACTTTATTTTGACCCATGAATGTAGAAAGGCCACAACTGACATCCAAACATCCTAACAAAGACTTAACTTTTCTGAATGGGAATCCAAATGTTGGCCGAACTGTTGCAAATGGGACCTGATTTGACCGTGCACAACGCAAATGTGCTTTATACTTGTAAGTGGAGAGAAAATAAAAGCCCAAATATAGCAGACTGGATATGTGAAATGAACGACATCCAATACATGGAAAAACAGATAAGAGAAGAAGGATATATAAATAGTCAAATGCCAGAAATATGGCAAAAATAGGAGGAATTCCAGCTCTCGGAAGGAATGAAAGTATATATATATAAATGAAAATCAGGAGAAATATGAAAGGTAAAGGAAATGGAAAACGGGAGAAAAATAAAGGGGAGAGGGGGGATATGGGAGAAAGGAAATAATAATTTTATTTTTATTTTTTTTGGATGAGAGGATGAATGGATATAGAAGACAATAGGAGCATATGCTGATTAATGATGAAATTATTTTGTATTAAGGATAAAGTAATTAATAGAGATTCATCAAGATTTGGTATATGGAAATAATGTGAATTTTAAAAGGAATTATTTATAAATGTAAAAGTTTTTGTATTAGGTAAAAATCAATACAAATAAATTGAAAACAAAAAAAATTACTTTTTATTTACTAAGACCAGATAAAACTAAATTCTTATATTAATATATAAGCTATATATTTAAAAAAAAAAATTCTGTGCCTTACCTGACTAGGCAGTAGCAGATACAAATCACATATTTGTCTTTAATTATTTTCATTATTTTCAAATATTTTCCTTAATCGTCACAACATCTTTCAACATTCATATTATCATTCTGGTGGGAAAAGACACAGTGATTTTTTTTTTTTGAAGCCGAGACACTAGAACTATTGAAGGTGCTTTTTTTTATATATGCTTTAACACACATATTTTGGTCCCTCAGCTGGGCATGAAGACCGATAATTGTTTTATTTAATTTTAATTTCTCCCAATTGTTTTATTTAATTTTAATTTCTCCCAAATGGACGGCTTCTGATCATTTGTGAATCTCTGCCCGTTTATGCTTCTTAATAAATATTTCAAATAAATTATTAAAATAATATGCACAGAAAATTAAAACCCTAAAAAAAGTTGATACTAAATAGGATTTGTAGGGTACCACGCCATTTACATAAATTAAAAAAAACTAATTTTATTTGTAAAAACAATAAAAAAAGTATTAAAATCCCAAAGAGAATTTTTTTTTCTATATTGCACAAAAAACGTACAGGAATATGTTAGGAATTGAACATAAGCAGCTTATGGATAACATCATAGCCCCGAACATTCACATAAAAATCTTCACCTTCGTTTTCTTAAAGTGGGGCTCCAACCACAATCAGCATTTTTTAAATCCTTTCATCATGCGTTTTTATAATATAAATCCGGTCACTTACTCTTTTACAATCCGCCACTGCTCCGCATAGTTATTAAAAAAATATAGTTTTATAAACTATGTCCACACCGTTGTCATTTTGCTTGTGGGCATTGTGAAGCCCACAAGCACTTACTTCCTGGAAGTTTTGGAATGCGAAGTGATAATTGGGTAACGCACTACATCCTGGGAAATTATGACACACATTTCCCAGGAGCATTAGAGGGAGATGATGTCAGGATCCTAGGTGATTCCAAAGGCAGATTTTGTGGGACCGCATAGCAACAGGCATTTCCAGCTGAGTAAAACATATTTTTTTCTTTTTTTCTTTTTTAGGTCTAATGAGCACAATAATGAAAAACAAATTTTGGGATGGAAACTCCACTTTAAAGACATGTATGTAAATTATTCCCCATGAATGTTGATATGAGAGGATGTGGTACCAATAAATCCCTTTGAATATAGGAGAATGGCTTAGCAATGTCTTCCATCATTATGATTAAAATATTAACCTCTTAATAAACAACATATAGAATTGATAGTACCATCATCCTGAAGATCAATTGGGATAGAGGTAGGGCTTAAGGGACCCCGAAGACCCAAAAGTCCAATAGCAAAAGCTAGAAAGAGGGGGGCAATAGGACTGTAGTGGTACAGGGTGAGCAGGTAGACTCAAAAGAGCAATTCAATTAAAAAGTATAAATTTATTAACATAAAATCAAGAAAGATATAAAAGTCATCAAAACATAAACAATAAATCACAATAAACAACTAACGTGATCAGCCGTACAGATCACAGAGATTGGGTTGTCCCCAAGGGGAGGATCACGGTGGAGATGGGGGTCACATAGGAGTGGGTCTTACTCTCAACTGCTAACGACTGTATATTATTTTGATGGTACTATCAATTCTATATGTATAGATAAGTGTAGCGCTACCCCATTCAGGAGCCGCTGGTTGTTTTGGGATCGGCGTATTAAGTTACCTTGCAGTGTGTCTAGGGGTAGTAGTAGTGAGTAGTAGCAGTGAGCGAATGTCCAGTCATCAAGTGGGTTTTTTCAAATGCTTTATTCCAAGGCCCAACACGGCCAACATCAACAGGAGGTAGGATAGGAGAGGTTGATGAAGCAATAAAGAACTTTGCGGTATCAGGCCTGGATATGAAACAGAGCAGCCCTGCTACCAGTGGTAGTAGATACAATTTGTCGCCACTCTAGCCAGAGTGGGTAAAGTGCCCCCAGACAGACCTTTGTCACAAGCCTGGCAGCCGAATTGTCACATTTAAGTTGCTGGGAGGAACAGGCCTGGCTTGGGCCTCTGCCACAGGCCTAGTACTTCAGTATTTCACAGAATAAATTAGATTTGAGCGAATCCTCCCAGTAAATGCAATGAAAAGGGGTCACTGACTGACAGCTGTATCAAACCCCTGGAACGCAGACTGACCAACAGGACAGTTCTGGAATAACAGCAACCTGTAATTTAATAAATTATGAATGGGAGCAAAATAACTCTCTCATTCACCCACTAACTTTAGCGTAGTGCCCGTATTGAAAGTAAGGGGGCGCTACATACGTTTTTTTTATACAAAAATGTTGGCTTACTGAAAGGTATATGTCCATGTACATTATAGAACACACTTAATACTTGGTCAGAGCTCCTTTTGTATGAAGTACTGCAGCAATGCGTGGCATTGAGGCCACCAGCCTGTGGCACTGCTGAGGTGTTATGGAAGCCCTGGTTGCTTTGACAGAGGCATTCAACTCATCTGCATTATTGGGTTTGGTGTCTCTATGGGTTTTTGGTCAGGTGAGTTGCTGGCCACTCAAGCACAGTGATACCATTATCATTAAACCAGTACTTTTGGCAGTGTGGGCAGATGCCAAGTTCAGAGTCCGTGATAATTTGGGTAACAATGTCACTTACTGGTGTTGGTCCACTGTATTTTATTAAGTCCAAAGTCAGCGTAGCCGTCTACCAGGAACCTCCAGAGCACTCGATGCTACTATCTGCTGACCAGCTTTATGGAGATGCTGATTTCATTTTCCAGCAGGACTTGGCACCTGCCCACACTGCCAAAAATACCAATACCTGGTATAATGATCATGGTATCGTTGTTCTAGATTGGCCAGCAAACTCGCCTGACCTAAACCCTATAAAGAATCTGTGGGGTCAAGCGGAAGATGAGGGACACCAGACCCAACAGTGCAGACAAGCTGAAGGCCCCTATCAAAACAACCTGGGCTTTCATAACACCTCAGCCGTGACAAAGGCTGATCACCTCCAAAGGGTGCCCGACCAAGTATTGAGCGCATACTATACTGTACATGGACAATTTTTTTGCATTAAAAATCCTTTTTTATTGGTTTTATGCAATATTCAAATTTTCTGAGATACAGAATTTTGGGCTTTTTACTAGCTGTAAGCCTTATGCTTGAATGCTTGAAATATATCACTTTGTGTGTAACGCACCCATATAAAATACATGAGTTTCACTTTTTGAATTGAATTACTGAAATAAATAAACTTTTTGATGATATTTTAATTTTATGAGATGCACCTCTATATGACCTCCTGAAGAAGCCATTTTTGGTGAAACGCGTAGATGTCAAGATTAGTATTTGATTCAACATCTGGCCCAGTACAATCTATTGGATATTTACCACTTATGTTCCATGTATATGTGTTGTATATAAACGTTTGGCCTAGATTTGTATGAGTCAAGTGCATTGCTACCCCATTGAGAATATAGTTGATATTCACTATAGGTGTTTGATGTTTTTATAATGATTTTATGACCTTTTAATTGTAAATAAACTTTGTATACTTTTTTAAATTATAGTACTCACCTCCTTTATTTTGGGGTTGTGTGTTGCAACCTAAAAAGTCAATTTCTCTACTCTTATCTTTGTTTTGGTACATAAAGGATGTGGTGCCACGTCAGCAGTTTGCACTTCATTTTGTGTTGTAATAAAAAAGTAGGGCTGTGCAAAATAACTTTTAATTAATCGATTAATCTTTAATTTTTTTAATCGATCAAAATCTTTTCGATCGATTAAAATTCTTTTGATTGGTACTCCTCTCCGCTGGCTTCCGGGCCTTCAGGGAGTTCCGTCGGAGATCCGGTGATGTCACGTACACTGGCGGGGCTTGCCGTGTCCATCTGAACAGCTCCTTTGCTGTGCCTTCATATCTGCATGCCGGCGGGACCTTACTATCTGCCACACACAAGGGCTGGTACACTTCCCTCTATCACTTCCCTCTATCAACCTGGGATTCTACAACCATCCACTGGGAGTTGTGATAGACCCCTTCATGGGACATCTACATGCCGACATACCAGTATCATACTTGGCTACATGTTTTTATGACTGCTTTTGGTACTGTTTGGTATTACTCGCACCATTTTTACAGTTTATGTAGCAACAATCGATTTTATCTCCAGTGCAATATTTATTTGGTTACCTACTTGAAAACTATAAAAGTTTTAATGCTATTCCCATCGAGCGCTGCCTTTGTGTGTTTTTTGTATTCTGCTATCCATTTTTCCAGTTGTTGGTAGCTGCACTGGGAATCAGCCTGCAAGGAGATGAGCTAAAAGTAGTTGGATCTGTATGTGCGTTATAATTAATCGAAATTAGTCGATTAATCGATTAAAAAATAAAACAATTAATCGAACACAAAAATTTTGATCAGTAACAGCCCTATAAAAAAGTTATTTAAAATCAGTATCTGCATTTTGTCTCACCTTGCTACAGCGTCAGGTTTAAATGTCCACAGACCATGGATAAATTAATCAGGGCTGTCCTAATGAGAGGGCCCCCGCACTTTCCCTAAAGCAACTATTCCTTGAGCCCACGTTGCCCCAAAAATTGGGGGCCCCATTATGGCACAGAGAGTGATAGATACACAGGGGAGGCAGTCTGCCTCCTACCAACTTGATGTCTGTTTACCTGCACTGTCATCGTTGTAGGGGCCCCAGAGCATTTCTTTGCCCAGGGGCCCATGATGCTATTAACCCCTTAAGGACCACCGCATGTACATATACGTCGGCAGAATGGGACGTACAGGCACATTGGCGTACCTGTACGTCCCTGCCTAGACGTGGGTCGGGGGTCCAATCGGAACCCCCCCGGTACATGCGGCAGTCCCCGTGGCTGTGCGAGCGATCCGGGATGAGGGGGCGGCTGTTGGTTTTTGTCCGCCCCCTCCGAATCGCTCCCAGCCAATGCGCGCAATCCCCCGCCCTCTTCCCGTGTAAACACATGAAGGGGGAAGTGATGTAATCTCTCCTCCCGGCGGTATTTTCAACCGCCGCTGAGGAGAGAATACATCACAAGTGAGTCTGCACAACACTACACTGACACCAGTGACACATAGGCACATTAACCCCCCCTGTCACAGTGTCACTGAATGCAGTGATCATATATTTACTGATCACTGCATTTAGTGTCAGTGTGACAGTTAGTGTGACAGGCAGTTAGTGTTAGGTCCAGGGTAGCCCCCGTACCCCCCCTAATAAAGTTTTAATAACGTTTTAACCCCCCTATTGCCAGTGTCACTAAGCGATCATTTTTCTGATCGCTGTATTAGTGTCACTGTTGCCGCAAGGTAGCTATTTTTTTTTTATTGCAATTTTTTTTTTTACTAAAGACATGTGACTGAATACATTTTGGCCTAAATGTTTGACGCCTCTGGGCATTTAGCAGCATATTGGTCCGGTCCTTAAGTGGTTGAGATGGCCCTGGATGTAATATTTTATAGAATATTGATCGGCTTTGATTATTTTGCTTGTATTCTCATTTTCATGACTGTCTAAGTCATTGTCCCGGATTCACAAAGCACTTATACCGACGTATCTCGAGATACGCCGCGTAAGTGTAAATATGCGCCGTCGTATCTGTGCGCTGTACCCACAGAACTAAGATACGCCTAAAAACAGGCTTCAGTCCACCGACGTAACTTGCCTACGCTGGCGTATCATGGGCGCATAGTTACGCTGGACGCATCTGGCGCTCCCATTGATTTCCTATTTAAATATGCAAAAGAGGGAGATACGCCGAATCCTGAACGTACTTGCGACCGGCGCATGATTTAAGCGATTTGCGTAAGGTTTATGTTCGGCGTAAAGTTTTTCCCCATATTGGAGGCGCAACTCATGCAAAGGTATGGACCAGGGAACGAACGCCATCAAATTTTACGTAGTTTACGTTGTACGTAAATAGGGCTGGGAGTAGGTTACGTTCACGTCGTAGGCAGTGATTCGACGTATCTTAGGCAGTTGTTTCGACGTGATTGTGAGCATGCGCACTTGGATGCGTCCAAGGTACGACGCATGCGCAGTTCGTTTTAAGTACTTGTCTGAAGCTCGGCCCATCATTTCCATGGGGTCACGCTTCATTTAAATGTATCACGCCCACTTCCAGCCCAGTTCCACCTACTTTGACTTAGGCCGGCTTACGCCTATGAATTTACGTTACGCCGGCGAAACGTTGGGAGCATTTGCTTTGTGAATTCCATGCTTGCCTCTCTGCGTTGCGCCGGCGTAGGGTAAAGAACATACGCTACAGCGGCATAAATATGCGCCGATGTGTGTGAACCCGGGCCATAGCTTTTAATGGTTCTTCTTCACATTGTAACTATTAGTACTGTATCTATTTATAGATGTTTATGGTTGACCTCTCCTGAAGAAGCAACTTTTGTCGCGAAACATGTGGAGGACCACATCTGAATCAACATCTTTGTGTCCTTACACACCAGTGGGGCTCTTCACCTTCTGAATGCAAATGCAATGGAATGTACAACAACTTCACTATTGCTTTGTTGTTGATTATGTTTTTTATGTTATTATTTTTTCAATAAATGTTCATATAATCTTTTAACAATTTGTACAATTTCTGGGTACCGAGATAGTCCTCAACACCATTGGCATTACAGGGCAATGTTTTGGAGTAGCCCTTGACAACTCCTCCCCTTTTTCTTATTGTCTAAATTCTAGGACGATGGTACCTACTCTATTTGTTAAAACTCCTAATGAGGCAACACTCTCTTTAAGTTGGCTATCCTGCTAACTTGGATGATATTGAATGCATATTGCACCTGTTCTAGAAAAAGCGCCCCTACCTACCTCCTACCTTACCATTCTCCTTGGCCCATGTTTGCTCACCTTCATGTACTTCCTTCCAAATCTTTCCTCTATCGCAGCCATTTGGTCATGGGCATTAGTGAGGTATTCCTCTTACCTTCTATGCCCTACACATACCTGTACTCTATACTTATGCAGTGTATACTACATTCTCCTTATATACTTTTTAAAACACCTTTAGATCCCTTTCACACTGCAATGTTTTTCAGGCGCTTTTGGGCTAAAAATAGTGCCTGTAAAGCGCCTAAATAATGGCTCTCCTGCAGTGCCAGTATGAAAGACCCTCTGGGCGCACACTGAGGCGATGCGCTGGCAGCATCTTTGGAGCGGTGAAGGAGCAGTGTGTACACCGCTCCTCCACTGCTCTTGCTCTTTGAAATAATTGGGCACCGCAGTCGAGCCGCCGGCAAAGCGCCCCTGCAGCGGCGCTTTGCTGGTGGTTTTAAAACTTTTTTGGCTGCTGGGGGGGGGGGGGTTTAAAAGTGCCCCATTAGCGACCAAATACCTCTGCAAAAATTACAGTAAAGTGCCGCTAAAATTAGTGGTGCTTTAACGCCGACGCCACCCATGTCCCAGTGTGAAATTGGCCGATTTTACAAATAAAAAAAAAGATAAAATGCATTGTCTCTAATTAGCCTTTTCCATTGGAGATCTTTATTTCTTGTTTGCTTTGTTTTGTGATTGTGTCTTTGACATCCTTGTTCCTCATACTGTAGATGATGGGGTTCAACATCGGTGTCACGGCTGTATAGAGAATGGACACAGTTTTGTCTATTTCTGCAGAATAAATAGAGGGGGGTCTCATGTACATAAACATGAGGGTCCCATAGTAGAGACTCACCACAGTCAGGTGAGAAGCACATGTGGAGAAAGCTTTGTGTCTTCCATGGGAGGAACGGATCTTCAAGATGGTGGAGATGATGTGGATGTATGAAATTAGAGTCAAGCAGAAAGAACACATGATGATAATACCTGCTCCAATATACATCAGCATCTCATTGAACCAAGTATCTCGGCAAGACATTAGAAAGAAAGGTGGCATCTCACAGAAGAAGTGGTTGACGTGGTGGGACTTGCAGTAGGGGAGTTGGAAGATGAGGATAACATGGATGGCTGAGACTAGGAAGCAAAAACCCCATGATCCAGCTACTAAACTGAAACACAATGCCTTGTTCATGATGGTGTTGTAGTGCAATGGTCTACAGATGGCAGCAAACCTGTCATACGCCATGACGGCAAGTATAACGCACTCTGTTGCTCCTAACGATAAACTGAAGTACATCTGTAATGCACATTCTACCAAGGAGATACTTTTATCTATGGCCAGCGTGTTTGTGAGAAGTTTGGGAACGACAGAAGTCGAGAAAAAGATGTCAATAATGGAGAGATTACCCAGGAAGAAGTACATGGGGGTCTGTAGCTTTGGGTTGATCCTCACCACGATGATCAGTAGGAGATTTCCTGACAATGTGATTATGTACATCAGAAGGAACACAACGAAATAGATGACTTGTAGGTATAGAACATTAGATCCAAGTCCGAGGAGGATGAACCTTTCGTGAGATGTTTGGTTGATTTCTTCCATAACATTCAGATCATGTCTGGCAGGAGACATTTGTAACGAGACAATAAAATATATTTGTAAATCAATTTGTAGGAAAACCTCACTTTTTTTTAAAACACATTTATAAAGTGTATGTATAGCCAAAGCATTTTTTAGTTTTGGATAAAGTAGGGAAGGGTTTGACCCCCACCAGTTAATTGTTTTGCTGTTTGTGTTGAGGAAATTTACAATCACTTCTTGATCCGAATGTACGAATACTAACAAATTCGTACTAAAATCCTTTAGTTACGAACTGAATCGCACATGCCTACTAATTTCCCTATGACACACTATTTTTCCATACTGTCCAGTCATCCCATATATGATGGTCATGGTCAGGGCTTTTTTTTCTAAAACAATAGATGCTGGAACTCAACCATGACCCCCACAAAACCCCTCCCTCCACACACACCCTCCAAATCACATCAAATAGCGGTTGTGGTCAGATTTCACGAACAGTAGGAGGGTTTTAAAGTGGCATTAAATACTAGGATTGCATTACATACAGAGTGTACAGTTCAGGGGGTTACACACAGAGTGCAGAGCTGTGACTTGTAAACACAGAAACTGGACTTCTGTGTTTACAAGTGATTGTGGTGAGCACGCACCAAATGTTCTGAGCCAGAGGTGGTGCAACTGGGTTTCACCCAGTTCCACCTGAAAAAAAGCCCTGATCGTGGTCTTTTCAGTTAATAGTAATACCAACATGCCTGAACACTGGCATTTTAAGGTACCTACACATAAAAAAAAATGTAAATTCAATTGACCTTTTGTATTGCCAAATTAAAACACCTTAAAATTTCATAGTTCACAATAACAAATATGCACATTGTCAAGGCCCAATACATATGGTTTTCTCCCTCCAGCACTCATTAGCCATCCTAATATTAATCCATTCACTCATATAGTCATATGACTCAATCTGTCAACAAAATATTAGGTATGCTATATGCAGATCTCTCCCTACATATTTTTTTTCAGAAATAAAGTCTGCTCTTTCATGAGTATAGTTAGGGCTACTTTTTCATGGCTGTAATCTGTACCTAAGTATGGTTGCTAAATTCCTCCCCAAAAAAGGGCACCATGAAAGGTTGACCACAGAACAGATTCATATAGGTTCTTGGGGGGGGGAAAATCACTTGGGAATCCAAACCATTCACTTACTGTATTGGTTGGCTATTGAGCGTGATTCAGTTACCTTCGCAATAACCGCTCAATGCAGCGATAATGTAAATGATATAAAAGGAAGTGGCTGCAACCTTGACGCAGATCCCTAGATCTTAGATAGTGGGCCAGATCCACAAAACTGCTGCGCTTTGTGAGCCTAACCCATTTACTCTACGCCGCTGTAAGTTACAGTGGCGTTTACTTATCCTTAAAGAAATAGCGCTGTTACTTACGGCGGCGTAGAGTAAATGGGCCGGCGTTCGCGGGTGTAATTCAAATGGGTTGTTGGTGGACGTGTTTTATTAAAATTATCAATGACCCGACGCAAACAACGTATTTTTTTAACTGCGCATGCGCCGGCCATGGACGTATCCCAGTGCGCATGCGTGAAATCACGTCGCAAATAGTTAATGAAAACGACGTGTACTTAACTTACGCAATTCCCTATTCGCGAACGGGTTACGCAAACGACGTGAACAACAGAAAATTTGACGGTGGCCTGACGTCCATACTTAACATTGGCTGTGACTCCATATAGCAGGGGTAGCTTTACGCCGGTGATACGCTTACGCTAACAACGTAAATGGAATGCGCCGGCCACTCGTACGTTCGTGGATTTGCGTATCTCGCTCATTTGCATATTTTACGCTGGAAATAGACAGAAGCGCCCCTAGCGTCCAGCATAAATATGCACCTAAGAGACGACGGTGTAATAACGTTACAGCAGTCGTATCTTAGCGTAATTCCGGCGTATCTTGTTTTGTGGATACAAAACAAAGATACGCCGTTGGAAAATTGGAATTATGTCGGCGTATCTGTAGATACGCCGGCGTAATTCTTTGTGGATCTGGCCCATAGAGTCTAAACATCCACCTTTGTTAGACTGATTGCCAGAACGGTCATCTATCTGAACCTTCAAGTGATGGGCAGTGTGTGGCATGAGTCTACGGCCGCATCCAAAAGTTAATAGGACCTTACTTTTCTGAATGGGAATCCAGATATTGGCCTAACGATTGCAAATGTGACCATTCACAAAGCAAATGTGCTTTATACCTATAATTAATCTTTTAGTAGGCAATTGAAAAAAAATCCTTTTATTTAATAAGGTCTGATTAAACAAAATTATTAGAATAATATATGATCTATATATTTAAATTATATAATTTTGTACCTTACCTGCAGATAAATATCATATATTTGGCTTTGATTATTTTCATTATTTTCTAATATTTTCCATAATCTTTACAACATTTCTGAACAGCCATCAAATTATCATTATCATTCTGGAGGGAAAAGACAGGTTGTTGTTTTTTTTGTTTGAGTGAGAGACACTAGGAGAATTGAAGGTGCTTTTTATATATATATGCTGTAACAAACATATTTTGGTCCCTCAGCTTGGCATGGAGACTGAAAATTGTTTAATTAATTTTAGCTTCTCCCAGATGGACAGTTCTGGTCTTTTGTGAAACGTGTGCCTGTTTATACGTTTTAATATTTACAATATTAATATAAAATTAAACTTTATATTTTTGTTGTTAGCTTTACAGCTAAACTGTAGACATCTAGTAAAGCACTTGACTTGATTTGGTTTTTTTTCTCCTGCATTTTAATTCTTTACCTTTTATTGGTGTAGGGAGCTGCCCTTTTCTTTGTTGTCTGCAATTGAAAATAATTGCTGCTTAATGATAATTACAAAGTTAGTTGGTTATAGACAGGCACTTCCTGTTTGGGGGATGAACATGTACTTTCTGTCCCTGTTAGCTGGGTCAGAAACCCCAAACTGGAGGAGTTACTATTTTTTTCCATTCAGATTTTATTTAAAAAGTTTTATCTATCATAATAAACAACAACACAACACAAAAAAAGAAATAAAAACAAAAACAGCCAATGAAAATAAATAAATAAATCAAGCCAAGGTCAAATCGCCACACCAAGCAGTATCAGCATCAGTACATTTGATACATTATTATCTAATTTTCCCAAGATATTCAAAATACATTCAGGTAGATTTAGTTTGGCTCCCTTATAATCAATGGAGAAGGGGTTGATTAGTTAGGACTGCGCAGTGTTTCAGAGGCTCTTGCTCTGTTATTTCCCCCTGTCTTCTAAATCAGTGGTCATCAACCCTGGCCTCAGGGCCCACTAACAGGCCAGGTTTTATGTATTACCTTGGGGAGATGCAGACTAGAATACTGTAATCACTGAGCAGCAAATGGTATCACCTGTCATGTATTTCAGTTATCTTGCAAACCTGGCCTGTTAGTGGGCCCTGAGGACAGGGTTGAGAACCACTGTTCTAAATGATTCTAGAATCATAGTGCAAGGAAGGACAGGGCATGCAAACTGAATATTTCTGGGACTTAAGCCAATCCCTTAAGAGGTATGCCCAGTAGGTGGCAAGAGAGACCCGAGGCCTGAGCAGCAGGGGCAGTATTCCTGGATCCAGTCCTGCAGGAGGAGACTCCTCTGCAAAGGCTTTGCCGGAGGGCTTAAGGAAGACACAGAGGTCCCAGCTAGACTTAGCTTGGTACCCTATATACAAATCTGTGTCCTGAGATCAAGATGGCTCTGGAGGACCTCACTGGAGAGAGCCAGAAGGAAGCTGGTGGGAAAGAGTCCAGCTGTCCTATGGTGGTGTGAGTCTAGATCTTCCTCACTAAAAAGAGCCTGGTGAATATCAGCAGGAGGCAACTGATCATCTTGTGACTATGTGAATAGATGATCCCATTGCTGATGAGTAATGACTGTGTGTAGCTTTGAACTCTGGAAGTAGTAAAGGACACTAGCAGCATACAGATTCTATGGGACAATCAATTTTGTGCAGAGCAGCCAGAAGTTGAGGAGTCCACTTTGTAGTTAGTTGGGGTATCCCATGTTCTCTACCCCTGTCCAAAATCCTTGTTCCCAATAAAAACAGAAACCCCTAGCCTGTTCTTTGGAGCCAGTGGAAGAGCACAGAAAGAGGGGTGTGCCTGTCTGTGTGTTCTCCAAAGGCAGAAAAAGAACTAAATTACCAAATTCACCACCCTTAGGGGGTGTGCTACACTTATATAGGAAGTTTACAATAAAGTGCAGACAAAATTGGACTACATGATCTTCCATGAAGGAGCAGCTGTTGCTGTTCTCTGTATTGTATTTCATCCAGACCAGAAGCAGAGACTATTAGGCAAGTATTCCTAGGTTGTAAAGGTTGCTGTGCAAAGCTGTGGGTATCTGAAGTCTGTTGACAGATGAATCTCTGTCCTACTGTTATTATTTTTACATGCACACTGGCAGATAGCTAGGTCTGTGATGCTGTATGTCTGTAGTTATCACATACAGAAGTATACTATCAGGTAAACCTCTTTTGCGATTCTAAATGTGTATTTAAGATTTAATATCTCAAAGATATGATATGAGTTAAATAAGAGTTCTTTTGACCAGAAGTGAAAGCTTCAATATAATAAACATTTATTAGAGAATTATTATTAGTCTATTATCTAATACACCGCACACATTTACAGTCTTAAGCAAGGGAGTAAATATTAGTTTCAAATACAAAGTATGTACATCACACTACAAATATCAAACAGAAAAACATATGACAAAGCAAGTATATTGTAAGTGCTGGGAGATGGTCTCTTATAATTACCTAAAATAATGACTCCTGGGCCCAGGTCATCTCATCTCCCTACTCTACTGATTGAGGCTCTCCTTATATGAGCCACTCTCCTATTGACTTAAACAGGGTCACTATGATTGGCTACTGTTAGCCCTCTCCTCCCTCTGGGCGGATCTTTCCCAAATATGGGCAATATCTTAATTTGCCTCACTAACCCCTCCCTACATGAGTTTAGTGATAATTAGATTTGAAGATAAATTAATTAAACCGAAGGTTGTTAACTTCCCTTGAATGGGGAACTTAGCTATACATGGAAGAATACAGCCAATGAAGGTGGCTCCACATAGACTACTGGTTTTAGATGTGATCTCTTCCTGGCTTGTTTGTATATCAAGTTAGGTATACAGACCGAACGGCCTCCATGGCACCTTGTCACCCAGCATTCATGCATATGAAAAGGGGACTGTTAAATCAATTTTCTCAGACCCAGCCTGTCAGCCCAGTAAACCCTTACAGAAACCATCTCCTACACACTACACATTCCTTATCCTAAATTATATATGTATATATACACATCTATGTACAATTATTCCCAGTTGCTAATAGCGATTACTCATAAAACTTCTCATAAGGCAACAGATGACCCCTTGTGGCAAGTTGAGACAGATGAGAAGAGGACACACTTAAGTGAGTGATTGTTTATGTCTAAACTCCATTAGAGTGTTAAGTTTCTCCCTCTGCCATCTAAGAAGTCGGCCAAAATATGTCACCATGCCCCTCATAAAAATGAGTACCCCACATTGCAATATGAGAAGACCTTTTATTCCGATTTTCATCCAGATCCTAATGGTGACTAAGCTGAAATCCCCATCATGTAAAAGTTCATTCAACCTTTTCTCTGGTTTCATCCTATCATTACAAATTTGAATTATATGGGTATCCTTCCTTGCAAGCAGATTGTGAAGGTTTACTGACAAAGTATACATTTTTACATCAAAATGGGGTATGCATGTGATAGGATCTGGGACATCAGGGGTACTCTCAATGATATAGTCTTCTGTTAACACTGGTATGGGGGTTACTACCATTTCCCCAATAGTAGTGTACGCATGTGGAATGAAGCAAAATTTGGATAGGGTATTGGACACGACTGACCCCCATAGAGAAATGTCTGGTGATTGGTAACGACACAGTACAGTCCATCCATGTGGTAGGTGACCCTTGTGCTTGGTGTTCTCCTTGCAAGCAAATGGCCCTCTATTTGGGTGTGGTGTCACTATCCTTATATTTTCGAATTGTGGAAACCGGCAAAGGTTTGCACTTGTCTCCAGAATGTACATTCATTCCACCACTAGTATTAGTGTGAGTACAATACCATTGGGTAAGGTCTGTATCTTTTAATATATCAGAGATTTTACCGGCTTGAATATCTCGGATGACATTAGTGACCTTTGTTTCAGCACTTGCCGACCCACTTCCTGTTCAAAATTTCTGATATGCCTGCGAATCGCTGACCAATCAGCTCGGTTCTAAATTGACATGCCAGATCCAAAAAGTCCTGGGACGGATGCAAGTATGCTGTCCACGCCCTTTAACTTTCTGGATCTGAAAATGCCCCTGTGGGGAGGATGGTTTGGTTCTGCAAATGGATCTTGAGTTTGGCTTGCATTGGAGGCAATCAAATCTACTAGCAAGGAAGAGTAAAACAAAGATACATTTGTCCGGGCACATGAGCCAAATTCAGCCATGTTCCACTGGGACAAATTAAGTACCACCGGCACATGAATGAAATTAACGTTATTAAACAATATTCCAGGGATTGAGGTTGCCATTAGGCCACTAGCCGGTCCCTCTTGCAGAGATGGACATTCCAAGGATGTTGGTTCGTAATAGGGGATTGCAGCTGTATTTTTGGGCAAAGTTGTAGGGGTGTTAGTTTTTGGGGACACCTGCAAGGTAATTTTACCTGGGACGTACTGAAGAGTAGATGCCTGAGTGTTGCTGTACAAGGGGATGGAGATAACAAAAGGATATTTCCACTCTCCGGCATCACTCAACCGTGTCTTTTGAATCAATGAGGATCCGTTCTGAAAATTCATGACTCTATCCTGGTAGTCCGTGGCATTCCCAGCAACGCAATTCATACAGACTAGATGATTATCAAGGGGACCCCACCAATAAACTTGCTCCCCCACATTTCCTACAATGGCCACAGGCAATAAGATGGATTCCCCCTCTAGGCAGTAGACCGGATTCTGGTCAATGATCACGCTGATGAGCGGTCCAGTCTCCTCTCCATTGGTATGTCCGATCAGATGGAGCAGGATAACAATCCACCTCCACTCCATGGCGCTAAAACGAAAGAAAGCAGAACACTTTAGTTGATTTACTTGGCTCCATGGAACTGTTTCAGTTGATTCACATAACCCATTTATCTTGTGTCTTTTTGCCCGCCTCTATTCTGATCTTATATACAGAAGGACTTAGTTTGTCAATAATGGAAAATGGGCCACTCTATTTTTGACTTAAACTGTTATCCAGGGGACGTAGCTCCAAGAACATAACTCAGTCTCCTATGGTCTACGTGCATTCTCGAACCTCTTTGTTAAAATACGCCTTGGCTTTCTTTTGATGTTTACCCATTTGTGCAAACACATGGATCTCTTTTATCGCTTTTTGGATTTTAAGGAGATATTGGTCCATTGAAAGTTTGTCTATGGTAGGGGTATGCATCTGTTGCCAGAGATGTTCAGGGAGTCTCACCTGTCTATCTGTCAGCACTTCAAAGGGTGTCAACCGGGTAGCATATGAGGGGGTTGCTTAGATGGCCATGGCCAGTAATGGCAACAGATTATCCCAGTTCTTACCATTGATGTGGACAATTTTTTTTAGCATTGTCTTAATCTGCCGATTGGCCCTTTCAACCTGACCCAAAGATTCTGGGTGATATGGAATGTGAACTTTTGCTCCACTCTAACATCTCTTCAACCAAAATCGTAGCAGTATTCTGTGCAGTGTTACTTTTGGTTGGGAAGATCTCTACCCATTTAGAAAACAGATCTGTGACTACCAAGATCTATCTGTTGTTTCTAGGAGTGACTGGCAGGTCCGATGTAATCCATTTGTAAGGCATTCCATGGCCCTGTAAACAGTGCACAGACAATACAATTGTCACAATACTGCTTTACATCTGTCATCATGGAAAGCCACCAACCTACGTTCTTTAGCTGCTCACCTGTTTTCTCGGACCCTTGATGACCCCCAGTAGGCAGGTCATTATTAAGTAAATAATTTAATTTTGGTATTTTTCAGGAACCACCCAAGTTACTTCATCCCCATGATGCAACGATACCCTTTTATCTTCTGATAATGTGATGTGTTTTATGTACTTTGCCAGAGTATTCCCCTCCGAGAATTCTCCAATTTAATTTTGCAGTTTTTGCATGATTTCCTTAATGTTGTCATCCTGCCTTTGTATGTCCGAAATATCTGGAACTTCTATGCAGGATTTTGTGAGGGGCACAAGACAGGGTCTGGCAAATTTGGAGGAATTTCCCAGATTCCCCTTGTGCTCCTTGTTTGGCCAAGCAATTTGCTACCTCATTTTGTTCCCAGTATTGGGCAGTGCCTGAATGACCTTTAACTTTAACTGCACACCCCTGGTTTGACTGGCAACATTTTCACCTATGTTACAATATATTTCAACAAGGATACATGTTTAAGTGGAGACCCATCTGAGGACATGTACTGTTGGGTGTGCCAGAAGGGCAGAAATTCTGTAAGAGCATTACTGACCCACGCAGAATCTGAGTATAAAACTATTTCTTGGTCCCCTGTCATCAGTTCTAGGGCATGAGCAATCGCAGCCATCTCAGAGAATTGTGCTGATTTGACTTGACATGACCGAAAGATTGATGTTTGGGTCTTTGCATGTGGATCGATAATGTATATTCCAAATCCTGCATGTGGGGAACTATCCATGTAAAAACATGATCCATCTGTGAAAATTTGGACTGCATTTTCTGGGACATTTTCGTTTGCTGACAAAGGTCTAAAGAATTGTTGTGCTGCTGATTGTGGGGTGATATCACATACATGTGGTATTCCTTGGTAAAGGAGGCCATGGGCCCTAGTGGAAGGACTATTTGTGTGTTTGACTTTAATGTCTCGATCTTGGAGCAACAGAGCCCGATGGGCCAGTCTGGCATTGGATACATTGCCATCCTTCACTCTGTCTGTGAGTAGATACTTAGTGGCAGTGTGAGTTGTGTGCAGGATGACTGGGTTAAGTCCTATGATGTATGTGTAGTATTTCACTGCCCAAAATGTGACAAGAAGGTGTTTTTCACATAGAGAGTACTTCATTTCCACAGGAGATAATAGTTTAGAAGTATATGATATGGGTCTCTGTTGCCAATGGATTTCCTGTGACAGAACAGCTGACATGACTGTCTCTGATATGGCAGTCTCAATGTGAAAGGGCAGTTGGTACTCTGGGATGGCTAACGCTGGCGCTTGCGCTAAAGCTTCTTTAAGCTCCTGTACTGCATTGGTGTGTTGCTCAGTCCAGTGCCATTGGGTATCCTTTTTCAGTAAATCATACATTGGTTCAGATTTTTGGGCAAAATCAGGGACGAACAGCCGTGAATAATTTACCAACCGTAGGAAAGATCTCAGAGTAGGAATACTCACTGGCAGAGGTAATTGTAGAATGTTTTTTACCTTCTCAGTCAATATCTTACGACCGTTTGCTGTCACTGTAATCCCAAGGAAAGACACAGATTCCTGCCAGAATTGTGCCTTAGTGGGATTACACTTTAGTCCCGCCTCTCCTAGGATCCATAGAAGTTCCTCCAATAGAAGCAAATGTTCGTCTTTGTCATCTGTGGCTATAAGCAGATCGTCCACGTACTGAAAAAGAGTCTTTGGAGAAGAAAAATCTGTTAAAATATCTCTCATGGTTGCATGAAATAACGTAGGAGAGTTATGAAATCCTTGAGGGACAGAATTGAAGGTATATTGTTTTCCCAGAAAGGTAAATGCAAATTTGTATTGGCATTCTTCTGACAAGGGCAAAGACCAAAACCCATTACTTATACTGTACCCAGCACCGTGAAATTTTAGTGTTTGGGATTCAACATGCTCAAGACATCCGAGACAGATGCAACTGTGGGGGCGCAATTATTTGCAACACTGTTCAATTTGGGGTAATCAATTGTTAATCTCCACGAATTGTCAGTACTTTTGCGAATCGGCCATATTGGCGCATTTGTTGTGGATACACATGGCCTGATGACCTTTTGGTCAAGCAGCGACTCAATGGTTTCCTGTATGTAACTAATAGCTTCCTGTGGGAAGGGATATTGTTTTTCCGGAACTGGGTCTGGGCCACTGATGTGTATTATAGTATTTACCTTTCCACAGCCATGTTTATGTGTTGCAAATGATCCCTGATGTCTTTCTATCACAGGCTGCAGAAGCTGATGTTCTGGGTGATCTTTAATGATCTCCAGTATGTCTAATTTTGAATCATTGCATTTGATGGCTGAGATTGTGTGAGAATCAGGTATCACTATGGTGCTAGCCTGATCATTTGGAAACCCTTGCCATAGTAAAAGGTTGGTCAGATCTAACATGCATCCATTGGGAATTAAGAAGTCTGAACCCAGCAGGCTGGTTTCATTTGGCAAGCACATTAATGCCAATGGCTGTTTTAGGGATAACTCCCCAATTTGGATTGTCAGTGGCTTGGGCAAGGCAGATTCAACATTATGTTCAGCAAAGCTCTGGAGATTCAACGGCTTTCCTGAAGATAGTGATGAGTTTAAGGAATCTTTATCATGCAGAATTGAAATGGCTGCCCCCTTGTCTAGGAGCATAGTACATTGACGGCCCCTAATCAATGCTGACACTATAGGGCGTCCACACCTATCCAGAGAGATAGGTGCTAAAATGTTGGGGCCTTGTAGTTGTCACCATTGACTGTGGTCAGCCTCTGTCTGGGAAGCTACCTGTCCTTCCTTTACCAGGCCTTCTTGCAAGGCCTGTAATTGTTGTTGTAACTCTGCATATGTTGGAGCTCTTTGTGTCTAACTGATACAGTTGCAATAAAAAGTATGTGAACCCTTTTGGAATTATATGGATTTCTGCAAAATTGGTCATAAAATGTGATCTGATCTTCATCTAAGTCACAACAATAGACAATCACAGTCTGCTTAAACTAATAACACACAAAGAATGAAATGTTACCATGTTTTTATTGAACACACCATGTAAACATTTACAGTGCAGGTGGAAAATGTATGTGAACCCTTGGATTTAATAACTGGTTGAACCTCCTTTGGCATCAATAACTTTAACCAAACGTTTCCTGTAGTTGCAGATCAGACATGCACAACGGTCAGGAGTAATTCTTGACCATTCCTCTTTACAGAACTGTTTCAGTTCAGCAATATTCTTGGGATGTCTGGTATGAATCGCTTTCTTGAGGTCATGCCACAGCATCTCAATCAGGTTGAGTTCAGGACTCTGACTGGGCCACTCAAGAAAGGCGTATTTTAGACAATTTGTCTTACCATGGACTGATGAACAAAAAGGCTTTTGGAGATACTTTTATAACCCTTTCCAGTTTTATGCAAGTCAACATTTCTTAATCGTAGGTATTCAGAGAGCTCTTTTGTGCGAGGCATCATTCATCATTCAGGCAATGCTTCTTGTGAAAAGCAAACCCAGAACTGTTGTGTGTTTTTTTTTATAGGGCAGGGCAGCTGTAACCAACACCTCCAATTTCATCTCATTGATTGGACTCCAGTTGGCTGACACCTCACTCCAATTGGCTCTTGGAGATGTCTTTAGTCTAGGTGTTCACATACTTTTTCCACCTGCACTGTGAATGTTTACATGGTGTGTTCAATAAAAACATGGTAACATTTAATTATTTGTGTGTTATTAGTTTAATCAGACTGTGATTGTCTATTGTTGTGACTTAGATGAAGATCAGATCACATTTTATGACCAATTTTGCAGAAATCCATATCATTCCAAAAGGGTTAACATACTTTTTATTGCAACTGTACATGCCTGCAAAGGCTAGGCTTTTAAGCTTCCTATTGTTTTGCTTGTTCCTCAAATAAGTCCTGGACATAAATCCAATGAGATTATTGTAATTTAGCATCACAGACAAATTAATTGCTTTTATGTATAAAGCCCTGTACACACGATCGGTCCATCCGATGAGAACAGTCTGATGGATTTTTCCATCGGTTAACCGATGAAGCTGACTGATGGTCAGTTGCGCCTACACACCATCGGTTAAAAAAACGATTGTGTCAGAACGCGGTGACGTAAAACGCAATGACGTGCTGAAATAAATGATGTTCAATGCTTCCAAGCATGCGTCGACTTGATTCTGAGCATGCATGGATTTTTAACCGATGGTCGTGTCTACTAACGATCGTTTTTTTTCTATCGGTTAGGTATCCATCGGTTTAATTTAAAACAAGTTGGCTTTTTTTTTCGATGGATAAATAACCGATGGCGCCCACACACGATCGGTTTTGTCCGATGAAAACGGTCCATCAGACCATTCTCATCGGTTTAACCGATCGCGTGTACGTAGCCTAAGAGTATAAGTTGCTACAAAACTTTCTAGACAGGTCATGGCAGCCATTGTGATAATATGCACAATTTGTGCGCTAAATTAAATGAATTGTTCCCTTATACTAAAAAGTCACTTGTGAGGGAAAAGAAGGGAGAAAGAAAAAGAAAAACAATAAATAGGAACTGACGAGAATTTTTTTTATAAATATAGTAAAAATAAACCAATATTTTCAGCTCTCGATAAACCAATATTTTAGTTTATTGGGAAAAACTAATTATACTAACAATATCATTTAGCCTATGTTGTCTGAGCCTACACAAGAGACCAATTAGGGACAATAGAAACAATAGCTTTGAGATAGCATGTGTTCAGTAAGGCCCCGAGGATCAATTAGGATAAATACACCTGACAATATAAAAGGTAAATACTGCAGTGTTTACACCACTATTTGTAACACTCAATTCAGTAAAAAAACTGAATTAACAAAAAAACTAAAAAAAAATCAAGGTATAATTGTATTTATTCAATGCACCTTTTTTTATACTAATATACTTTCTCAGATATTAGCTTCAGTAGTAAAACTTCCACAGTTTTGTACTTTAACTAATAACAATGATAATATTACTGCTTGTAAAATTCCCACAGATAAAAAACAAATCAAAACTAAACTAAAACCAAAGAACAACAATCTTTTTTAGGTTTCAATGTCCTAAAAAAATTCTATGTTAGTGGACATACAATTAAAAAAAAAAACAAGACCATTTTTTTCAGTGTCTTTCTAATAAAACTGTACCCACCCTCAAGAAAACTCAAACACTGGTTAGATATGGCTAAGTGAGGCACAAAAGCAATAATTAAAAACAACATTTCTCCCCCTGTACTTCCTCCCTATTACAGTGACCGGTTATAATAAAACATCCAAAGTA
The DNA here is from genome assembly GCA_029574335.1 of Rana kukunoris. Classification (NCBI taxonomy): domain Eukaryota; kingdom Metazoa; phylum Chordata; class Amphibia; order Anura; family Ranidae; genus Rana; species Rana kukunoris. The sequence goes on along the minus strand of CM056059.1, from coordinate 16,395,398 downwards.
CTTGTATCAATTATGATTAAGGGGATAAAAAAAAAAAAAAAAGTTAAAAAAAATATATATTAAAATCAATAATAAAAATAACCTGTAAAATTAGTTAAATAAGAGTTCTTTTGACCAGAAATGAAAGCTTCAACATAATAAACATTTATTAAAGAATTGTCATTAGTCTATCTAATACACCACACACATTTACAGTCTTAAGCAAGGGAGTAAATATTAGTTTCAAATACAAAGTATGTACATCACACTACAAATATCAAACAGAAAAATATATGACAAAGCAAGTATATTGTAATTGCTGGGAGATGGTCTCTTATAATTACCTAAAATAATGACTCCCGGGCCCAGGTCATCTCATCTCCCTACTCTACTGATTGAGGCTCTCCTTATATGAGCCACTCTCCTATTGACTTAAACAGGGTCACTATGATTGGCTACTGTTAGCTCTCTCCTCCCTCCGGGCGTATCTTTCCCAAATATGGGCAATATCTTCATTTGCCTCACTAATCCCTCCCTACATGAGTTTAGTAATAATTAGATTTAAAGATAAATTAATTAATTAAACCGAAGGTCATTAACTTCCCTTGAATAGGGCACTTAGCTATACATGGAAGAATACAGCCAATGAAGGCGGCTCCACATAGACTACAGGTTTCAGATATGACCTCTTCCTGGCTTGTTTGTATATCAAGTTAGGTATACGGCTCCTTGGCACCTCATCACCCAGCATTCATACTTATCAAAAGGGGACTGTTAAATAGATTTTCTCAGACCCAGCCTGTCAGCCCAGTTAACCCTTACAGAAACCATCTCCTACACACTACACATTCCTTATTCTAAATTATATATGTATATATACACATCTATGTACAATTATTCCCAGTTGTTAATGGAGATTACTCATAAAATTTCTCATAAGGCAGCACATCTTTATTAAATTGGAGTTTACTGTATATGCAACTCCTATTACTTTAAGTAACTGCTGCCTTTTCTGGTCTAGGGTTCCTTAGTTAGCTTTAACACAGGTCTCAATACAAAGTACAGGGTACAGCTAGATTATGCATCTGATGGCCCATAATTAGCTAGAGGACCATTTGCATGGCGGATTAAAGAACAATTAGGAACTCAGAAAAAGAGTAGATAGGCAGACACTAAGCTTCAAAGGTACACCACTGATTTTTGTCAGTAGAAAGCTGCTTCTCAGGCTGGGACGAGTCCAGTTGTAGTGTGTTGGAGTGGAGATAGATAGAGGAGGGTTTAGTTTGCTACTAGCAGTTAGTGTGTTCACTTATTGAGAGTCTGAGTGTAGAGTGTTAGTTTAGTGTTAGTATAATATGTGAGTATAGTGTGTCAGTATAGTGTGTTAGAGTTTAACACATTATTACAATACATCATTACATTCAGTACTGAATACAGTGCTGTATACCCTTTTTATTTTTTTTGGGTGTTGCGTGTTTGTCAGGTATGCACCCCGATGGAGACAGGGGTGCACCGCAAGGTAGTAAACCCAATAGCAGACTGCTGCGAATGGACAGGAAACCTGAATCCAAGATTCCCCAGGGCGCGGAGTCTAAGGACCAGCATGTGTTCACGAGAGCCTCTAGTGGTGAGGATGGCCTTCGCTGCAACTGAACCCAGGTCGCGACCCCTGGAGTCCCCAAGGTCACGCTCCAAAGGGAGAGAGGGGAAGCAGCCACTGAGAACACAAGGGATAGTGATGGGTAAGCCGAGGTCGGGGCAACAGGCAGACGAGAAAAACCAAGGGACAGGCCAAAGGTCAGGGTCACAGGCAAACAGGAGTAGTCAGGGGTGAGCCAAAATCGGTACACAGAAAGGTTAACGGCAGGAACACAAGCTAACAAACAAAGTTGAACAGCAAAGCAGACCTGCAGTGCACTATTTAATATAGACTTCCTGGGATGGCCTGGGGTGGAGCCATACAGGGAGAAGAGATGATAAAAGGCAGCCAGAAAGAGAGTCAGGCCTCTAATGGACACATGGAGGAAAAGATAAGCTGCCAGACATTATTGCATGTCCATAACAGTACCCTCCCTCTTACGAGGCCCCCCCCCTTCCCTGCCTGGGCCCGGGTTTAGAGGGAAGCTTCAGATTAAACTTTTTTAACAGACGAGGTGCAAAGACCTCAGATGCAGAGACCCAAGACCTCTCCTCAGGGCCAAACCCTTTCCAATGAACAAGGTACTGAAGAGCGCCTCTACAGAGTCAGGAATCCAGAACTTGACTGACCTCGTATTCCTGATTATCCTCAGAGACCGGCACCATGGTAGGGAGAGGACGAGAGAACTTATTGAGGACTAAAGGCTTCAGAAGGGCAACATGGAAGGGGTTAGCGATTTTGAGGCTTTTCAGAATCTGGAGTTTGAAACAAACTGGATTCAGTTTAGAAATGATAGTGTATATTTGTCCCCTGGCTGAAGAGAAGGCAGTTTATGCCTGCGGCGGTCAGCAAAGCCTTCAAATTTGCCGGCAGCTGCCCGGAGGGAATCATGAACGTCACTCCAGATTAGTGTTGCTCACGAATATTCGCATTGCGAATATTCGCTACGAATATTGCATATTCGAGTATTCGCGAATAACTCGAATATTGCGGCGAATATTCGTATTTTTTCAAATTTCTTTTTAAAACAGATCACATCCTAGTGATCTCCATCGATGTCTAAAAGCATTGCTGGTATGATTAGAGAGAGACCCTGGGCCGAGTAGCTGATGCGATTCTTTTATGTTGCCGAAAATTCGCATTGCGAATTTTCGGCAACATAAAAGAATCGCATCAGCTACTCGGCCCTTCTTTTGCATCAGAGCCAATCAGAATAACTCGAATATTCGGTAAAAGGATTTCCTTTTGCCGAATATTCGAGTTATTCTGATTGGCTCTGATGCAAAAGAAGGGCGGAGAAGATAATTGCGCAATATTCCTTTTGCCGAATATTCGAGTTATTCTGATTGGCTCTGATGCGCCCTTCTTTTGCATCAGAGCCAATCAGAATAACTCGAATATTCGGCAAACAGAATATTGCGCGATTATCTTCTCCGCCCTTCTTTTGCATCAGAGCCAATCAGAATAACTCGAATATTCGGCAAAAGGAATATTGCGCGATATTCCTTTTGCCGAATATTCAAGTTATTCTGATTGGCTTTGATGCAAAAGAAGGGCGGAGAAGATAATCGCGCAATAGGAATATTGCGCGATTATCTTCTCCGCCCTTCTTTTGCCCCCTTATTCTCCTTTCTTTTAAGTAGAGTTAGTGTAGAGTTAGTGTTTAGTGCATATTAGTTTAGTAATACAGGAAATGATCTCCGTTTATGAGAATTTCGCAATCATTTTCGCATTAGCGAAATTTTGCAAAAAATTTTTGGGATAAAATATCACGAATATTCGATATTAGCGAATATTCGCGAATATTCTTCTATATATTGGCGCAATATCGCGAAATCGAATATGGTGTATTCTGCTCAACACTACTCCAGATAGGATTGAAGGACTCCTGAGCTGAAGCCAAGGCTGGGATATCCGGAGAACCGGTCATGGGAAGCAGAAGTTGAGGATGTCTTCCATAAACTGAGAAAAAGGGTGTTCTCTGTGAACTGGTATTTAAATGATTGTTATGAGAAAATTCCACCCACGGAAGTAGAGAGGACCAATCGTCATGATGAGCGGAGACTATGGTGCGAAGAAAACCCTCTAACTCCTGATTAACCCTCTCCGTCTGCCCATTGGATTGAGGATGGTAAGAAGAGGAAAAATCCAAGGCAAAAATAAAGGATTTGCAAAGGCTCTCCAGAAGCGAGACGTAAATTGAACACCCCTGTCAGAAACAATATGAGAAGGGAGGCGGAAAATGTCTCAAATAAAAATGGGAACCAGGGCAGGAGCAGAAGGAAGACCAGGAAGGGGAACAAAATGAGCTATCTTGGAGAACCGATTGACTACCACCCAAATGACCGTATTATCGTCAGACAGTGGGAGATCGGTAATAAAATCAATGGCAATATGAGTCCAGGGCTCCTTAGGATAGGGGCAAGGGCATGAGGACATCAGCAGGAGCTTGTGTGGAGGATTTAGACTGAGCACACACATGACAAACCTTGACATAGTCTTTGACCTCCGAGCGGAGATTAGGCCACCAGTAGTGACGACTTATGAGTAAGAAGCACCGGAGGAATCCAACGTGTCCGGCCACCTTGGAATCATGTCCCCAACAAAGGATCTCAGCTCTTAGCTCAGTGGGGACAAAGGTCCTACCAGGAGGAATTTTTGAGACCAGGGTGGTCGAATGGGCAACAATGCATGAGGTTTGGATGATCGGCTCAGATTCAGGAGTGGACTCCTCGTCCAAAGTGTCAAAGGACCTAGACAGCACATCAGGCTGACCGTTGCAGGAACCAGGTTTGTACGTAATCATGAAATACAAATGGGAAAAGAAGAGACTCCACCTGGCCTGTCTGGGATTCAGACGTTTAGCATTCTGTAGGTACTGTAAATTCTTGTGATCGGTGAAGATCTTTATGGAGTGAGGGGAACCCTCCAAAAGATGACGCCACTGTTCTAGCGCCAATTTGAAGTTCCCGGTCGCCGATGAAATAATTTCTTTCTGCCTGGGATTTTTTTTTGGAAAAGAACGCACATGGTTGACATCTCTTCTCAAAGAGTTGAAGAAGCACCGCTCTCACCCCCACTGAAGAAGCGTCCACTTCAATAAAGAATGCATCCCCAGGATTTGGTCTCCTCAAGAGAGGTCCAGAGACAAAGACCTGTTTCAGATCGTGAAACGCAGAGACAGCTTCGAGGGGCCAGTCTTTGGCCAGTCTTTGGCATTAGCACCCTTCTTGGTCAACGCGATAATAGGTGCGGCAATGGAACAGTAATTCCTTATAAACTGCCTATAATAATTTCTGAAACCAAGAAAGCGCTGTGTGGCCTTGAGGCTAGCAGGAAGAGGCCAGTTGGTAATGGCTAAGATCTTCCCAGGATTCATACAAAGAACCAAACTTGAGACAAATGATCCCAGAAATAGGACCTCAGAACATTCAAAGGAACATTTCTCCAGCTTGGCTGGAGTACAGTGCGGACATGGTTTCTGTGGACATGCAGATTTTCCGAAAAGATAAGAATGTCATACAGATAGATGACAACAAACTGGTACAGCAAGTCCCTGAAGATTTCATTGATAAAGTTTTGAAACACGGCTGGGGCATTACATAACCCAAAAGGCATGACCAGGTATTCGTAATGGCCATCTCAAGAGTTAAACGCAGTCTTCCATTCATCACCATTCAATGAGGCAAACAGAGAGGATGGGAAGGGTAACAAACCCTGGGATTTTAAAAGGTGTCAAAATCAATAAATCAAGATATGTACAGTAATAAACAAGTTTATTGTTTAACATATATCAACTTAAAATTGACCAGACATATAATCATCCCAAAGGACATGAAAGGCTCAACAAAGAGCCAAAAAAATAACCTGTACCAAGTACAGTGTTGTAGCTCCTGTCTAGTGGACAGGAGCCACACCAGAGCAGAGATTCTTTCAGCTTGACAGGGGCAGGCCAAAGGGTGGTTCGTGCCACGGAAGCTTGGGCCAGGAATGGTGGTGGGCGATAATGACACTAACTTTCTGTCTGCCATACAAAAGGGAAAGTTGACACATGTGCCATGCCTTGCACATGTCCTCAATTTGGTGCTGCAGTTTTTCTCAAACAGGTACCCAGGTTTGCAAGATCCCTGCAACGCCACAGAAAACACAAGAAGATCGGGAGGAGGAGGAGGAGTCTCGTAGATATGGAGTACACTTTTTTTTGTATTTTCTTTCGTAAAATACATCATTTTGTTCAGTTATATTAATTTGTTTTTGAATAATTTGTTACTTCTGTAGAGTGTCGATATTTGTTATACCGAATCAATTCATTTTGTATGTACAGTATATAGATTAGATTCAATATTTTTGTAGGTATATACAGTATATTCATGATAACGATTCATAGTTTTAAAGGCCATTGTTTATTGCATCCATTAACACACACAGTGATAAAATCTCCTTTGCGCAAATACAATACAACACCCTTCTCACCAAGTTCTCAGGAAGGCACTTTGCCAGTTATCCAACTGTAGCATTACCCTTGGAGGAGCTGCTGGTTGTTTTGTGTGGCACATTTACTTTGGTGCATATAGCAATAGTAAAGGAATGTGAGTTTGATTATGCCTTATTTCAGCTGGGTGGGCACTATGCCTTCCTTGAAAGACTGGTTTATAAGCTGCTTGATAGGTGGTGCCATGATATCGGCCCATTCCTTCGGCAGTTTGGTGGGGATAATATCATTGGGTGCAACAAGTGTCTTTGCTGCGGTCTTTATTACCCAGCCGGGTAAAAACAATGAACGGGTGATGAAAGGGATAGAGTTTGCAGGAAGATGGAGAACAGCAGATTCAGGCGTAGTATTTGGAACTATCCTGTTCCCATATGTAACACATTCCGTACCACTCCTGTCTGAGTGGGTTTAGTGTACCCGGACAGGCCCCTCTCACTGTAGCATAAAGTCTCTGCCACAGACCCTCCTGAATTGACTTTAGGGAGACGCCTCTGCCACAGGCCCTCTCTGGTTGCAGTTACGAAGGTAATCCTCCTTAGGTGAATTACGCCTGGATCTCCTTCTTAATGTCGCCCAGGTACCGACTGACAGGTGATCAATCCTTCAGTGTCCGGCTACCTTGATCCCCGGTGGTTTGTCGAAACCCCTTTGGATCGCCAGCCTCTCATTGGCGTTTCTCAGACAGACTCCCCACCGAACAGCAATACCGCTTGGGATCCTCAAAGGTGGGAACCCACCTTTAAATTTAAATAGCACCGGTACTTCAAAGTAACAAGGCGCTACACAACCTTCAGGACAAAATGAATCAGCAGATTTACTCTGAGTTGACCTTTTATTTCATTAGACCTTTAATGAATGAACGAATCATGTCAAATTCATTCAGTATTTTCGCTATAATTTCTTTCGTATCAGTTGAAATTAGTAAACTTTTTCCCCGGACATTCAGATGCATCCAAATGTCCGAATTTTGATTTGTTACGAAAAAAAATTGCACATGTCTATTACAGAGGCATTGAAGCAGAGGAATATATACATTAAACCTTAAGAGAAACCCTGGGAATAGTACTTGGCTGGGAGGAGGCAGTTCCAGATACTGTAATCCTCAGTGACCCAGAGGACTCTGCTTCTCATGCCTCTGAAAACTTGCGGTGCATGGGCTCGCTTATTCATCAAAGCCTGTGAAAGGACCTGAGAATTTGTGGCTTCGAGGATAAGTATCATTATTGGTTGGCAAGCCTTCTTGACCACTGTTTCAAAGGGAAACTTTCGTAAATCAACCTGTCCTCACAGAGGGAGTAGAGGATGAAATATCTTGAGCACACCTTCAAGAGGAGTCTATGTAATGCCTTTCCAGACTCTGGTAGGTTACATTCTCATGGAAAGGCTAGTTTTGAGGCTTCTGTTGGTCAAAGGAGGAGCCGTAGAGAAGAAGGCCATCTCAGTGATGCATTTCAAACTTTTTTTAGTCCTTGGCGCTCAGGGCTGTCGGCTTTAACATCCCATTGGCAGCGCCTGTGTCAAGTGGTAGATTATCTAGGGGCGAAAACAGACATGGAAAGCTTTCCAGTAGATGATCCACCGTGTTTCTCGTTCATGAGAATAGACCACTGGCTAGAACTTTCCCAGTATGAAATTGAGTTGCTGGGCTGCTCTGCATCCAGCATGCTTTCCAAACGACATTCAGTGGTGCCAGAGGTTTTATGACAGATATCCACAGACTCCATTGAGTAGCTGATTTTTTTTAAATGAATAAGTCCTGGAATAGCAGCTGCTATCAAGCCCCTGATGCCGATGTTGCTGATCAAGTATTATTGGGATTGCAAATCTCTGCAAGACTGTCTAGGCAGCCTATCTTTGTGGGTGTTGATTTTATCTTGAAGTAATTATTTGGTAGAGGTTTCATGGGCCAAATTAACACCTGTTTGACAAGTGCATCATATTTCTATGTTTTACAGCAAGGCCAGTTCTTGCTTTCACCAAGAGTAGGTACCTACTAGAAGGTTACAGGGAAAAGGCACCAACAACACCCAAAGACCACTTTTTCTGCAACTGTGTGACAAATCTAAATTGTTTAGGATGAAACAATCCAATGGTGGTCCCAGAGGTGATCAAAGACTAGATCATCTTTGATCGCCTCTATGGCCTTAAAGGACTGGAGCAACTTCTTGATGTCACTTCCTGTCCAGGCTGGAAGTAAACAATTATTTTCCTTTAAAGCAAAAGATCGAAGACATATTTTTTTGATCTTTTGCTTTTAAATGTAAAGGAGAGATTTGGGATCTCTTTGACCCCTGATCTTTTTGACCCCTCATATTCCTTGTAATAGGAATAAAAGTGATTAAAAAAATTATAATAATTAAGGGACAGTGTAAAAATAAAAAGTAAAATAAATAAGAGAAAAAAATTGTTTAAAGCGCCCCCATTACACTGACCCCCTGAGACATACGCTGGCCCCCCTGACACCTACACTGACCACTATGAGACAGCAGGCTAAACGCACCAGGGTGAGAGCCAAAATAGGAGAGCCACTCCACTGCCCACCCTTTTACACAGAGCGAGCGGGGATCTCCCAGTGCCCAGCGTGGCTCCAGTGTCACTCCCGCCTCCTCCTGGACCCCGGGAACACCTATGATGGACGACACACGTCCCGCGTTTTCAGCATTGGACCAGTGAGACGTCCATCATAGGAGGCGGGACTTTTTGTACATCACTCAGCTGTGCTGGAGAAGCGGGAGATCGTTCCCTGTTGCCTGTGTAAATGCCTCGGGGTTAATAATGCATTTATCAATTTTGAGTCCTGGGCTTTTTGGGGGCACACTCAGGGCTCCAGCCCCCATCAGCCCCCCCCTCCAGACGCCACTGGGTCTTCACCTTAGTGTATAGTGCTTTCAATTGAGCAAATCTGGTACATTTTTTGTATCCATTCCCTCATACTCAGGGTTTTTGTTGTTCGCCAATATCTGGGTATCAAGCCCTTAGCTGCATTTAACAGGTGTGTGGTATCAAGGATCTCTTATATTGTGCTATAGAGTTAAAAGTTTTATGAAATAAACATCCCCAGGGTTCAGCCTGCAAGTATTCCCCTGTTATTTCCTGAATAACCTCGATAAACTCCCTTCAGAAGGTCTGTATCTTGGTACATTCCCACCATTGGTGTAAAAAAGTCCCTGGAGGGCCCTCCAACATAGAGGGGATGCGTCCGCCCCAAAGCTCTGAGCTCTCATAGGGGTCACATACCATTGAGCCATGAATTTGAAACTCATTTCTGTCGTCTTAACAACCCTTGAGATTGATGAGAACAAGCTATTTTTAATATTTTCCTCTTCTGGTGCCCATTTAGTCTTGCCCCTAGTTCTTTCTCCCACTTCCCAAGATAAGGTGGAAATTCAGGTTCTATTTCTTATACCTTATATATTTTGAAATGCTATGTTAAACACTAGACGGAGAACTTAACAATATTTATATTGCCTTGAGTCTATCTTTTCTGCATAGTGGCTGTGGTATCATTTGTGTGAAGTGTTGTATTTGTAAAAATCTCCATTTATCTGGTGACATACTATGCAAACCTGGGCTTCTGATTGCTTGATTCAGATCCGTGACGCAACATATGGAATCCAAAAATGTCAACAAGACAACCAACAATCTCTATAACACATCACCTTTAAACACATGTACAAAATGGGGGAGATAAAACTGGTGCGCATAGAATCTGGTGCAACTTGTTCAATTAAGCCTTGACAATAAAGCCTGGAAGCTGATTCGCTACTTTGCACAGCTGCGCCAGATTCTGTGTGCACTAGTTTTTGTAAATCTTCCCCTTAAGCCAACGACCATACATAGGTCGAATTCTGAACTAATTTTCTTTCGAATATTTTAAACTAAGAATTTGCGTTTAAACTTCGCACCATTAGTGGGCCGTGGCAACAGGCGATTTTTGTACAGCCATCGAATTTGAGTGATCAGGCATGTTGGAAATTTTTGGAAAAATTAATGCATTTCTAATCAATGATTGGAGAATTTAACGAGAAATATATTCGAAAAATAAATGCACAAAAACTGTAAACTGGGAAAGAAAAGAAGAGTACTGGCCACAAATTTTAGGCAGGTAAAGGACCTGGCCAGTTTTTGTGATTCGGCACTGGGTCGCTTTAACTGACAATTGCGAGGTCGTGCGACGTGGCTCCCAAACAAAATTGGCGTCCTTTTTTTCCCAAAAATAGAGCTTTCTTTTGGTGGTATTTGATCACCTCTACAGCTTTTATTTTTTGCGCTATAAACAAAAATAGAGCGACAATTTTGAAAAAAAAAGCAAAAACATTTTTGCCTCAGTTTAGGCCGATATTCTTCTACCTATTTTTGGTAAAAAAAATTTGCAATAAGCGTTTATCGATTGGTTTGCGCATAATTTATAGCATTTACAAAATAGGGGATATTTTTATTGCATTTTTATGATTTTTTTTTTTACTACTAATGGCGGCGTTCTGCGATTTTATTTTTTTCGTGACTGTGACATTATGGCGGACACATCGGACAATTTTGACACATTTTTGGGACCACTGTAATTTTCACTTAAAACTGCATTGTTTACTGTGAAAATGACAATTGCAGTTTGGGAGTTAATCACTAGGGGGCGCTGAAGGGGTTAAGTGTGACCTCATCTGTGTTTCTAACTGTAGGGGGGCGGGGCTGGACATGTGATGTCATTGATCGTGTTTCCCTATATTAGGGAACACGCGATCAATGACAGTGCCACAGTGAAGAACGGGGAAGCTGTGTTTACACACGGCTCTCCCCATTCTTCAGCTCCGGGGTCCGATCGCGGGACTCTAGTAGCCATCGGATCCGCGGGTCCTGCGGCCGCGGTCACGGAGATTCAGACTGAGTCACGGGCGCGTGCCCACGACCCATGGCTGGGCAATTAAAGAGCATGTACAGGTACGTGCTTGTGCCCAGCCATGCCCTTCGGCCGATGTATATCTGCAGGAGGCGGTCCTTAAGTGGTTAATTGAAATTACAAGCTTGGTTGGTCTAATTTAGAAATCAATGGTGGACATTCGGATCACAAAATGCAAAAAATTCGACCCATGTATGGCCTGCATTAGTGTCCATGTATGAAAAATGTGATATTTCCTCTTGCCGTATGAAAAATGTTGCAAAAGGACAATAAGTATATAACCTAAAATGCAATGTATTATTATGACAGTATTTCAACTGAATGGCCTTATGTGTCCTACATCTTTATATATGTAGCACTACCCCCAGAGGAGCTGCTGGTTTAGATTTGGGCCTGCCGTTACCTCTCTTTTCACCACGTTCATCTTAGGGATCCTCCTTGAAGAGTTATTCACAAATTTCTGCACTGACACTCTTTTTCTTCAAGATTTTATTAAACAAACTCAGACAGAGAAAAAGGGGGGAGAGTGGGAATAGTAGCTGAAGCTAGACCCAACATAACCCACTCAATTGGTTTGAGGGAACCATCTTGGTACTGATAAAATACAATAGGCAAAATAATATAGACAAATTTATTTAAATATAAAATTGCACCCTCCCTTCCCCATATTGATGCTTCAGCCCACTGTCCCTTTCCTGTTCAACTGCCCTACGCCACTAGGATTTCCCTCCACCATGGCCTGGCAATATCTCCTACAAACCTTTACTGGGGTAAGCTTGTGATCCCATCTTGACACCTTTCTGGGCATTCTACTTCCCTTCTCCCTCCCCCCCCCTTTTTTCCTCTCCCTCCCTTTTTTCCTTCCCCCCCTTCCTCTTGCCCCCGCACTTGCTTTCATTCTATGTCCTTGTTTCCTTCCTCGCTGTCCCCCCTCCCCCCTTCCCTACCCCCCCTTTTTCTCTCTTCCTGTTCCCCTCCCCCGTTTTCCCTCCCCCATACCCTGCCTTGACTTGGTCCCTTCAAGTCATGCGTATTCGAGATATGGCATACATTATATCTCCTTATACATGGTTAGTATCACACAACCATATCTTTGTTTCCATCCAGATCTCCACGGTTCATTATCCCCTTGTCAGTCGCCGGGGGAATTCCCCCAGTTGCCTGATTCCGCACTAACAATTGTCTCATCGGGTACGCTTATATATTATATCACGGGTACGTTCTTGGATCCAGAGGACAAACCGTTTCCACACTGGATTCAGCAACCTCCGGATATGCCTAGCAACCGGTGCGAAGCTCGTTCAAAAGTCTCTGCCACAGACTTGATGTGTGCAATCGAGACGTTGCGCAGTCCTCTGCCACAGGACCGTGTAACCACACACACACTTTGCAAAGTTCCAAAGACACAGCTACACAGTACCAGGATCTTTCAGCCAGCCGGCAGCACTGTGAGGTAGATTGGCCAGGGCGTGTCCTCCAATTGAGTCCCAAATTGTTCGGCCCCTTCCCGCAGGAAAGACAACACAGGACCACCCCTGGACCAGTAGGCCCCCAGAAACTCCTGGGCCTACTTCACTAAACAGAGCCTTGGGCCAGCAGGCCGGAAGGCTGAAAAACTGCTAACACATCCCTGAGGCCAGGAGGGCCATCAGGTGAGGATTGGAAGACCCCGCCAGAACAGTGTCCGTCTCTTAAGTACCCTGTCCCAGAATGCACAGCGGCGGGGTTCACGCTCACTGGGCTGCTTCTGGGAAAATAATACTCAATACACCCAGCCCGCTGCATTTCCAACCTTGACCCGTGGTGACAGCGACACCTACAGTCAAGTGGAAAATGTGCAACGCAGCTGAACTGGAACAGAAAGCAATAATTTTACATAATCATTCCGACCTAAACTACAGATAACTAAATTTACAAATGGCGCCTATCCAACAGGAGCAGGGCGCTACATATACATGTACTCTATGATCCTAGACACAGTATACTGCATATACTACACCCTCCTCCTTAAATACTTTTTTGGAACCCTTTGAAACCATGCTGTAGCAAATAAAAATAAAAAAAATATTTGCTGATTCAAATTGGACCTTTCCATTAGAGATTTTGTTTGGGATATTTTTGACCTCATACTATAGATCAGGGGTCTTCAAAACTTTTTAAACAAAGGGCTAGTTTACTGTCCTTCAGGCTCTAGGATTGCCAGACTGTGACCATTGTGAGTAAAAAATGTCCAGATGGCATTAGCGGGAGTAAACACTGGCCACAGGAGGAATAGTGCTCCCTTGTTGGTTTTAGCAGGAGGAATTGTGCCCCGTGGTTGGTATCAATGGGAGGAATAGTGCCCCATTGACAGTGTCAGTGGGAGGAATAGTGCTCCATCATTGGTCTTAGCAGGAGGAACAGTGCCCCATCATTGGTCTTAGCAGGAGGAATAGTGCTCCATCATTGGTCTTTGCAGAAGGAATAGTGCCCTGTCATTGGTCTTAGCAGGTAATATAGTGCCCCCTCATTTGTCTAAGGCCCCTTTAACACACTGGAGCGGGGGGCGCGTTGGCGGTAAAGTCTTGCGTTGCTATTCGCCCACTAGCGTGCGACAAAGTGTTAAAAACCACCGCAAAGTGCAGAGGCACATTGCCGGAACTATAGCCGCAGTGTCCCGTTGATTTCAATGCGCAGGAGCTGTATACACAAAGATGCGGCTTGCAGGACTTTTTTTACTGTCCTGCTAGCGCACCGCTCCAGTGTGAAAGCCCTCGGGGATTTCACACTGGAGAGTCAGCAGCAGCTGTTTAGGGTTGGTTTGCAGGCACTATTTTTAGTGCAATAGCGCTGTTGTGTTTTTTTTGGCCATTTTTACCCGCACCGTATTTGTTTTGAATTATTTTTAATGAAGATATTTTTGAATACAAGTCAATCAATATGACATAGTCTATAATATGAAACTGATTAACGGAGACGTATGATCATACAAAATAGCTACATTTATTGGTTGACAAAAATATATTTACATGAAATTAAAATACCAATTGCGTTACATGAACGACTTAAAAATCAATAAAAATACCCCTAAAATGGGCATTTAGTACACTTGACAATTGTGCCATGATAAATTCTCAATGTGGTTTCAATAACTTTGTGTAAATGACAATGAAACAGAACTTGTATGTCCAACCGTTACTATACTGCAGGTAAGTAAGTGGTTAACAATGTGAAATATATCGGATGTTTGTTTTATCAATAAAATTGGAACTATGTAAAAAGAAAAATATAATGAAAAATTTCCTCTTTAGAAAAAAATCTACCAGTTATTGATTAATGAGAATAAATCATAATGGCAAGCTATTCAATACTTCAATAATTTAGGGAATAACAATAGATTCAAGATAAAAATCAAAAATTACATAATCACCCATTCCAAAATGGCTATTTCCTACTTGTAAATGACCAGAGTTAAATGGGTGCAGTGGTTTTCTATGGACAAGGATATGTCCTCATGCATGGTGCTAGTGTGCCCCTCCCCATTGAAGTCAGTCCTGAGTCATCCCTACATGGGTTCTCCTTCCTCCTTCAGTCATTGATTCCCTTCAGTCATTCATCCATTCATCCTCTCATCTAATTTTGTTCCACTCATGTACCCCTCTGGACAATAAGACTATAAAGTTATACTAAGTTCTGCCCAACCGGTATGTGTCCTTATGGCATAGGTTGGTTGCAGAAATGGGAGTTACAAAGTGTTTGGTTTCTATTGGGTGACAACTTAACGATTAACTGTTCTCTGGACTTTGAGATCCTCAAGTAATATCACTTTCAACCACCAGGTGTCTCACCTTGTGAGATTATCTGTTTACGTTAATATTTATATTATGCTGGGGCAACTATTTATATACATATATCTATATATATATATATATCTATATATATATATATAGATATATATACTGTATATATATATATATATATATATATATATATATATGTAGCGCCCCCTTACTTTCTGTAAGCGTTACACTAAAGTTAGTGGGGAATGGGAGAGTTACGCAGCTCCCATTCACAATTTGTCAAATTTCGGGCTGCTGTCATTTCAGAACTGTCCTGTAGGTTGGTCTGCGCTCCAGGGGTGGCAGCTGGCGCTAGAGGGGTTCTGGCAGACTAGTTTTCCTCAGCAGCCAATCAGAGGGGTTGATTCCCTCGCTAGGGCATGCTGGGGGAGGCTATATCTGGGGCAGCCACCTTGGACCCGGGCGGTCTTCTTTTTTTTTTTTTTCTGCTGGGTCCAAGTTCCAGGTGCGGCATCCACCTTTAGGATCCATGGACCTTGCAGCCGTGGCCTACCTGGCCGAAGTTGCGCACCATGCAGAGCTTCACCCTGACATAGAGAGGGGTCCTAGTAGCTGCTGGGTCCCAAATCTTTCTTAAAAGGATCCCAAGCTGAGAGCTGTGTGGTGGGGGATCGGCTTGAGGAGAACCCAGAGGCAGGTGATCCAATAGGGCTTGAACGAACCATCGGGGATCTGGTGACCGGGAGATTGACAGGTACACTTCAACTGTCAACCGGTGACCCTGACTAAATTTACTGGGAGGACTCGCTTATTCCGGATCATGCTCATTCAAGTACTAGGCCTGTGGCAGAGGCCCGAGGCAGATCTGTGGCAGAGGTCTGGTCCTCCAGCATTTGCAAGTGACGCCTCGGCTGCCAGGCCTGTGGCAGAGGTCTGTCCGGGGGCACTTTACCCACTCTGACTGGAGTGGCGACGAACTGAGCTCATCATTGCTGAGAGTAGGATTGCTCTCTCTTCTTCATATCCAAGGCCTGATACTCAAGTTCTCTCTCTGCTTATCAACCTTTTCCTGTCCTGTACCATGTTGATGAAGGCCATGTTGGGCCTTGGAATAAAGCATTGAAGAAAACCCAACTAAAGACTGGACATTCACTCTCTTCTTCTCAACTCACAAGTATCACCCCTAGACACCTGCAAGGTAACTCAACACGCTGATCCCACTTATAATCAGCGGCTCCTCCGGGGGTAGCTCTACATACATATATATATATATATATATATATATATATATATATATATATATATATATATATATTGAACATGAACATTCTGGTAACTTTATATTTCATAAAATACAATTAGTATACTTTTGATTCCTACATAACATGCTTCTATATTCCTGTATAAATGGATATCTTTGAAAACATTTTTTTCTAAACATGCACAAATTATGTCACTCAATCTACGCAAAAATAATTAATAATGTGGATACATGAATAATTTTGATATGTGTTTGATGAATATGTGTTCCTCTAAGTACAGATTAATTCATATACTTTTATGATCACAATTTGACATCTTTTATAATGTTTGTTAGCTTCTATAACACTTCTATTTAAACTCATATTCATATATATATATATTTATATATTTATTTCTTCTAACAAAGGGCCAGATTCAGATACAATTACATTGGCGCACAGTATCAGAGATACACTACGCCGCCGTATTTTACCAGGCTATACGCCGAATTTTGGTAGATTTTGTCCCTTACGGTACGGCGGCGTAGTGTATTTCTCGCCGTGTAATCGAAATACGCGATTAGGGGGCGTGAAGCATTTAAATTAGGCGCGTCCCCGTGGCGATCGAACTGCGCATGCTCCGTTCAGAAATTTCCCTCCGCGCATTGCGCGAAATAACGTTGTTCTGTCATTCGTTGTTTGAGTAGCGTCGTTTACGGAGATTCTTATTCCCGGACGAGTTATGTAAAAAATAAAAAAAGACGTTGACATTCGACGCGGGAACGACGGCCATACTTAACATGGGCTGTCTAATATTAGACCAGCAAAAAGCTGGTATAGTTTTACGCAGCAAAAAGATGACTAAAGATGCCGTAAGAGATTGCGATTGACGTTCGTAATTTAGTGGATCGTCGGCAAAAGCTCATTTGCATACCCTGACGCGGAAAACGACGGGAACTCCACCCAGCGGCCGCAAATTTATTGCAGCGTAGATCCGAAGGCGTACGAACACGTAAGCCAGTCGGATTAAAGCCCGCAGCCGTATTTTCATGGTTTGAGGTTTCAGAGTAGTGAAAAAACGCGTGTAATTTGAAAGTACTCCAGTCTAACGCGAGTTAGACAGGAGTAAGGGCTCTGTGAATCTGGCCCAAAGTCTCTAAGGCCTCGTACACATGAGGCAATCTATTTGTTCAAATTGGTCGGACCGACCGATTTGAACAAATCTGTCTGATAGGATTTTGGTTTGCTCGCGTGTACACACGAGCAAACCAAAATCCCCGCCAGCAGACGGCGCGCTGACGTGTCGGTGACGTGGCGGTGACGTTGACGCCGCCACGTCACCGCACCAGGAAGTAAAACACTTCCGCGCCTGCGCCGAATCCATTCGGCGGCGGTGCGGGACGACATGTCTGCTGGTAAGTGTACTAACCAGCAGACATGTCGGGCGGACGGATTCCCACCCGATAGATTTCAAAGCATGCTTTGAAATCTGTCGGGTGGCCAAATCCGTCGGCTCGCCCGTACACACGATCGAATCTGTCTGCTGGGACGGTCTAGCAGACCGTTTCCAGCAGACAGATTTGATCGTGTGTACGAGGCCTCAATCAACAGATGCTATAGTCATATTTTTCCCTCTGACCTAAGATGTCATTGATAATCCTTAACATTATTTTTCATTTATTCCACGTCAACATATAGGGCCAGATTCAGGTAGATGGGCGCTTCTTTACTTTGGAGTAACGTTTCTCATTTACGTTACTCCGCCGACACTTTCGGCGCAAGTACTGTTATTCACATAGCACTTGCTCCTAAACTTGCGCCAGAGTAACGATAATGCGCTGGCGTAACCCGACACAAGTGGAAGTGGGTGTGATCATATGTAAATGATGGGCGGAGCCCAGCGCAGAGGCTTACGTTCAGCGCATCATCCACGGAGCATGCGCAGTGAGGGAGGCTCCACTCGCCCCCTTGTGCTCACAACTTCCGTCGGCACCACTTCACGGGAAACGTCAGCGCAATGCGTTCCGTTGGGCGTTTAAATGCGCCCGTAGATGCGCCATTCCGGCACTAAAGTATATCCTGTTCCCCCTCCCCGCAGTGAAGTTACTTTTGTTCTGTGATGGCTGCTCCCGTTCCCCGCAAACACACAGGAGAAAGCTGAACTTTAATGGCCAGGAGCTGTCAGCCGTCATCTCGGCTATGGAGACCTATGATGTTTTCCTCCATGGCTGTAAAATTTGACAGACAAGCATGGACAGAGGTGTTGTCCTGCAAGTGGGGGTGCTCAGCTAGCTCTTATCGTCGGTAACGCTGCTGTAGCTGCTCTCCTGCTGACCTGTGGCCGTCTGGAGTAAAGATAAAGCAGCTATTTGTAGAAATAACTTTGCGTCGGACGGACGAGATACGCGCGGCGCATGTAGCCAGCATATGGTGCTAATCCGTTCGCGAATCGGGAAATATCCCTCATTTGCATATTTGCAGGGGAAATCAATAGGCGCGACTGATGCGCCAAGCGAAATTATGCGCTGACGATACTCTGGCGTCGGAAAGTTAAGCCGATCGGAAATGGCCCGTTTTCTGTCGCATCTAGTTTGGTGGGTACGGGCACATAGAAACGACGGCGCATCTTCACAGTTACGCGGCGCATATCTAAATACTCCAGCACAAGTCTTGCTGAATCTGGCCCATATTCTTACTTTTAATATCATGTGTATTTATAATGCAAGTCAAATTTATACATGACTTAGTTTGTGAAGATCGGACTTTAGACTGTCTCTTAACCACTTTAGCCCCGGACCATATTGCTGTCCAAAGACCAGAGCACTTTTTGTGATTCGGCACTGCGTCGCTTTAACTGACAATTGCACGGTCGAGCGACGTGGCTCCCAAACAAAATTGACATCCTTTTTTCCCCACAAATAGAGCTTTCTTTTGGTGGTATTTGATCATCTCTGCGGTTTTTATTTTTTGCGCTATAAACAAAAATAGAGTGACTATTTTGAAAAAAATGCAATATTTTTTACTTTTTGCTATAATAAATATCCCCCAAAAATATATAAAAAAACATTTTTTTTCCTCAGTTTAGGCCGATACGTATTCTTCTACATATTTTTCGTAAAAAAAAAAAAAATCACAATTAGCGTTTATTGATTGGTTAGCGCCAAATTTATAGCGTTTACAAAAAAGGGGGTAGTTTTATGGCATTTTTATTAATATTTTTTTTTTACTAGTAATGGCGGCGATCAGCGTTTTTTTTTCAGTACTGCGATATTATGGCGGACACTTCGGACACTTTTGACACATTTTTGGTACCATTGGCATTTTTATAGCGATCAATGCTATAAAAATGCATTGGATTACTATAAAAATGCCATTGGCAGTGAAGGGGTTAACACTAGGGGGCAGGGAAGGGGTTAAGTGTGTTCCTATTTGTGTTCTAACTGTATGGGGGGGGGGGGTGGCCTTACTAAGGGAAATCACTGATCTTCTGTTCATACATTGTATGAACAGAAAATCAGCGTTTCCCCCGCTGACAGGAACGAGAGGTATGTGTTTACACACATACCTCCCGTTCCCCGCTCTTTAACGATCTATCGCGGGTGCCCGGCGGCACGCCCCCTAGTGGCCAAAAAAGAGAGGACGTAGAGCTACGTGCTCCTGCGAGTCAGTGCCACCGTCCCTCAGTAATATGACTGCGGGCGGTCGGCAAGCAGTTAATGAAGACAGTATAATAGTCCAGCTGTGTACACAAATTCTTCTCAGGGACTCTTCTTGGTCAACACCATCCATTGTTTTTAGGACAGCTAGAGTCAACATTAGTGTCCACTAAAACCACCCCACAATGGGTATATCTCTTAGGCCGCGTACACACGATCAAACTTGTCTGCTGAAACTGGTCCGCAGACCAGTTTTAGCGGACATATCCGACCGTGTGTACGGGCTAGCAGACAGGTTTTTTCACCAGACAAGTTTTGAAGCATGCTTTAAAACTTGTCTGCTGGAAACCCGTCTGTCCGACATGTCTGCTGGCTAGTACGCTTAACCAGCGGACATAAATCCCCTGCATGCGCCGAATGGATTCGAAGCATGCGTGGAATTATTTCACTTCCTGGTTCGGTGACGTGGCCACGTCACCGCGCTGTCCGTCCGCTGGGATTTTCGTTTGATCGTGTGTACACACATCAGACCAAAATCTACAGGAGACATATCCGATATAATCGGTCTGTCAGACCGTTTTCATCAGTTAAATCTCCTCGTGTGTACGTGGCCTTTCACTTGAAACCAGTTCAGACTTCTTGTTTGGTGAGAAAGCTAATATCATTGTTCTTGATTCAACACAAGGTTCGTAAAAGTAAAAAAAAATGACTAATGTATTGAAGGCTTTGCAAAGCCTGTGACATCATCTGTTTTGTTTTGAAAGGTTTCCATTTGCAATAGTTCACTTTAATTTTGAGGCCTACTGGACTTGCATATTTCTGCCAGTAAATATTAAATTATTATTGTGATTTTTTTTTCATAACCCACGACAGCGCCTGCAAAACAACCCAGTGTGAAAGGGGTCTAAGCAGGAGGACTAGTGACCAATTCATGGTGTCAGTGGGGGGAATAGTGTCCCATTAATGGTGTCAGTGGGAGGAATAGTGCTTCCTCATTGGTGTCTGTCGGAGGAATAGTGTCCCAAAGGCCATATAAAGGGAAGCAAAGGGCCATGTCTGGCCCCCAGGCCACAGCTTGGAGACCATTGCTATGTATCAGGGGTCTCCAAACTTTCTAAACAAGGGGCCAGTTTACGGTAGGAGGGCTGGATTGTGGCCATTGGGAGTAGAAAAGGTCACGACATCAGTAAAAACAAATGATGCCCCATTGTTCGTTTCAGTGAGGGTAATTGTTCCCCATTATTGTTGTAAGTGGGAGGAATTGTGACCCATTGTTGATGTCATTGTGCTCCATTGCGCTGATATTATTGAGAGGAATTGTGCCCCATCATTGATATCATTGGGCCCCATCAATCATGTCATTAGGAAGAATTGTGCTCCATTGTTGGTGTCCGTGGGAGGAATTATGCCTCATCGTTGGTATCAGCTGGAGGAATGGTGCCCCAAGAGCCAGAAAAAGGGAAGCAAAGGGCCATATCTGGCCCCCAGGCCACAGATTGAAGACCATTGCTATAGATGATGGGGTTCAAGATCTTCGGCACTGGCATGTAGAAATTGGACACAGTTTTGCCTTTTCCTGGGGAATAAACAGACTTGGGTCTGAGATACACACACACAGACACATGATGGTCCTTGTAGTAGAGACTCACCACAGTCAAAAAGAGAAAGCTTTGCGTCTTCCCTGTGAGGAACAGATTTTTCGGATGCTGAAGATGACTTGGATGTATGAAATTAGAGCCATACAGTAAGAACACTTCATGATGATACCTGCTCTAAGATACACCACTTTCTCATGTGAATGGCAGCATGGTTAACATGCAATGGAACACATAAATTTAAACAAGGTTCATAATCATAATGGATGTGTCAGTGTATATGATTTAAAGTGCTTGTAAACCTTCGTGTTTTTTCACCTTAATGCATCCTATGCATTAAGGTGAAAAAACACCTTGCAGTCACCGGCCCCCCAAGCCCCCATTGAATCTCCGTGGGCACGATGCCGCATTGCTTTCCCCCAGGTCCTGTCGGCTTTTCATTGAATGATTGATAGCAGCGCAGCCATTGACTTCCACTGCTGTCAATCAAATCCAATCACGCGGCCGCCGGGGGCAGGGCCGAGTCATACAATTGGGGTCTAAGGAAGCCGATTGTATGGCACAGGAGCGCTCCCGCAATGTAACCCCCTCTGGTTAGCTCTTGCGGGCAGGAGCCGCGAGAGCTGCCGTGGGACCCCAGGAAAGGAGGATCGGGGCCACTCTGTGCTAAATGAACTGCACAGTGGAGGTATGATGAAGTATATGTTTGTTTTTTAAACCACTTGACATTCCGCTCATAGTCATATAACATCCACAGATGGGATCTCCCATCCTGGGTGGACGTCATATGACGTCCTGGGCTTCCAGGTCATCTTCCCGGTCAGGCACCCGCGATTGCCCGCAATCACGGCAGGACCGTGGATCTGTGTGTGTAAGAACACACATCGGTAAAGAGACCGATGTGTGCTCCCAGGACATAGGAACACAAATCGGTCTCCTCCCCTTATGAATCCCCTCCCCCTACAGTTAGAAACACTCACTCGGGAACATATTTAACCCCTTCAGCACCCTTCCCTGACAGTCACATTTACACAGTTGTTTTATAGCACTATTTGCTGTATAGATGCAAATGGTCCTAGAAACATGTCAAAAGTGTCCGATGTGTCCGTCCCAATGTCACAGTCACAATAAAAATCGCAGATCGCCGTCATTACTAGTAAAAAATGTTTTTAAAAATGCAATAAATGTATCCACTATTTTGTAGATGCTAAAACTTTTGCGCAAACCAATCAATATATGCTTATTGCGTGTTTTTTTTTCCCAAAAATATGTAGAAGAATACGTATCGGCCTAAACTGTGGAATTTTTTTTATAGATTTTTTTTTTGGGGATATTTATTATAGCAAAAAGTAAAAAATATAGTTTTTTTTTCAAAATTGTTGCTCTATTTTTGTTTATAACGCAAAAAATAAAAACCATAGAGGTGATCAGATACCACCAAAAGAAAGCTCTATTTGTAGGGAAAAAATACGTCAATTTTGTTTGGAAGCCACGTCGCACTACCGCGCAATTGTCAGTTAAAACGACGCAGTGCTGAATCTCAAAAAGTGCTCTGGTAAGGAAGGGGGTAAATTCTTCCGGGGCTAAAGCGGTTAAATAATAGCGGAACCTTTACAACCCCCTTTAAGCATAATATTGTCTCTAGAAATGCTTTTAATCTTAAAGGAACACTAAAGTCAGAAATGTTTTTGTTTAAAAATAACAAACATGTTATACTTACCTCCACTGTGCAGCTCGTTTTGCACAGAGTGTCCCCGAATCCTGTCTTCTGGGGTCCCTTGGCGGCTGTCTCAGCCCCTCCTGGCAAAAGCTTTCTACCATCATGCGTGCGAGCTCCCATGGTGGAAAGCTTTTGCAAACGCGCTCCCGTGATACAGCGGCGGCCATCGCCACCGACTGTATCACTCGGCCCCGCCCCCCGGCGCGCCGCGTCATGCGCTGTGATTGACAGCAGCACCAGCCAATGCTATCAATCCGACCAGCCTAGCCAATCAACGGCCAGGCTGGGAAACGAACAGAACGACAAGCACGTGCACCGGACTTTAGAGGGGTGAGGTAAGGGGTGAGGTAAGTAAAATGGGGGCTCGGGGGGGGGGGTCGGTGATGTCAGATGTTTTTTTACCTTAATGCATAGGATGCATTAAGGTAAAAAAAAACTTTTACCTTTACAACCCCTTTAATAATCAAGAATTGCAAATTTTGCTTTACAGAATTTTATTTCTTTATTTCTTATGTGTGTTTTCTTTTAACTGTGTTTTTGACATCCTTGTTCCTCACACTGTAGACCAAGGGGTTAAGCATTGGTGTCACTACAGTATAGATAATGGACAGAGTTTTGTCTATTTCAGGAGAGTATGTAGAGCGGGGTCTCAGATACATAAACAGGAGGGTCCCGTAATAAAGAACCACCACAGTGAGGTGGGAAGCACATGTAGAGAAAGCTTTTTGTCTTCCTTGTGAGGAACGGATCCTCAGGATGGTGGAAATTATTTGGATATAAGAGATAAGAGTCAAACAAAAAGAAGGCATGCCAAGGATCCCTGTGCTGATGTACATGACTATCTCATTAAGTAAAGTGTCTCGACAGGATAATTGAAGTAAAGGCTGTATCTCACAGAAGAAGTGGTTGATGTGGCGGGACTTGCAGTAGGATATTTGAAAGGTAAGGGCAACATGGAGGGCGGAGTTTAGGATGCTAACACCCCATGATCCTGTTGCTAAACTGGTGCAGAGTGTCTTGTTCATGATGGTGTTGTAGTGCAATGGTCTACAGATGGCGGCAAACCTGTCATAAGCCATGACGGCCAGTATAAAACACTCTGTTGTTCCAAAGACCATACTGAAATACATCTGTAATGCACATCCCAAAAAGGAAATTCTTTTGTCTATGGCCAGCGTGTTTACAAGAATTTTGGGAACAATGGAAGATGAAAAAAAAATATCGACAATGGAGAGATTACTCAAGAAGAAGTACATGGGGGTCTGTAGCTTTCGGTTAATCCTCACTACAATGATCAGTAGGAGATTTCCTGACAATGTGATTATGTACATCAGAAGGAACACAAGGAAATAGATGACCTGGAGGTACGGGACATTAGATAGTCCGAGGAGGATGAACCCTTCTGAAGATGTTTGATTGATTTCTTCCATATTATTGAGGTCATATGTTGTCTCGACCATTTGGGTGAGCGGATCTCTTTATTATATTATATTATGTGCTGTGTTATTATGTTATTATGTTCTGCATTGATTGTATTATACTACATTTATACTGTATCTTGCTGTACAATTTGTTTATTAGACAACTCCTCCTGAAGAAGCGCACTCTGAGGAAAGACGTGTCTATAGTCCACTTCGTTAGTGGTTATTTTATTCAAATTTGTATGTCTCTGTATGTTATTACTTTTTATATGTATTAAACAAATGTTTTACTGAAAAAATATTGTTTTGTATCAGTACCAAAATAGTCCATTAGAATTCTCTAGGGTGGGTGTTGGGTCAGCCTCAGCAATTGCCCTCACTTTTATCATTGAAAGTGAATGAAAACCCCAAATTTTGTGTTGGCCCCAAAAAGTAATAGAGGGCAAATCTTCCAACGAGAACACTAGTTCTGGTGACCTGGTCCCCAAGGAATTCCCTTAATTTCCAGGGATTTCCTCTCACTTCCTGTTTGGCTACCAGGAAAATCTCAGCAATGGGACACAGATGGCAAAAAAAAAAAAAAATTGCCAGGCGTTATAACCTTTCCTTGCTCTATTCACAGTGAGTTGGCCCCAGAAAAGTAATAGAGGGTAAATCTTCCAATGAGAACACTAGTTCTGGTGACCTGGTGGTCTCCAAGGAATTCCCTTAATTTTCAGGGATTTCCTCTTACTTCCTGTTTGGCTAACAGGAAAATCTCCACAATGGGACACAGATGGCAATTTTTTTTTTTAACGGGTGTTATAACCTTTCCTTGCTCTATCCACAGTGAGTTGGCCCCCAGAAGAGTAATAGAGGGTAAATCTTCCAATGAGAACACTAGTTCTGGTGACCTGGTCCCCAAGGAATTCCCTTAATTTCCAGGGATTTCCTCTCACTTTCTGTTTGGCTAACAGGAAAATCTCTGCAATGGGACACAGATGGCAATTTTTTTTACCAGGCGTTATAACCTTTCCTTGCTCCTATCCACAGTGAGTTGGCCCCAGAAAAGTAATAGAGGGGAAATCTTCCAAGAAGGACACTAGTTCTGGTGATCTGGGGGTCCCCAATGAATTCCCTTAAATGTAAGGGATTTTCTCTCACTTCCTGTTTGGCTAACAGGAAAATCTCCGCAATGGGACACAGATGGCATTTTTTTTTTTTTTACCGGGTGTTATAACCTTTTCTTGCTCTATCCACAGTGAGTTGGCCCCAGAAAAGCAATAGAGGGTAAATCTTCCAATGAGAACACTAGTTCTGGTGACCTGGTGGTCCCCATGGAATTCCCTTAATTTCCAGGGATTTCCTCTTACTTCCTGTTTGGCTAACAGGAAAATCTCCGCAATGGGACACAGATGGGAAAACACATTTTTTGCCGGTGTTATAACTTTAGTTCTACCTTAATATCCTTGTTAGGTTATTTGCTATTTGTGTACGAATTGGGAAATTTCCCTTTACCTCCTGTCCCAGGGACACAAATAGAGGTTAAAGTAATTTTTTCCTAGTGAAGGGATTTTTCCTCTTAGTCAGTTGTCCCCGACACAGGTGTACTCATTGGAATATTCCCCCCTACCGTCAGATCTAGGGACAACTCTAACATTTTGGATTTCACTTTACTTTTGTCTCAACTACAATGGTCAAGCAGAATGGTAAGGACACGTCCGGCAATACAATTTTGACAAAAGGTCTAACTCTTCCCCAGGTCATCCAAAATAAAACAAAAAAAAAAAGTCTAATAATACACCTTAATTGTTTGTTTTACATAAGTCAGTCAAAATTTTTACATCCTCGCACCCATGGCAGCACTAAACTATTTTATTGCCCCTGTTTGTGCAGTTAGTGTACTGCTTTCCCCTAAAATTGGCCCAGAAAGGTCAAATCTGAGATATTTCATACACTGTCCATTGATGGAATGAAAATATTATACGGTTGTAGGTACCTGGGGTGCCAAGACACAATATTTTTAATTTCTTTTGGAGGGGTTCAAGTGTTCCCACACAGCTTTTTTTGTATTCCAGCTGCAACTTTCCAACATTCTCAATTACATAAAAAAATTATACAAAATGAAGTAGAAAGAGTGAGAATTCCTCATAATGGGCGCAGGAGGCACGAAGACCTAGAAACCTAATAAAATGATAACTTAACACAATCTTTTGATGTTAATCTTCATAAGACACGACTTTCCTCTTGAAGAATGAGAATCCAGATGTTGGTCAAATGTTTTCAAATGTATCTTGATTTGACCATTGAAAGGCACAAAGCAAATGTACTTTATAACTGTGGTAAATCTTTTGGTGAAAAAAATAAAAAGTTTCCTTTAACAATGTCAGATGGAAAAATAATATTGTATTAATATATAATATTTATTTTTAAAATTAAATTGTATTTATTTTGTGCCTTACCTTCCTTTACAAATGCAAAGGAAGATACAGAATTGTGCAATTTATTTTTCTAAATTGATAATAAAAAAATTGAATATTTGAATTGAATTATTTTGATTCTTTTGAAATTCCACATCTTTGAGCATGTAACAAAAAATGTAATTACAGTGGTTGGAAATAACAGGGACAATGTTTTAGGGGCAGAGAAGACAGGGGTACGGAAGATGCTGTTTTATATAGGATTTGGCAAAGACATTTTGGTCCCTCGGGTTGTTCTGGAGACTGAAAATTGTTTTATTTAGCTGCTCCCAGTTGGATGGCTTCTGGGCTTTTGGTTTCTGCTTCCTAATAAGTGTTTTAAATAAAATATTACAATAATATTACAATAAATATAACATCATAAATAAAATTAATAAAAATACATATTTTTTTATAACATTTATAATTTTAAAGTAATATTGCAAAGAAAATATAAATCTAAACGTTACATTTTTTTTTTTTTTTTTATTTGTTTATATCTAAACTGCAGACATCAAGGAATGTAAATAGGCATGACATTTATTTTATTTTTTCTAAAAATATCATCCCATTTTTTAATTCTTTATCCTTTTCAATTATTTGAAAAACAAAAAATGTCTCCAGCTAAGCTGTCTACTAGAGAGGCATTATACAGGAGCTCACTTAGGGAAAGGACTAAGAAAAGCAATCTCCATACACTTATTGTCACCCATTGCATGGTAAGTACATACTGTTTAATGTAGGTGTGGTTGAAAGATGAGGGCAAGTTTGGAGCTGCCCTGCTCTCTTATGGGGGTTTCTGTGCACTTTGGTCATAGACTTTCTCTACTACCCTATGACCTTTCAGTAGGCAGGGCTTTGAGTCCTGCGTGAACGCGTGGGAACGGCATCCCTGCACTTTTTTCACAGCAGGAACGCCATTCCCTTTCCAGGACTAGAGCAGCCGTGAACAACCGAGCATCCCAAGCCAATCCTTCACTAAGCAGCGATTCCCAGCATTGCCGCATAGTAAAGGACTCGACTCGAGTCACTTTCAGCAGGCGAACTGAGCCGAGCAGACTCGGAGCTCCTGCTCCAGGCTCTGACCTCGCCTGCCACCTGTGCTTCAGTACGCGGCCAGTTTCCCAGCAGACACTGTGTTCAGTATTCCGCCTATCACAAACCTTCTCTTGTCCGAGGATGAAAGAACATCCGTGATTGGCGGGACACTGAACACAGTGTCTGCTGGGAAACTTAAATTAACGCTACATTAAAATAAAATAAAAAATAAATAAAAAAATAAAAAAATGAATGCCTGTAGCACAGCCTGTCAAGAATTTCGGGTATACTGCAATGGGCACAGTGAGGCTGTAATGGGCACAGTGAGGTTATAATGGGCACAATGAGGATGAGCACAGTGAGGTAATAGGCAAAGTGAGGTTGTAATGGACACAGTGAGGATGGGCACAGTGAGGTTGCAATGGGCACAGTGAAGCGTGCAAATGGGCACAGTGAGGCGTGCAAATGGGCATTGTTGACCATCTTTTCCGCTTACAATAGCTGCTGCATTCTAACCCTAGGCTTATACTCGAGTCAATACAATTTCCAATTTTTGTGGTAAAATTGGGTGCCTCGGCTTATACTTGGGTCGGCTTATACTTGAGTATATACGGTACAAAAAGTTAAATTAAATGGTCCGCTCCAAGCCTCTGCATCCTGTAATCTTTCCCAACGTGGCCAGGCTCCACAAGATTTAAGGGTCATCTCCCCACCTTCTGGGTCATCCTTAAAACAGGGATTGGAAGAGATCCCTTGAATATTCAAGCCATGATCTCTGCCCCTCTGCCCACTAAGTTCTAGAAACTTCAGGGAGCTTCTAGAATTTAAAGAGAATCAGCCTGCAGAGCCTGCCAGCTAACTGAACAATAAACAAAAAAACCTGGGGAAATGCAGAGGGAAAAACCAAGCCTACTTTCCGACCAGCTCGCAGAACAACCAATAAAATTGTCTAACAGTATG
The DNA here is from genome assembly GCA_029574335.1 of Rana kukunoris. NCBI lineage: Eukaryota > Metazoa > Chordata > Amphibia > Anura > Ranidae > Rana > Rana kukunoris. The sequence goes on along the minus strand of CM056059.1, from coordinate 16,366,546 downwards.
CGTTAAAAACAGGGTTTTTTTCATGCGCCAAGGCATCCTGTAATCTGTGGTCCTAACACTAAACAATGAGTGTTCCCACAGTGGAGGCACATGCATTCTAATGGATAGATAGGGGCAGACGGACTGAAGGGGAGCCACCCCTCCGTAAAGGTGCAGGAGCACACCAAACACCCAGCATATAGCACAATGGCTGCAAAGGTGTGTTTCTGGACCACCACAAGCACCACAGGTGAGACATAAATGTGTCCATCGCCCCCATTTATAGCTGGCCATAGCAGTAAGTAGCATAGGAAGGCTAAAGCAGATAACAAAAAAACCTGGGGAATGCCCAGGGAAAAACCGAGCCTACCCACTGACCAGCTCGCTGAACAATAAACCCTGGCTCCACTGGCTACAGTGGAGTCCAACTAAATTTACCTAAACAGCTATGTACATATGGGATGCTACATCTGAAATCATGGGAGCCATTAGTATACAATGCCCAGAACTGAAATTCTCTGGAGGCTCTAAAAGGAAAGGATTTGGTTCACCATGTTAGATCTGCAGTCCAATGGGACTTGAAGATCAGAAGACGACAGTCTTTTATAGGTCCTTCTATCAGTTTATTTAGATGTCAAAAATCCTAAGAGGTGCACCGGTAAAATTCCAAAGGATGGAGTTTTGGGTGACCTAGTGCCCCGAGCGGATGTCATATGTACCCTTAATTATTTTGTTTGGAGTTGAAGAACATGAAGAAAGGCTTGTATGAATACAATGTCTCCTAAAAAAAAGGGCACTGAAGTTGTCATCAGACAATTGCAAGTTCTGCAGGTTATCAGTCACCAATGTAGGTCACATGGGCGTGGTTTCAGGGAAATAGTTGGCGTGACTTAAAGTGGTATGGCTCTAAGGGGGTGTGGTTAGCGTCTGAGATGATGGAAAGGGAAAGAGTCCCTCCTTACATCAGGTGCCCCCAGCAGAGTCCCTCCTTACATGAAGTGCCCCAGTAGAGCCCCTCCTATCATCAGTGTCCCCATCAGTGGAGCCCCTCCTCACATCAATGTCCCCATCAGCAGACCCCCTCACATCAGATGCAGTGTCCCCAATGCAGCTGAGTCCTCCTCACTTAAGAAGCAGTGTCCGGGTTTCCCCATAAGCAGCTGAGTCCTCCTTACACTGTCACATTTCCCCTATGTTAGATCAACTTTAGAGGCAGCTAGTTACTTCCTTTCTCAGTGTGTTCAGTGGAGAGGGAAGGGGCCTCCCCTCTCCACCGAACACAAGGGTATCAGTCCCCACAGCGGCGGCCATCTCTTTGTATCCCGCCGTAAGTGACATCTGATCTCACAGATTCACATTGTGAGAACAAAGCACCCGGCCGTAGTGATACACTACGGACGCTTGGGCGGATGCTGACTGGCGAAATTGACTGTGCCACATAGCAGCTCCAAACCCAGCAAATGAAGCACCTTGTCTGCAATCTTGTGATTGCATAGATGTGGCGCTTTAATAGAGCACTATGTCCGGTGCCTGAACATAGTGCTCTTAAGGACCTTTTTTGTTGTTTTGTTTTTTTTTTGACTGAGGAGGGGGGGGGGCCTTGTCTGGGCATGCCATATGGACAGGCCGCCACTGCTGTGAATGCTAACTAGGCTAGACCATCTGAATTAGTAATTTAGAGAGAGGCAGGAAAGAACACAGGTACTGAGCTTTTTGATATACAGCAAACTGGTGGAGGTCCTGTTTTTTTCCACATGTTTTCCATTCACTCTTTGGCTCCATGCTCACTGAAGCTCATAAACTGATTTTTATTGTTGGAGTTTGGCCTTTTTTTTTAAAAACTCATGAACTCCACTCTATGTTATCCTATGTGTCCATGCACACATCAATGTTTTTGTAGGTTTATCAGCAGTAAAGTTTAGGGGCAACATGGAGGGCAGAGTTTAGGATGCAAATTCTCCATGATCCTGTTGATAAACTGATACAGTGTCTTGTTCATTATGGTGTTGTAGTGCAATGGTCTACAAATGGCGGAAAACCTGTCATACGCCATGGTGGCAATTATAACACACTCTGTTCCTAAAGCTATACTGAAGTCTGTAATGCACATCCCAAAAATTAGATATTTTTATCTATGGACAAAGTGTTTATTAGAATTTTGTGAACAAAGAGGATGTGAAAAAGATGTCAATAATGGGTAGGTTTCCCAGGAAAAAGAACATGTCCGTAGCTTTCGATTGATCATCACCACAATGATCAGTAGAAGATTTGCTGACAATGTCATTTATGTACATCAGAAGAAGAAACATAAGGAAATATATAACCTGGAGGTACGGGACATTACATAATCCCAGTATCTATTGTCGCCGCTTCTGCCCCCTATTCAGGTGTCTATTCAGGTGTCTGGCCCTTTGTCGGGCGCCGGGCATCTGAATTACAGTGGCGGGGGTGTATTTGGAAGTGCCTGATTAGAGCCTGATTAGAGCCATGGGCTCTAATAGGCTTCCAAATTGTTAAACAGTGGGCACACTGCTATGCGTTTGCGGTTTACAGTGCTGTGTTAGGGAATCAAATAAATTGCTTCCCAATCAGGTGCACCGGGTCTGGTTACCTGTCACCTGATTGGCTGAAGCGACAGGCGCTGTGATTTGATGCCTATCAGGCGTTCAATCATAGCAGAAGAGGACGGGAGAAGACTTCGAGGAGGGGGTAAGGAGGGAGTAAGGAGGAAGGCACTGACCCGGGACATGAAAGTGCCGGGCGGGGGGCACGCTGCCAACATTTGATGCGGCAAGCTGGTGGCAATTGATGGGGAAAACTGGCGGCAATTGATGGGGAAAACTGGCGGCAATTGATGGGGCAAAGTGGCGGCAATTGATGGGGCCGCAATTGATGGGGCACACTGGCGATAACTGATGGGGCATACTGGCAGCAATTGATGGTTACAGTAGTTGAGTTTGATGCGCACAGTGGCTGTGTTTGATGGCACAGTGGCTGCTTTTAATGGGCACAATGGTGGCAATTGATGAGCACAGTGGCTGAGTTTGATGGGCACAGTGGCTGAGTTTGATGGGCACAGTGGCTGCGTTTGATGGCACAGTGACTGCGTTTGATGGCACAGTGACTGCGTTTGTTGTCACAGTGGCTGCGTTTGATGGGCACAGTGATTGCGTTTAATAGACATGTGCATTAGTTTTCGTTAGAATGCATTTTGCATTTCGTCCGAAAATCGGGTATTTTCGTTATCATTTTAACAAAACGAAAGCGCAGAAAACTAAAAACAAAAGATCTGACATAAAAAAGTTTTCGTTCCGGTCGAACACAACGCTGACTGAATACAGTGAATAGGTAGGAATTGAATGACGAAAATTCGACAAAGCATCTAAAATCGTCAAATCTGATCTCATTGAAGGCAATTGAACGACAAAAATTCGACAAAGCATCTAAAATCGTCGAATCTGATCTCATTGAAGGCTTATGTAAAGTTTTGATGTTCCGTCTAATACTCTTAGACCATTCGACAGAAACCAACGACAGAAAACAAGGATCCAACGAAAACTTTCCCAACGAAAACTAAATAAATCAAAATGATTTTTGGGAGTAATGAAATAAATGTATTTTCCGGACTAAAACGAAATTGCGAAACAAAATATTTCAGTCTGCACATGTCTAGTGTTTAATGGGCACAGTGGAGGCAATTGATGGGCACAGTGGTTGAGTTTGATGTGCACAGTGGCTGCGTTTGATGTCATAGTGGCTGCGTTTAATGGGCACAGTGGTGGCAATTTATGGGCACAGTGACTGTGTTTGATGGCACACTGAGTGCATTTGATGGCACAGTGGCTGCGTTTGATGGGCACAGCGGCTGCATTAGATGGCACAGTGGCTGCGTTTGAAGGCACAGTGCATGCGTTTGATGGGCACAGTAGCTGTGTTTGATAGGCACAGTGGCTGCAATTGATGTATTTTTTTTTTTTTTTTTTTTAAGTTTGTTTGCGCCCCTCCAAAAATTTGGAGCACCAGACACCACTGAGTGCAAACCAGTTTCCTCTGCTTCTAAACGCTGAGCTTAAAATATGCCTCTAATTTCCCTAATGGGCATGGACACATAGGATAACACTGAGCTGTTTCTACAGACAAAACACAAAATTCCTGTAGAAGCAACGTTTTTTTATGCCTAGTGTGCATGGGTCCTTAGGCAGGTATGAAAAATGCTGATCAATGCCTAGATCATTATTTGTTGCTAAGAGTAACCCCTTTCAGTCCGCTTAACTATAGGCTACCCCCCTCTTTTTGTGTACCTTAAAAGGGAACTCTATGTATATACCTGATACAAGATGGAGTCTCCAAAGCATAACTCTGAGTGGGGCCAATTTTCTCATTGGCGATACCTGCTCCAAGATACATTAGTGAGCCAAGCGTGTCGACACAACATTCCAGAGAATGGTAACATCTCACAGAAGAAGTTACTGACATGGTAGAAATTGTAGTAGGGGAGTTGTAATGTTGGGATGACATGTAATGCATGGTATTGATGGTATCAGTGTATGCAAATTAAGTGTAGCACTACCCCAGCAGGGGCCGTTGATAATCAACTCTTCTTTTCCTGTGCAGCCAGTCAACACAATTTTTTCCACTTAAAGCCAGACACAAGACTTCAGTCCCGTAACTTGTTTTTTCATTGTTTTGTATTAGGGGATAACAACTTGGATTGGTGAAGGGATTTATGGGATGCCCAGTAGATGATGGACACAGCAAAACTTGGGTACATTGTTCCTTTCTCTGTACACAAATCCTGAACTGCTTCCTTCTGTACAACTCCAACAGTCCTTAGTAGATTTAGCAAAAGTCCATTACAGACCAAGGGCCTTGGGCCCTTCTGGAAAGTAGCACAAACTTGGGGTAACAGCTTGCAGGTGTATATCCCCTCTTTTTGTGGAACTGGTCCCAGCTCCACTACTCAACAGGTCCTACCAGCCCTCTCTCAGGATAAGGATGAAGGGGTAAGTGACACTGCTGTCACTTTAGAAAGCTGACTACAAATGGCAGATGTGTAATATTCCTGAGTGTGCTGATGTACTCACTGTCCTTTCTTGCTCCCGCTGCTCCCAGGTGGTGGTCCCTATCACACTGCACTGCAGAAGGGATCCTTCCTGAGCCAGCCCGAGCCTGAAGGGACGCTGAAGGCCAACAGTAGACTCCTCAGCGCTCCATCTCCATCTGCCACCCGACTCCCCTTGCCAGTATGACTCATCCATACTTAAGGGCTGCTTAACCACCCTGCCAGGTCCACTGCCTGGGGATTGGTCCAGCTCCCTTGAGTATACAAATCAACCCTCCTGGCCTCCGCCCACTAACCTCTAGAAGTTTCTCCAAACTTCCAGACTTACGGGGAGACACTGGAGAACTGCCTCTGTGAGTCATCCAGCCTTGCCTTGAAGTAAACCTTGGCAAAGATTCCATGACTCTACTTATCCATGAACCAAACTATGTACTCTCACACTAGTAGCACACTAAAGGTTTCTACACAAGCACAATACAAGATAAAAAAAAATCTTTATTTACAGTAAACATATGAGAAAAACATAACAGTGCATCAGTAGGTACAGACGACTCATAAAGACTGTCAAGAACCATACACAGGGCAATTATCCAGAACCGATCACCTTCTCCAAGGCAAAAGTCCAGGAAGCAATTTAGAGGTACAATACAAATATCACCATAACATGTACAAATGTAGACCCATCTAGTAACTACTGTACGTTCACTAAAGGCCCAGACTAGGGCCCAGTAACGGGTCTATGGAAGTCTAAAAAAAAAAAAAAAAAAGCTAAGAAATAGAAGCAAGAAGGAGGGAATAGGAGAAATGCTTTTAAATTTAATAATCACTAATGCAACATACATTTTTGTTTTACAGAATTTTTTATGTGTGTTTTCTGGTAACTGTGTTTTTGACATCCTTGTTCCTCACACTGTAGACCAAGGGGTTAAGCATTGGTGTCACTACAGTATAGATAATGGACAGAGTTTTGTGCATTTCAGGAGAGTATGTGGAGCGGGGTCTCATATACATAAAAAGCATTGGCCCATAGTAGAGACCCACCACAGTTAGGTGGGAACCACATGTGGAGAAAGCTTTATGTCTTCCTTGTGAGGAACGGATCTTCAAGATGGTGGAAATTATTTGGACATACGAGATAAGAGTCAACCAGAAAGAAGACATGCCAAGAATTAATGCGGAGATGTACATGGCTATCTCATTAGGTAAGGTGTCTCCACAGGATAATTGAAGTAAAGGTGGTATCTCACAGAAGAAGTGGTTGATATGGTGGGACTTGCAGTAGGGGAGTCGGAAGGTGAGGACAACATGCATGGCCGAGTTTAGTAAGCAAATACCCCATGATCCTATAGCTAAACTGATACAAAGTGTCTCGTTCATGATGGTGTTGTAGTGCAATGGTCTACAAATGGCAGCAAACCTGTCATAAGCCATGATGGCAATTATAACACACTCTGTTGTTGCTAAAGCTATACCGAAGTACATCTGTAAAGCACATCCCAAAAAGGAGATACTTTTATCTATGGCCAAAGTGTTTATAAGAATTTTGGGAACGAAGGAGGATGTGAAAAAGATGTCGATAATGGACAGGTTACTCAAGAAGAAGTACATGGGTGTGTGTAGCTTTCGATTGATCCTCACCACAATGATCAGTAGAAGATTTCCTGACAATGTGATTATGTACATCTGAAGGAACATGAGGAAATAGATCACCTGGAGGTACGGGACATCAGATAGTCCGAGGAGGATGAACCCTTTTGAAGATGTTTGGTTGACTTCTTCCATACAGCTCAGGTAATATCTTGTAAGAGATAATTGTAACAATGACAATCACATATATTTGTATCCTAGATTTCCTTTATGGTTCAATAATTTTTATGAAAGTTTGACAGTATAACTCACAAAATTTCGTCTTTTCATCATGAAATAAACTATACCATCAGAGTAACATGTCAGTTAACCGATATACTTGAGGAAACCTCCTCTCATAGCATACATGACCCATAAGCGAGTAAAAGACAGAAATTTAAACCTATTATTAAAAATTTCAAGGAATACGGAGGGGGAGGTAGAACAAAGAAGAGAAGCAAACCAAGAGGGAAACAAGAAAGGAGACAATAGGAGGGGGGTGTGGCTCCATGCCCCTCACAGTAATCCTCAGGACTGCATCTAAGTTGTGATCACCCTGGGATCATTGGTCAGAAATCCGATCTATGGGTCCCAAACTTTGTGGAACAACTTCATCTTATCTTGTGCAATTGCTGTTAACCGTTCATTAAACAGAAGCCAAGACAGTTTACGTTTAAGTTGATCAAATGGTAAGGCTGCAGACTTCCAATTTCTGGCTATAGTTATTCTTGCCGATAAAAAAATAAATGTAATGAGCCGTCTTTGGAATCTGGATGCTTCAGCTACCCTACCACCCATGAGTGTGTGTTTTGCGGATTTAATCAAGTTATTCTGGGCCAGGGTATAGATAAAATTGTACACCCTGATCTAAAATCTCCTGACCTTGGGGCATGTCCACCATACATAGTAGGTGGATTCCATCTGGCCTCATCCCCTAAAGCACCCCGGAGCTGATGTCTCCTGGAGATTTTGGTCTGACCAAACCAAAATCCCCGCGGACAGACAGCGCAGTGACGTGGCGGTGACGTTGACGCCGCCACGTCACCAAACCAGGAAGTAAAATACTTCTACGCATGCATCGAATCCCGCTGGTTAGGCGTACTAACCAGCGAACATATCCGACAGATGGGTTTCCAGCAGACAGATTTTAAAGCATGCTTTAAAACTTTTGTCTGCTGGAAACCTGTCTGCTAGCCCGTACACACGATCGAATCTGTCCGCTGAAACTGGTCTGCGGAGCAGTTTCAGCAGATATATATTTGATCGTGTGTACGCGGCCTAAGACCTTGTAGTTAGCTTCTAAAATGGAGGTATTTATGAGCGAGATGCTGTTTCTGACAACTTGTGCCACTCATTAAGTTCAAGAGTTTCTTGAAGATCCTGCTCCTATTGGAGCATATACCCCAGTTTTATCGAAACATATGTCTAGATAGTGTATATAGCGGAAATGTGACCCCTGATTTTATCATATCGATTGCACATGTGTTCCATGGGAGTCATTGTTACTAGATCGCCTTTACGAGCTACAGTTTGTAGAAAATCGTATATTTGAGTATATCTAAAACGTTCAGTGGATGGCATTTGATACTTTTCTACCAAAGATCGTTCCGATAGCATACCTTTATGGTCACAAATATCAGCTATCCATATTAGGCCCTTGTTGGTCCACCATTTAAATGCGGGGGGGGGGGGTGGGGGGTGAGGCCCGGGGTGATAAGCGGATTATGGGGTGATTTAAATTTCTGGGACCTTGGGACCTTTCTAGTGAAAAGGAATGAGTAGGACATAGTATGATTGGTCTCTCTTTCATAGGGAGCCACATGGGGCCAGATTCAGGTAGATGAGAGTATCTTTCCTCTGGAGTAACGCTTCTCATTTACGTTACTCTGAAGACCCTTTCAGCGCAAGTCCTGTAATTCACATAGCAGTTGCGCGTAAACTTGCGCCAGAGTAACGATAATGCGCTGGCGTAACCCGACGCAAGTGGAAGTGGGTGTGATCATATGTAAATGATGGGCGGAGCCCAGCGCAGAGGCTTACGTTCAGCGCATCATCCACGGAGCATGCGCAGTGAGTGCGGCTCCACTCGCCCCCTTGTGCGCATGCTCACAACTTCCGTCGGCACCACTTCCTGGGAAACGTCAGCGCAATGCGTTCCGCTGGGCGCTTAAAAGCGCTGGCGGAAACGCCATTCCGGCGCAAAAGTAGTTCCGTTTCCCCCCACCCCAGGGAAGATACTTTTGCACTGTAATGGCTGCTCCCGCTACCCCCAGAGAGAGGAGGAACCTCAACTTTAATGCCCAGGAGGTCTCAGTGATTATCTCGGCTATGGAGACGGATAATGAATTTCTCCATGGCAAAAAAAGCCGGAAGACCAGCCGGGAGAGGAAGCAGGGCATCCTGGAGTCGATTGCTGCCAGGGTCAATGTCCTGGGGTACTCCACCCGGACTGCTGGGGACATACAAAAGAAAATAAATGACCTGCGGCGCAAGGTGAGGGACAAGGTGGCCTCCATCAGGAGGTATGAGAGGGGCACAGGTGGTGGTCCCCCATGTCCTGTCACCCTGACCGCAGAGGAGGAGGTGGTTGCTCGCTGCCTGGAGAGGGAGCAGGTGGAGGGGGTCGCAGGCTATGACTCCGTGGAGGAAGGCACAAGGACAGGTAAGTGTTTTATAATCCCCTATTTGTTGTTTTGCATTTGGGGGGGTGGGGGGGGGGACATGTGCCAAGTGTGTGGGACCACCAACATGTGTCTGCTTTGTGTCATCCACAGATGACGGAGCTGGGCCATCATCTGTCAGCCTGCATTCCACCCCATCCCCCCCACGCCATCATGTGCCCGAGCCACTGGGTGGTGAAGAGGTTGTGGAGGAGGAGAGTGGCCACACCACACCTGCCGAGGTGGTTGTGGAGGATCCTGCTGTGGCAGAGCAGGACTTTTCTTTGGTTTTGTCTGTCTCCTCCCCTTCTCCTGGCCCGTCTGTCGTCCCCTCCCCCATCCTTGGAAGCCCCTCAAGGGCGACACCTTCCACCCGAGGACATCCATCTTCTGGCCCCAGGAAGGCGACCCAGAAGACCAGGGGGGTGTCTGATGGTGTCCAGGACCAGTTGGCGAGGGATCACGCCAGGCAGACGGAACAGATGGGGGCCATAGCGGTGCACTTGGAGAAAGTGGCTGACAGCCTGGGCTCCGTTGCCAACCTCAGCAACGCAGTGCAGGATGTCAGCTGCAACTGCGCTGCAGTGGTCACCACTTTGGGGGAGGTGCAGGGGGATATAAGGCACCTCACTGCAGCCGTCCAGGCCAACACTGCTGCCATCCATGGGAACAGTGCTGCCATCCGGGAGCAGGGGAGGCTGAGTCGGCGGGCCCAGCATTACCAGGTGACCCGTCAGCTCCGGATGCAGGCCCAGACGAACACATACCTTGGACGGATAGCCAGGGCCTTGGAGGGCACGCAGGCCACACCTGCCAGGAGTGGCCCACCTGGGGATCAGCCACCTCCAGATGCCCCCCCACCCCCACCCACTCCATCCAGGCAGCTGCGGAGCCAGAGAGGGGCCCCCAGAAGAAGCCCCCGGCATCCCCGATGAGGCCTTTTTTTTTTTCTTGTTTTATATTATTGTTTTTGATATACTCAGGTCATGAGTTTATTTTTTATTTTTCTCAGGTTATGAGATTTTTTTTCTTTTAATGATCAGGATATGATATTTATAATTTCTTTTTGTACTGCACACGGTCAGGAGTGCAGGGGACAGTGTGAATGGTGTGTGAATGTGAGAGGGTGGCACTCCTGAAAGTAAGGGGTGTCACCCTCGGCCGTGGTGGTGAAGTGAACCCCACGGCTGAATGAATGACGTGTGAAATGTGTGTGAATGGACAGTGACATCATTGGGGCCTTGACGCGGCGTTACTGCTCCCAACTCCTACATGCTGGACTTGGGCTAATCCAATGCGATGTGCATGTGGTGTGTGTGATCTAGGGACATCAGTGGTGTACACGCGTGCATTGTCTGTGTTATTAATGTTTTGGTTTAGTGTCCAAAGATGCCTACGGCGAGGACCCTCCTGACTGCTCTTCCATCAGCAGACTGGGTGTCCTCTGGCAGGTGGGGACTGTGTGGGTCGGGGGTCAGGTCATCACGTATGTCAATATGCAGGCCTTTTTTCATAGCAAAGTTATGTAGTATGCAACATGCACCGATGATCTGACACACAAAGGTAGGGGAATACAATAGGGCCCCCCCAGACTTATCCAGGCATCGGAAACGGGACTTCAGGAGCCCAAATGTTTGCTCAACCACTGCACGGGTTTTGATGTGTGCTTCATTGTATTTTCTCTCTCCTCTGGTTTGGGGGTTCCGGAAAGGAGTCATTAGATGGGGTCCCAATGCATATGCAGAGTCACCTGTAAGGTAAAAGACAGGAGAATGTTAGTCATGCATGTGCGATTTCTGTTGTGCATCACGGGAGGGGATAGTCATGCCTGACTCCCTTGTCACTCACCAACCAGCCAGCTGTCCCCATACATATTCTGGTTAAATTCTGCTGGGATGGGGCTCTGACGGTATATGAAACTGTCATGGCTGGACTCGGGGTGTTTGGCACGGACGTGCCATATGAGGCGTTGGGCATCGGCTATCACCTGTACGTTGATGGAGTGCCAATGCTTCCGATTGCGGTATATGTGCTCTGTGGCACTGGGGGGCTGTAGGGCCACATGTGTGCAATCAATGGCCCCCACAGTGCGTGGGAATCTGGCAATGTTGTAGAAATCTGTCATTGCCTTCTGCCGCAGCTCCTCAGTGGTGGGTCTGATGAACTGGTTGGACATGCGTCTGAGGATTGCAGGGACAACCTGGTGCACACATCTGCTTATGGAGGACTGTGACATCCCAGCCACCACTCCACTTGTACGCTGGAATGATCCACTTGCAAGGAAATGGAGTGTTGCCAGGACCTTCACCAGTGGCTGCACTGCTTGTGATCGGTGTGTTGGGCTGGTGATGTCATCCTGCAGGGTTGTGGTTAGTTCAAGTATTGCATCTGGGCTGAATCTGAATAGGCGATACACCTCCTCATCCCCCATGCCAAAGAGGTTCATACGTGTGCGGTATATCCTCTCACGTGCCCGCCTTCTTGGTTCCAGGGGACCCATCAGTAGTTCTAGGACCACGAGTGCCCCTGGCATGTTGGCACACAGAGGTGTTGTCCTTGCAAGTGGGGGTGCTCAGCTAGCTCCTATCGTCGGTAACGCTGCTGTAGCTGCTCTCCTGCTGACCTGTGACCGTCTGGAGTAAAGATAAAGCAGCCTTTTGTAGAAATAACTTTGCGCCGGACGGACCAGATACGCGCGGCGCATGTAGCCAGCGTATGGTGCTAATCCGTTCGTGAATTGTGAAAAATCCCTCATTTGCATATTTGCAGGGGAAATCAATGGGCGCGACTGATGCGCCCAGCGAAAATAAACGCTGACGATACTCTGGCGTCGGAACGTTCCGCCGGTCGCAAATGAGCCGTTATTGGGCGCATCTAGTTTGGTGGGTACGGGCACATAGAAACGTCGGCGCATCAGCACAGTTACGCGGCGCATATCCAAATACTCCAGCGCAAGTGTTCGTGAATCTGGCCCATGATGTGAGAAATGTGTTCAGGACGACAGGAATATGATTCCATAGTCATCCATATGGCTTTGGGTTTTTGGAAATGGAAACTAGAGAGTTGGGCCAGCTGGGCCGCATAGAAGTATTTCAGCAGGTCAGGCAGTCCCAGACCCCCTTTTTGTTTCGGGGTGTACAGTGTACCCCTATTCACCCTAGGTCTCTTATCTCCCCATATAAACTGAAGAATTTTATTTTGAAATGCTTGGAGGTTGGTTCGAACTAGAGACACAGGCAAGGTACGAAATAAGTATAGAACCTTTGGTAATATATTCATTTTTATTGAGTGTTATCTGCCAAACCCATGATGGGGGTGAATCTGCCATCTAGCTAGATCCTCAGTCAGCCGTTTGAACAAGGCAGGGTAGTTCTTTTTATATAGCGCTTGAATAGATGAGGTCAGACTTATCCCAAGATATGGAAGAGCCTCCGGCTCCCACAGAAATTGGTACGATTGTTCTAGTGTCTTCTGAGTGGATGTCTGTAAAGAGAGATTCAGTGCCCTAGACTTGTTGTGATTGATTTGTAGACCTGAGATCTCAGAGAATGGGTGGAAGATTGCGTATAGATTGGGGAGGGAAGTAATTGGCTATGACAGTGCTAGCAGGAGGTCATCAGCGAAGAGTAAGCACATTCTAGGAGAACTGGTGCCAGAAAATTATCGCATTATAACAGAAAACAGAGTGGGGCAAAGAGGAGGAGGACTGGCGGTGATCCACAAGACTCACCTCGTGATCACTAAACCAGCGCTTCAGTACTCACTTCCATTTATGGAAACCCTCACTCTGCAACTACAAACAAATCCCCAGGAGACCGTCCATATTCTACTCTGCTATAGACCACCGGGTCCAAAATCGCAGCTTCTCTCACCTTTGACAGAGTTCTTCTCCACTTACACCCTAAACAGCAAACTCCTTTTGCTACTAGGGGACTTCAACCTCTGGGCCACCTTCTCACAGGATCCCGTTGCCGATGCCTGCATCGACCATCTGTAAAGATTAGGTTTGCAGCAACTAGTATGTGGGCCCACACATACTTCCGGTCACACGCTCGATCTTGTTTTCAGACTAGATCTGGAAATAAACATTCTAAAAAATGAACCATTGCCATGGACAGACCACCATGCAATTAAACTCACAATCACCATAAAGGCCCCCTTAACAAAAATATCAAAACCGGTGACAACACACTGGACTAGATCACAAAAGAAGCTCTATTCAGAGCTCTTCAAAATCACTTTAGAGAAAAAAATAAAAACAACCCAACCACATCAAACAGCCACAGAAACCCTGGATGCCATAAACACAGCTCTACTGAAGTCAGCCGACTTAGTAGTGCTCAAACGCAAAACCCGCATCTGAAAAAACAACGCCAGCTGGTTTAACGACCAGCTGTCATTGCTGAAGCAAGAACGCAGAAGAGCTTAAGCCGATTGGAAAATAATCTCTTCTGAGGAAACCCATACCACCAACAAGGTAACAACAAAAAAATACCACAAAGAAATCTTCAAAGCCCAAAAAAATAATTTTGCCAATATCATCACCAGTGCCCTAAACCGTCCCCGTGAACTCTTCAAGATAGTTACCGGGATCATGAATCCCACCTGTCTGGAAGCCCCCAATTCTGATACCCAAGAATTTTGCGATGAATTATCGGATTATTTCATCATCAAAATTGAGGTAATCCGTGAAAGCATTCAGCAAAACAGTACTCTCATTAACCCCCCCTCCAACCATACGCCTAATACCCACATAAACTCGCCACAAGCAATAAAGTTCACTTTAAAACCCATTTCCATCGAGATCACAAAAAATATCATTGATACCATACGAAATAGCACAGCGCCGGATGATATCATCCCCACCGAACTGCTGAAGGAATGTGCCGATATCCTGGCACCGCCCATCACGCAGCTTATAAACTAGTCATTCAAAGAAGGTATAATGCCCACCCGCTAAAAACAAGGTATAATCAAACCTATTTTAAAGAAACCCAACCTTGACCCCAAAGACACAAAACACTGTCGTTCCATAACAGGCCTAAATGTCCTCTCTAAAGTGATGGAGAAAGTAGTGGTACAACAGCTACAGTAACACTTAGACGCCCATAATTTGCTTGATCCTTTTCAATCGGGTTTTCGGCCCGGACACGGGACGGAAACAGCACTACTCAAAATATGGGATGACGCTCTCGAGGCCGCAGACGAAGGAGAATCTTGTCTTCTAGTTCTGTTGGACCTAAGCGCAGCTTTCGACACGGTAGATCACAAACTATTACTGACTCGGCTAGCTGAAGTAGCCAGAGTCGCAGAAGGTGATCTATCTTGGTTCTCCTCCTTTCTGGAAAACCATCACGATCACAAATAGTAAAATTAGGACCTTTCACTTCTGAAAAACGCACAGTGTCATGCGGAGTCCCTCAGGGATCCCCTCTGTCACCGGTGCTGTTCAATATCTATCTTCGCCCTCTCTTTGAAATCATCAGTAGCCAAAAACTACTTTATCACTCATATGCAGATGATACACAACTGTATTTTCGCATCTGCAACAAAAAGGATCATAATCTCAGGCTAGAGACATGCCTCTCTTTGATAGAAAACTGGATGACAAAGAGTTATCTTAAACTCAACAGCTCCAAAACAGAACTTCTCCTGTTTCAAGCCAGTCGTAAGAATCAACTTGCAACAACCTGGACACCCCTGCCCATTCTGGGCCAAATCATCACCCCTAGCACCAAAGTCAAAAGTCTCTGAGTCATCTTCGACTACATGACAATGGATGCACAAATAGGGTCAGGTTCCTGCGTTTTTGCACCATGGAGGGGGCTAGATCGATAAAATGTTGGATTGGTGCACCGAATAATGACAAGTCCTGTCTATTGCGGGCAGCCAGCATTAACTTCTCCTTTATTCGGTAATAGTTAATTATAATATCGCGTGGCAGGCCATCCTTTCTGGGGAGCTGTTAGGGCGCGATGGATGCGGTCAATCTCCATTTGGTGCACCTTAATGTTAGGAATCAGGTCCTTCATCAACTCTCTCAAGGCCCCTTCCAAATCAGTGTGAATTTCAGGGAGGCCGCGTATGCGCACATTATACCTGCCAGAGCGGTTCTCCGAATCCTCGATTTTGGTATAAGCTTTTTCCAACCTGTCTTGGAGGTCAGTAATCATATTGGAGTTCTTAATGACCTTTTTAACCGTGCTGTCCACCTTTGTTTTAAAGCGGATGGCCCCTTAAAAAAAATATTAAAAGCCAGCAGCTTACCTGTCCTGGAGTCCAGCGGCGTCCGCAGCAGAGGATGAGTGATCGCTCGTCTCTCTGCTGCTCCCCCCTCCATCCACAGTGAGGGAACCAGGAAGTGAAGTGCTCTGGCTTCACTGCCCGGTTCCCTACGGTGCATGCACGAGTCGCGCTGCGCCCGCCGATTGGCTCCCGCTGTGTGCTGGGAGCAGGGCCGTCTTTAATATGGTTTGGGCCCTGGGCAAATATTTTTTTTGGGCCCCCCCCTCCAGCTTATTTTGGGCCTGGCTGGTTCACATGTATGTGTTTTGGCGGCCCTCATTTGTGCAGGCACAGCAGCCCATTGATTTGAATGGGCCGCCATGCCTTTGTTTCCTGCAGAAAAAAGGTTCATTCAGCATTTTAAAAATCAGTTGCCTTGAAATCCATTCTGCTTTTGCACCATGCTACTTACCTGCAGTTCTTGCACACACAAACGCACTGTGTTTTTAAAAGCGTGACCTAAACGTCTAAAAATGCAGCAAGTTTGACAGTGCGGGAACTGCAGATAAGTCACAGCAGACAGCAGAATGGACAGACAGTGCTGTATTTCAGTGCTTGATGGGCATAGGTGTGCCGTGTGTGCAGCCTATTACATGAGGCATGCGCTTTTCTTTGCAGGAAATGCAGGCATGGCGGCCCATTCAAATGTGGGCCGCCAAAACACTTACATGTGAACCAGTCAGGCCCAAAATAAGCCCATCAAGCAGTTAAATACAGACAGTAATGCCATGTGCTCTGAGGCCTCACTCAGCCTGGACTGCAGGGCTGCTCTGTGACTTAAAGAGTTCCTCTATTTTACACATGGCATGGCATGGGGTCCCATGGTGCTAAAGCAGAATAGACAGAAGGTGCTGTGACCCCATGCCATGCCATGTGTAAAATACAGGTACTTTTTAAAACACTGACCAGACCTGCAGTGAATCATCAAATATTATAAAGACTTTGGGCACACTCTACAGATAACTTGTATTTACAATATAGCAAACAGTGACACACCTTGAGGAGCAGGACATGAAGAAGTCAGCCTCGGGAAGAGCAAACTGGGGATGTTATAAAATCACATTCTAATTCACTTTTATATACAAGCAGCACCCAGTGGCAGGATGGGAGAAGTGCAGGTCTAAAGGGAAGCCAGGGGTGCTGTACATTTTAAAACACTGCGAAGGGAAGCAGTACTGTCACCTGGCTGCGTGCCGCTGATGATTTTCAGCCTGATTTGTGGGCAGCACAGGGGCTTAACGGGCGGCAGGGCCACCATCAGGAATCATGGGGCCCCTTACACAGCTTCAGGCATGGGCCCCCTGGAGCAGAGAACGGGGGGGTGCTGCCCCCTTAAATTGAGAAGCGGGGGGGGACGGGGCTGCTGCGAATTTAGAAGCGGGAGGCCCTTTACAAAAAAAAGATTTAATAAAGAAAAATATATATAAAAAAAGGGGTGTAGCCATCCAGGGCCCTGGGGCCCTCTGGGCCCTTTAATAAAAAGAAAAAAAGAAATAAAAAATATATTATTTTTTTTTAAAAAAGAGGGTTTCCATCTGGGGACCTCTGGGCCCTTTAATATTTTTTTTTTTTATAAAAATAAATTACAAAAAAAGGGGGGCTGCCATCCGGGACCTCTGGACCCTTTAATAAAAAATAAAATAAAAAAAATATATTAAAAATAAACATTTATAAAAAAAAAAGTGGGGTTGCCATCCAGGGGACCTCTGAGCCCTTTAATTATATATATATATATAGATATAGATATATATATATATATATATCTATATCTATATATATATATATATATATATATATATATATATATATATATATATTTATTTATTAAATAAAAATAAAAAAAATAAATAAAATATAAAAAAAAAATTATAAAAAAAAGGGGGGTTGCCATCCAGGGCCCTGGGGAACTCTGGGTCCTTTAATAATAATAACATTATTATTATTATTATTATTATAAGTTTTTTTATAAAAAAAGGGGGGTTGTCATCTGGGGCCCTGGGGAACTACGGGCCCCTGGGGACCTCCAGACCTCTAAAAAAAATTGTCCCTTTAATAAAAAATAAAATAAAAATATATAAAATATATTCTTTTATTTAAAAATAAATAAAAAAAGGGGGTTGTCATCTGGGGCCCTGGGGGCCTCCGGGTCCCTGGGGACCCCTAAAAAAAATTGGCCCTTTAATAAAAAATAAACATATATTAAAAAAAATTGGCCCTTTAATAAAAAATAAAAATATATAAAATAAATATATTTTTTTATTTAAAAATAAATAAAAAAAGGGGGTTGTCATCTGGGGCCCTGGGGACCCCTAAAAAAAATTGGCCCTTTAATAAAAAATAAAAATATATTTAAAAAAATTGGCCCTTTAATAAAAATAAATAAAATAAATATATTTTTGTATTTAAAAATAAATAAAAAAAGGGGGGTTGCCATCTTGGGCCCTGGGGGCCTCCGGGCCCCTGGGGACCTCCGGACCCCTAAAAAAAAAAAAAAAAACATTTTTTTTTTTTTTTTTTCAAAGGGGGTTGCTTTGGGCCCCCAACAGTGACAGGGCCCTGGGCAGCTGCCCCTGTTTGCCCTATGGTAGAGACGGCCCTGGCTGGGAGCCGAGTGTTCCCAGCACACAACGGGAAAAACCCGTCTTTTGCCTGAGACTGCGGGCCGGAAGTGGGTGCAAATACCTGTCTTTAGACAGGTATCTGCACCCCCCTACCCCCTGAAAGGTGTCAAATGTGACACCGGAGGGGGGGAGGGTTCTGATCAGCGGATCTTTACTTTAGGATGAAGATCCGCTTTAATCAGCTCAAATCTCTCTCCAAAGCTGTGAATAACCCTCTTAAGATCAGTGGTGATCATGGTACAGGCTTTGGAAAGCTCTTGCTGCAGCATAGCTGAGAAGCGGGCTAGCAACAATGCGTCCCCAGAGTAGTGTGCTGGCTGAGGCAATGTAACACAGGGCTGAATTGGCTAAATATGGCCTCAGTCAGCTCGGTCATGTTTCTGTCAATGGATGACATAGGAGAATCTACTGGCTCCTGCAGGTCTCTGTACGTGTCAGGTGATGGGGGCTGTGAAAGAGACTCACCCTGCAGCTCTACATCAAGGTCTCCTGACGATTGTGAGGAGAAAGGATCACTGGGATGGTCGGGCTGGTTTTGCTTATCAACCCTCAACTGGGAACTGTTTGCCTTGGTGGCCTGGCTGCCCTGTGTATCCACACGTCCTGGCTCCATCTTTTATTGTGGCCTGTGTTCAGGGGAGAGCCCCCGCTCCTTAGAGGGGTTTCGATTGTTTCCTCTGTCCCCTTTTAGGCTGACCCTACACCCTCCAGTTTATAACCGCCTCGGGTTGTTCATCAAGCAATTCCCAGAGCCAAATTCCCGCTGCCTGCACTGTATTAAGCTGTAGTCGGTCAGGGGGTGCGGAGCTCCTTCAGAGCACATCTGACTCCCGGGTTTCCCGTGCTTATATGCTCTTCTTCTAGATTTCCTTTAAAGGAAAACTTCACTTTCTTGAAATGAAAACCTTAAGCTGTATAAATAGTCACAACTTCAGTTTTGTATAAGGTAAGGAAGGATTATTACCCTTGCTAGTTTATTTGCTTCTTGTGCATGGTTGGAGAAATTTCCCTTTGCCTCCTGTCTCAGGGACGCAACAGGAAGTTAAAAGAAAATTTTCTGAGTGAAGGTAATTCAACTCTTAGGCAGATGTCCCCCATCACAGGTTTACTCAATGAAAAACGTCCCCTTTCTTTTAATTCAGGGACGACTCTAAAATTTTGAATTTCCCCTTAAGCTCAAAGACCAATTTAAATTAGGGCGGTTCAGCAGAAACGTATTGTAGAATCACCAGCTATAGCCGACAGCAATGATCATTGCATTCCGATGGAGGGGGAAACCTCCCGCTGTCAAAATGCAATAGAAGAGTGGAAAGGGATTACCTCCTCAACACTGAAAATGGCATACTGCATGGCCAGCATTACTTTTATCTCAATGACAACAGTCATCATCTGGTCAAAGAGAATGGTAAGCCTCCTTGAATAGGGTCACATCCAGCAATACAATTTTGACAAAGGGTCCAACTATTCCACATGTCATCCAAAAAAAAATGTTATGGGCGTATAACACGCGCCGGCATATAACACGCACCCCAATTTTAGAGGGAAGTTTCAGGAAAAAAATACTTTGAAGCAAACTAATGGTTAGTGCCAATCAATGCAGCTTGATTAGTGCCCATCTGCAGCCTCAATTCAGCCTGATGCCCATCTGCAGCCTCTGTGCCCATCTACAGCCTGATCTGTGCCCATCTAATGCAGCCTGATGCCCATCTGCAGCCTCTGTGCCCTCTGCAGCCTGATCTGCGCTCCTTCAATGCAGCCTCAATGCAGCCTCTGTGCCCCTCTGCAGCCTGATCTGCGCTCCTTCAATGCAGCCTGATGCCTATCTGCAGCCTCACCATCTCTCATGCAGTGCAGGAAATCAGAAGGGGAATGAGAGCCACCGGAATCACCGAGCCGCCATCTTCTGTTTACAGTACTAGGCTCTCAGTCGGCAGTCACATACACAGTCCTGCCTCCGCCATTGGATCAGTTCCTGTGATTGACAGAACACTGGTCCAATGCTGGTGGTGGAGGCGGGACATGTGTGTGACTTTAGAGCCGAGTAAACAGGACATGATGACTCAGGGATTCCGGTGGCGCTCGTCCCCCTCCTTCTCCTCCGGGGTACGCTATCGGCGTATAACACGCACCTGTGATTTCCTCCCTATTTTCAGGGGAAAAGTGCATGTTATACACCAACTACGGTAACTCAAAGATTTGACTTCCTCGCAACTATGGCAGCCCTAAACTCCATTATTGCTCGGTTTGTGCAGTTAGTTTGCTGCTTTTCTTTAGTTTGGAGGAATTAAACTTTCACCTAAAATATTATACTACAGATCATACCTGGAATGCCAACACACAAGTTTTCTGGAGGGGGAGTTTTTGGATGTTCCCACACAGCTTTTGTTGTGTTCCAGCTGCTATTGTTACATTCTCAATAATATAAAAAAAAAAACATACAAAATTAAGAAGAGAGTGAGAATCCCTCATAATGGGCACAGCAGGTGTGTAGACCTAGAAACCTAATTTTCCTATTTAATTTTTATTTATTTTAGGTACTAACAGTATCTCACAAAAGTGAGTACACCCCCTCACATTTTTGTAAATATTTTATTCTATCTTTTCATGTGACAACACTGAAGAAATGACACTTTGCTACAATGTTGTGTAGTGAGTGTACAGCTTGTATAACAGTGTAAATTTGCTGTCCCCTCAAAATAACTCAACACGCAGCCATTAATGTCTAAACTGCTGGCAACAAATGTGAGTACACCCCTAAGTGAAAATTTCCAAATTGGGCCCAAAGTGTCAATATTTTGTGTGGCCACCATTATTTTCCAGCACTGCCTTCACCCTCTTGGGCATGGAGTTCACCAGAGCTTCACAGGTTGCCACTGGAGTCCTCTTCCACTCCTCCATGATGACATCATGGAGCTGGTGGATGTTGGAGACCTTGCGCTCCTCCACCTTCCATTTGAGGATGCCCCACAGATGCTCAATAGGGTTTAGGTCTGGAGACATGCTTGGTCAGTCCAAGTTTCTTTAGCAAGGCAGTGGTCACCTTGGAGGTGTGTTTGAGGTCGTTATCATGTTGGAATACTGCCCTGCGGCTCAGTCTCCAAAAGGTGGGGATCATGCTCTGCATTTAGGATGTCACAGTACATGTTGTCATTCATGGTTTCCTCAATGCTGGAAGCACTCAGACCATGACACTCCCACCATCATGCTTGACTGTAGGCAAGACACACTTGTCTTTATACTCCTCACCTGGTTGCCGCCACACGCTTGACACCGTCTGAACCAAATAAGTTTATCTTGGTCTCATAAGACCACAGGACATGGTTCCAGTAATCCATGTCCTTAGTCTGCTTGTCTTCAGAAAACTGTTTGCAGGCTTTCTTGTGCATCATCTTTAGAAGAGGCTTCTTTCTGGGACAACAGCCATACCGACCAATTAGATGCAGTGTCCCTGCACTCAAGGTGCTTACAATCTAAAGTCCCTAACTCACATGCATTTATACTAGGGACAATTTAGACAGGGGCCAATTACCGTATATATTCGGGTATAATATTGACTCAAGTACAAGCCTAGGGTGGGAAAATGAAGCAGCTACTGGGTAAACAATGCCCATCTGCAGCCTCACTGTGGCCAGTTGCAGTCTCACTGTGCTCAGTTGCAGTCTCACTGTGCTCAGTTGCTGTCTCTCACTGTGCCCATTCGCAGTCTCTCACTGTGCCCATTCGCAGTCTCACATTGTGCCCATTTGCAGTCTCTCACTGTGCCCAGTTGCAGCCTCAGTGTGCTCAGTTGCAGTTTCTCACTGTGCTCAGTTGCAGTCTCTTACTGTGCCCAGTTGCAGTTTCTCACTGTGCTCAGTTGCAGTCTCTCACTGTGCCCATTTGCAGTATCTCCTGTGCCCAGTTGCAGTCTCACTGTGCCCAGTTGCAGTCTCACTGTGCCCATTTTCAGTCTCTCACTGTGCCCATTTGCAGCCATACCTTTCATTACTAAAACAGCGTGAGTCTCCCGCTGTGTAATGCAGTCTGTTCGGCCGTCCATTGAAACAAAGCCCCGACACCTCCTTGTCCGTCCGTGATAGAGGAACACTGATACGATGCTGGGAAACTGTATCAGTTATCCGCCTATCACAGACGAGGAGGAGGTGGGGCTTTCTTACAATGGACGGCCGAACAGACTGCATTACACAGCGGAAGACACACACTGTTTTAGTACTGAAAAGTACAGTTCACTTGAGTATAAGCCGAGGGGGGGTTTTTCAGCCTAAAAAATGGGCTGAAAAACTCAGCTTATACTCGAGTATATATGGTAATCTCCCAGCATGTCCTTGGAGTGTGGGAGGAAACTGGAATACCTGGAGGAAACCCATGCAGGCACAGGGAGAACATGCAAACTCTGTGCAGGTAGTGCCGTTGTTACTATAATAACTTATTCAGTCATACTATATAACATTTATTCTTTAAATGTTAAACTTTATAGGACATGACTTCCTATTGAAGAATGAGAATCCAGATGTTGGCCAAATGGTTGCAAATGTGACTTGACTTAACCGTTGAGTAGGTAAAGGTACAAAAGCAATGCAGTTCACAACAGTAGTACATTTTTTGGTGAAACAAATAAATTCAGTTTTGTTATCGGAGGAAAAATATTATTGTATTAATGCATAATCTATATTGTTAAATTTTCATTTATTTATTTTGTGCCTTACCTTGCTTTAAAAATACAGAGGAAAATACAGAATTGTACAACTTTTTTTTAAATTGATAATACAATTATTTGACTTTGATTATTTTGAAATATTTTCCCACAACTTTCCCATCTTCTAGCATATAAAAAGTGTAATATGGCAAAAGACAGGGTGAATTTTTTTAGAGGCAGATAAACCAGGAGTACTGAAGATGCTTTTTATATAGGATTTAACAAACGTATTTTTGGTCCCTCAGTTTGCCCCGGAGACGGAAAATTATTTTATTTTATTTTAACTTCTCCCAGTTGGATGGTTCTGGTCTTTTGTGAACATGTGTTGATTTATGCTTCTTAATAAGTGATTCAAATAAAATATTACAAATATTAAAAATAATATTATTAATAATAATGATAAAAATAATATATGCTGTATATCAATAATTTAGGAAATTTGCAACTTTTCTATGGTAGGTAAATAATGGATTCCAAGCAGAAGCAATGCGCCATTATTGAGCTCTTGACAAAGGAGGGGTGCAGGCTGTCCATCATCCACAGAAGGCTACAGAATGTTTATGGAGATGACACCGTTGACAAGAGCAATGTCTTGTCATTGGTGATCACTGATCAGTGGCGGCTGGTGCACAATAGCCAGCCCTGCTCGCCAGCCTCCCTTCCAAACCTGCCAGCCCCCAAACTTACCCCATACAGGCTTCGGTAGCTTTTCTTTCTGGTCAACCTGGTCTCAGGATCCACTTTCTGTGCTGATTGGCCGGGAGGAAAAGCAGGAAAATGCAGAAAGCAGAATGTTGATTCGCTATTGACACAAGTGAGTGGGCTGAGGGCGCAGTGCACTTCGCCCCCACCTCACCCTTTTTGAAGCCAATTAGAGAAATCTATGTATCCGGAGCCGACATGGAAAGTTGGAGTCAAGCGCATAGAGCTTAGGGGGTGGTGGCCCGTGGAGGCTGGGTTGGGGTGGCCCCATCAGGAAGGCTGTACGGGGCCCCATGATTTATCACAGCAGCCCTGAGAGAAGCATCAGGACATTGGAAGAAAATATTTAGAATGAAGGGAATTCCTCTCTTATGCCCTGTACACAGGATCAGTTCATCTGATGAAAACGGTCTGATGGATTTTTTCATCAGATATCCGATAAAGCTGACTTTCATCAGTCGCGCCTACACACCATTGTTTAAAAAACGTATCGTGTCAGAACGCGGTGACGTAAAACACAACGACAAAAATGAAGTTCAATGCTTCCGAGCATGCGTCGACTTGATTCTGAGCTTGCGTGGATTTTTAACCGATGGACGTACCCACAGACGATCGTTTTTTTCTATCGGTTTTTTAACCATCAGATAATTTTAAAACAAGTTCCTAGTTGTTTGACTGATGGATTAAAAAACGATGGGGCCCACACACGATCGGTTCGTCTGATGAAAACAGTCCATCAGACCGTTTTCATCAGACAAACTGATCGTGTGTATGCGGCATTAGACAATTGTTCCTTGAACAAATGTTCTGTGGAAAAATGTCCCCTGACCTTCACTCTAGGTGACAATAATTATCAGGACAGGGTTATAGTCTAAATTAGAGACATCTCTTGGACTGGCCGTTTTGGAGGAGTGATATTTTGTGATGGTTATGCAGTAATGTTTGTCTGTTAGCTTACCTCCTCCATATGTCCTGCTCTCATCTGGCTGCTTAAGTAATCTCTCCTCTAAGCATGGCCCCATCCCAGGCCCTATCAGTGAACACTATATTAACCTGTGCACTGTAAGCCTGCCGTGCTGGTCAACCTTGTTTGTTTAGCTATTGTGTGTTTGGGTTCCTGCTTGCAGTGTGCTACTTCTGTTTTTGGTTTACCGATCTTGGCTTGTTCTCTACTATGTCTGTCTGCTTGTGCCCTTGGCCTTTGGCGTGTCCTGTGTTTATCCTTGTCTGCTAGTCGCCCCGACCTTTGGCTTATCCCTCACTATCTCTTGTATCTTGAGCTGCTGCTTCCCCCTATCTCTATAGCCTACTGTGAGCGTGAGCTGTGGAACTCTGGGGGTCAAGACCTGGATCCAGTTGCAGCCCAGTCCATCCTCACTAGAAGCTCTGGTGAACACCTGCTGGATCTTAGACTTCACGCCCTGGGGAATCTTAGGCTCTAGCTTCCTGTTGGATCCCTGTTAGTGCTCCAGTGGACCAGCCTTCCTTAACCACCCCCAGTTCCATCCGCAGCAGTCAGCCTTAGGGTTCACTACCATAGCAGTGCACTCCTGACCCCAACTGAGTGCATCTGTCCAATAAAAAAAAAAAAGTTGCGCTACTGATGAATTAGAAGTGATATAGCAGCCAGCACCAACAATATGACAATATTGTGTTAAAATTATAGAGCCAAAAAAGTGCAGCGCAATAGAAATATAACACTAGCTATAACACAGTGCAGGTGGATGAAGACACAAATGTGTCCAAAAATACTGATAAGTGTCACAGTCAGGGCTCAAGTCCTGTGGGAACGTGTGGAAACGGAGTTCCTGCAGTTTTTTCACCGCAGGAACTCAGTTCCCTTTGCAGGACTAGAGCAGCCGAGCCACCCGAGCCAATCCTTCACTAAGTGGCGATGCCCAGCTCGAGTCACTATCAGGGGCAGGCGAACCTTAGTAATTCTTTGTTACTGGCCGCTTCCTGTATATGGATTCATCAGGTAGTGTGCGGGTATTCTGTCACTTCCTCGATGCCGCAATGTCTTCTGGGAGCTTTTGTCATTGTTCCCAGGAGACATTGCGGAGGTCTGTTGCCAGTAATCGTGGGATTTAGAAAGAACTTGCTTCTTTTTAAATCACGACGATAACTCGTTTTTTAAAAACGACCGTGTGTGGGCAATGTCGTTTTAATGATGAAGTTGGAAAAAACTTGCATATTTTTTTTTCATGCCAAAAAACGATCGCGTGCACGCGGCATTACTTCAGCTACTCACGTATCATTCCTCAGGAATGTTAAAGATTGAGCAGCCCCACCCTTGGGTAAATATGGAGATGTTTGAAATTCGCAGGCTTTTTGTGGAACTACAAGGAACGTTAAATTTGCTTCTGTTAAATATGACCCACCCCTTCCTGTCACGGCCATACCCTGTGTTGTTTAGGACCCGCCCTGAAATTTTCGAGTGAGGACACTAGTTCTGAGGGCAATGGGTAGGGGGGCAAAGGATTCCCTTAATTTACTTAGATTTCCTCTTACTTCCTGGTTGCCCATAGAGCAGGAAGTGAAGGGAAATCTTCGCAATGGGACAGTGATGGTAAAATTGTTGCCTATAGTCCTACTTTAAGTAGATGGTGCAGCAGAAACATATAGCAGTGAGGAAGGTTTGTGGTCCAGGATGACAAAACAGTCAAAATTGGAAGCGCCCCCCCCCCCCCCAGCCACAGTTGCGGAATGCCGGCCGCCCGCATACTAGAAGCAGCGCGGCAAGTTTATGGGGGCGCTAGACTAATTTTCCTAACAGTGTAGCGCAAGCCGGCGGGGACTTTTTTCGTGCTGCCCCCCTGCAAGGTGCTGCCCTAGGCCTGTGCCTTGTTGGCCTAGGCCAGGATACAGCTCTGGGTGGGGCTGGTATAAGAGAAGACACGAGGAGACACGTTCTCTCTAGAATACTTCACACACATGATCACAATTGTAAGGATTGAAGGAAGCTGACAGAGCTTCTCACACAAGCCACACACACAAAGATACATTTATACAATCTTATTTTTAAGAATAAGAAATTTATTGATGCTATTTTTATATTTTACATTTTGATATTGTTTTTGTAACATTTTGCTATTTTATTATTAAATCAATTTTGGAGTTTTTATATGAGAACTGAACACATTTTCTTGGAACTTTTCTCATCAATATAAATTATTGAATATTGATTATTAATACAGTAATATCTCAATTTAACACTCCTCCAAGGCAAAAGTCCGGGAACCAATTTGGGGGTACAATACAAATATCACCATAACATGTACAAATGTAGACCCATCTAGTAACTACTGTATGTTCACTAAAGGCCCAGACTAGGGCCCAGTAATGGGTCTATGGAAGTCTGAAAAAACAAAAGAGCTAAAAAATAGAAACAAGTAGGAAGGAGTAGAAGAATGTTTTTTAATTTAATAATCACTCATGGAACAATAAATTTTGTTTTAAGGAATTGTACTGTAGTTTTTATGTGTGTTTTCTGGTAACTGTATTTTTGACATCCTTGTTTCTCACACTGTAGACCAAGGGGTTAAGCATTGGTGTAACTACAGTATAGATAATGGACAGAGTTTTGTGCATTTCAGGAGAGAATGTGGAGCGGGGTCTCATATACATAAAAAGCATTGGCCCATAGTAGAGACCCACCACCGTTAGGTGGGAAGCACATGTGGAGAAAGCTTTATGTCTTCCTTGTGAGGAACGGATCTTCAAGATGGTGGAAATTATTTGGACATACGAGATAAGAGTCAACCAGAAAGAAGACATGCCAAGAATTAATGCAGAAATGTATATGGCTATCTCATTGGGTAAGGTGTCTCCACAGGATAATTGAAGTAAAGGTGGTATCTCACAGAAGAAGTGGTTGATATGGTGGGACTTGCAGTAGGGGAGTTGAAAGGTGAGGACAACATGTATGGCAGAGTTTAATAGGCAAATACCCCATGATCCTGTTGCTAAACTGATACAAAGTGTCTTGTTCATGATGATGTTGTAGTGCAATGGTCTACAAATGGCAGCAAACCTGTCATAAGCCATGATGGCAATTATAACACACTCTGTTGCTGCTAAAGCTATACCGAAGTACATCTGTAATGCACATCCTAAAAAGGAGATACTTTTATCTATGGCCAAAGTGTTTATAAGAATCTTGGGAACAAAGGAGGATGTGAAAAAGATGTCGATAATGGACAGGTTACTCAAGAAGAAGTACATGGGAGTGTGTAGCTTTCGATTGATCCTCACCACAATGATCAGTAGAAGATTTCCTAACAATGTCATTATGTACATCTGAAGGAACATAAGGAAATAGATAACCTGGAGGTACGGGACATCAGAAAGTCCGAGGAGGATGAACCCTTTTGAAGATGTTTGGTTGACTTCCTCCATACAATTCAGGTAATATCTTGTAAGAGATAATTGTAACAATGAAAATAACACATATTTGTATCCTAGATTCCCTTTAAAAGGAATACTTCACTTTCTTGAAATGAAAACCTTAATCTTTATGAATAGCCACATGTTCAGTTTTGTATACAGTAAGGAAGGATTCGTACCCTTGCTAGTTTATTTTATTTGTGTACGGTGAAATTTCCCTTTGCCTCCTGTCTCAGGGACACAACAGGAAGTTAAAAGAACATTTTCTGAGTGAAAGTAATTCAACTCTTAGGCCTCGTACACACGACCGGGTTTCTCTGCAAAAACCAGCAAGGAAACTGCTTCTTACCGAGATTCCCGTTCGTGTTTACGAGGCATTCAGGTTTCTCATCTGGAAATCTGGGCAGAATCTCGACGAGAAAAAAGAGAACCTGCTCTATTTTTTCTTGTCGAGATTCTTGTCCGCCTGTTTCCCGACGAGAAACCCAAGAGTGTGTATACTTACCTGTCGCCGTGGAAACCCGCGC
This sequence comes from Rana kukunoris, assembly GCA_029574335.1. Lineage (NCBI taxonomy): Eukaryota > Metazoa > Chordata > Amphibia > Anura > Ranidae > Rana > Rana kukunoris. The sequence continues at coordinate 16,338,002 of CM056059.1, read as the reverse complement.
ATGCTCGAAATGACTTTGACGCATGCGCCATAGCTTCCACGGCATAGGTAGGATGAAGGAAGACGGCGGGGAGGGCATCAAATGTGACAAGCGCGGTTCTTTTGAAACAAAAGTCTGTACACGCCGGCGGCAAGAGTTTCTTGCCAAGAATCTCGTCGGGGAAAACAACAGGTTTTCCTGATGAGATTCTCAGACGTGTGTACGAGGCCTTAGACATATGTCCCCATCACAGATTTACTCAATGGAAATTGTCCCCTTCCTTTTGATCTAGGGGCAACTCAATTTGTATTGTACAATCACTGCTGCCAGCTATAGCCGACAGCAACAATCATTGTATTCTGGTGAAGGGGAAAACCTCACGCTGTCAAAATGCAATAGAGCAGCGTAAGAGATTCCCTCGTCAACACTGACTGTATTGATGGAGGAATCGAGAGATTTTCTTTCCTTCAAGCGATTTTCTTTTCCTTTCAAGAAAATGGCATACTACATGGCCAACCTTACTTTTGTCTCAAGGACAATAGTCATCATCAGGTCAAAGAGAATGGTAAGCCTCCTTAAATAGGAACACATCCAGCAATAACATTTTGACAAAGGGTCTAACTATTCCACACGTCATCCAAAGTGATTTTTTTTCTCAATAATACACTTTGTTTTATTTAAGTAAAAAATTTGACTTCCATCATGCAACCATGGCAGCCCTAAACTCTACAATTGCCGCTGTTTGTGCAGTTAGTTTGCTGCTTTTCTTTGGTTTGGAAAAATTAAACTTTCATCTAAAATATTCTTACTATGGAAGGTACCTGGGATGCCAAGACACAAGTTTTCTGGAGGGGGAGTTTAGATGTTCCCACACAGCTTTTTGTGTGTTCCAGCTGCTATTGTTACATTCTTAATACTATAAAAAAACATACAAAATTAAGAATAGAGTGAGAATTCCTCATAATGGGCACAGCAGGTGTAAAGTCCTAGAAACCTAATTTTCCTTTTTTATTTTTATTTATTTCAGGTACTTACAGTATTTCACAAAAGTGATTACACCCCTCACATTTTTGTAAATATTTTATTCTATCTTTCATGTGACAACATTGAAGAAATTACACTTTGCTACAATGTTGTGTAGTGAGTGTACAGCTTGTATAACAGTGTAAATTAGCTGTTCCCTCAAAATAACTCAACACACAGCCATTAATGTCTAAACCGCTGGCAATAAATTGAGTACAACTCGAAATGAAAATGTCCAAATTGGGCCCAAAGTGTTAATATTTTGTGTGACCACCATTGTTTTCCAGCACTGCCTTCACCCTCTTGGGCATGGAGGTCACCAGAGTTTCACAGGTTGCTACTGAAGTCCTCTTCGACTCCTCCATGACAAAATCACAGAGATGGTGGATGTTAGAGACCTTGCACTCCTCCACCATCCATTTGAGGAGCCCTACAGATGCCCCACAGATGCTCAATAGGGTTTAGGTCTGGAGACATGCTTGGCCAGTCCATAACCTTTACCCTCAGCTTCTTTAGCAAGGCAGTGGTGATCTTGGAGGTGTGTTTGGGGTCGTTATGTTGGAATACTGCCCTGCGGCCCAGTCTCTGAAGGGAGGGGATAAGGCTCTGCTACAGTATGTCACAATACATGTTGGGATTCATGGTTCCCTCAATGAACTGTAGCTCCCCAGTGTCGACGGAACTCATGTAGCCCCAGACCTTGACACTCCCACCATCATGCTTGACTGTAGGCAAGACACACTTTTTTTTGTCCTCCTCAGTGCTTTAAGTGGGCCGGAACACAGCGGTACTCAGTACCGCCACTTCCAAAAATGGCCCTGGAGAGTACCAGCACCTCTCCGTGCGCCCAGTACGTGGGTTTCCCTTACCGGAACGCACTGGCATAGCGGGGGGGGGGCTCCTGCACCGGGCGAAAAAGTGCAGGGGGGCAAAATCCTGGCGTCTGCAGAATGCGCCGCCGCCGCCGCCGCCTTAGGAAAGGCTGCGGCTTTGGCCTAGCTCTGGAGCTATCGGCCATCTTGGTACACCCAGCAGCGGCGCGCGATGAGTTTTTTTTTCAGCCCTTCCGCCTGGTTGGCTGGTGGAACTGTCTGTCTCCCTTGATGTGGGAGTGGTGGGAAACACCAGCCAACTAGGCAGAAGGGCTAAAAAAAAACAGATAACGGCGCAGGAGATTGGCGGGCGGTGGAGTGGGAGGCGCTGTACCTCTGTGCTGCGCTGATTGGCCTGGAAGTTGGAACATGAGTTTACAGCGCGGCGGCAAGTTTCTCCATCTCCAGCAGGGTAAGCAAAACACTGCTGCTGGTGTGTAAATCTAAAGGGGTGCACTGCCTGATCCCCACCTATCCACCTCAGAGCCTGTCATTTTAGTAAGACTGCTGGGACTTGTAGTTCTCCATCTTCTCCTGGGGCTCATGGAGATTGGAGAACTACAAGTCCCAGCAGGTTATACATACAATAAGGCTCTGAGGTGGATGGGTGTGGATTGCATGCACCTGAGCCCCAGGAGAAGATGGAGAACTACAAGTCCCAGCAGGTTATAATATAAGGCTCCGAGGTGGATGGATGTCCGGACACCCATCCATCTCGGAGCCTTATATTATAACCTGCTGGGACTTGTAGTTCTCCATCGTCTCCTGGGGCTCAGGTGCATGCGATCCACCATCTATGGGACTACAAGTCCCAGCAGTAAGAAAAACTGAACAAAGATGGTGGATCATCGCATGCACCTGAGCCCCAGGAGACGATGGAGAACTACAAGTCCCAGCAGGTCATAATATAAAGCTCCGAGGTGGATAGATGTCTGGACAGTGACAATTGGTGGCACAGTGGTGACAATTGGTGGCACAGTGGTGACGATTGATGGCACAGTGGTGACAATTGGCATGGTACAGTGACTGCATTTGATGGCATGGCACAGTGGTTGCGTTTGTTGGCATGGCACAGTGGTGACAATTGATGGTACAGTGGCTGCATTTGATGGCATGGCACAGTGGTTGCGTTTGGCGTGGCACAGTGGTGACAATTGATGACACAGTGGCTGCATTTGATGGTATGGCGCCCTGCGAAAAAAACCTAATAGAGTACCGGCACCTCTTTTGCCCCACTTAAAGCACTGGTCCTCCTCACCTGATTGCCGCCACACACGCCTGACACAATCTGAACCAAAGAACTTTATCTTGGTCTCATCAGACCACAGGACATGGTTCCAGTAATCCATGTCCTTAGTCTGCTTGTCTTCAGCAAAATGTTTGCAGGCTTTCTTGTGCATCGTCTTTAGAAGAGGTTCCCTTATTTTTTATTTTTTTATTTTTTTAAATACAGTGTGATAATTCCACAAGAAAATACATCTTACATCTATGACATATCATTCAACATAAGTCTTGCCCACTTCATAATTCAACAAGTGCTACTATACTATGTTATCAGAAATGTATAGTCTTCAAACATTGTTCACCTGAAGATCACTCTGTTTTTCCTTTTATTTTTCCATTAACCAGATAGTATCCTGGCCAAGGCCAAATTTATAACAAACAGAAGAAAGAAGAGAGGAAAAAAATATATATGTATAAATAAAATTTCCCCCAATCATATTTATTCATGTGCACTCTTCCCTTTATTAGCTACAGGTTATTATATTGATGCTTACATTACTACTAAGAGGCTATGGAGACGTATTCTATCTGTTCCCTATAAATAAAATAGGGGGTCCAGATTTTACAGTATTTCTCCTCTTGCTCTTTCATCATCATAGTAAGATTTTCCATTTGTTGGATTTCTGTTAGCCTAGTAAGCCAATGTAATCTAGTTGGAGAGGTGGTACTCTTCCATAGTGCCGGTATGCACGCCCTTGCTGCCGTAAGAAGATGTTTAAGATTGAGTTTTTTGTATATCTTAACTGATATTGAGGTATCATATAATAAGAATACAGCTGGGTCTTCCCCAATGAATATACCTGTGATTGTTTTAACCGATTCAGCCACCATTGTCCAGAACTCTTTCAATCTTGGGCATTCGCAAAATATATGTAACAGGGTGCCCTCAGATTCAAGACATCGCCAGCAGGCATTTGATACTTGTGGGAACAAACATCTGGTGCAATACAACAGGTGTCTTGTACCACCTAGTAAGGATTTTATACCCTCCCTTTTGGTACCTACTTGCCATAGATTTCTTATGTGCAAAGAATTAAATCTTGTCCTTCTGGGCCTGAGAGAATGTTTTCCCTAGGTCTCTTTCCCACATTTGTAGGAATACCAGTTCTTTTGGTGCTTCTAATCTAATCAGCGAAACATAAAAATGTGACAATGAATGTCTCATCGGCTCCCCCTTTAAGCATAGTTGTTCAAATACAGAGGGTGTCCGTACTATAGTAAGCATTTCTGGCATCGATCAGAGGAATGTACTAAGCTGTTCCTCTTCTAAGAAAGTCCAGATCTGTAAAATTATGCTCCACCTCTCTTGTCATTATTCGATTCCCTGATGAGAAGTGTAAAAGCCTACTAACACATTGCTGTAACAAAGTCACAAAGCGCGGGTCTGTAAGGCCTGGCTGAAAAGCCGGTGTACCTAATATTGGAATTAAAGGGCTCGGATATGCAGAGATGTTAGTAGTCTTACAAAATCTTTTTAGTTGTCCGTACTGTGGCTCCCACAGTTGGGTGCTCCTTCACTGTTCGTGGGATATCTGCATCTGGAAGCCATGGAAGACCTTCCAGGGGTATTGTAATTGTCGCCTGTTCCATATGGACCCATGGTTTCTTATTTTGACACACACACACACCAGTCTATCACCCTTGCCAAATGTGCAGCTTCATGATATTTAACAGGGTCTGGAAACCCAATCCCCCTACATTACTTAGGAAGTGACAGGGTCGCTCAGCGCACTCTCGGCAGCCCAGACAAATCTCAAGAAAATTGAATGTAGGTCTCTCAGAAACCCCAGAGGAATTTTAATGGGTGGGGTCTGTAACACGTATAGGAGTCTTGGCATCACATTCATCTTTATAATACTGGTCCTACCAAACCATGTAAAAACCTCCTTATCCCAACGTTGGAAATCCAGCCTAAACTGTCGTGCTATTAGGGCAAAGTTTAGTTCGAACACCCAATTCAATTTATTTGGAATATTTGCTCCCAAGTATCGTATATGGGAATCTGTCAATTTGAATTTAAATTGGGTAGCTATCTGATGTAGAAAAGATCTATTCAGCTCTACCCCCATCGCCTCGGATTTACTATAATTCACTTAAAAATTGGAGAGCACTCCATATGGGCGCAATTCTGACAATAATTATGGAAGGGATATAAGTAGGGAAGTTATGAAAAATATCAGATCGTCTGCATATGTGGCAAGTTTCTGTTCCCCTCCTTTTGTTGGAATACCCCTAATAAATTGATGGGCACGTATAGTTCTTAAAAAGGGTTCCAATGTGAGGATAAAGATAATGGGCAAAAGTGGGCAACCCTGACGCGTCCCATTCCGTATGGGAAAGGCATCTGATATTCACCTTAATTCGGGCCGACGGGGTAGAGAATAAACTTGTGAGCCAACTTTGCATCCTAGATCCTAATCCGATATGTTGTAATGTGGTTTTAAAAAATGTCCAGTCAACCCTATCGAATGCTTTCTCCGCATCAGCGGATATAAGTAACTAAGGGTTTTTGATCAATTTGGGAAAAATGAATGGCGCTCAGAAATCGTTGCGTATTATCTCTGCTTTCTCTATTAGAGATGAAGCCTGCTTGATCTGGATGCACTAAGTACAAGATATTGCTCAATAGTCTAGTGGCTAATTTTTGAAAAATCTTGAGGTCAACATTAAGTAAAGAAATTGGGCAATAGCTAGGGCACAAGGATGGATCTTTCCCCTCTTTTGGGATTACTGTTATATGAGCTAGAAGCATCTCCGACGGAAATGCTTGTTCCTCTCGTAAAGAATTAAAGGTTGTTACAAATCTCTGTGCTAGTTTATCTGAGTAGATTTTATAGTAAGACAGGGGTACCCATCAGGGATGGGGGCTTTACCAGATTTTAGTGATTTAAAGCGGATCTCCACCCTAAAGTGAAGATCCGCTGATCGGAACCCTCCCCCCCTCCGGTGTCACAATTGACACCTTTCAGGGGGAGGGGGGTGCAGATACCTGTCTAAAGACAGGTATCTGCAACCACTTCTGGCCTGCAGTCTCGGGCAAAAGTTGTTTTTTTTGGCGACATCCCGTCGCCCCCCCGTTGTGTGCTGGGAACTCTCGGCTCCCAGCACACAGCGGGAGCCAATCGGCGGGCGCAGCGTGACTCGCGCATGCGCCGTAGGGAACCGGGCAGTGAAGCCGCAGCGCTTCACTTCCTGGTTCCCTCACCGTGGATGGAGGGGGGAGCAGCAGGGTGACGAGCGATCGCTCGTCCTCTGCTGCGGACGCCGCTGGACTCGGGGACAGGTAAGTGTCCTAATATTAAAAGTCAGCAGCTGCAGTATTTGTTGCTGCTGGCTTTTAATTTTTTTTTTTGCTGAACCATCCGCTTTAAGGGCTCCTAGGAACTCGTCCACTGTAAGTGGCACATCCAATTCCTTTGCTATCTCATCAGTCAATTTGGGAATTCCCGAAACTTGAAGATATTTTCTAGCTGCTACCAGAAGGCTTCCTTCTGGGACAACATGGTCCCAGACATGGTCTGAGCACTGAAAGGCTGACCCCCCACCCCTTCAACCTCTGCAGCAATGCTGGCAACACTCATGCGTCCATTTCCCAAAGACAACCTCTGGATATGACGCAAAGCACACGCACTCAACTTCTTGTGTCGACCAGTGTCCTGGCAATCTTCTTATAGCCTAGGCCATCTTTATGTAGAGCAACAATTCTTTTTTTCAGATCCTCAGAGAGTTCTTTGCCATGAGGTGCTATGTTGAACTTCCAGTGACCAGCATGAGAGAGTGAGAGCGATAACACCAAATTTACCACACCTGCTCCCCATTCACAACTGAGACCTTGTAACACTAATGAGTCATGTGTCACCAGGGAGGGAAAATGGCTAATAGGGCCCAATTTGCACAATTTCACTTAGAGGTGTCCTCACTTTTGTTGCCAGCGGTTTATATTAATGGCTGTGTGTTGAGTTATTTTGAGGGGACGGCAAATTTACATTGTTGTACAAGCTGTACATTCACTACAGAACATTGTAGCAAAGTGTAATTTCTTCAGTGTTGTCACATGAAAAAATATAATAAAATATTTACAAAAATGTGAGGAGTGTACCTGATTTTGTGAGATACTGCATATATAGCGCCATTAATTTACACAGCGTTTTACATACTGTATATATTATACATTCACATCAGTCCCTGCCCTCAAAGTGCTTTTTATCTAAAGTCTCCAATTCACATGCATTCATACTAGGGACAATTCAGACAGGAGCCAGTTATGTCCCAGCATGTCCTTGGAGTGTGGGAGGAAACCGGAGTACCTGGAGAAAACCCATGCAGACACAGGGAGAACATGCAAACTTGGTGCAGGTAGTGTCGTGGTTCCTATAACAACGTATTCAGTCATACTATATAACAGTGATGGCGAACCTTGGCACCCCAGATGTTTTGGAACTACATTTCCCATGATGCTCAGCTACACTGCAGAGTGCAAGAACATCATGGGAAATGTAGTTCCAAAACATCTGGGGTGCCAAGGTTCACCATCACTGCTATATAACATTTATTCTTTAAATGTTAAACTTCTTAGGACATGACTTCCTATTGAAGTATGAGAATGCAGATGTTGGTGAAATGGTTGCAAATGTGACTTGATTTAACCATTGAGAAGGTAAAGGCACAAAGAGAATGCACTTTAAAAGAGTGGTAAAAATTTTGGTGAAAGGAAAATCAATTTTGTTTATTAATGTTGAATGAAAAAATATTATTGTATTAATGCATAATCTATATTGTTACATTTTAATGTATTTATTTTGTGCCTTACCTTGCTTTAAAAATACAGAGGAAGATACAGAATACTACAACTTTTTTTAAATTGATAAAAAAATTATTTGACTTTTAATATTTTGATTATTTTCAAACATTTTTCTACAACTTTCCCATCATCAAGCATATAAAAAGTGTAATATGGCAAAAGACAGGGTGAAGACTGAAGACTGAAGACTAAAGATGCTTTTTATATAGGATTTAACAAACGTATTTTGGTCCCCCAGCTTGCCCCTGGAGACTGAAAGTTATTTTATTTTAGCTTCTCCCAGTTGGATGGTTCCTGGTCTTTTGTGAATGTGTGTTGGTTTATGCTTCTTAATAAGTGTCTCAAATAAAGTATTACAATAATATTATATTAAAAATAATTTCATGAATAATAATGATAAAAAATAATATATGATGTATATACCTGTATTAAATTAATCATTTATGACGTAAGTAAATGCCCCACAGCGTGGTGAAAATAATAATAATAATAATAATTTATGAAATTTGCAACTTTGTTTCTATTGTAGGTAAATAATGGATTTGCCCACTCGACAGCCCCGCTTACCAGCCCTGTTTCCAAACCCGCCAGCTCTCACACTTACCCCATCCAGGTCCTGGGCAGCCTTGGCGGCTTCTCCTCCTGGCCAATCTGGTCGCTTCTCCTCCCGGTCAAATTGGTTGCTTCTCCTCCTGGCCAATCTGGTCGCTTCTCCTCCCGGGCCAATCCAAGGAGAAGCAGGAAGATGCCAGGGCTTAAAGCGGAGTTCCGGGCTAAAATGAAACTAGATCTAGAACAAGCAAGCTCATCACCCAAATCGTTTTTGGATATCCTTTTGTTTTTGGGGGTTATTTTTGGTGTTTTGTACCTTTTTTGTTGTTCTCCAGCTGAACTTCTGCCCCATGTAATTTAAGCATTTGCATTGGCTCCTCCTCCTTCCCCCAGCTGTCTTCTGGGATTTGTGTGTGTCCCAGAAGTCAACAAGGCCATTCAGAAAGTGCAGCATGGCTCACACATACTTAGTAGGAAACCCGCAGTGAAGTCTAAATGCTTTACTACCGGTTTCCCTTAAAGGAGTTGTAAAGGGAAAAAAAATTGCCTAAAATTAATGTCTGCAAGGTAGACAGACAGAATAGTGTAATGATTCTGTTAAAAAACGAGTAAATATTAAATTCCTTCATCTATATCACCTCCGGCATTCTAGTTTCTGTTCTCTCATTCACTTCCTGGTTTGCGGCGCTCGTTCATGTAAGAACTACATTTGCCAGTATGCATTGCGGCACGCCCAGAAATTCACACCTCCTTGAAGCCTCTAACACGTAGAGAGCGTTCTGCCGCACAGGGGGCTAGCGCGTCACTGACCACCGCAGTAAAGCCTCCCTTCACGGTGGTGAGTAACAATCAGACAAGCAGGAAGTGAACAGAACAGAGAAGAAATAGAGCAACTTTGAGCAAAAACGAACAATGAGGAAGTGAAAAGAGGAATGTCTGCAGGAAAAGGATGCTTATTATGAAATTTTTTTTTTTCCTTTACAACCCCTTTAACTGCTTGCCGACCGCCCGCCGTCATATTACTGCTGGATGGTGGCACAGTCTCACGGGAGCACGTAGCTCTACGTCCTCTCTTTTTTGGCCACTAGTGGGCGCGCGTGCGCCCCCAAGTCCCACGCGCGTGCCGGGCGGGTACGATCGCCGCCGGGCACCCGCGATTGCTCGTTACAGAGCGGGGAACGGGAGGTATGTGTGTAAACACATACCTCTCGTTCCTGTCAGCGGGGGAAACGCTGATCTTCTGTTCATACAATGTATGAACAGAAGATCAGTGATTTCCCCTAGTGAGGCCACCCCCCCCATATAGTTAGAACACAAATAGGAACACACTTAACCCCTTCCCTGCCCCCTAGTGTTAACCCCTTCACTGCCAATGGCATTTTTATAGTAATCCAATGCATTTTTATAGCATTGATCACTATAAAAATGCCAATGGTCCCAAAAATGTGTCAAAAGTGTCCGATGTGTCCGCCATAATATCGCAGTACCGAAAAAAAACGCTGATCGCCGCCATTACTAGTTAAAAAAAATATTAATAAAAATGCCATAAAACTACCCCCTTTTTGTAAACGCTATAAATTTTGCGCTAACCAATCAATAAACGCTAATTGCGATTTTTTTTATGAAAAATATGTGAAAAAATACGTATCGGCCTAAACTGAGGAAAAAAAATAATTTTTATATATTTTTTGGGGATATTTATTATAGCAAAATGTAAAAAATATTGCATTTTTTTCAAAATAGTCGCTCTATTTCTGTTTATAGCGCATATATTTGTGGGAAAAAAAGGATGCCAATTTTGTTTGGGAGCCACGTCGCACGACCGCGCAATTGTCAGTTAAAGCGACGCAGTGCCGAATCACAAAAAGTGCTCTGGTCTTTGGACAGCAATATGGTCCGGGGGCTAAAGTGGTTAATTGCAATGCCAGCCCCTGCACCTGAGCCAGTGGCTTTGGCTTTGGGTGGGCTGACATTGCGGGCTCCCTGGACAGGTAAGTGTCCTTATATTAAAAGTCAGCAGTTACATTAGTTTTCCAGGAAAAATTGTCTAAGGCCGCGTACACACAATGAGACATGTCCGCTCAAACATGTCCGACGGACCGTTTGCAGAAGACATGTCTCATCGGATTTTGGCCCGATGACGTGTACACACCATCGGACAAAAATCCCCTCTGGCTGAGGACGCGGCGCCGCCACGTCACCACTCCAGGAAGTAAAATACTTTTACGCATGCGTCGATTCCATTCGACGCATGCGTGGACAGTTATGTCCACTGGTGAGTGTACTTACCAGCGGACATACCCGACGGACATGTCTCAGGCAGACAAATTTCAAAGCATGCTTTGAAATTTGTCTGCTGGGAAAACATGTCCGATAGCCCGTACACACGATCGGAGATGTCTGCTGAAACGGTCTGTCGGACCAGTTTCAGCAGATAAATTCTATCGTGTGTACGCGGCCTTAGAGAGGAATTCCCTTAATTTTGAATAATTTCTCTCAATGTCCTGATGCTTCTCTAAAGGCTGCTGTTAGAAACCATGGGGCCCCGTACAGCCTTCCTGACGAGGCCACCCTAACCCTGCCTCCACCCCCCTCCTCCGAGGTACAGCGTAACAGCGGCACATGAAAAAAGTCCCTCCTCTGCCTACACTCCAAAAATGAAAAAAAAAAGTCCCTCCTCTGCCTATGCCCCAAAAATGAAAGAAAAAATCTCTCCCAAAAATAAAAATAAAAACTCCTCCCCTGCCTACACTCAAAAAATAAAGTCCCTCCTCTGCCAAAGCCCCAAAAATGAAAAAAAAAAAAATTTTTTTTAGAGGGTTAAAATTTGGTTTAAATTACATTTCCCTGGGCCACATCATGTAAACAGAGGGGCCCAGGAGGTGGGAACAGAGGGGGGATTTAAAAAAAAAAAATTGGGGGCGTGGTTGGGGTGGTCCCTGTCAGAAAGGCTGTACAGGGTCCCTATGATTTCTAACAGCAGCCCTGAGAGAAGCATTAGGACATTGGGAGATATCATTTAAAATTAAGGGAATTCCTCTCTTAGACAATTTTTCCTGAAACAAATGTTCTGGGGAAAACTCAAGATTTTTTGATTTCCCCTGACCTTCACTCTGGGTGACAATAGACACCAGGATAGAGTTATAGGGCCAGACTGTCATAGAATTCCAGCGGCGTAGCGTAAGCCATTTACACTACGCCGCCGCATCGTACTAGAGCAAGTGCTTTATTCCCAAAGCACTTGCTCCGTAGTTTTCGGCGGTGTAGCGTAAATGGCCCGGCGTATCCCCACGTAAATCGAAGGGGGCGGCTTGTATTTAAATTAAGCGCGCCCCCGTGCCGATTGAACTGCGCATGCGCCGGCCGCGACGAAATCCCAGTGCGCATGCTCCAAAGGACGTCACATTTTCTCAATGTAAACAGCGTAATCATAGCGTACGCCAGCCCCATTGAGAATCGACGTACGCAAACGACGTAAACGACGCACAACACGACGCGGTCCCGAGGCCATACTTAACATGGCATCCGACGGCAGCCGACGGCATCCGATGGGACTTCGTAAGGTCTTTGCAGGGGTAACCTTACGCGGACGAAAACAACATAAACTACGACGGGGCGGCGTAAAAGCGCTTGGGAATCGGCATATTAGCCTCATTTGCATAGGCAAATGAGAAAACAACGTACAGGCCACCTAGCGGCCGCCGATGTCATTATATCTACGATCCGACAGTGTAATTGCTTTACACTTGTCGGATCTTCACCTGTATCTATGCGTAAGTGATTTTAGGAATCACACGAATAGATACACGGGGGAAAAAACTGCGATACGACGGGGTAGCGCTGCTGAGAATCTGGCCCATAGTCTAATTTGAAGACATCTCTTAAACTGGCCTTTGTTTTGGAGGAGTGATATTTTCATGGGATGTTATACTGGCTGAACATACTTGGGATACCATGACTCAAGTTTTCTGTTTTTTCTTTTGAGCATTTCCACTTCGCTTTTATTGTGTTCCAGCTCCTTCTGTTACATTCTCATTAATAGAAATTACATACAAAATCCAGCAGAGAGTGAACGAAACCCCCATAATGAGCACAGCAGATATGCAGTCCCAGAAACCTAATTTCCCTATGCCACCCTATTTCGCCATACTGCTCTGTCACCCCGAATGTGATGGTCATGGTCTTTTCAGTTACAGCAGAGCTCCACCTAAAGGGGAAAGGTCTGCTTGTTTGTCTCCTCCCAACCTCTGCTGCTACATTTGGCACCTTTTGGGGGGAGCGGGAACCTGATTTTGACAGGTACAAGCTCTTACTTTACACTCACTTTGCCATGGCAAACCCAGACAGAAATTTTCCCCCGCCCCCCCCCCCCATGCAGCCGGCCCATTCACAGAGTGCAGCGCGATTCGGGCATGCACAGTAGGAAACCTGCTGTCAAGCCTCAAGGCTTCACTGCCACTTTCCCTAAGCTAAGATGGCGGCGCCAGCACCTAAAAACGGACTCAAGGATGCCTTGAGAGGTAAGTGTTCGTTTTTTAATGAATTTCAATAAATTTGTTAATTTGTAAATATCCGAATTACCGAAAACCCGTTTAACTAACTTTTCCGAATATTCTTAAATTCAAGTATTTGTAAATTTGTAAATGTGAAAAAAAAATGGTAAATTCGAAAAAAATCATAAATTCGCAAATTCTAAAATTCGTAGATTTGGAAATTTGGAAATTCGCAAATTTGAAATTTGAAAATCTGAAAACCTGAAAATTCAAAAATCTTAAATAACTGACTAATAATAAATTAACTATTACTAACTAATAAATTATAGGTATTGGAATTTCCTTTCAAATTTGTCTGTTAATGAACGTAACAAATACAAATTTATCCAAAGTTCCGAATTATCCAAAATAACGAATGCCACATCTAAACAAATGAAATGGAACAAATTAATAACAAATAATAATTATAAAACATTTTTAATATTATTGTTATTTATTATTATTAATTTCCAATACCTATAATTTAATAGTTAGTAATAATTAAGCTATTATTAGTTAGTTATTATTTCAATTTTCGAGTTTTTGGATTTAGGAATGACGTAATTTTTTTTTTGAATTTACAAATTTATAATCGTAACAACTAACCCGAAAAACAAATAAAACGAAAATGAAAACACGGATTTGGCTGCAAATGTGACCTGATCTAACTACTAAGCAGTTGAATGCACAAAGCGAATGCACTTTATAACTGTGATAAATCTTTTGGCAATAGAATTTTTATTTTTTATTATTATTATTATTATTATTATTATTAAAAATAATATTAATTATTATATATATATATATATTTTTTTATACGTCAGATGAAATAAAATATTAATATATAACAATAGAATTTTAAAAAAAAATGTGCCTTACCTTGCTAGGTAGTAGCAGATAAAAAAAGCATATTTGAGTTTAATTAGTTTAATAATTATTTTCATTATATTCGAATGTTTTCCACAACATCTTTCAACATCGAAAACATAATTATGCTGGTGGGAAAAGAGGAGGGTAATTTTTTTCTGAGGCAGAGAAACCAAAGGTATTGAGAATGCTTTAACAAATGTATTTTGGTCCCTCAGCGTGCCATTGAGACTGAAAATTATTTTATTTTATTTTACTTTCTAGTTTCTCCCAGGTGGATGACTTCTGTGTCTGTTGATGCTTCTTAATAATTGTCTCCATTAAAATAGTATAATGATGTAATGCTTACCCCAGAAGGATTCACTGTGTTCTTGGGTCCCCAGTGCCCACAACTCTCCAAGCAGCACCACGCTTTCCGACACACCAATGCTAAAGGGTGGATTTTTGGAAGCAATGCACAATCATTTGTTTAAACAATAAAATAATTGAAAATGGCAATAAACACTTCAACAAGTATGCCAAACAGTTGCAAAATATTAAATACGCTTGATAAAGTTGAAAAAGCAGACTGATCTCTTATGTGCACTGCCCGTGAATTTGTTCACTTCATTTTCGTTTCATTCTTTTATTTTTTTTTGCGTCATTGGTATGATTGCAATTTGCAAATTCATAAATTTGTAAATTTAAAAATTTGAAAATAAGAAGGAAAATCCGAAAATTAGAAAGAATAACTAACTTACTAATGATAACTAACTATTAAATTCTAGGTATTGGAATTTCCTTTCAAATTTGGCTCTTAGTGAGCGTAACAAATACGATGTTATCCAAAGTTACCAATTATCCGAAATAACGAATGCTGCATCTAAACAAATGGAACGAAACAAATTGATAATAAATAATAATACAAATAAAAAGTTTTTATTATTATTATTTATTATTATTAACCACTTAAAGACCGCCTAACGCCGATATACGTCGGCAGAATGGCATGGCTGGGCAGAGGCACGTACAGGTACGTCGCCCTTTAAGAGCCCAGCCGCGGGTCACGCGCACGCTCGCGACCCGGTCCGAAGCTCCATGACCGCGCCCACGGGACCCGAGGACCTGATCGCCGCCTGTGTCCCGCGATTGGTCACAGGAGCTGAAGAACGGGGAGAGGTGAGTGTAAACAAACCTTCCCTGTTCTCCTCTGTGGCTTTTCACTGATCATCTGTTCCCTGATCAAGGGAACGACGATCAGTGATGTCACATCTACAGCCACGCCCCCCCACAGTAATAATTACTCCCTTTAGGGCACACTTAACCACTTAGCACCCCCTAGTGGTTAAGCCCTTCACTGCCATTGTCACTGTGATTTTTTTTACCAAAAATAAGTAGAAGAATACGTATCGGCCTAAACTGAGGAAAAAACTTTTTTTATATATTTTTGGGGGATATTTATTATAGCAAAAAGTAAAAAATATTGAATTTTTTTTTAAATTGTTGCTCTATTTTTGTTTATAGCGCAAAAAAAAAAAAAACGCAGAGGTGATCAAATACCACCGAAAGAAAGCTCTATTTGTGGGAAAAAAAGGACGTCAATTTTGTTTGGGAGCCACGTCGCACGACCGCGACGTTACTAATTACTAATTAATTTACGAATATTCTGGGAAAAAAATCATTAAATGGGTTTTAGTTAATTTGGATAATTTGAACGAAACAAATTGCACATGTCTACTGGACAGTGCATTATGGGCCCAAATCTGACATTGGGGGACTCAACATTAAGTCCCTTCAAACCCTGGTGTAGGTGTCTGAACGGTGTCCCCAGCAAGCAATTCTATTCCTTTAGCAATACTATTCCTCCAACTAGACATTAGCAATTCTTTTCAGTTCAACAGCAAATTCAGATGAATTTTTGGTTATTCGTAGATTTGGATATATCTGAATCTCCAAATTAGTAACAAGTTTAGTTGAAATTAGTTTCATTTAATTTTGTTTATTAATTTTCTAACAAAAAATGATCGACCGCTTAAAATTCTCAATAGCTGGTTGTTAAGGAGCTGGTCGGGAAGCCAACTGCCGCCTTCTTAATAACCGATGACTCATTAGCTGTCAGCGGGCTTCCCCACTGACAGCTGAAATCTAAACAAAAGAATGCCAGGAATGAAAAATCCCCCCCCCTTTCCTGACCTGCCGGTCTGCATTCTCAGGTAATTGTCTGGTATGGAATTTGGGGGGGACTCCACACCGTTTTTTTTTAAGATTTTATCATGAGGATCCCCCCAAATCCATACTAGACCCGAAGGGCCTAGTATAGATTAAGTGGGGGACCCGACGCTGTTTTTTTCAGATTTTTTTTATGGAATTCTTTTGTTTACATTTCAGCTCTCAGCTGGGAAGCCCGCTGACAGCTGATGACTCATCGGTTGTTAAGGATGCAGCAGTCAGATTCCTTAACCTCTTGCCGACCGCCTCACGATTATATACGTCGGCAGAATGGCATGGACAGGCAAATCGACGTATATTTACGTCAGTTTGCATTTGCCGCTGTGTGCACGCACGCGTGCTTGCCACGAGCTTTGTGACCGTGCCCGCGGGACCCTCAGACTCGATGTCCGCCATTGTCCTGCGATCGGGTCACAGAGCTGCAGAACGGGGAGAGACCAGTGTAAACAAGCATCTCAAATAACAACATAACCTGGGAAATGGCCAGGAAAAAAAACAGGCCTCCTTACCGACCAGCCCGCAGAACAACCAAATTAACCTGTCTGACAGTATGCGTTAAAAACAGGGGTTTTGTCCGCACACATTTGCAAACGCATGCGTGAGCCACAGAGCCACGCCAAGGCACCCCGCAATCTGTGGTCCTAACACTAAACAATGAGTGTCCCCACAGTGGAGGCACATGCATTCTAATGGATAGATTAAGGCAGGTGGACTGACGGAGAGCCACTCCTCCTTAAGGGTACAGGAGCACAACAAACACCCAGCATGTAGCACAATGGCTGCATAGGTGCTAGACAAGCATCTTCCCATTCTACCTAGTGAAACTGTCAATGATCATATGCTCCTTCATATCAGGAGCAGCTATCAGTGACGTGTCACTAATAGCCACGCCCCCTAACAGTTAGAATCACTCCCTAGGACACACTTAACTCCTTCCTAGCCCCCTAGTGGTTAACCCCTTCACTGCCAGTCACATTTACACAATAATCAGTGCATTTCTATAGCACTGATCGTTGTAAAAATGTGAATGGTCCCAAAATAGCGCCAAAAGTGCCCGATATGTCCGCCATAATATGGCAGTCAGGATAAAAATCACCGATCATCGCCATTACTAGTAAAAAAAAAAATATTAATAAAAATGCCATATGCTATAACTTTTTCCGCAAACCAATCAATAAACGCTTATTGTGATTTTTGCAATTGCAACGACCACCATTTTATTCTCAAAGGAGACAGGAAAAACTATTCAATTTAATTTGCATGTGCTGCACTATATAAGTTCTTCATTCATTCATTCAAAATAAATATAATTTTTAGGGTTCTAAGTAATTTTCTAGCAAAAACAAACAACAAAAAAAATGATTTTAACTTGTAAACAACAAGTTTGAAAAATAGGCCTGGTCCTTAAAGTGGTTGTAAACCCTTACAGACCACTTTTGACTAGAGGTAAGCCTATAATAAGGCTTACCTATAGCTACCACGGATATCTCCTTAACCTGCACAGTTTAGGAGATATCCCCCGGTATCTGCATGTGCCGACGTCATCAGCACAAGTGCACTGAGGCATGTTCGTGCCAATGCTTCAGCTAATGTGCCGTTACCGGCGGCTCCTGCGGGAGTGACATCATCGCGGCTTCCGGGTAGGGTGACCACACTTTTTAACTACTATTCAGGGACACGCCCCCTCCCAAAAATTATCTTGTGAGGTAACGAATCACAGCACAGTGATCGGACACAAGAGGCGGGATTTATGATTTCTCCAATCACAAGCAGGGGGCAGGATTGTGCTCCTCCAGGCATTGCCGGCCAGGACAAGTACTGTCAGTGAGTAAAGCGGTGATGTGGTGGCCTTTTTTGGGGACATCAGATTGTGGGCGGGGGGGTGGCTGTGTCAGTTTCATTCCGGGACACTGTATTGTCCTGGAATGAAGGTGCCCGGGACAGACCTGCAAAATGCCGGACTGTCCCGGGCAATCCGGGACACGTGGTCATCCTACTTCCGGGCCAATCACAGTGCTGGAGCCAGCTGATATCTGGAAGTAACTCCGGGAGCGATGTTGCCAGTTGGAGCGGTGTACGAGGATGACTTTGGGGGCTTCGATCTAAGGTAAGTCATTTATAATGTGCTTGTATGCTATGCATTTTTTTTTTCTTTTTTATATTGTGGGTTTACAATCACTTTAAGTTGTTAAAATAACAATAATGTGTTAATGAGATTTCTGAGATTTATTTATTAAATAACTATTTATTTATTTATTATTATTTATTATTTCTGGGATTATTTTATTAGATTTTAGTGATCTGTCTTTTCTTTTTTTCTTTTTTATAATTCTTTAATAATTCTTTATTTAAAATGTTTTCAATTATAAAATATAAACAATAGTAAGAAAAAGGATAAAACCATATTAGAATTAAGGACAAGTCAGCCAGCAGCCCATATCAAATAAATCAACAGTACAAACAGCAACACCTATTAACCACTTAAGCCCCGGATCAGTTTGCTAGTCAAAGACCAGGCTACTTTTTGTGATTCGGCACTGCGTCGATTTAAGTGACAATTGCGCGGTCGTGCGACGTGGCTCCTAAACAAAATTGACGTCCTTTTTTCCCCACTTTCTTTTGGTGGTATTTTATCACCTTTGTGGTTTTTATTTTTTGCGCAATATTTTTAAATTTTGCTACAATAAATATCCCCAAAAAATATATAAAACATTTTTTTTCCTCAGTTTAGACCGATGCATATTCTTCTACCTATTTTTGGTAAAATGTTATAGCAAATGTTATAGCATCTATAAAATATGGAATAGTTTTATGGCATTTTTATTAATATGTTTTTTTACTACTAATTTTGGTGATCAGAGATTTTTTATCGTGACTGCGTCATTATGGCGGACACATCGGACACTTTTGACACATTTTTTGGGACCATTGACATTTTTACAGAGATCAGTGCTAAAAAAATGCACTGATTACTGTAAAAATTACACTGGCAGTGAAGGGGTTAACCACTAGGTGTCGCTGTAGGGTTTAAGTGTGCTCTAGTGAGTGATTCTTACTGTAGGGGGGATGGGCTGTGTGTGACAAGACAGTGATCACTGCTTCTGATTACAGGAAGCTGTGATCACTGTCATTGTCACTAGGCAGAGCGGGGAAATGCTTGTTTACATCAGCATCTCCCCGCTCTATCTCTCTCCGTGAGACGATTGCGGGTACACCCACTGCGATCGAGTCCGCGGGACCCGCGGTTTGGGCTCACAGAGCATTATTATCATATCCCTGCTTAAATTCTTCTTTTATTATACCTTTCCTTATCTACTTCAATATAAGAGAGAACTACTCCTGACCCCAACACTTTGGGTCGGAAGAAAATCTACAAAAAAACAAACAATACAAATAAATAAATAGATAAGTTTGATTATGAAAAACTGAGAAACTTCACAGCTTCCAACTCCCTCCACCCCCCCCCCCCCCCCCCAGGATCTCCCCATTGGACCAGGCCTACCCTATAGATCGTAATTCCTACATTAAATAGGAGGGAAGTCACCATATTGTGGTGTATACGTAAAGGTTAACCACTTTAACTACTTGCCGACCGCTGCACGACTATTTACGTCGACAACATGGCGCGCGATTGCGGTCAGCAAGGGCAGAACAGGGCATTCCGCTATTCTGCTTATTGACACTGCCTTCTGGCATCCTGCACGATACACAAGCTCTCATTGAGCCTACCAAGCCCGGACTAATCTGCCATTCCGAATCATCGGTGAGACATCGGAGTAAAGGAGCTGTGACACGCTTTATTCCCAGTGCCAGGCAGGCACTAGCTGGGGTAGGAGGCCATTTGGCTGTCTATGTGCATTTTTATTTGTTTTTATTAAACAGTATTGCACCATGATCCTTTCCATTTATTTTTCCATCCATATATGAGCCTACTTGTTACTATTGTGGTACAGCGCGATCCAGCATGCCCATAGTGTACAGGCACTGATCCTGCCCTACTCATTTGACCTACTTTTAACAGAGAGGTCATACCATCTGGTAAGCACTTAGGGGCAGATTCACAGAGAATTAGATTCTCGTAGAGTATCAGAAATACACTACGCTGCCGTTTTTTACCTGGCTCTACGTGAAATCCAGGTAGATTTTGTCCAGTAAACGACGGCGGCGTAGTGTATTTCTCCCGTCGCAATCCATCTGCGCGAGTAGGGGGCGTGAAGCATTTAAGATAGGCGCGTTCCCGCGGCGATCGAACTGCGCATGCTCCGTTCGCAAATTTCCCGCCGTGCATTGCGCAAAAACACGTCGTCACGTCGTAGTAGCGTCGTTTACGTACATTCCTATTCCCGAACGAGTTACGTTAAAAAAAAAATAATATTTTCAAATCGACGCGGGAACGACGGCCATACTTTACATGGGTTACGCACTGTTAGACCAGCAAAAAGCTCCTCTAACATTACGTAGCCAAAAAATGACGTAGGCGATTGCGAGGGACACTCGTACCTTCGTGGATCGCCGTAAAAAGTCATTTGCATATCCCGACGCATGAAAACGACGCAAACTCCTCCCAGCGGCCGCAAAAATATCGCAGTGTAGATCCGAAGGCTTACGAGGACGTAAGCCTCTCGGATCGAAGCCCGAAGCCGCCGTATCATGGTTTGAAATTACTCCTGTCTAACACCAGTTAGACAGGCGTAATTGCTCTGTGAATCTGGGCCACAGTATTTCCCCAGCACTTGTGGTGGAACACGAACAATCCATTTTGGTGAAGGTTTCTCTCACACCCCAGAACCAGCACACCACAATCCCGTCACAGATTTGTGCACAGACTTTTGTTCAATCAAGAAAATACTCTGCAACAGGAAGATCATGCTGATATTCCTTCATATATATTTCTACACCAAATATTTATCTTTGGGACTTTAGGTGGACTTTTAATTGTTTAACCTATTACCACACCAACACCAATGTTTCTCACGACATTTAGGTCATATTAATATTGTTGTCATTTCTTTAATTATTGTTATTTTCATCACTTATGGTATATAGGTAATCACATTATGTATTATGAGTGAGGTCTCTCACGTAGTCATAGTGGCGCCCTCTATCGTTTCTTCATTTTCACTTATTATAGTTACACACTATACCACTGAGGAGCAGTACACTACCTAATTATATTGCATTATCTTCACACAGGTGAAGATCACTATATATTAGCTTTTGGCGCGGAAACTTTTCCTTTTTCATTTTTTGCCTATTGACACTGTCTATTGACTGATCAGGAACAGTCATCAGTGACGTGTCACGT
The DNA here is from genome assembly GCA_029574335.1 of Rana kukunoris. Classification (NCBI taxonomy): domain Eukaryota; kingdom Metazoa; phylum Chordata; class Amphibia; order Anura; family Ranidae; genus Rana; species Rana kukunoris. Next base: position 16,316,579 of record CM056059.1, on the reverse strand, counting down.
GTAGCCATGCCCCCTAACAGTAAGAATCACTCCCTAGGGAACACTTAACCCCTGCAGCGCCACTTAGTGGTTAACCCCTTCACTGCTAGTGTCATTTTTACAGCAATCAGTGCATTTTTATAGCACTGATCTCTGTAAAAATGACAATGGGCCCAAAATTGTGTCAAAAGTGTCCGATGTGTCCGCCATAATGTCACAGTCATTATAAAAATCGCCTCCATAACTAGTAAAAAATTATTATTAATAAAAATACCATAAAACAGTTCCCTATTTTGTAGACGCTATAAATTTTGCACAAACCAATCAATAAACACTTTTTGCATTTTTTTACCAAAAATATGTAGAAGAATACGTATCGGCCTAAACTGTGGAAAAAATATATATTTTTTAGATATTTTGGGATATTTATTATAGCAAAAGGTAAACAATATTGCATTTTTCTTTTTAAATTGTCGCTCTATTTTTGTTTATAGCGCAAAAAATAGAAACCGCAGAGGTGATCAAATACCACCAAAAGAAAGCTCTATTTGTGGGAAAAAAGGACGCCAATTTTGTTTGGGAGCCACGTCGAAGGGCCGCGCAATTGTCAGTTAAAACGACGCAGTGCCGAATCACAAAAAGTGGCCTGGTCTTTGGCCAGCAAAATGTTAAAATACAATTAATGTGTTATTAAGATTTCTGAGATGTATTTATTATATAACTATTTATTTATTTATTATTTATTTATTATTATTTATTATTTCTGGGATTATTTTATGAGATTTTAGTGATTTGGCTTTTTTTGTATTACAGAAGAATAGAAAATGATTGCATAACCTGGGAATTTAAAATTCAAACAAGTCCAGACGGTCCCTGGCCCTGGGGACGGGTGATCACGGATAATCTGTAATATATACAAGCTGCAATTTCCTTCTTGTTCTTTGTGTGTTTGCTGGCTGCAGCTGTCCAGCCCAGCCAGTGTCCCATAGAAAGGTATGTCTATACTTTCCACATAATGAGCATTTCCATTTTATCACACACAATGTTTGATTCATAAGATGGGAAAATGTCAGGTAACTTTTTTTTTTAATTCAGTAATTTTTTATTAATTTTCCTTTCAATAATGCACATTACACATTCATAATTTTTCCAGATACAGTTATCATACACATATTGCATCCTTCAGTAACCCCAAAAAAAAAAAAAAAACCACATTCATTTTTCCAGCACACTGCCCCAGTGTGAAAGCATTCATTGATTTGAATGGAAATACGTTTTCGTAAGCTTTTCAGACGCGTTGTTTAGCGTGAAAGAACCTGAAAAGCGCCTTAGTGTGAAGGTGGTCTTATACTCACAAACAGATTACGTTAACAATCTTGTGAAATGAAAGCAATGACCGCCAAATCTTAAGCATTTAATCAACAACATGGAAAGAAGCCATCCATGTTCAATACCTGATTCAAGGGGCATCCCCTCTTCATCAGAGCTCATTAAGGCCCTGGTGAAGAGGGGATGCCAGCTCTGATGAAGAGGGAATGCCATTTGAAACCCTTGGACCTGCTTTTATGAACAATAAATGGTGTATGAAGCTAGTCCGCAAGTCTGGTGCGCCCTATTTTTGTTGTTTTCTAGTGCTGTTCATGATGGGCTACCCTCATTCCTATGAGAGCAGCAAAGCATGGCGAAGAGTCAAAGCCTATTAGTCTTTGAATACCACATTTAAGTGCAAAAGGTTGTTTCTATCGATCATTGGCATGAGCCAACATGTGGTAGTTGTCCTCTGGATAGCTAACTATAGAAAAACTCCCTTGCTAGTTGACCAAATGCACAAGTAGGATACCTTCAGAAAACAGCGATCCAGATTCCAGAAAATCAAACTCGTAGGGTCCTGTCTTTATGCCCACTTCCTCTGACCAGTGAGTAAACTCTGTTTTTCCCTTAAAGGGACCACAGTCCAAACAGAGGGGAAATATAGTGTCCTTCCTGAAACCAGTCTCAGTGTCTTGTACGTATCCCCCCCCCCCCCCCCCCCAAGGCCAAGGAGGTGGAGGCTACAGTGGAGCTAAGACAATGGGCTTGGGAGAGGGCATCTGCATTTTGATAAAGTCTCTCGGGCCTGTGCTCCACTACTAACTTAAATTCCTGGAGTGCCAGTTTACTTATATTAAAGTAAAAGCCTACATGTGCTCTACATATATATAGCACTACCCCCGAAGGAGCTGCTGGTTTGTTTTGGGCGGCATCTTACCTCGTGTTTCTCTGATGTCTAGGGGTGTTTGGTGGAAGTTGTAGTAACGGAATGTCCACGACAGGTGTCTTTTTCTGTGCTCTTTATTACCCAGCCAGGTAAAAACTATAAAACTTGGTGAAGAGTAGAGGTTTAGTAGTAATGAAGACAGCAGATCCAAATGTCAGTAATAGGGAAACAGTCCTGCTCCCACGTGTAATTTCTCTTTCCCCACTCCAGCCAGAGTGGGTGTAGTGCACCTGGACAGGCCTCTCCCACCAGCCTGGCAGCCAGAGTGTCACTCGAACATCAGGAAAAAGTCTCTGCCACAGACCCTCCTGATAAATGGACAGCGGAGATAATCCTCCTTAGCAGACTTGGCACCTGGATCTCCTTCAGGAAGTTTTGAATTAGGGTACCGACTGATAGGCGACCAACATCCAGCCTCTCGGTGTCCAGTTCCCCTGGTCCCCGATGGATGGTCAGGCCCCTATTGGAACATCCACCTCTCTTGGTACTCCTCAGGCAGACTCCACCGTACGGCCTCCTCCAACTGGACGGACGGCCCAGGACCTTCTTAGGTGGGACCAATTCGATTACTGAGTCCCCAAGCGGCAGATCAATTGCTCTGGGCCAACGTGATCCCGAAGCCAGGATCCTTGCATTGCATGTGCACCCCCGGCCCGCAAGGCCATTTGCCAGGGCGCGTGAAGTGGCTACCCTAAAGGTGGGTGCCACATGAGGAGAAGACCCAGTCAGATGGCGTCTGCCTCATAAATACTCTCTCCCAGCATACACAGCTAGGCCAAACCTCTCTGATAGGCTGCTGGGCCAGAGCACCCAATCCTTGACTCCACTGCTGCCACCTGCCGACCTGAGGTGAGATCAGCACCCCAGAAACGACAAAATAGACCCACAGCACAGCCAAAGCTGAGACAGAGACCCAATTTTGAACAAATCAACATGGTCAGAGTTAACTAAGGCCGCGTACACACAGAGGGACATGTCTGATGGAAATGGTCCGCGGACCGTTTTCATCGGACATGTCTCCTCGGGATATTCGTCCGGCGGTGTGTACACACCATCGGATCAAAATCCCCGCCGGCAGACAGCGCGGTGACGTGGCGGTGACGTTGACACCGCCACGTCACCGAACCAGGAAGAAAAATACTTCCGCGCATGCGTCGAATCCATTTGATGCATGTGAGGGAAGATATGTCCACTGGTGAGTGTACTAACCAGCGGACATATCCGACGGACATGTCTCCGGCGGACAAATTTTAAAGCATGTCTTAAAATTTGTCGGCTGGCCAAATATGCCCGTACACACGATCGGAGATGTCTGCTGAAACGGTCCGATGGACCAGTTTCAGCGGACAAATTTGATCGTGTGTACGCGGCCTAACTCTCTGACCCCCTCTAAATTTAACATAGCACCATTTCTGGAAAGTAGGGATGAGCTTCGAGTCGAACTCATGTTCGACTCGAACATTGCTTGTTCGCCGAACAGCAAACAATTTGGGGTGTTCTTGGTAAATTCGAAAAGCCGCAGAACACCCTGGAAAAGTCTATGGGAGCAATCAGCAGTGCTAATTTTAAAGGCTTATATGCAAGTTATTGTCATAAAAAGTGTTTGGGGACCCGGGTCCTGCCCCAGGGGACATGTATCAGTGCAAAAAAAGTTTTGAAAAAACAATATTTTTTTCCGGGAGCAGTGATTTTAATAATGCTAAAAGTGAAACAATAAAAGTTAAATATTCCTTTAACTTTCGTACCTGTGGGGTGTATAGTATGCCTGTGAAGCAGCTCTTGTTTCTCGTGCTTAGAACTGTCCCTGCACAAAGTGTCATTTCTGAAGCATAAAAAGTCATTTAAAATCACTGCTCCCGAAAAAAATGCTGTTTTTAAAACTTTTTTTTGCATTGATACATGTCTCCAGTAGCAGGACCCGGGTCCCCAAACACTTTTTAGGACAATAACTTGCATATTAGCCTTTAAAATTAGCACTTTAGATTTCAAATGTTTGAGTCCCATAGACTTTAATGGGGTTCTAAAGTTCACACAAACTTTTGTTCTGTTTGCAGGTTCTGGTGCGAATGGGGGGGGTGTTCGGCTCATCCCTACTGGAAAGTAACCAGGCGCTACACAGCTGAAACACGAAAAATTTGAATATCGTGCAAAGGTTCATTTATTTCACTAATGCAACATAAGAGGAGAAACTAATATATGAGATAGACTCATTACATGCAAAGCAAGATAGTTCAAGCCGTGATTTGTCATCATTGTGATGATTATGGCTTACAGCTCATGAAAACCCCAAATCCACAATCTCAGGAAAATTAGAATATTACATGCAATCAATAAAACAAAGATTGTACATAGAACAATATTGGACCTCTGAAAAGTAGAAGCTGCATATGTACTCAGTACTTGGTTTGGGCCCCTTTTGCAGCTATGGAAGTGATCAGCCTGTGACGCTGCTGAGGTGTTATGGAAGACCAGGATGCTTCAATAGCGGCCTTCAGCTCTTCTGCATTGTTGGGTCTCATGTCTCATCTTTTTCTTGGCAATGCCCCATAGATTCTCTATGGGGTTCAGGTCAGGCGAGTTTGCTGGCCAATCCAGCACAGTAATCCCACGGTCAGTGAACCGGGTTTTGGTGCTTTTGGCAGTGTGGGGGAGGTGCCAATTCCTGCTGGAAAATGAAGTCGGCATCCCCATAGAGCTCGTCTGCGGAAGGAAGCATGAAGTGCTCCAAAATCTCCTGGTAGACGGCTGCGGTGACCCCGGACTTAATGAAGCACAGTGGACCAACACCAGCAGATGACACGGCTCCCCAAATCATCACAGACTGTGGAAACTTCACACTGGACTTCAAGCATCTTGCAGTGTGCGCCTCTCCATTCCTCCTCCATACTCCGGGTCCTTGGTTTCCTCCATTCTTCCTCCATACTCCGGCTCCTTGGTTTCCTCCATTCTTCCTCCATACTCCGGCTCCATGGTTTCCAAATCAGATGCAGAATTTGCTCTCCTCAGAAAAGAGGACTTTGGACCACTGAGCACCAGACCAGGTGTGTTTCTCTTTAGCCCAGGTAAGACTCTACTGACGTTGTTTGTTGTTCAGGAGGCTTGACAAGAGGAATACAACATTTGAAGCCCATGTCCAGGATCCGTCTGTGTGTGGTGGCTCTTGATGCACTGACTCCAGCCTTAGTCCACTCCTTGTGAAAGTCCCCAACACTTTTGAATTGCCTTTTCCTGACAATCCTCTCCAGGCTGTGCTCATCCCTGCTGCTTGTGTATCTTTTTCTTCCACACTTTTCCCTTCCACATAACTTTTTATTAATGTGCTTTGATACAGCACTTTGGGACCATCCAACTTCTTTTGCAATTACCTTTTGAGTCTTTCCCTCCTTATGGAGGGTGTCAATGATGGTTTTCTGCACAACTGTCATGTCAGCAGTCTTTCCCATGATTGTGATTCCTACTGAACCAGACTGAAAGACCATTTAAAGGCTCAGGAACCCTTTGCAGGTGTTATGGCTTAATTATCTGATTAGAGTGGGAGACTTTGAGCTGAGAATAATCCAACTTTTCACAATATTCTATTCTTCTGAGATTGTGGATTTGGGGTTTTCATAAGCTGTAAGCCATAATCATCACAACTATGACAAATCACGGCTTGAACTATCTTGCTTTGCATGTAATGAGTCTCTCTCATATAGTCAGAGGCGACTCTAGGGGGGGGCCAGAGGGGGCCCTGACCCCCCCAACATTATGCTGTGCCCCACCATGTGCCCCCCCCCCAAAAAAAATGTAGTAACAGTCTCTCCTGAGAGGAAGAGCGTCCCCAGTCAGCTCTGCGGGGCATTCCTCCCCCCTCCCTCTGCTCGCTGACACTGCATAATGCACACGTTCACACAGCCGCCCAATCTGCTCCTTCCCCTGCATCCTCATTGGCACGAAGAAGAGTGAGTTACAGAAAGGACTCCATGAGCACTATGGGGGAGGGGGGGCCCAAGCCTTCATCTCAGTTACTGAAAAAACAGACTGATTTCTCACGTCCTTAGGACAGGAGAACCAGCCTGTAAATTCCGAGAGTGGTGACTGCAAGCTGAGCCGAGTGTCAGTCTATGACACTCTTTTACAGCCCAGCGAGTCCAGCCACCTCCCCCCCCCACTCTCCTTACATACGAGCAGGGAGAAATACCGCTCCTCCTCCTCCTTCTTTCAGTCCCGCCCACATTATCTCGGTGTGCTGTATCTGAAGAGAGGGGATGTGTGTTCAGGAAATATGAAAATCAGCAGCATGTGTGTGAATGATGCCTGAGATTCTATCCTGGACCATAGGTAGGTGTGTGCACTGTAGACTGCAGTACACTGTAATCACTGAACTGCATTATCTCCATCCCTTCTCTCCCCCATCTGTCTCCCTCCCCTCTCCTGTTCTTTCAAGACATTCACAATTTACTTTCTGTAATGGTCACCACCGTTTACGATATTCCATTCTATCGCCCCACGACAGCTTATCCGACAGTCCGCCAGACATCAGACACGACCCATTTCATTTCCCAGAATAACCGAGACAACACAAGCTCTGGTACTGGTTCCAAAATGAATGAATGAATCCTTTAATGGTAACTTAGCTTTCTTATATACAGTACAAACATGTTACAGTTAATCACAGGGACAAAGACACACTCCACCCACACATCACACAATGGGGGGCTTCATACACATTATTTTAGCTAATGACATTCCAATGAGTTAATTACTACTCATTACCCAGACGGTCCGGCTCCGCATTTAGAGGGGTTAATTACTACAGCTTGACAAGTCACATTCCACATCTTAACAGTGTCATTAGCATACACAATGAACAAGTCTTAGGAGCAGACCTAATTAGCACAATGGACACAAAACAGTATTAGCATCACACAATGGAATGTCTAGGAGCAGACTCAATTAACACCTCAAAAGCATGTGTCCCCACTTTAAATGAAAACACTCTATTGACCTGTCGGAGTCAGACTTTAACAACTTGTAATATTTAAAGATATCCTGCAAAACATGAATTATCAGTAATGTCCCATCCCATGTAATTTATCATTATCATTTCTCAGTCACCCTATGCCCAAAAGGGGCACAGGATGACCCTAGAGACCCAAGAGTCATTAGTGATGCTGGCACTCGAGTACCCCCCATCCTTCAAAAGTCTCTGGGTGTCACGGGCCATTCTGTTACACTTTCACTTTCAGTTAGGCAGGTAATATACAGTGCACATTTCTTTCCTACATCCACAGATTGCAGGAAAGAAACTTGCATGATTCCCCCATCAACACAGACAGTGCTGACGGGAATATCACTCCTGCCCAGCAATTGTATTCTCCCGACAAACAGTGATATCACTAGTGGCTATACAGCAACCACTAGTAATAATCATAAGAGAATCTGCTCATTAATGGTTCAAATCTCAGCCAGTTCCTGCTGAACCAGCTGAGATTTAAACTGTCTATGGCTGGTCTTAGCTCTTAGGCAGCCCATACATTGATCACTTTTTTTCATTCAACTATTAGGTTAATTGAAAAGAAAAAAAGAAATGATCCAATTCCCCCATCTACACATTATAGTTGGATGGGGGAATCCTCCCAGTGTGGACCAGTGCTGGAATAACCAGAGTTGCTGTCCTGTCCCGGCTATTCACAGCGCTGGTCTCTGTCTCCTTGGCAGCGGCGGCAGCACATTGGAACCCAGTGCTGGTTACTTTATGGGGCTGATGTACAGGAGGGCCAGCACAATTTGTTGTTAGAGATGGGCTGGGCATGTTCAAAAATCCACATGCCAGAGCCTGCCAGGAAGCCCACACTGCACAGCGCTAATCACAGGCAGTGAGAGATTTCCCGGTCCGCAGCTCTACACAGATCAGGAAATGTCTCACTGCCTGTGATTAGCACTGTGGAGTGTTGGCTTCCTGGCGGGATTGGGCATGTGGGATTTCAAACACACCGAGCCCATCTCTATTGGTTGTAGACAGTTGAGCTCCCTGCAGGTTGCTTAGCAGCAGTGGAACCTTCTCTGACATGCTGATCAGGATGCAATCCAGGTGATGCTCCCAGTCAAATCCTAGTGTTAAATATCAGAGATTTTATTGATCAAAGCCCACACTTTACAGGCATAGAGCCCACACTTTACAGGCATAGAGCCCACAGGGCTGTGGAACATATGTTTTTATATATATATGGTTGTACTCTTGATGCTAATAAATACTGTATTTATTAGATCTGACTGGGAGCATCACCTGGATCACATCCCGATCAGCATGTCAACAGAGAAGGGTATACAGCATTACTGCTGCTAGGTGACCAGTTGGGGGCTCAGCTCTCTATAACCAATAGTGCCAGCCTTCCCCTGCATGCACCCATAATGTCACCAGCACTAGGTCCTAAAGGACTGCCGCCGCTGCCAAGGAGACAGATGCCAGACCAGCGCTGTCAATAGCAGGGACAGGACAGCTGGGGAACCCCACAGAGGCAGAACACCAGGGCTCGATGGTAAGACAACCTTTGCAACCCTGAAAGTTCTCCCGGTGCTTTGAACCCTTATATTTTCTTGGTGTGCTGGTGACATATATCTATTGTTTTCTGCCACCCTATAGTAGGAAGGGAGCTCACTGCAGAACATGTAAAAGGGCCCGTTGTGGGATCGTAGTAAAGGGCCCCAGGAGATTATATATATATATATATATATATATATATATATATAATTGCATTTTATAGTTGGCCCCCCTACTTTTTTTCCCTGTCCCCCCATGTGCCCCCCCTAAATATGAAAGCTGGAGACGCCACTGCATATAGTAGTTTCACCTTTTAAGTTGCATTAGTGAAATAAATGAACCTTTGCACGATATTCAAATTTTTCGTGTTTCACCTGTATGTTCCATAATTGCATTTTATATCATGTTCTAAGACAATTTCAATGTATTCCTTCTACTAGGTAATTATGGAAGTCATCAACCAGACATATCCACCTCGAATAATTCTTCTCGGCATCTCCGATGTCCCATATCTCCAGGTCATCTTCTTCATCGTCTTCATGGTGATCTATATTATCATGTTGTCAGGTAATTTTCTGTTGGTCATTGTGGTGAGGCTCAACCCAAAACTCCACACTCCCATGTACTTTTTTCTGAGTAACCTCTCCGTTATTGATGTCTCCTTTTCCTCCAGTATTGTTCCTCTAATTTTAGTCAAATTGCTTGCCAAAGACAGAAGTATTTCCTTACTGGAATGTGGCATACAAGTATTTATCTCCTTAGCTCTAGGGGCAATAGAGTGTATGATACTGGCAGTCATGGCGTATGATAGGTATGTTGCCATCTGCAAGCCCTTGCACTACAATACCATCATGAATAAGAAATTCTGCTTTTCTTTGTCAGCAATAACCTGGACTATAGGAATCCTCAACTCTGTTGTCTTGGTGAGTGACACCTTTACGCTGCCTTTCTGCAGGTCACAGCTGAACCACTTCTTCTGTGAAATTCCTCCAATGTTACGAATAGCCTGCACAGACACTTGGCACAACCTTCTGGTGGTCTTCACATCTGCAGGGCTAATCGTCATGAGTTCTTTCTTCTTGACACTCATCTCGTACATCCGTATTATCACCACCGTCTTGAAGATCCGTTCCTCGCAAGGGAGGTATAAAGCGTTCTCCACGTGTGGATCTCACCTGACTGTGGTCACCATTTTTTATGGAACCATCATGTTCATGTACCTGAGGCCCCGCTCTATTAGCACTCATGAAATGGACAGTGTCGTTTCCATCATATATACTACAGTGACTCCAATGTTAAATCCTTTCATTTATAGTATGAGGAATAAAGATGTTAAAAGTTCATTTAGCACAAAATTGATTAGACAATAAAACCCTTTCAAAATGCTGAGGTATGATGATATTCTTATTTGTGCCTATAGCCACCATCATGGGGGGTACAGGCAGTACACCCGTAAGGGGCCCGGAGGTCCCCAAGGGCCTGGGTGGCAACCTCCCTTTTTTTGTCTTTATTATTATTATTTTGTAAGGGGTCCGGAGGTCCCCAGGGCCCCGGGTGACAACCCCCCATTTTTTTATTTATTTTTTATAAAGAAAAATGTATTTATTTATTTTTTATCAAAGGGCCCAGAGGTCCCCAGAGGCCCGTGGATGGCAACCCCCCTTTTGTTATAAAAAACATGTTTTTTTAATATATTTTTTTATTTCTATATATATATATATATATATATATATATATATATTTTTTTTTTATTAAAGGGCCCAGAGGTCCCCAGGGCCCCATGTGACAGCCCCTCCATTTTTTGTTTTAATAAATGCTTATTATTATTTTTTTATGTTTTTTTATTAACCACTTGCTTACTGGGCACTTAAACACCCTTCCTGCCCAGAGCAATTTTCAGCTTTCAGCACTCTCACACTTTGAATGATAATTACTCAGTCATGCAACACTATACCTAAATGATTTTTTTGTCCTTTTCTTCCCACAAATAGAGCTTTCTTTTGGTGGTATTTGATCATCTCTGGGTTTTTTATTTTTTGCGCTATTAATAAAAAAAGACCGAAAATTTTGAAAAAAAAAAGTTTTTTTCTTAGTTTCTGTGATAAAATTTTGCAAATTATTAATTTTTCTTCATAAATGTTGGCCACAATTTATACTGCTACATGTCTTTGATAAAAATAACCCAAAATTTTTCGAAATTATTTGGTCTGTGTGAAAATTTTAGAGTCTACAAGCTATAGTGCAAATCATAAAAAATTATCACATCTGATTACACCTGATGTACTGAAGGCCTATCTAATTTCTTGAGACCCCAACAAGCCAGGAAAGTACAAATTCCCCCGAAATAACCCCATTTTGGAAAGTAAACATTCCAAGGTATTTATTAAGAGGCATGGTGAGGTATTTGAAGTTGTAATTTTTTCCCACAATACTTTGCAAAATTAAGATTTTTATTTTTTATTTAAAAATGTTCTCAAAATTGTCATTGTAATAGCTTATTTCTCTCACATGGCATGTGCATACCACAAATTACACCCCAAAATACATTCTGCTACTCCTCCTGAGTAAAACGATACCCCATGTGTGAGACTTTTTCACTGCCTGGCCACATACGGAGGCCCAACATGCAGGAAGCGCCATCAGGGGTTTTAGGAGCATAAATTGCACATCTAACTAGTTGACTACCTATTACACTTTTGAAGGCCCTGGAACACCAGGATAATGAAATTACCCACAAAATGACCCCATTTTGGAAAGCTAACACCCCAACGTATAATCTATGAGGCATAATGAGTCTTTTGAACGGTTCATTGTTTTCCAGAAGTTTTTGGAACACGTGGAAAAAAAATGAAAACGCATTTTTTTTACACAAAGTTGTCCGTTTCTAAGATATTTCCAACACATAGCATTTAGATAGCAAAAATGACACCCCAAAATACATTCTGCTACTCCTCCTGAGTAAAACGATACACCATGTGTGAGACTTCTACACAGCCTGACCACATACAGAGATCAAACATGCAAGGAACACGGTCCGGTGTTCCAGAGACACATAGCATGCACATACCAAGAGTTACACCCCAAAATACATTATGCTGAGCAAAGCGTAAACAAAAGATTACCTGTGGTAATAGTAGCGCAGTTCTACACAGCAGGATAGCACTGGTCCAGGCAGCAGGCAGGGACTTGGTCAGCAACGGCATACACAATTGTCCAGGCAGGGATACTGTCCCGTCAGGGTTAGTGCAGGTGGTCAGTTCATGCACCAGGCAGAGGCATGATGGCATAGGTCCTACAGGCAGAAGTAGGGCCTCGTTCAGGACAGAATGGGGACAGGGGTGGAGGCTTCTCCCACCCAAATCTCTTTGAAGCCTCCGGGCAACCAGACCCTAATCTAGAATGAGAAAACAAAAACAATTGTTTTCTTCATCCAGAAAAACAAATTCTGGAGCCCCTCACATATGTGAGACCCCTGTGCTATGAATCCCACTAGTCCACTGGCAGGGTAAAAGATCAGTCCAAGAGGCAGGCAAAAAGAATGGTCAAACAGTCCAGGGTCAGTTCCAGATCAGGCAGAGGTATAAACAGAATCGGTAGGCAGAATCGTGGTCAAATAACAAGCCGGGGTCATAAGCAGAGGTATAAAGGGGTGTGAAGGTAAATGGCAGGAAGTGACTAATAATTTAGTGTGGTATGGTAACGGGCGAAACAACCAACTACGCAGAGGGCTGGTTGGGAAGGGCATTTAGGACAATAATAAATGGTGTCTCTTCTCACTCCTGCTTTGGAGCACACCTTGCATCTTTTTTGGCATTTATGGCCTGTTGGTCTGGGAGGGAGTTTATCTGGAAAGTGGCGCTCGTTGAGTCGGCCAAACCACATCGGATCGAATGTATGCTGGTGGGTTGCTGGGGTATAAAAGGGCAGTGGTGATTTCCTCCAGGTAGAAAAGGTAGGGTTTGGGTCTTGGAGTGGATTTACGATATATCACATATGTGTTGTACGCGGCCAAATTGAACAAATAAATTGAAACTTTTTTATACCACTGGTATGATCTTCTTGTAGAAAGGTAGGGTTCCAGCATCTGGTCGTTTAAATCGACACCCCCCATGAACTTATTGTAGTCATGAATGCATTTCGGTTTCTGGATTTGCCCATTCCTCGTTCTGGTCTCAACGAATGTGTTGTTGTGGATGGTAGAAAGCACGTACACATCCCTTTTGTCCCTCCATTTCACAGCCAGAACTTCCTCTGTACGTAAACTCGCCGTCTCCCCTTTTTCTAATTTTTTGATGACAAGACTTTGAGGAAAGCCCTTCCGGTTCGATCGCACGGTGCCGCATGCTGGGGTATTTTTTTTGGAAAAGGTTTCGGAACAGGGGCAAACTTGTGTAGAAATTGTCCACATATAAGTGGTATCCTTTCTCCAGGAGTGGGTTCAGGAGTTGCCAAACAATTTTCCCGCTAGTTCCTACGTAGTCTGGACAATTAGGGGGGTGTAGCTGGCTGTCCTTTCCTTCGTATACGTTGAAGGCATACGTATAACCTGTGGCACGGTCACATAATTTATAGAGCTTCACCCCATAGTGGGCCCTTTTACTGGGAATGAATTGTTTTATGCCCAGCCTGCCAGAAAATTTTACTAAGGATTCGTCTACACATATTTGTTGGTCCGGGGTAAACAACTGGGGGAAAATTTCGGAAAAATAATTAAGTAGTGGCCGAATTTTATAAAGTTTATCAAAACTTGGGTCATTTCGGGGAGGGCACTGGGTATTGTCGTTGTAGTGTAGGAATCTCATTATCAATTGATATCTGGACCTGGGCATTTTTGAGGAAAAGATGGGCATGTGGTAGATGGGGCGGTTTGACCAATAGGCACGTAGCTGGTTTTTGTGGTTTAGTCCCATACAGAATATGAGGCACAAATTTTTTTTAAACTCTTCCACTGTTAGGGCTCTCCACTCGAAGGGACGGGCATAATGGGATGTGGGGTTACTGGAAATAAATTGTTCTGCATAAAGATTGCACTGGGTAACAATTGAGGCAAGCATGTTGTCGGTGAAAATTAAATTAAAAAAGTTCATCGGGGCAAAATTTTCTGTGTCCACCTGGACTCCTGGCTGGGCAGTGAAGGGGGGAATGTTGGCTTCTCCTGAATTAGAAGGAAGCCACAGGGGGTTCTGAAGGGAATAGGGAAGGCTGGCATGGGACCTAACCCTTTGGGACTGAGGTGACACCCCACTGGTACGTGACCTTGCTTGCTGAGGTATTGCGGTACTGGTGGATGGCACAGCGGTGCTGGTGGATGGCACTGCCTCCTTAGCAATACGCCTTCTTCTGGCGGGTGGACCCTCCTCCTCTTCTTCTTCTTCCTCTTCCTCCTCTTCTTCTTCCTCCTCCTCCTCCTCGGATGTCTCTTCTCCACTGCTGACTATCGGCTCATAGGTGACGTCAGATTCGTTGTCGGAATTTTCAGGGGAATCCGAATCGCAGAGCTCCCCGTTGCTCTCGTCAGCCGCCATAATTTCATATGCCTCCTCAAGTGAAAAAGATCTTTTAGCCATTGTTGGCAGATGGCACTGATGGCAGGTAGCACTAATGGCAGGTAGCACTAATGGCAGCTGGCACGGGCAGATGGCACGGATGGCAGATGGCACGACAGATAGCACTGATGACAGATAGCACTGATGACAGATGGCACTGATGGCAGGTGGCACGGGCAGGTGGCACGGGCAGGTGGCACGGGCAGATAGCACTGATGGCAGGTGGCACAGGCAGGTGGCACTGGCAGGTGGCACTGATGGTAGATTGCACTGGCAGGTGGCACTGATGGTAGATTGCACTGGCAGGTGACACTGATGGCAGATTGCACTGATGGCAGATGGCACTTACGGCAGATGGCAGGGGCAGGTGGCACTGATGGCAGGGGCAGGTGGCACTGATGGCAGGGGCAGATGGCACTGATGGCAGGTGGCACTGATGGCAGGGACAGGTGGCACAGGCTGTTTGCACTGGCAGGTGGCACAGGCTGTTTGCACTGGCAGGTGGCACTGGCAGAGACACTGGCGCTGTTTTTAAACTTTTACTTTTTTTTTTTTTCAACTCACTGAACGCTGTCACTCTCTTTCTCTCCTCACACGCTGTGTGTGAGGAGAGAAAGCCGGCGATGAGAGATGATCTCATTGGACAGCGGGATCGAGTGCTGAATGGCCTCTGCGATTGGCCATTCAGCACGATCTGTGATTGGCTGTGTCCAAGGGACACGGCCAACACAGTTTTTCGCCGATCGCCGATGCGCGCTCGCGGGGACGCGCAGGGAGCGGGGAAAGGCAGTCACATCCAAAGACGTCAACCCGGCGCTTCAGGTTTGCGCCGTTCACGTCTTTGGACGTGACGCGGAAACAAGTGGTTAAAGGGCCCAGAGATTCCCAGGGGCCCGGAGGTCCCCAGGGCCCCGGATGGTAACCCCCCTTAAAAAAAAAAAATTGTATATATTTATTTTATTTATTTTTTTATTAAAGGGCCCAGAGGTTTCTTTGATTAAAACTCCAAGAGGTCCCCGGGGGCCTATATATTTATATAAAGGGCCCCAGATGGCAACCCCCCTATTTTCATAATTTTTTTCTTAATATATTATTCTTTATTTCTTTTGGGCCCCCCCGCTTCTCAATTAGTGGCGGAACCCCCCCCCGCTTCTCAATTTCAGGTGACAGCACCCCCTCCCCCGGTACTCTGCTCTAGGGGGCCCATGCCTGAAGCTGTGTAAGGCGCCCCATAATTACTAATGGCAGCCTTGTTTGTGCCAACAGACAAAGCAGCTCTAGCTACAATGCTCACCTTGAACCTTGAGCTGTCTACTGCAGTGCCTCTCCTTTGTCACAAGATGTCCCCAGTCTTCTGAGTTGAAATGCTGGACTGTGAGTGTCATTGGTCCTCCCCCGAAGAATTAGAGCCCTTTCACACTGGGATGTTTTTTCAGGCGCTTTAGTGTTAACACATGCGTCTGTAAAGCGCCTGAAAGAAGCCTCATCCGAAAGCCCAATGTGAAAGCCCGAGTGCCTTCACAATGAAAGATAAGGAGGAATGTCTGGAGAGCCGCACTCCGAAAATGTTGCTTTTTATTGATAAAACAGAATCACAAGATACATTTTACAGCAAACAGGATACCAGCTGACGCGTTTCACACTATTAGTGATTAGTCATATGACTAAGCACTAAGTAATAGTGTGAATTGCGTCAGATGGTATCCTGTTTGCTGTAAAATGTATCTTGTGATTCTGTTTTATCAATAAAAAGCAACATTTTCGGAGTGCGGCTCTCCAGACATTCCTCCTTATCTTTCAGTGTGAAGGCACTCGGGCTTTCACATTGGGATTGCAGATGAGGCTTTCTTTCTTTCCATTGTTATAGGCATTGCCAGGACTCGGGGCTTCAGATTCGGTGAAAAGGTTCATCATTTGCATCTTCTCTATCTTCTCTATCTGCTTTCACACTGAGACCCCTTTCACACTTGGGCGTTTTTCAGGCGCTTGGTAAGCACCTGAAAGAGGCCTCATCTGCAATCCCAACGTGAAAGCCTGAGTGCTTTCACACTGGGGCATTTTTCAGGAGCTTTAGTGTTTAAAAAAGTGCCTGTAAAGCACCTGAAAAAAGCCTCATCTGCAATCTTAATGTGAAAGCCTGAGTGCTTTCACACCGGGCACTGCACTGGCAGGGCGTCAAAAAAAGTCCTGCAAGCAGCTTCTTTGGAGCCTTTTTAGGAGCAGTAAATACACCGCTTCTAAAGCGCCCGCAAAGTGCCTGCAAAGTGCCTTGGCAGCAGCGCTTTGCGGGCGCTTTTAATCCTTTCGGCCACTAGCGGGGGTTAAAAGCACCCCGCTGTCGCTTGAAAAACGTTGGTAAAGCACCAACGCTTTACCAGCGTTTTTCAGGCACTGGCAGTGTTAGGCCTTGTACACACGATTGGACATATCCGATGAAAACGGTCCACGGACCGTTTCCATCGGATATGTCCGATCTGGAGTTTGGTCCGATGGCGTGTACACACCATCGGATCAAATTCCCCGCCGGCGGATGGCGCGGTGACGTGGCGGTGACGTTGACGCCGCCACGTCACCGCACCACAAAGTAAAACACTTCCGCGCATGCGCCGAATCCATTCGGCGGCGGCGGTGCGGGACGACATGTCTGCTGGTAAGTGTACTAACCAGCAGACATGTCGGGCGGACACATTCCCACCCGATAGATTTCAAAGCATGCTTTGAAATCTGTCGGGTGGACAAATCTGTCCGCTAGCCCATACACACGATCGGAGATGTCTGCTGAAACGGTCAAATCTGTCCGCTAGCCCATACACACGATCGGAGATGTCTGCTGAAACGGTCCATCGGACCGTTTTCAGCGGACATCTCCGCTCGTGTGTACGAGGCCTAAAAGGGCTCTTAGGGCTCTTTCACACGTGCGGACCGTTTTACATCCGTTTTACATCCGTTTTACATCCGTTTTTCATCCGTTTTACATCCGTTTTACATCCGTTTTTCATCCGTTTTTCATCCGTTTTTCATCCGTTTTTCATCCGTTTTTCACCTGTTTTTCATCCGTTTTTTTTTTTTGTTAGAACTTTATTTAATCAGCTTTTTGATGAAAAACGGATGTTAGCGGATCGGATGTTAACGGATAGTCCGTTTTTCGTCCGTTCCATTTTTTTGACGGAAGAAAAATAGGGTTTTCTTCCGTTTAAAAAAACGGAGCTTAACGGAGACGGATGTTAACGGATGTTAGCGGATTCTCATCCCATTGGAAAGCATTGCGGTCCTTAAACGGACGTATGAAAAAACGGACGAATGGTCCGCACGTGTGAAAGGACCCTTAGGCCTCGTACACACAAGGGGATATGTCCGCTGAAAACGGTCCGATGGACCGTTTCAGCAGACATCTCCGCTCGTGTGTATGGGCTAGCGGACAGATTTCTCCACCCGACAGATTTCAAAGCATGCTTTGAAATCTATCCGGTGGGAATCTGTCCGCCCGACATGTCTGCTGGTTAGTACACTTACCAGCAGACATGTCGTCCCCCACCGCCGCTGCGCCGCCGCCGAATGGATTCGGCGCATGCGCGGAAGTGTTTAACTTCCTGGTGCGGTGACGTGGCGGTGCCGTGGCGGCGTCAACGTCACCGCCACGTCACCGCGCCGTCCGGCGGCGGGGAATTTGATCCGATGGTGTGTACACGCCATCGGATCAAACTCCCGATCGGACATATCCGATGGAAATGGTCCGCGGACCGTTTTCATCGGATATGTCCGATCGTGTGTACGAGGCCTTAAAGTCTAGTCTATATTTCAATCGCACACGTTCCTGGTAAAAATGGCTCGTAAAGAACGGATGGGTGCTGAAACGATTACCAGCTGGGTACTGCAGACATCAAACAAACAAACATAGTCGCCAGCACACCAAGGATCGTCCAATTACGTCCAATTTTTTTTGAATGCAAAACTAATATCACAATGATGCAACGTTTCAAGGTCGCGCAGGACCCCTTCATCAGGCAAGTAATAAAGTGTACCAGTGCATCAACAAACTATATATATATTTAAAACAGTCACCAATAAAATCATGTGTAGCGATACCCCCTCAGGGGATGATTGGGGATCTACTCTCTTTTTGTGACTCACCCCTATTTAACAAGCTCGAATTCTTCCTTGACACATCAGAAGCCCAGCAAACGTATTGCGACCTCTGCTTGACCGGGGGCACAATAGCAGGCATGTAACATGAAATGATAAGAGAATAATAATATTACCTGCTCCTGGGCGTCTCTTCAGATGAAAAAACACACTTCACACAGTTGATATATTTAAAAGAATGAGTTTACTTGATGTAGACTAAGGAAACAGACATAGGTTTAAATTCCAAATCAACAACAGTTATGTAATGACACACAATGATTCTGCAAGGGCCCTTGCGGGAATCAGTAGTTAATGTAAAGAGGAAACAAAAAGGAAATCTAAGCTAAAGAATGGTACCATTCAGCTAAACTAATGTAAAAGTACAGTCTATGCTCGCGAGCTCACCCTAGCGGGCGATCCTGCAAAAAGTTAAAGAAGTGTCTTGAGACCAACGTCCACGTTGCAGGCGTTGGTGTACTTTAGAATTTGTAATCCAAAAGGGATAAACGATGAAATTAAGTTAGTCAAAACAGGGTATTATGAATAGTAACGGTGGTGAACTGACCGCTTAGTCAGAGGCCAACACGTGTCTCCGGCTTAAGGGGTAGCACTAGATTGTCTCGGCCAAAGGGAAAAGCTGAAAGTTGAGCAGATGCTCTCTCACCCGAACAGGCCGATCTGCTTGGGTTCTTTTCCAAAACACATTGGTCAGTCACCGTCCTGTAGCACAAGGTCTCCGGTATCAGGCCCTCCACTTTCAGTTGTCAGCTGGGTGGCTTCCCCGAACTCTTGGAACACGAGCTAGGTACAGTGGTCTTGCTTCTCTCCGGCAGGTTGGCCTCCTGGCGACTTCAGGCCTAAAAGCCCGGCTGTGCTGCTCTACACAGCTCCGCAGAGGAAAAGATGCAGGTCCCAAGAGAGCCGAGAAACAGCCCCTACCTGTCCTTAAGTAACCTCCCCCATAAGTCTGTGCGGAGGTGTCACATGTTCCAATTGGGCACGGCATTGTGGGAAGTGTAGTCTGTTTCTACTGAGTGTTAGTGGAGTCCATATCTCCTGGCACTTCTGGAGCCACAATGCATAGCTTCTTAAAGGTATTCCAACATATTTACAAGCGTGAATAAAGTTCCAGCGAGGGTTCAGGCCTGTCGTTAGTTCCTGACAGGATGACCCCGCTACACATGTGAGAAATGAAAAACATGTTGGGCAGCACAGTGGTGCAGTGAGTAGCACTTTCGCCTAGCAGCAAAAGGGTCGCTGGTTCGAATCCCGACCACGACACCATCTTCCTGGAGTTTGCATGTTCTCCCTGTGTCTGCGTGTGTTTCCCCCGGGTACTCCGGTTTCCTCCCACACTCCAAAGACATGGACCTCTTCCAAAAAAATAAATACAAATTGGCCCAGTATATATGTGTGTATGACTGTGTGTCCCTAGCGTGTCAAGATCCTACGGGGTAAAAATGACCGCACCAGCCAAGCAGACACTGGCTGGAAAAAGCGCCCAGAGGTGATTCAGTTGGCATGCGTTGCGCTATACAAGTCATTCATTCATTCATGTTAACACCCCCTGCCTATGACGTCATTGAGTCGTCAGAATCCCACCAAAACAATTCAAAAACAATCAGGCAAAAACAAGCAATGGAGGTCACTTGCATGGACAATGCTGTTGCAGCCTAGTAAGCCTTCAATATGTTACCTCACATCCATCGCTAACGTACGAGCATTATGCTTAATGCACTCGCCCGTTGTGCGCCGTCATGAGTACGCTATGGTACAGTGGTCCAATAGCTGCTCAGCAACTCTGGTCGCCAATCATGGCATGCCGTGTATGCCGCGCATGCGCCGGGGCCACAATGTTGGGGGAACGAGGAGGACGCCAATATGCGGGGGGGGCCGTCGTCACAGCAACCAATGATGTCCAGGCGGTGCCGTACCAGGCAAACCAATGGGTGTGAAAAAGTGTGAGAGCGAGGCTTGAAAGCAAGCTGCCTTAAGGAGAGACAAGTCAGGAAATAGAACAGAGATGGACAGAAATAAAATGGAAAAATAGAAAAGATCAGAATAAAGGGGAAAGAGAAAAGAGAAAAGTTCTTAAAGCATTTGGGCTTTCACATTGGGATTGCAGATGAGGCTTCTTTCAGGTGCTTTACAGGCACTTTTTTTTACCGCTAAAGTGCCCAAAAAACGCCCCAGTGTGAAAGGGGTATTACTTTCATAGTCTATTGACGCAGTGAACGAAGCTGATGTCATCAGGCCTGCATCATCCAGGACCATCTACTACTAGAAGAAGACCGATGTTGCAAGAGCATGTTGACCCTTTTTTCACTTTGACAGACAAAGACGTCTTTAGCTCCATCCGTCACCAAGCCGAAAAAGGCCACCATGCCCTCAAAACATTGGTGTATAGGACTTCATAAAATCCTGCCTCAAAATCTACTTTTTGTTGTGCTTTTTTGCTCTTCATTCCTATATTTTGCATGGTATCACCATAAGTTATGCATCCTCCTTCCTCTAGGGTTACCCATAGATGTCTGTACAGTATGGTTTGTTGACTTGTTAATTAGAAATAAAAACTTTGGCGTGGGAATCAGGAAGTTCCCTACTGCGCATGCGCGAGTCGCGCTGTGCGATCCCACTGGTCCCTGCTGTCTTCTGGGACCTGTGTGGCTCCCAGAAGACAGCAGGGGGGATGGAGTAGGCGCCGGACGTGGCTAGGGTGATCACATGTCCCGGATTTCCCCGGGACAGTCCCGCATTTTGCAGGTCTGTCCCGGGTACCTTCATTCCAGGACAATACAGTGTCCTGGAATGAAACTTACACGGCCACCCCCTGGGCCAATCTAATGTCCCCAAAAAAGGCTGCCACATCACCGCTTTACTCACTGACAGTACTTGTCCTGGCCCGGGAATGCTCGGAAAAGCACAACCCCGCCCCCTGCTTGTGATTGCAGAAATCATAAATCCCGCCTCTTGAGTCCAATCACTGTGCTGTGATTCGTTTCAGCAAAAGCTGATTTTTGGGAAGGGAGGGTGTCCCTGAATGGTAGTTTGGAAATGTGGTCACCCTAGACGTGGCGTAGGTCTATGCCCAGAAGTGGTAGCAAATAACCTGGATTACACAGGTATCTGCTCCCCCCCCCCCCCGAAAGGTGCAAAATGTGACACCGGAGGGGGGGGGGGTTCCAAAGAGCGCAAGTTCCATTTTTTGGTGGAACTCCACTTTAGGGACTGATCTTACTGTGTATGACCCCTGGCATGGCTTTTGATTCTCCTACCGGATTTCACAGACCTACCCGCTACGTCTAGCATGCCTGCCACACAGTGCATCCTGCTTGCTTCATCTGCTCCACGTGATCAAGTTACCAGGCCACAGCCACAGGCAAACCCTGCTTCTTTGGGCACTGCATCCCCTGTTCCACCTTCAGGGCTGCACTGCACTCAGCCACAAGGGGAGCCCTCTCAGCCCCTTGGCCTCCAACTAGACTCCTGACAACATGAGATAACGCAAGTTAAAAATTTGTGTCGTGAGGGAGCTTATAGGGAGATAATCATGAAGCCCGTCTATTCAAATACAGCTCTGCACGTTGCTTCGTTCCTTTGCCTATGTGGAGAAGGGGGGGGTGTTACTTTCCTCCAATCAGCTCTCACACAGTGTAAGGCCAATTTCCACACCCACCCCTATGTGCTGCTGAAAGATGAAGAAAGATTTTTAATGCGATCTGCACTTATCAAAGGGTGTAGTAAGTGGAAGACAGCAGATATACAAATAAAACTTATGTAGGAGGATTTATTTAGACTATGTGTATCAACTGAGGCCAGTCACTTCACTGGGTATATGGAAGGGTTTACAAACCACTTTATCCAATTGGTGTACGCGCTATAGCCGAATGACGGCCACAATCGCAGACCCCAAATCCCGGGAGGCCGCCAATAGATGTCCTTACCTTCGCATGGGGCGCACGCTGTGATCACCCAAGTCACTGAGACTCGGGTGATCACAGATCCGTGTAAGGGGCCAGTCACGGCCCCTTACCACGTGATCAGCTGTCAGCCAATGACAGCTGATCACGTGATGTAAACAAAGGATCAGTATTGTTTTGTTTTTTTTCTCTTCATGCTGACAGCGTGAGGAGAAAAAAAAGTCGATCAGCGGCTTGTGTGCTAGAGACAGTGGTTCCGAAGAGGAACAGACACAGGCACCTAATCTGTGCCCACAAATACTGCCTGACAGTGCCACCTGCCATTACCCACAGTGCCCACCAGTGCAACCTATTAATGCCCACGAGTGCCACCTATCAATGCCCATAAGTGCCACCTATCAATGCCCACCAGTGGTGCCAGTCAGTGCCTCATCAGTGCCACCTAGCAATGCTGCCTATCAGTGTAACCTATCAGTTCCCATTATTGCCACCCATCAGTGCCTATCGCTGCCACCTCACAGTGCCCATCACTGCCAGCTATCAGTGCCACCTATCAATGCCACCTATTATTGCCACTTCTCAGTGGCCACCAGTGCCACTTATCAACGCCCTTCAGTGCCACCTCTCAGTGTCACCTCTCAGTGCCGCCTATCAGTGCTCACCAGTGCCGCTTTATTGGTGCCCATCAGTGCAGCCCATCAGTGCAGCCTCATCAGCGTACATCAATGAAGGAGAAAAATTACCTGTTTGCAAAATTGTATAACAAAATATAAAAAAAATATATATATATTTTTTTAAATCGGTCTTTTAATTTTTTTTTAACAAAAAATAAAAATTGCAGAGGTGATCAAATACCACCAAAAAAAGGTCTATTTGTGGGGAAATGAATTATAAAAATGTAATTTGGGTACAGTGTTGTATGACCGCAAATTAAAAGTGCATCAGCCCTGAAAGCTGAAAATTGGTCTGGGCAGGAGGGGGGTTTAAGTGCCCGGTAATCAAGTGGTTAAATAAAGAATTTGCTGAAAACCGTATTGATAACAAAAACTTCTCACTACATCTAGTTACAAAAGGATATTTTTACAAAATGAAAGATTACAAAGCTCTAAAGACCTGGCAGCTCTGGGAGTTCCTCACATTCGTCGGCCATAGGGATCAATTAATCTGTAAATAATACAACATAAAAGGCATTACACAGAGGCCTTGTGTTTACTGTCTATCTACAGAATGCGTTCCGGCACCATTTCTGCACATCGATAGAGTCGACATTCTTAGATTTCACTCCGGCGTACACAGAAGTCAACAAATCCATCTTAAACACCATAACCATACCTTCAGTTCAACTTGGTTAAAGTGTTTAAATGGGTTGTTCACTTTGACGTTACATTCATCCACTAACCCCTTGGACTTATTTATAATGAATTACAGTTAAAGCTCCTAATTCAATAATAACTGTATCTTGAAATATTCTTGAAGACACTTGGTCCAACACTTGTATTGATATTCTTTGTGCATCTCAGTTGGCAAGCAGATGAAGCACAGTAGACATCTCTTCTGCCCAAGAGAAAGGCCACGCTTACCACCTTGGCTCTCTGTCACCAAGCAGCAATCAATTTAGTTGCTTTTGTGAGTTTTTTTTCATTATTACGTTATGTAGCGCTACCCCATTCAGGAGCCGCTGGTTAGATTGGGATCGGCGAATTAAGTTACTTCTGTGTGGTGTCTAGGGGTGGATGTAGTGAGCAGAGCAGTAACGAATGTTCAACCTGTAGCTGAAGTTTTCTAAATGCTTTATTTTCCTGGTCCAACACGACCAACACATCAACTTGAGGTAGACAGGAAAAGGTTGATGAAAGTAGCGTAACTTCGCAGAGTCAGGCTTGGATAGAGAAAGCAGTCCTGCTTTCAGTAATTAAGTCACGTCGCCACTCCAGCCGGAGTGGGTGCAGTGCACCCGGACAGGCCTCTCACGCAGACCTGGCAGCCAGAGGGTCACTGAGAATGTTGAGAAGGAACAAGTTGCTGCCACCGACTTGGCTCTAGGAGATTAGTAGAGGTCTCTGCCACAGGTCCGGTACTTAAGAGCAATAGAGCATATCCTCTCAATCCTGTTCTTTTGAGATGCGGAACCCTAGTAAGTCACTGAGGTCCCTCAGTCATTTCAGTGTCTCTGAACCATGAGGGCCCAGAGTCGGGAACTCCGCGTGACACGGGCCCCGGCCAGGCAGGCCATAGTGGTGGGGTCTGTGATGTGCGCACACCCTGAAGGTGGGTGCCGCACCTGGAACCAGGAACCTGTGAAAACCCCGGAAAATGGCGTCTGCCACAGATATACCCTCCCCCAGCATGCCCCGCGAGGGAAACACTCTTCCAATTGGCTGCTGGGGAAAAGCGGCTCTGCCTGAATCCCTCTGGCACCACCTGCCGCCCAGAGATGGGACCACATCTCTGGAGCGCAGAATGACCCACAGGATAATTCAGGGCTGAGAGCTGCCGAATTTGAACAGATCAACTTAGGTGAGAGCAGGTAAGTCTCTCACCCTACTAACTTTAGCGTAGCGCCCTTTCTAAAAGTAAGGGGGCGCTACAGTTAAAAAAACAAATCAACATAGGGCCAGATTCAGGTAGATGAGAGCATCTTTGCTCTGGAGTAACGCTTCTCATTTACGTTACTCTGCCGAAATTTTAGGAGCAAGTGCTGTTATTCATGAAGCACTTGCTCCTAAAGTTGCGGCAGCGCATCGCAAATGAGCCGGCGGAATTCAAATTGGGCGGGTACGGGGCGTGTATTATTTAAACTATGCGCGATCCCGCGGCGAACGTACTGCGCATGCGTCGAGTGTCAATGCATCCCAGTGCGCATGCTCCAAATTCTGTCAGTGAACGTCAATGACGTCACATCCCCATTCATGAACGTTTTACACAAGCGACGCGATTATTATTTTTTTCTGACGCGATGACGACGCCTATACTTAACATAGGATACTCCACTAGGGGGCTGCTTTATCTTTACGCCGCGTATCGCTTCCGGAAACGTCGGAAAGTCACTGCGTCGTGCCCGAAAAAGATTGTGAATTGCCGATTCCCGTTGATTAACATATTTTTTCAGCGTCAATCAGCGGGAACGCCCCCGGCGCCATTTTTAAATTAAAGTTGCGATGCGATGGCGAAATTCAATTGCGCCGATCGCATCGGAACTCCAACCCGGCGTTTCTTGTTTTCTGCTTACAGAAAACAAAAACGCCGGCTTAAAGTGACAGTTAGGCTGGCGGATCACTGGATACTCCAGCCTAACTCTACCTGAATCTGGCCCATAGTGGATATAGATTGAAGATCGTGGGCCAGATCCACAAAGGAATTACGCCGGTGTATCTATAGATACACCGGCGTAATTAGAATTTCCCGCCGGCGTGTCATTGTTTTCTATCCAGAAAACAAGATACGCCGGACTTACACTAAGATACGACTTGCGTAAGTTTCTTACACCGTTGTATCTTAGATGCATATTTACACTGGACGCTAGGGGCACGTCTGTGTTAAATATGCAAATAAGGTAGATACGGCGATCCACGAACATACGTACGCCTGGCGCAGTGTGTTTACGTCGTTTGCATAGGCGTCTGTACGGCGTAAAGATAAAGCTGCTATAGTGAGGTGCAGCCAATGTTAAGTATGGACGTCGGGACCGCGTCGTATTGGACGTCGTTTGTGTAACCCGTTCGCGAATAGGGAATTGCGTATATTATGTACACGTCGTTTTCATTGACTATTTGCGACGTGATTTCACACATGCGCACTAGGTTACGTCCACGGCCGGCGCATGCGCAGTTAAAAAAAAGCGCCGTTTGCGTCGGGTCATTCATAATTATAATAAAACACGCCCCCCACTAGTTAATTTGAATTACAACCGCGTACACCGGCCCATTTACACTATGCCGCCTGTAAGCTACAGCGAAATTTCTTTGTGGATAAGGATACGCCGCTGTGGCTTACAGCGGCGTAGTGTAAATGGGATACGCTGTGCGGGCGTCCCATCTTTGTGGATCTGGCCCCTTATGTTTTTGCTCCCCAAATTTTTCTTAAAATTCTTTTGGGTTGTTGTGGATATTTTCCACAGGAATACATTTAGCGTGATATGGTATTAATATGATTGCATACAAGCTGCTCTGATTACAAAAATAAATGATATATATATATGAGTAACACTTTTCATTTATTTTAATATATACCGTATATACTTGAGTATAAGCAAGGTTTTTCAGCACATTTTTTTGTGCTGAAAATGCCTCCCTCGGTTCATACCCAAGTCACCCGCGCCTGATCTCCCAGACTTTGGGGACCCCATACCCAAACATGGCACACATGTAGCCCCACTCTTCCTCTACAAGTGTGCAACGTTTTTTGTTCGGGAGACCTACGGCCGGGGAGCAGTGATTTTTTATAGCCGGGCACCCCTTCCATAGACTCCCATGTTAAACGTTAGTCATGGACACAGTGAGGCATGGGCACAGTGAGGCATGGGCACAGTGAGGCATAGGCATAGTGAGGCACAGTGAGGCATGCAGATGGACACTCTAGGCCAGTGATGGAGAACCTATGGCACGCATGCAATAGCTGGCACATCAAGCCCTCTCTGTCGGCACTCCAGGGGAATCCCCAGCCAGGCAGTCACTTGCACTGACGGTGCAGACAGGGAGGAGTCGGCTCCCTTCCTTGCATTAGTCATGTAGGTAAGTGCATGTGTCAGGTAGGTGAATGTAATGGTCAGGTAGGTCAGTGTATGTGGCACAGTGCATTCTGCATTCTTTTTGGTTCCTTAGGGCTTATTCAGAGTGATATAAAAAAACTATAAAAAACTATAGGTACAGCGCTATAGAAACATGACGTGTATATATGAAAAATAACAATTAGTGAAAAAACTTATAAATAAAGTGAAAATAATGTGGTTATAGGAAATAAGAATCGAGAGTGATCCAATTAATATAGTCCATGATATGTGAAATTGAACATAAAAATCTTCTTCCACCAAACGACACCCAGTGAATAAGGTTGGCTCCTTACCACAAGAATAGACCGTATATGAACCGGTCAGATGAGCATGGGGATGATTATAGTCTTCCCAGACCAACTTCTCCAAAGCAACAGACAGAACAATTGATGGTTCCACAGCGTTGTTTAAAGCAAAGTATGGGGATGTTTCAAAGGCTCATGGGAGAGAAAACAAAAGGACCCATAGTGTAATATGCAAAGATAGCGGGTTTATTTGAACAAAAGATAAATGGAGATGCACTCACATTTCAGTTGAAAAAACAGCGCAATATAATAGTGCAAAATTGCGGCGTTTCCTCTGTTCCGTGTTGGGGCTCCGTACTGTGTTGTCCGTATCCGGTGGACGTGATGACGCACCACTGCTAGGCCACACCTACGCGTTTCGTCATCAAAAGACGTCGTCGGGGATTGGCTGGCCGTTCGCGTCATCACGATGCCCTTAAATAATATACCTGCGCCATCTTTGAAGAGGGCGGAAGTGCGGGCTTGATAGGGAAACATATAACGTCAGCATCAACGCGTTCATCGCGTACAACGTTATCTACACTTACGGAACATAAAGAATTAGAAAAAAGGAAGACTGCCATCTTGTGGAAGGAAAGGAGAACACAGACCGGCCCAAAAACGAAAACAAACTTTGAAAAGGAGACGCCGCAACCTATAACGACACTGTATGAAATATCTGACATAATTCAAAAGATACAAAATAGGCAATATGTGCAATATGCTTATTAATAATAAAATTAAAATAAAATAAATTAAATACATAACATGAATATGTTTTAAAATTGATAAATCAATAAATTAATAAAAAAATATACAATATATATTAAATATACACTATATATCTGAATCTTAAATGAAAATTATATGAAAATAAATATAAAAAAGAATTGATGAATTCCCTTTATATTATTAAAAAAATGCAATGAAGCTGAATAGGGATAATTAGGTGTTATTTAAAAAACAATTGATGTCCCAATCCACGTTCAACCCGAAAGGAATATAAGATCTCATCTCAAATATCCATCTGGTTTCAATCCTGGATATAGCCCTAACTTTATTAGTACCCCTCCAGTTGGGACATAACTTCTCAATAGGGACGAAAAGAGTCCCTTTAATTGATTTGTTATGATATTTAGCATAGTGTTTCGAGAGGTTATGTTTGGGGAACCCACTTCCTACTTTCCCCAGATGCTCTTCTAGTCTAACGTGCACCGCTCTTTTTGTACGCCCTATTTATTCAGAGTGATGATCAGTCCCATCCTCTGTACAGAGCCAGTGATAGGTTTAATTCTGTGTTGGCACTTTGAAAGAAATAAGTTGGTTTTGCGTCACGGTTTGGGCACTCGGGCTCAAAAAGGTTTGCCATCACTGTCCTAGGCTTATACTCGAGTCAATAAGTTTTCACATTTTTTTTTGTGGTAAAATTAAGTGCCTCGGCTTATATTCGGGTCGGCTTATACTCGAGTGTATACGTTACGTAAAAGCTTGTTGAAAGATGAAATTTGATTTGAATTTTATATAAATCCTGTATATTAAAAATAGTATTTACTGGTAACTGGTATACAAAAATCCACTTCGGTGAATGTACATTGTTACTTTTAATTCTTTGTTTTTATATTTAGCAGGTACATTTTATGGAACACACAAATGAAACGTCTGTAAAATTCATTCTGATTGGGCTGTCTAGTGACCCTGACCTCCAGGTGGTCTTCTTTCTCACTATCCTAGTGGTATACCTGATCACCTTATCGGGGAATCTTCTTCTGATCTTCGCGGTGCAGATAAACCCCAAACTACACACCCCCATGTACTTTTTCTTAAGTAACCTCTCTGTTATTGACCTTTGCTTCTCCTCCTCCATCGTTCCCATTCTTTTAATCAACACCCTCTCCAAGGACACAAGTATTTCCCTACATGGCCGTGCAGCCCAGATGTTCTTCTCTTTAGTTCTTGGAGCGACGGAATGCTTATTGCTTGCTGTGATGGCCTATGACAGGTTTGCAGCCATTTGTAAACCATTGCACTACAACTCCATCATGAACAAGAATCTGTGCGGTGGTTTGGCATTATCGGCATGGAGCGGTGGCGTAGTAAATGCCACAATTCATGTTATCCTTACCTTTCAATTACCCTTCTGCAGGTCCCACCATGTCAACCACTTCTTTTGTGAAGTGCCTTCATTCTTACGTTTGACCTGTAAAGACACGAGACTCAACGAGTTGGCCATGTACATTGCAGCTGGGATCATTTGTTTATGGGCTTTCCTGTTGACTCTAATCTCATATGTCCGTATTATCACCACAATCTTAAAGATAAATTCCTCCCAAGGGAGGCGAAAAGCTTTCTCTACTTGTACTTCACATCTAACAGTTGTCACCCTCTTCTACGGGACCATCATGTTTATCTATCTACAACCTCGCTCATCTTTCTCTGAAACAGATAAGGCAGTGTCTATTGTCTATACAGCGATCACGCCCATGCTAAATCCTATCATCTACAGCATACGGAATAAGGATGTTAAGGGTTCCATAGTAAAGAATATCCTTAGGCAATCTAATTTTATGAATAAATTTTGATCTAGGCATCAACATTTAACACAGTCCATTGTAAAATGTAATATAATATCAAGCTGATAGAGAGAACAAGGCAACTAAAGCATTGGCAATAGCCACTATATAAATATAGGTCTGGCATTGCCTATTTTCGTCTTTATTATTATGCCGCCCAATTGGTTTATAGCCACTGGTGGCTTTTCACCAGGGCTGTCTTAACTATAATAAATATCCCTGAAAAAGATATAAAAAAACATTATTTTTCCTCAGTTTAGGCCGATACGTATTCTTATACATATTTTTGCAATAATCGCAATAAGCGTTTATCGATTGGTTTGCGCAAAAGTTATATCGTTTACAAAATAGGGGATAGTTTTATGGCATTTTCATTAATCATTTTTTTTTTTGCTACTAATGGCGGCGATCAGCGATTTTCTTTCATGACTGCGGCATTATGGCGGACACATCGGACAATTTTGACACATTTTTGGGACCATTGGCATTTTCACAGCGAAAAGTGCTGTAAAAATGCACTGATAACTGTGAAAATTACAATTGCAGTTTAGGAGTTAACCACTAGGGGGCGCTGTAGGGGTTAAGTGTGACCTCATGTGTGTTTCTAACTGTAGGGGGGCGGGCGGGGCTGGACGTGTGATGTCACTGATC
Source organism: Rana kukunoris (assembly GCA_029574335.1). Taxonomy (NCBI): domain Eukaryota; kingdom Metazoa; phylum Chordata; class Amphibia; order Anura; family Ranidae; genus Rana; species Rana kukunoris. The sequence goes on along the minus strand of CM056059.1, from coordinate 16,285,956 downwards.
GTTGTTCCCTATATGAGGGAACAGACAATCACTGACATTGCCACAGTGAAGAACGGGGAAGGTGTGATTACACTCACCTCTCCCCGTTCTTCAGCTCCTGTGACCGATCGCCGGACATCGGCAGCGATCGGGGTCCGCGGCTCCCGCGGGCGTGGACACGGAGCTCCGGACCATTTTGCCAACGTATATCGGCATTAGGCGGTCCTTAAGTGATGCCTTTACCCTCAGGTTTTAACAGAAAGCCTAATTTTTAATTGCTAAAGAGACCATGTCGCCCACTTAAAAAATGTAAGGGGAAAGCGTTTGTCATAGTCCTCTCCTCTTCTGGTAGTGTCTAATAGTGATGAGCGGAATACGCCATATTCGATTTCGCGATATTTCGCGAATATTTCAAAGAATATTCGCAATTATTCGTTAATATCGAATATTCGTTATATTTTATATAAAACAAAAAAAATTGCGAAATTTCGCTATTTTTTTTGTGTGACTTTTAATATCGAATATTCGTGATATTTTATAAAAAAAAAAGAAAAAAAAAAAAAAAGGAAATAAAGGAAACAATAAAAACCTTGGTTTGAGAGTAACTTGGTTTGAGAGCGTTTTGCAAGACATGCAATTTTTTTAAATACATTTTGACTTGATATAAGAGTAGCGTCATGTCACAACTGAGTATAAAAGATCACTGTCTTGTCACGTGTAGCCCATCCCCCCTACAGTTAGAATCACTCCCTAGGGCACACTTAACCCCTTCAGTGCCACCTAGTGGGTAACATTGTAAATACATTTGTATGTTTTTTATTCTAAGTAGTGAGACCTGTTTCTCTAAGGCCGCGTACATACGATGAGACATGTCCGCTTAAACATGTCCGACATGTCTCATCGGATTTTGGTTCGATGGCGTGTACACACCATCGGACAAAAATCCCCTCTGGCTGAGGACGCAGTGACGTGGCGGTGACGTTGACCCGCCACGTCACCACTCCAGGAAGTAAAATACTTCCACGCATGCGTTGAATCCATTTGACGCATGCGTGGACAGTTATGTCCGCTGGTGAGTGTACTCACCAGCGGACATATCCGACGGACATGTCTCCAGCGGACAAATTTCAAAGCATGCTTTGAAATTTGTCCGCTGGTAAAACATGTCCGCAAGCCCGTACACACGATCGGATTTGTCTGCTGAAACGGCCCGTTGGGCCAGTTTCAGCAGCTAAATTCGATCGTGTCTACGCGGCCTTAATGCCCCTGACTGTGTCCTGACAAAACAAAACAGCAAAACGCGTTGACGCACTGGGGCGTCCCTGATCGCAGCCATTACTAGTAAAAAAAATAATAATAAAAATGCCATAAAACTACCCCCTATTTTGTAGACGCTATAACTATATGTGCAAACCAAGCAATAAACATTTATTGCGATTTTTTTTACCAAAAATATGTAGAAAAATACTTATCGGGCTAAACTGAGGGAATTTTTTTTATATATTTTTGGGGGATATTTATTATAGCAAAAAAGTTAAAAAATATTGCATTTTTTTCAAAATTGACGCTCTGTTTTTGTTTATAGCGCAAAAAATAAAAACCGCAGAGGTGATCAAATACCACCAAAAGACAGCTCTATTTGTGGGGAAAAAAGGACGCCAATTTCGTTGCAATATAAGTGGCTATTTCATTAAGCTGTGTTTCTCGACAGGGCAATCGAAAAAAAGGCGGCATCTCACAGAAGAAGTGGTTGACATGGTGAGACTTGCAGTAGGGGAGTTGGAAGGTGAGGATAACGTGGATGGCGGAGTTCGTGAATCCCATAATCCATGAACATGCAGCTAAACTGCATGTTAACTGACAATTGCGCACGACCGCGCAATTGTCAGTTAAAGCGACACCGTGCTGAATCGCAAAAAGTGGCCTGGTCTTTGGCCAGCAAAATGGGGCTGAAGTGGTTAATAAAGTATAAAATTAAATATTGTTAAGAAATCTAAAGGACGTCATTTTGCAAACTGTAATCTTTTCCTTATTTGAAGAAGAGTGAATAATAATAATGAAACTGCCATACCCAGAGGCGTCTCTAGGGGGGGGGGCAGAGGGGGCCCTGACCCCCCCCAACATTATGCTGTGCCCCACCATGTGCCCCCCCCCCCAAAAAAATTTTTTTTTTTTTGCTTTTTTTTTTTTTTTTTGGGCCGCCGCTGGAGTAAAAGTCTCTTCTGAGAGGGAGAGCGTCCCCAGTCAGCTCTGCGGGGCTTCCTCCCCCTCCCTCAGCTCGCTGACACTGCATAATGCGAGCGTTCACACAACCACAGCCGCCCGATCTGCTCCTTCCCCTGCATCCTCATTGGCACGGAGAAGAGCGAGTTGCAGAAAGGACTCCATGAGCACTGTGGGGGAGGGGGGGGCCCAAGCCTTCATCTCAGTTACTGAAAAAACAGACTGATTTCTCCCGTCCTTAGGACAGAAGAACCAGCCTGTAAATTCCGAGAGTGGTGATTGCAAGCTGAGCCGAGTGTCAATCTGACACTCTTTTACAGCCCAGCGAGTCCAGCCACCTCCCCCCCATTCTCCTCACATACAAGCAGGGAGGAATACAGCTCCTCCTCCTCCTCCTTTCAGTCCCGCCCACACTATCTTGGTGTGCTGTATCTGAAGAGAGGGGATGTGTGTTCAGGAAATATGAAAATCAGCAGCATGTGTGTGAATGATGCCTGAGATTCTAGCCAGGACCAGGGGTAAGTGTGTTCACTGCAGACTGCAGTACACTGTAATCACTGAACTGCATTATCTCCATCACTTCTCTCCTCCATCTGTCTCCCTCCCCCTCTCCTGTTCTTTCAAGACATTCACAATTTACTTTCTGTAACGGTCACCACTGTTTACGATATTCCATTCCATCGCCCCATGACAGCTTATCCGACAGTCCGACAGACATCAGACACGACCCATTTCATTTCCCAGAATAACCGAGACAAAACAAGCTCTGGTACTGGTTCCAAAATGAACTAATGAATCCTTTAATGTAATGGTAACTTAGCTTGGTTATATACAGTACAAACATGTTACAGTTAATCACAGGGACAAAGACACACTCCACCCACACATCACACAATGGGGGGATTCATACACATTCTTTTAGATAATGACATTCCGATTAGTTAATTACTACTCATTACCCAGACGGTCTGGCTCTGCATTTAGAGGGGTTAATTACTACAGCTTGACAAGTCACATTCCAGATCTTAACAGTGTCATTAGCATACACAATGAACAGGTCTTAGGAGCAGACCTAATTAGCACAATGGACACAAAACAGTATTAGCATCACACAATGGAATGTCTAGGAGCAGACTCAATTAACACCTCAAAAGCATGTGCCCCCCCATTGAATGAAAACACTCTATTGACCTGTTGGAGTCAGACTTTACCAACTTGTAATATTTAAAGATATCCTGCAAAACATGAATTATCAGTAATGTCCCATCCCATGTAATTTATCATTATCATTTCTCAGTACCCTATGCCCAAAAGGGGCACAGGATGACCCTAGACCCAAGAGTCATTAGTGATGCTGGCACTCGAGTACCCCCCATCCTTTAAAAGTCTCTGGGTGTCACGGGCCATTCTGTTACACTTTCACTTTCAGTTAGGCAGGTAATATACAGTGCAAATTTCTTTCCTACATCCACAGATTGCAGGAAAGAAACTTGCATGATTCCCCCATCAACAGACAGTGCTGACAGGGGAATATCCCTCCTGCCCAGCAATTGTATTCTCCCGACAAACAGTGATTCTCACTAGTGGCTATACAGCAACCACTAGTGATAATCATAAGAGAATCTGCTCATTAATGGTTCAAATCTCAGCCAGTTCCTGCTGAACCAGCTGAGATTTAAACTGTCTATGGCTGGTCTTAGCTCTTAGGCAGCCCATACATTAATCACTTTTTTTCATTAGGTTGAATGGAAAAAAAAAAGAAATGATCCAATTCCCCATCTACACATTATAGGTGGACGGGGGAATCCTCCCAGTGTGGACCAGTGCTGGAATAACCAGAGTTGCTGTCCTGTCCCGGCTATTCACAGCGCTGGTCTCTGTCTCCTTGGCAGCGGCGGCAGCACATTGGAACCCAGTGCTGGTTACTTTATGGGGCTGATGTACAGGAGGGCCAACACAATTTGTTGTTAGAGATGGGCTGGGCATGTTCAAAATTCCACATGCCAGGGCCTGCCAGGAAGCCCACACTGCACAGCGCTAATCACAGGTAGTAAGACATTTCCCGGTCCGCAGCTCTGCACAGATCAGGAAATGTCTCACTGCCTGTGATTAGCGCTCTGGAGTGTTGGCTTCCTGGCGGGATTGGGCATGTGGGATTTCAAACACACCCGAGCCCATCTCTATTGGTTGTAGACAGTTGAGCTCCCTGCACATTGCTTAGCAGCAGTGGAGCCTTCTCTGACATGCTGATCGGGATGCAATCCAGGTGATGCTCCCAGTCAAATTCTAATGTTAAATATCAGTTATTTTATTGATCAAAGCCCACACTTTACAGGCATAGAGCCCACATGGCTGCGGAACATACGTTTGATTATATATATATATATATATATGTGGTTGTACTCTTGATGCTAATAAATACTGTGTTTAAGATCTGACTGGGAGCATTACCTGGATCACATTCCGATCAGCATGTCAACAGAGAAGGTTATACAGCATTACTGCTGCTAGGTGACCAGCTGGGGGCTCAGCCCTCTATAACCAATAGTGCCAGCCTTCCCCTGCATGCACCCATAATGTCACCAGCACTAGGTCCTAAAGGACTGCCGCCGCTGCCAAGGAAACAGATGCCAGACCAGCGCTGTCAATAGCAGGGACAGGACAGCTGGGGAACCCCACAGTGGCAGAACACCAGACAACCTTTGCAACCCTAAAAGTTCTCCCACTGCTTTGGACCCTTATATTTTCTTGGTGTGCTGGTGACACATAGCTCTTGTTTTCTGCCACCCTGGGGGGCCCCAGTATAGTAGGAAGGGAGCTCACTGCAGAACATGTAAAAGGGCCCGTTGTGGGATCGTAGTAAAGGGCCCCAGGAGATATATATATATATATATATATATATATATATATATATAATTGCATTTTATAGTTGGCCCCCCTACTTTTGTCCCTGTCCCCCCATGTGCCCCCCCTAAATATGAAAGCTGGAGACGCCACTGGCCATACCATAATAAAGGTTAAAAAAAAACAGAAAAAAATATAAAGTGATATGCAATACTAATTAAGAAAGGAATGCAGACACATATTCACACAAGGCCAGAGATCGTCCACTTGGGAGATGTAAAAATAAAACAATTCTCCCTGCCAACTGAGGGACCAAAATGTGCTTCTTACTATATATATAAAGGCCCATACACACGGTAGGACATCCAACAAAATTTCCCTTGGATTTTTGTCCTAATTGATTTGTCCGGTCACACCCATAGCATACACACAGTCCGACTTTTCTGCGAACATTTCTAAAACTTTCCCATCATCACGTGGTTTTTCTGCTCTTTTCTGCTTTTTACCGCCACCCTTTGGTTAACTTCTGCTATTGTTGGTTGATTTTAACATTGGTTCTGAGCATGCGTATTTGCACTTTGCACAAAAGTTGGTTGGATTGCTGTACACACGGTCACACAAGGCACCATCGGACTTTTGTTGCTGAAAAGTTGGTCCGTTCGCAGACCCAACTTTTTGTCAGATGAAACCTGAAAAAGTTGGTCCGATGGAGCGTACACACGATCGGACAAATTTGAAAAGTTGCAGATTTTGAAGTTGGTTGGCCAAAAGTCTGACCGTGTGTACGGGGCTTTAGAATGCAATTCTCCTGGTTTCTCTCTATCTACAGGATTTACCCCAAATTTACACAAATGTACGCATCCCCTCTGAGCATAAAACACGAGCATAACTTTTTCTGGATGCTAAAAGACGGTATGAAAGTCATCGAAAGGTTTAATAAGAAGCAAAATAATCATATCTTTTTTATATATTTTTTTTTTTATGGAAAAGGTGGATACAATATGTATATTTTTTTGTTTTTGTTGGCCTATATTGGTGCTACTACCTAGAAAGGTAAGGCACACAACTATTTAATAATAACATTTTTTTTTTTTAAATACATAATATATTAATAAAAAAAAATGTTTTATATATTTTACATTGACATTTGTTTCACCTCATTTGCATATATATTTATTGAATTTACTTTTTCATCGTCAAAAGGTTAATCATAATCACAAAACGTATTCAGGCATTTACCCAACCGTCATACGTTTCCTTATTCAGTTGAAAGGATGGGCTCAGTAAAATAAAGCATATCTATTGCATTTATACATTTTTTTGGATAGAGTAGGGGAGGGTTAAAGCCTCTGTCAATTTCTTTTTCCATCAATGTCTAATTAGGGAGATTTTCCTTCCACTTCCTGTTATGTCGACCCAACATACACTATGGGCCAGATTCAGGAAAGAGATACAACGGCTTATCTCCAGATAAGCCGTCTTATCTCTGCGTCTGAGCCGTCCTATCAATGCCACTGATTCATAGAATCAGTAACACATAGATTTCCATTAGATCCGACTTGCGTAAGTCTCTTACGCCGTTGAATCTTATTTTCATATTTAGGCTGGACGCTAGGTGGCGTTCCAGTGTAAAATATGCAAATGAGCCTATACGCCGATTCCCGAACGTACGTCCGGCCGGCGCAATTTTTTTACGTTTGCGTTAGCGTAGGTCCATCATAATGTTAACCCTGCTGTATGAGGCGCAGGCAATTTTAAGTATGGATGGCGTGCCGGGTTTTTTTTTTCACGTTGTTTACAACGTTTACGTAAAACGTTCGCCAATAGGGCTTTGCGTAAGTGTCGTTCACATTGTTTACATTGCGTAATGACGTGGTGCTTTGGAGCATGCGCACTGGGACAAATTCATGGCCGGCGCATGCGCAATACTTTCGGCACGGGATCGCGCATTATTTAAATAATACACTCCCCCTACCCGCCGAATTTGAATTCCGCCGGGTCATTTACGCTATGCCGCCTCAACTTTACAGGCAAGTGCTTTGTGAATAAAGCACTTGCCTGAAAAAGTTGTGGCAGCGTAACGTAAATGACATATGTTACGCCCGCACAAAGATAAGACGGGCTACCTGAATCTAGCCCTATATTACCAAAAGTATTGGGACACCTGCCTTTACACACATGGGGCTGGATTCAGAACGTAGTTACGTTGGCGTATCTAGAGAAACGCAGCGTAAATACTAAGAATAGCCGGCGTATCTTTTTTCTGTATTCAGAAAACAAGATACGCCGGAATTCAGCTAAGATACAAGCGGTGTAAGTCTGTTACGCCGTAGTATCTTAGTTGCATATTTACGCTGGCGGCTAGGTGGCGCTTCCGTCAATTTATGCATTGAATATGCAAATGAGCTAGATACGCCGATTCACGAACGTACTTGCGTCCAAGCGTCATATTTTACGTTGTTTGTGCAAGCATTAGTCCAGCGTAAAGTTATCCCTGCTATATGAGGCGCAGCCAATGTTAAGTATGGATGTCGGGACAGCGTCGAATTGTACGTCTTTTTCGTCGTTTGTGTAAACGTCTACGGACGGTGCATGCGCCGTTCAGAAAAAACGTAAATTACGTAGGGTCATGATTCATTTACATGGATCACGCCCCCTACCTGCCTATTTTGAATTAGGCGCCCTTACGCCGGCCAATTTACGCTACGCCGCCGCAACTTACGAAGCAAGTGCTTTCTGAATAAGGCACTTGCCTGTAAAAGTTGCGGAGGCGTAGCATAAATAGCATACGCTACGCCGCCGGAAAGATACACGGATGCATCTGAATCCGGCCCATGGACTTTAACCACTTCAGCCCTGGACCACTTTTTGCGATTAGGCACTGCGTCGCTTTAACTGACAATTGTGCGGTCGAGTGACGTGGCTCCCAAACAAAAATTGACGTCCTTTTTTTCCCATAGAGAGCTTTCTTTTGGTGGTATTTGATCACCTCTGCGGTTTTTATTTTTTACACTATAAACAAAAAAAAAAATGCTATAATAAATATCCTAAAAAAATATATATCATTTTTTTTTTTCCCTCAGTTTAGGCCGATACGTTTTCTTCTACATATTTTTGGTAAGAAAAAAAAAACACAATAAGCGTTTATTGATTGGTTTGTGCAAAAGTTATAGCGTCAACAAAATAGGAGATAGTTTTATGGCATTTTTATTGATACATTTTTTTTTTACTAGTAATGGCGGCGATTTTTATTGTGTCTGCGACATTTTGTCACGGACATATAAAAAATATTGCATTTGTTTTTCAAAATTGTCGCTCTATTTTTGTTTATAGCGCAAAAAATAAAAACCGCAGAGGTGATCAACTACCACCAAAAGAAAGCTCTATTTGTGGGAAAAAAAAGGACGCCAATTTTGTTTGGGAGCCACATCGCACGACCGCGCAATTGTCAGTTAAAACGACGCAGTGCGAATCGCAAAAAGGGGCAAGGTCCTTTACCTGCATTTTGGTCCGGGTCTTAAGTGGTTAATAAACAGTTGATGCTCTGCATGTTTAACCCTCAACACCTGTGTGGATTGTCTCGTGTTTGAGGGGTTAAGGGCTGGTTATGGCGAATTTGCAGGCTGCAGGTGCGTTTATAGGGAAGGAGACACAGGACTGGCGGAGGTGCCCACCTGGGATATCCAAGATCCGTCAAAGGCACAGTGAAGCTGCAAATGGACACATTGAGGCTGCAGATGGGCACAGTGAGGCTGCAAATGGGCACAGTGAGGCACAGTGAGGCTGAAAATTAGCACAGTGAGGCTGCAAATGGGCACAGTGAGGCTACAAATGAGCACAGTGAAGCTGCAAATGGGCACAGTGAAGCTGCAAATAGGCACAGTGAAGCTGCAAATAGGCACAGTGAGGCTGCATTTGGGCACAGTTAGGCACGGTGAGGCTGAAAATGGGCACAGTGAGGCTGCAAATGGGCATAGTGAGGCACAGTGAGGCTGAAAATGGGCACAGTGAGGCTAAAAATGGGCACAGTGAAGCTGTAAATGGGCACAGTGAAGCTGCATATAGGCACAGTGAGGCTGCAGATGGGCACAGTAAGGCACGGTGAGGCTGAAAATAGGCACAGTGAGGCTGCAAATGGACACATTGAGGCTGCAGATGGGCACAGTGAGGTTGCAAATGGGCACAATGAGGCTGCAAATGGGCACAGTGAGGCTGCAGATGGGCATTGTTGACCCTCTTTTCCATTTACAGTAGCTGCTGAATTTCTAAGCTTATACTCAAGTCAATGTTTTCCCATTTTTTTGTGGTAAAATTAGGTGCCTTGGCTTATATTCGGGTCGGCTTATACACAAGTATATACGGTAGATGTATTCGATTCAAGATGTTAAAAATGTCTTATATTAGGCAGTAACTGAATATTATGGAAGACGTCAATCAAACATCTCCAGAAAGTTTCATCCTCCTTGGTCTATCTAATGTTCCCCATTTCCAAGCCAAGCTATCTTCTTCCTTGTGTTCTTTATGATTTACATAATGACGTTGTCAGGAAACCTTCTGCTGATCATTGTGGTGAGAATCAACCCAAAGCTACAGACCCCCATGTACTTCTTCCTGAGTAATCTCTCCGTTATAGACATCTGTTTCTCATCCACCATCGTTCCCAAAATTCTCGTAAATACTGTGGTCATAGATAGAAGTATCTCCCTCTTGGGATGTGCCGTACAGATGTACTTCCATTTGGCTTTAGGATCAACAGAGTGTATCATTCTGGCTGTCATGGCGTATGACCGGTTTGCTGCCATCTGCAGACCATTGCACTACAACACCATCATGAGCAAGATGCTTTGTGTCAGTTTAGCTGCATGTTCGTGGATTATGGGATTCACCAACTCCGCCATCCACGTTGTCCTCACCTTCCAACTCCCCTACTGCAAGTCTCACCACGTCAACCACTTCTTCTGTGAGATGCCGCCTTTTTTTCGACTGTCCTGTCGAGAAACACAGCTTAATGAAATAGCCACTTATATTGCAACGGGTATCATTGCTATGTGTTCTTTTTTCTTGACATTTATTTCATATATCCACATCATCTCCACCATCTTGAAAATAAGCTCCTCAAAGGGAAGACTTAAAGCTTTCTCCACATGTGCTTCTCATCTGACGGTGGTGGTTCTCTACTATGGGACCATCATGTTTGTGTATCTGAGACCCCGCTCTACGTATTTTGCAGAAACAGACAAAAATGTGTCCATTTTCTATACGGCTGTGACGCCAATGTTGAACCCCATCATCTATAGTATGAGGAACAAGGATGTCAAAAATACAATTAAAGCAAAACCAACACAGGATAAAGATCTAGCAGGCTAACAGGCCATTGTTTAATTGTTGTGCTTAGAGCTAGTAGACCAGACATGACTTCTCATCATTTGACACAACTAGATGAGTATTTAGACATGAAGTATAGGTGGATGCTTAAAGTGGTTGTAAACACTTTGGCCCGGATTCACATAGCACATACGCCGACGTATCTCGATATACGCCGCTTAAGTGTCAAGATGCGCCGTCGTATCTATGCGCCGTAATCACCTAATTAAGATACGCCTAAAATCTGGCTTCCATCCACCGACGTAACTTACCTACGCCGGCGTATCTTGGGCGCATAGTTACGCTGGACGCCCCATTGCAAATATGCAAATGAGGGAAATACGTGGATTCACGAGCGTAGATGCGGCCAGCGGAAAAGAAAAGCGGTTTGCGTAAGGCTTACGTCCGGCGTAAAGTTATTCCGCATATAGGATGTGCAACCCATGCAAAGGTATGGACCAGGGAACAGCCGTCGTATTTTACATGAATAGGGCTGGGGGTAAGTTCCGTTCACGTCATAGGCAGTGATTCGACATATCTTCGGCAGTTATTTCGACGTGGTTGTACGCATGCGCGCGGGGATACGTCCAAGCTACGACGCATGCGATGTTCGTTTTAAGTACTTGGATGACGCTCAGCCCATCATTTGCATGGGGTCACGCTTCATTACCATGCATCACACCCACTTCCAGCCCACTTCCACCTACTTTGACTTACGTCGGCTTACGCCGACGAATATACGCTACGCAAGCGCAATGTTGGGCGCATTTTCTTTGTGAATTTCATACTTGCCTCTCAACGTTGCGCCGGCATAGCGTAAAGAAGATACGCTATGGTGGCAAAAGGATGCGCCGATGGCTGTGAATTCGGCCCTGTATGACCACTTTTGGTTAAGCTTTTAGGTAAGCCTATCATAAGGCTTAGGCCTCGTAAAAGAAACATCGTTTTCCTCGACGAGTTCCTTGTTAGGCTTGTCGAGAATCTTGTCAAGCTTTCTTTGCATACACACTGTCAAGACAAAATCTCGTCGTTCTCAAACGCGGTGACATACAACACGTACGACGGCACTATAAAGGCGAAGTTCCATTCCAATTGCATATTCCAATGGCATGATGGATATTGACGAGGAAAACGGTCGCATGTACGAGGCCTCACTTGTAGGTACCGTGAATTTCTCCTAAATTTGCACTGTTTAGGAGATATCCACATGTGCCAACTACATCGGCACATGCGCACTGAAGAAATGGCTTGTTCGTACCGTTTTTTCAGCTGCTGTGCCATGACCGATGTCATCGCGGCTCCGGCCAATCACAGCAAATTTTACTGAATCAAGTAAAAAGTAAAAAAATTATGGGGACGACATTTACAGTAAACACTGGCCAAGGTGTTCTTAATGGATTGTGGCCAAGCAGCTTCTTTCTCTCCCAGGGGGTTGTTAGTGTCTATAGAGTTTGGCAATGTATTGAAGGACTCTATGGGTTTGAATTCACTATGACAGTCAGTCTACAATGAAGCCTATGCAGGCCCGGACTGGCCATAGGGCATACCGGGCGTATGCCCGGTGAGCCGTGGTGGCCCGCGAACGGCAGAGGACAGAGCAGAGGACCATTGAAATATCCCTCATGTCCACCTTTCAGTCTTAGCCCAGTCCTTCATTGACAATGGTTACTGTACAGTTTTTGTTTAGCTAACTGAATACAATTGTGTATAAAACTGAAAAAAAATAAAATATTTTAGGGTAAGAGTAGCCTCCAACGTTTGACATCACACATTGCACTCATACTGCCAAGGAAAAATTACTTTACAGTATTGTAACAATTATCATTCACACACAAAGTAACTTCCATACATGAGACTAAAAAGAAAACATATACAGCATAATATACGGAAATATAAACACACAAACAAAAAACAAGGACAATTAAATTTAGCCTACAATGCTGTAAATAAAGCTCGAGTTTCACAACTACTGTAAGGCCCCTTTCACATGGGGCGGATCAGTAATGATCCGCCCCGTGAACCTCCACTAGCTCAGCGGGGATTGCTCCGTTGATCCCTGCTGAGCCGGCGGATGACAGGGAGGTCCTCTCACACTGTGCAGGAACCGCCCTGTCAGCTCTCTGCTCTCCCCTATGGGGGGATCGGATGAACACGGACCGTCTGTCCATGTTTATCCGATCCGATCCGCCAGACGGATGGAAAAGTAGGTTTTTCCTCCGTCACACTTTGGCGGAATCGGAGCGGGTCGGATGTCAGCGGGCATGTCACCGCTGACATCCGTGGCTCCATAGAGGAGCACAAAGCGCCCATTCAGGTCCGCCTAAAAAACTGGCAGGCGGACCTGAACAGGCCACCCATGTGAAAGAGCCCTAACATCTCTTCATTGGTCGCTGTCCTTACCCTCCCTCTCCTGGGTACTGCCCTCACCCTCCTGCCCATCCACACGCTGCTGTCTGTCTGGCCACAGATTCCCATCAACATTGCAGCGTATATCCTCCCTTGCGATTCACATTGTCCCATACAATACATATATTGTGTTTTGTATTTAAATTTATTTTTATTGAATTTTTCAAAACATTTATACATTAACAGCACATTATCAATGAGCATACACAAATTTTCCTTCAGTTAAACACATTTAACTTTTTATACACATAAAATTACAACATCAACATTAAACAGATTCCTATACCACAATTATAGGACAGTCCAACCTCCTCCTTATCTCCTACACTTTCCTCCCTCCCTACCCCCTCCTCGGTCGCGAGGAGAGAAAAAAAAAAAAAAAAACCCTACTCCGTATTATGAGGGGACAAGAACAACTCTCGTCCTCCACTACCCGTATTCCTCTCTTCTTAAGTGAGAGGAAGGAAAAAAGAAAAAAAAAAAAAGGATTCAAAAGGTGTCTCATTTTAAACATATTTCCTGTGCCGTTTCATTTTAAACATACTTCCTGTGCCCTCCCTACTCCATATTATGAGGGGACAAGAGCAACTCTCGTCCTCCACTACCCAATTCCTCTCTTGTTACATGAAAAGAGGAGGAAAAAAAAAAGAGAACCACACCCATTGTGTTAAAGTGCAACTGTGCTTAAACCCCCCTAGAGGGGGCTTTAAGCACAATTATATATTGTGGTAGGTGAAGCCCTATGAGACCTCTCTTATTTTCTGGGATCAAATCCAAATGAAAGCGGTCCAAGAAGATGAGGAGCTTCTGTGTATTGTATGGGCCAAGACTGGGCATGTGAGTGGCCACACCATTCTCAGAAATGGCAGCACACATAGTTATATTGCCCCCTCGCTGGCCTGGGACATCCACCGTGGCCCAGTGGCCAATAAAATGATGGCCACGTCTTCGGCCCTTGGCCGGGTTGAAGCCAGCCTCATCCCTATACAAGAGTATGTGAGAGGTCTTGTTTCCTTCCAATGCCATTATTCTCTACAATAGAGTAAATAAGAAAACATCAAATCAGTCATACAGAAGAGTCATACACTACAGTTACAGACAGCTACATAGGAATGTTCTATGTTCTGCACAAGTTCAATATACTACTGGCCAGTATTCCAGTGGATCCAAACCTGGGGTACATGTACCCTATGCAGAGGTACTACAGGGGGTATTTGACAGAAAGGGGAGGGGGGAAATTGTCAACTACTAGACTTACTGAAATGTTACAGTAACATTATTAGATATATTTACATGGAAGGCACTACTGTAATTGCAGCTCTTTGACCATTTTACTTACTGTATTGTATGTTATATTCTTCAAAATAAGGATTATAATGATATTTGCATCATACAGTAAGCTGCAGTTTTTACTGTAATACTGGAATACTACTGTAAACTGTATCATCAATATTGTAGAAAATAAACTATTCCATACTATTCCATAGTTTATTTTCTACAATATTTTCTTGTCATGGTTAGTATCATACGTAACATCCCACTGAAGTAAGATACTGTAATACTGTAGGCCTATCACACACACACAAAATGAATACGTAAATGAGTAAACATATTTGTTGCTCTATGCACAGTGTCCTGTCCTATACATTACTGTATATGATTCCATCATTGATTGTGAGGCCATGGTTGATGACATGGCAGGGCCGATCCTAGGGTCACAGGCGCCTGGGTGCAGAAATATTTCTGGCGCCCCCACAAAGGGGGCATGGTCATCTTACCAACTCCTCCCCTTTACAAATGTTTCTATGGCAATGACTCAAACACAGAGATGCTCCTCTAAGAAGTATTTGTTGTCCTGGGATCCTCCCATGATCTTTTAACAATAAAGAAAATACTGGAAGAGCGTACACTAATGAGACCTGGAGGGGAACCTCTCTGATACTGTTAGAAAGTGCCCCAAAACATAGTACAGGAGATGGTCAGAGACTGCAATCATAGTACAGGAGATGGTCAGAGACTGCAGACATATTACAGGAGACGGTCAGGGACTGGAGAAATAATACAGGAGACGGTCAGAGACTGCAGATATAATACAGGAGATGGTCAGAGACTCTCACCTGACCCAGCGATACAGCAACAACGGTTCCTCTGATCAGGAGTCAGCTCACTCTGAATTGCCCATGGATACTCCGCTGGGTAGAGCCCAGATCTGTATTCTGGCAATGACTCCATTCCTTTCTCCGTCAGGGATGGCACTAGGCTGTGTGGCTTTCCCTCTGGTGGCGCACGGCAGCGGGGTTCTCTCTCTAATGGTGTTCTCTCAGCACTGTCCTCTCCCTCTGGAGTCCTGGGTGCACTTACCTGAAAGCTTTCCTGGGGTCCTGACTTTCTCTCTCTCTTCCATTCAGCTCAACATGGCTGCAGTTTCTTTGTTACAGTGGGGCTGCCAGTCCTCGAACTACAAGTCCCACAATCCTCTTCTCTGCTCCTTTTTCTTTTCTTTATTCTATTTCTTCCCTGGCCAATATAAAGGCGGGGAAAAAACATAAAGGGTGGCTGTGCTGGCAAGCGCTGCTCACTAGTACAGCATTGTGCGCAAAGAGAAGGAGGAGAGGGAGTGGAAGGAGGAATGAAGAGCCCGCAGCTGCAGTGGCGTCACTAGGGTTGTTGTCACCCGTTGAGGTAAAACATGGTGTCACCCCCTTCCTCCACCTATAGTTGCCCCGCAGTACAGACCCCCTCCACTAAGTATAGACCCCCTCCGTCAGTGCAGACTCCTAACTAAGTATAAACCCCCTCCCTCAGTACAGACCCCCCAAGACAAACCACCCCCCATTAGTACAGACCCCCCAGGACAAACTATCCCCCTCAATTAGTACAGACCCCCTCCATTAGTACAGACCCTCCTCTATTAGTACAGACCCCCCCTGGACAAACCACCCCCTCCATTAGTACAGACCCCCAGGACAAAACACCCCCCCATTAGTACAGACCCACTTCCAGTATTAAAGACCGCCCCAGAACAACCCCCCCATTAGTACAGACCCCCAGGACAAACCAATCCCCCCCCATTAGTACAAACTCCCCATGACAGACCCCCAGGACAAACCCCCCATTAGTACAGACTGCCCAAGGACAAACCCCCCTATTAGTAAAGACTCCCCCAGGACAAACCCCCCCCCATTAGTACAGACTCCCCCAGGACAAATCCCCCCATTAGTATAGACTCCCCCCGGACAACCCCCCTCCATTAGTACAGACCCCCAGGACAAACCACCCCTCCATTAGTACAGACCCAACCAGGACAAACTCCTCATTAGAACAGACCCTAGAACAAACCCCCCATTAGTGCAGACCCCCCAGAACAAAATCCCCATTACAGACCCCCAGGACAAACACCCCTATTAGTACCGTCCCCCCAGGATAACCCCCCCCCCATTAGTGCATACCCCCAGGACAAGCCCCCCCATTAGTACAGACCCCCCAGGACAAACCACCCCATTAGTGCAGACCCCCCCCAGAAGAAACCCCCCATTAGTACAGACCCCCCAGGACAAACCCCCCTTAGTACCGACCCCCCAGGATAAACCCCATTAGTGCATATCCCCAAGACAAGCCCCCCCATTAGTACAGATCCCCCTCAGGACAAATCACCCCATTAGCGCAGACCCCCCAGGACAAACCCCCCCATTAGTACAGACCCCCCAGGACTAACCTCCCCATTAGTACAGACTCCCCCCATTAGTACAGACCCCCCCAGGACAAACCAACCCATTAGTGCAGATCCACCCAGGACAAACCCCCCCCCATTAGTACAACCCCCCAGGACAACCCCCCCTCATTAGTGCAGACTCCAGGGACAAACCCCCCACATTAGTACAGACTCCACCCAGGAAAAAAAATGCCCCCTACATTACTACAGACATAAAAACACACGGTCCATCATGCCTGACACTGCTCCTCTCTGTGTGTGTCATAAAAAAACTCCTGTCTGCGGCGATCTGTGATCCACCCGGGCGGCAGCTGCAGAGAAGGGGATAGTGTGCAGCCGCGCCGCCCGGGTGGATCACAGATCGCCGCAGACAGGAGTTTTTTTATGACACACACAGAGAGGAGCAGTGTCAGGCATGATGGACCGCCCCCTCAGCGAGGTCACTGAGAAGCTAGCGTCTCTCCACACAGAGACAGCCGCTCCTATCTCCGGACTCTTCACTCCCCCCTCTAACAGGAGGAGGAAGGGGGGACACGGACAGCTGTACAGGTGTCATGGACAGTCTGGCCCGCTGGCGGGCACATCGGCGCGCACGGGCGCGCGCATGCGCGGTAGCGGCGCGCGCATTCGCGGTAGCGGCGCGCGCATTCGCGGTAGCGGCGCGCGCATTCGCGGCACCATAGCGCGCACGGGAGCGCGCACTAGCGGCGGCGGCGCGCGTGCACGTGGGGACGCCGTTTTGGCGCCAAATCTGGCTTTAAAAGGATCCTGATCCCTGTGCTTCTTGCTGTCCTGTCTATAGCGTCTCTGTGAGCTACCCGCATCTGTGAACCTGATTGAACCTGATCCTGACCACCCGGCTTGTACCTGTTAACCTGTTTGCTGCCTGCCCTGACCTCGGCTTGTCTGACTACCCCTTTGGCTTAATCCTCTGTACTTCTGCTGCCCGCCTGCTGATCGACCCGGACTGGACCTGACCCCGCCTGTACCAACTCTACCTTCTACTGAACCCCTAGCCTGCCAGAGGGCTTACCTGCAGAGACTTGTTCCAGTCAGTACTACGGGACACCTCCCCCGCTTCTGCTGTACTCCTGCCTCCAGCTGCTCGACAGTGAGCTTGGATCTTCAGCCTGCACCAGTCTGTAACGTGACTCCGGGAACTACTGACTCAGCTCACGGGCCCAGCACTCGCCAGCACCAGGCGCTTGTGCGACTCTGTAGTCCCGATCCTCCTGTCTGCACTATCAGGGGTCCCCGGGACCAGAGAAGCAAGGGCTGCCGCTCCCTGCACGCCGGGCTCGTACCACCAGGTACGTGACAACAGGCAGGACAAAGTCCGATAAACACAGCAGCGGCGGCGGCGGCGATCTACACAAACAAGAAAAGGGATTTGAGACAGGCACTCTGGCGCTTCAGCGCCCCCACCTTCTGGCGCCTGGGTGCACTGCACCCTGTGCACCCCGGGTAGGATCGGCCCTGTGACATGGTCTATAATTGTGGCCCGAATTTCATCAGGGACAGCATGGTGTCTTTGTGCTCCTCGACCTCTTCCCCCTATTCCTCCTCCTCCTCTTCTTCCTCTTCCTCCAGCAGGCAGTTGCCCTTGTTCATTTACTTGGCCAGATGCCTCCATGTTCAGAAATTCTACTGGTCCTGCATGGTCAAGCTCTCTCTCTCTCTCTCTTATATATATATATATACAGTGGCGGAATTATAGGGGTGCTGAGGTCGCCATGGTGACCGGGCCCCTTGCTGGAGGGGGCCCAAGGGCCCCCTATATACAGTGCTTCGATAGAAGGAACACAGACAAGTTCCCCGATCCCAAGCCGAACTGTAATTGGCACTGTGCGGGGAGCTCGTCACAGTCATTACAAACTGAAAGCAAAGTGTGTGCTCTTTGTCTCCCCCTACAGTGCAGTACCCGACAGGAAGAGCTGCCGTTTTTTATCTACTGTGTGTGTGTTTGCATGTGTGTGTGTGTGCATGCCATGTATGTATGAATGTGTGTGTGCATGTGAATATGTATGTATGTGAGTGTGCATGTATTGAGACTCAAACTGCAGTGGTTGTTATAGTATACTGAAGTAAAAGTATACAGAGCAAACTTTGTCTGCAGGCATGAAAGATACAGCCACAGTACCTGTGATCATCATTATCATGCTGATGATCACACTTTACAGCCTATATACAGTACAGTCACATGAAGTACAGTGTAATTATCAGCATGATAATGATGATCACAGGTGCTGTGGCTGTATGTTTCATGGCTGTAGACAGTGTTTGCACTGTATACTTTTATTCCAGGCTTTTTTTCCACAGAAATGTGGCACTTCTGAAATCTGCACTCTGTACGTAGCACACCCTGGACTCTGCACGTAGCACGCCCTAGACTCTGCACGTAGCACACCCTGAACTCTGTACGTAGCACACCCTGGACTCTGTACGTAGCACACCCCGGACTCTGTACGTAGCACACCCCGGACTCTGTACGTAGCACACCCCGGACTCTGTACGTAGCACACCCCGGACTCTGTACGTAGCA
Source organism: Rana kukunoris (assembly GCA_029574335.1). Classification (NCBI taxonomy): domain Eukaryota; kingdom Metazoa; phylum Chordata; class Amphibia; order Anura; family Ranidae; genus Rana; species Rana kukunoris. Next base: position 16,266,886 of record CM056059.1, on the reverse strand, counting down.
CACCCCGGACTCTGTACGTAGCACACCCCGGACTCTGTACGTAGCACACCCCGGACTCTGTACGTAGCACACCCCGGATCCTGTACGTAGCACACCTTGAACTCTGCACGTACAACACACCTTTAACCAATGGCGGATTTATCAAGGTCGCAGCAGTCGCCGTTGCGACTGGACCCTGTAATTCCGCCAAGTCTGCCCGTTTGAAGTGCCCGACTGCCGCCTGCCAGTGTGAGGGGTCCACCTGACTGTGGAGGGGGGGCCCTTCATAATTTCTTGCACCGGGGCCCTGAAGTCTCTAGCTACCCCACTGTGTGTGTATATATATATATATATATATATATATATATTTATGGTCGTGGCCCTCTGACTGAGAGTGATGTGGATCACATAAACACGCGACAAGACTTACAACATAAATAGACCTGAAGTGTGCCTTGGTGGTCTGGTCAGTATGCCAAGAAAAGGGGGCATACCCAAAGTAAGTAATGGGTAGTTAATTGAAGAAGGATATGCTGAGAAGTGCCCTGAAAAAGGGAAGGGCGGGAGGGTGTCGAATGCGATTGAATGCACAGACTCACGGACATGAGGTGAGCTGGGAAGTGTCGGCCCAGTGACATGTAGTACTGCACACTGAACCGACAAAGAGCATGTGTGAGTGGGCTGCTTAAATACCCTCCGGGCTCCTCCCATAAACTCAGGCCACCATACTGGCCTTCTTATTTATGGTCGTGGCCCTCTGACTGAGAGTGATGTGGATCACATAAACACGCGACAAGACTTACAACATAAATAGACCTGAAGTGTGCCTTGGTGGTCTGGTCAGTATGCCAAGAAAAGGGGGCAAAAGACTCAGATAGGGAAATAGCTTATATTGATTTCTTGTATTTATTGAGCCAGCTTGGTAAAGGCTTGTGCCATTTCTTCCTGAGGATTTGGGATGTATGTGGCAAAACAAGGAGACTTCCCATCAGCCTGGTGTCTTGATTACGTGGTCTGGTACTCCCTGTTGGGAGGCAGTTGAGGCTGCTCTAATTCGGAAAGAATGTCCTGAGAACAGACTGGGATTTGAAGCCCAAGTTGCTTAGGATTCTGACATGCTTGACAAACTGGCTGCCACTCTGGAAGCTGGTTTAGAAAGGGTAGCAACAAGCTACCATCAGATTGGCTGGGTAGATGGAGCAGTAGTTGGTCGAGCACCGTCACTGGGCGTCAGGCATTGTTAGTCTGAAACAGGTTGATGTCAACCCCCGGAGCTGGTTTGTTGCGTTTGCAGACTGAGAGTGTAGGGGTTCGAAAGCGAGTCGGGTGGCGTCGGAGTAGTGTCTGACTGCCGGAGCCACTGATTGTAAATTCACTAGGCCGTAGGGAACCGTAGAAAGCCTGGTAGATGGCTGCTAGGATGACTATGCTGGGCAAGGCCCTAAATGGGGAGCGAGTAAAGATTTCAGACATGTCCCTAAAGAGGGCACTCTTGAAAGTTAGGCGCTTGCTACTGGCTACAGGTTGGTGCTTCTGTATGCTCTGTAGGAGGGACTTGACTGCATGGGCTCGAGAATACTGACAGTTTACTGGGGTCCTGCAGGGACAGGAAATGCTGGACGCCATCTAGATATGGCGTGATAGTATTGTGAGAAAGGGTCAGCTGCGTGTGGCAATACGATATGAAGGCTAGGACGTGTCTAACATTGCCTATTGCTGCTCAGAGGCAAGTGGCCAAAAATTAGCAGTTAGTATTCCAAGCAGTGTATTAGGCCTTCAGTGTGTTGCGTGCCAAGGAGTTAATAAGCTGGGTTGAGTTGGTGAGATGCTACTTCAGTCCATCGTCAGCAATGACCAGGGTGGGACAGGGATGGTTATTGGGTCAGCTCCAGGCTCTTGCTGGAAAAACAAATAAGGTTAGAATGGGACAGAGCATCAGCTGCGATTTTGCATTTGCCTGGAATATGACTACAGAAGATATTAAACTGGTGACGGAGTGACAGCTGCACGAGCCTGCGCAGGAAGGACGTGATGGGGAGAGGCTTGATCTACCTTAATTGATGAAGTCGGCTGTAGCCTGATTGTCTGTGGTGAAGAACACTGTCTGTCCAGTTCAAGTGTGGCCCCAAACCTGGGCAGCTGCCACAATGGGGTACAGCACGAGACGTGATGAAGACTGGGTGAAGCAGAAATTTAAGAGAATTTCTGGGGGCCAAGGTTTGGAGAACCAGTGGCGGACAAAAAAAGCACGCAAAAGCCTGTGGTGGCTCGGCTGACACTGCCGGGATGAAGATTGAAATGCTGTTCTATCAGGTGGGGAAGTTGTCCCACATAGCTAAGTCTGCTACTGATGCTTGGTCTAGTTTAAGAACTTGGACTGGATCTTGCATTGGTGTGAGAAAATCAAGACAATACACAGGTGCTCAACAAGATGATATACGTGCACTCACTGACCAACGTGCACTCGCTGACCAACGTGCACTCGCTGACCAACGTGCACCCGCTGACCAACGTGCACTCGCTGACCAACGTGCACTCGCTGACCAACGTGCACTCGCTGACCAACGTGCACTCGCTGACCAACGTGCACTCGCAGACCAACGTGCACTCGCAGACCAACGTGCACTCGCTGGTGCTGGATGGAAACCTGAACTAACTGCAGGGAAAAAGACAGGGAAAAGATGAGTGGCCCGCGTGCCACTAAAGATGAATGGCCAACTGGGTGCCACTGTGTGTTTGTTTGGCTGATTGTCACTGAGGTGTGTTTGCAAGTTTAGTTTGTATTCGGGTTTGCACGTAGGTGCATGCTGCAAAGTGTTTTATACTGCTGCAGACAATATTGTGTGGTTGCAAGGGTCTCAGTCTGGTTTGCTGAGACGATATTGCGTGGTTGCAAAGGTCTCGATGATTACGAGGTTTGTTTTGAGATGGCCTTGTGTGGTTGCACGGGTCTCAACAAGTGAGGGGTTGCTGAGACGATGTTGCGTTTGCAATGGTCTCAAGTGAGTGTCGGGCTGCTGAGATGACTATGTATGGCTGCAAAGGTCTGAACGGGTGTCAGGTTGCTGAGACGATATTGCGTTTGCAATGGTGTCAAATGAGTGTCAGTTTGCTAAGACGACTTTGTATGGCTGCAAAGGTCTGAACGGGCGTTAGGTTGCTGAGACAAGATTGTGTGGTTGCAAAGGTCTAGACGAGTGTGAGGTAGCTGAGATGATATTACATTTTGCAAGGGTCTCAAATGAGTGTCAAGGTGCTGAGACAATATTCCCCCCTTTTTTTTTTTTTTTTTATAAAAACGACTGTAAATGAAACGCTGGTAAACATGAGTTACCACATGTGGATGTGTTTACAAGCTGTTACAGGCATCGGCGTTTCGAATGCCGTCTGAACCCAATTTTTTTTTTTTTTTCGAGAAGGTTTCTGAACTCAACTGCCTAGAAATTACTATAAATGCTCCTGTGTACATGTACTGATAAGATAACATAGAGGAGTGATTGGGGATCCTGTGTAGACGTACTGGTAAGATAACATAGAGGAGAGATCAGGGGTGGCTGAAAAACACCCATTTTTCTGGCTGCAAGGGTCTCAATGAATGCCATGTTGCTGGGGCGAGACTGCGTGGTCACAAAGGTCTTTGATGAGTGGGAGGTTGCTCGAGACGGTATTGCATGGTTGCAAGGCTCTTGATGAGTGTGGGGCTGCTGAGACGGTATTGCGTTTGCAAGGGTCTCAACAATGGTGTGAGGCTGCCGAGACGGTATTGCGTGGTTGCAAGGGCCTTGATGAATGTGGGGCTGCTGAGATGGTATTGCGTTTGCAAGGATCTCAACAAGGGTGTCAAGCTGCTGAGACGGTTTTGCGTGGTTGCAAGGGCCTTGATGAATGTAGGGCTGCTGAGACGATTTTGCGTGGTTGCAATGGTCTCAACAGGTGTCAGGTTGCTGGGCCGAGATTGCGTGGTGGCAACGTTTTTCTTTCTTTTTTTGCGTTTTTTTTTTTTATATATATATATTTTTCTTTGCGTTTTTGTAAGGGCCTTGTGTTGCAAGGGTCTTAACAAGGGTGTCAGGCTGCTGAGATGATTTTGTGTGGTTTCAAGGGTCTCGATGAGTGTGGGTCTGCTGAGACGGTATTGCTTTTGCAAGGGTGTCAGGCTGCTGAGACGATTTTGCTTGGTTGCAATGGTCTAAACAGGTGTCAGGTTGCTGGGCCGAGATTGTGTGGTGGCAAAAAAAATTTTTTTTTGCACTTTAATGTTTAATTTTCCTTCTTTTTTTTTGCGTTTTTTATATATATATATATTTTTTTTTTGCCTTTTGTAAGAGTCATGTGTTGCAAGGGTCTTAAGGGTGTCAGGCTGCTGAGATGATATACGAGTGGTTGCAAGGATGTCAATGAGTGTGAGGGCTGCTGAGGCGATATTGCGTTTGCAAGGGTCTCAACAAGGGTGTCAGGCTGCTGAGACGATTTTGCGTGGTTGCAACGGTCTCAACAGGTGTCAGGTTGCCGAGGGGCTGAGATTGCGTGGTGGCAAAGTTTTTTTTTTTTGCGTTTTTTTTTTCGTTTTTATATTTATTTTTTATTTTATTTTGCGTCTTGTAAAGGTCATGTGTTGCAAGGGTCTAACAAGGGTGTCAGGCTGCTGATTTTGCGTGGTTGCAAGGATCTCAATGAGTGTGAGGGCTGCTGAGACGATATTGCGTTTGCAAGGGTCTCAACAAAGGTGTCAGGCTGCTGAGACGATTTTGCATGGTTGCAAATGGTCTCAACAGGTGTCAGGTTGCCGAGGGGCTGAGATTGCGTGGTGGCAAAGGTTTTTTTTTTTTTTTTTGCGTTTTTATATTTATTTTTTATTTTATTTTGCGTCTTGTAAAGGTCATGTGTTGCAAGGGTCTAACAAGGGTGTCAGGCTGCTGATTTTGCGTGGTTGCAAGGATCTCAATGAGTGTGAGGGCTGCTGAGACGATATTGCGTTCGCAAGGGTCTCAACAAGGGTGTCAGGCTGCTGAGACGATTTTGCGTGGTTGCAAATGGTCTCAACAGGTGTCAGGTTGCCGAGGGGCTGAGATTGCGAGGTGGCAAAGGTTTTTTTTTTTTTTTTTTTTTCGTTTTTTTTTTTTTTTTCGTTTTTATATTTATTTATTTTTTTATTTTGCGTTTTGTAAGGGTCATGTGTTGCAAGGGTCTTAACAAGGGTGTCAGGCTGCTGAGATGATTTGCATGGTTGCAAGGTCTCAATCAATAAGAATTGGGTTACTGAGAAAGGATAGAAACACCTGGTTTGTTTGTACCTTAAGCAAGCAGTATAAGGTAGAAGGACAACGCCTGTTTGAATCGTGGTTCCGTAGGGGCCACTAATGAACGATATGGGAGACAACAAATGGTAGCAAATTGATAGGACATAAAGAATGTAATAACAAATCTTACTTGCGACAGTGGGCCATGCAAGTGAGTTTGCGGCGGACTGTGGCTGGAGTGAAACATGTCTGGAAGGTGTAGCGTGATGCCGTGCATGGGGCAAAACAATGAGGTTTGGTGTGTAGAAAATAGAACACGGAAGTGCGTATCAATGCTTTGTAATTTCCACTGCGGGAACCAAACATATGGTACGGGTGACACCATGAGTGGCCACGAATTTGACATGACAAACAAGCTAACGAATCCTACCTGGGACAGTGAACGTGCGACTGGGTTTGCTTTGGACTGGAGTGGATGTGCAACACATCCGAAGAGTGTGGTGTGGCGCCATGCATGACGCACAGGCAATAACTTTGGTAAATAAATGAGAGAGAGGAACCGTGTACAAACAATTCGTAAGTTCCGCTGCGGGAACTAAAAACACACGGCATGGGGTAACAATGAATGACAACGGTAGAAAGCATGCAATGTATCTGATACAAAACAGTTGTAAAAATGCATGAAACAAATTCGATACGAATCGGTAGTAAGGAGTATTGAACGAATCTGATACGATTTGGTTGTAGAGTGTATGCTACCCCTTGCTTTGAAACCGAACACCTACCAACCACCCATCCCCCCAGGCTAATCAAGTGCAGACAAGGCACCATGTGAGTCCAATTACCACCTCAATCTGCCAAAGAACCCATACAAACACATGCTAATCTCCAAATGGATTTACAAATGAATAAATATAAAGGTGAATTTGCGCAAAAAAACACACATCAATCCATATCAAACATAAATATAAATATAGTGAAAAAGTATAGTGAAAAAGTAAAAATTCAATATCAATCAATAGAACAGACAAGTCCATATGTGTTGGAAAAGTCCATATAATGCAAACGTGCAGTGCCCAAAAATAACTTTCAGTGAAGCTGTAAAAGCTGGCGATAAAGTGTAAGTGCTCCTCCGTGCATTCAGCCTCTCAGGCCTCTCACCTTAGTGATATATATAAATGCCGTGATATTAAGTCCTGTCACTCCCAACACACAGCCTCACAGGCCTCTCACCTCCAAGTAGAACCATATAAGCCTCCAGACAAATCCTCTGGGTGAATTAAAAGATAGTGGACAACACCAGGAGCTATTCAGTCATCTCTTTGTAGTCCCCTTCGCTGTAACACTCGGGGAAACATAAAGAAAAATAGGCCTCCAATGGTGTAGTATGTCACAACGTATACATTTATTAAAACAAAGTAATCTCCTTACATCAATAAAAATCAAAGCAGGCATAAACAATCAATAGGCGGCATCTGCCATATATCTCACGTCACTTCCAGGTGTACGTCTGAATCCCTACGCGTTACGGCTCTCTTGCCTTCATCTGGGGAACCTGATTTGGTGTGGCAGCATTCAATATATATGCCCTATGGCAGATGTCTGTCAATCTGCCATAATTGCGGGGTTCGACGGAAATTGTCGATTCGCCATCTTGTCGGAGTCCGGTGGATTCGAACTTTGGGCGGAAGTGTAAATTCCGTCATTCTAAACTCCGTCGGGGGTATAGTTAGTTCGATCGTTATACCGCCATCATTCGCCATTTTGTCGAAGTTCAGTGTCTCCGATCATAGAGCGGACGTACGTACGATCGTTCGACCGACGTTCTACTCCATTTTGTCAAAGTTCAATGCATATGTCAATAGACCGGAAATACATACGATCGTAGGTGGTCATCATTCGCCATTTTGTCGAAGTTCAAAACATCCGATCATTGACCGGAAACCGACACCCGTCATCACTGGACCTCCGACCAAGACGTTTCTGATAGGGCTATCCCTATCAGTGATAGAATAGTCATCAACACTCCCATAAGATCAGACGTAGTTTGCATGTATCTCCTGCACATGCAAACTTGGTCTAATGTTCTGTCCATATATAAAATTCGATAAACTATATATATGTGGGACATATTATTAAAAATGGACTAAAATAATAAAGATTCCTCGTTAGATGATGTAAAATTATTAAAGCCATGATCTGGTGCATTAGTCATAGAGAACATTAGAGATCTCCATAGAGGTTCATCCATATTCCAATCTAGGGCTAAAATTTATTCTGCCTAGGGTAACGGACGTGCACCTCGATTAAGCATACCTCATCTTAATAGCTCATTCACGTTTACATTCCAGAATCTACAGTATACAGGCAACAAGTATAAAATCACTCTATTAAAAATTAAAATATTAAAATATTAAAATATATAATAATATTTAGAAATTACTCAAAAAACAGTTCAAGTCAAATTCTACATTGAGGCCTCTAGGAGTCAAAGTATTCATACTATGTATCCATTTTGATTCTAATTGACTAATGGTCCTCACTAAGTGGCTCCCTCTCCACGATTTGTTATATTTATCAATGCCCCAGAACTGTAACTGTTTGGGGTCTTTATTGTGAACCCTTTCAAAATGTCTTGATACATTATGTTTTGTACACCCTTTGATGATCTTTTTGACATGTTCTTTCACTCTCACTTTTAGTGCTCGTTTAGTTCTTCCCACATATTGCAGTTTACAACTACATTGGAGAACATATACCACTCCTTCCGTATGGCATCCGATAAAATCTTTGATGTCATATTTCTCTCCTGTGTTTGTGGAAATAAATTCCGTCCTTTTTCCTTGGAACTTTTGTGCATGTTTGCACGCAAAGCAATTCTTACAGGGGTAGAAACCCTTTCCTGTAAAAAAAGAAAATGTGTTTTTACGAGGGGGTTCTATTACGGATTTAAATTTATACGTTGTGACATACTACACCATTGGAGGCCTTTTTTTCTTTATGTTTCCCCGAGTGTTACAGCGAAGGGGACTACAAAGAGATGACTGAATAGCTCCTGGTGTTGTCCACTATCTTTTAATTCACCCAGAGGATTTGTCTGGAGGCTTATATGGTTCTACTTGGAGGTGAGAGGCCTGTGAGGCTGTGTGTTGGGAGTGACAGGACTTAATATCACGGCATTTATATATATCACTAAGGTGAGAGGCCTGAGAGGCTGAATGCACGGAGGAGCACTTACACTTTATCGCCAGCTTTTACAGCTTCACTGAAAGTTATTTTTGTGCACTGCACGTTTGCATTATATGGACTTTTCCAACACATATGGACTTTTCTGTTCTATTGATTGATATTGAATTTTTACTTTTTCACTATACTTTTTCACTATATTTATATTTATGTTTGATATGGATTGATGTGTGTTTTTTTGCGCAAATTCACCTTTATATTTATGCTTCACTTGTGTATAGTAAACACTACTAGTTTTTGCTGCAATCTGATTATTGTTATATAGTCACACTGACTGGTGTTAGCGCGAAGGATTTCACAATTTTATTTTTTGGTTAGTTACTTATCTTACCGTTGCTGCTATCATGGATGTCTTCACGTTTGTGGAGAACAGGAATGTCAACTTAGATGATATTTTTAACCCACAGAATAAAACACACACTAGTGATGTAGATGGCCTAATCAGAAAATTGGGACATCTAATGGAGAAAAAAATCAGCCTATGGTGGGATATTAATACCTTTGATAGATACATTAAGGAAGAAATTGTCCCCAGGAGACTGCGGTGGGATGTACCCCCGAATGATGGCCTGACAGACAAGGAATCAATGGATGAATGGTATCAATTCTTTAATAATAAAAGTCTAGAAGGATTGAGATTCCTTATGAAACGTAAACAGAAGAAAATTAGGATGGTGGAAAAACAAATAGATGATATGAAATCTAAACTAGATCCCCATAAGGACAGTACAGATTTCAATAAATTATCTACATTATTGAACAAAGACCTCATCAGTAAGGACTTAGAAGTACAACAACGTAAGATCAAAAAGTTCCAGAGGGATATAGCAGACTACAAAGCGGACAATGTTTTTAAATGGCAACAGAAGACTGAACCGGTAGTGCCTACATCTACCTACTCCACACCGGAAAAAGAAGTAAGGATTGAAGATCCAATAAGGGCTTATGCCCAAGATGGATTAAGAGGAGTAGAGAGAGAGAGGGATGAGAGATCTCATCAACAAAACAATGAACACTACACAAAGAAAACACCAAAGAAACAATGGAAAAAACAGTTTAAGAAACCCTTTAAGAAAGCCTATCATAACACACAGAATAATGATAGAGACCAAAGGGATACAAGAGGCCCATGGCAACACTATGAGCATCAAAATGGTTATGGGAGGTCCCCGATGTACACACAGAATAGATTCGAACCTATTAGGAGGTATTCGAATACTAATGAATATGAACAACACCAGTACCAACAACAGAACCAATACAATACACAACGTCCTTTTTTAGACAGAGAGAGGAGAGAATACTCTCCACGACGACAACCACAAGCCCCCTACCGCTCACCGAGGAGACACCAGCAAGGGAACAAAGGCAGCCCAGAACGAGGAGGGGCACCCGAGCAGGAAAGAGAATCCAGGCAAAGAAGAGAATAGTGGGAGAAAATGTGGTGAACCTGAGTGGTCTAGAAATTAGTGCAGAGGAATTGGCAGTACTGGACAAAGGTTTAAAACATGCTCCAACAAAAAATCTGAATAAGTTTGAGACGTACATTGGGATTCAGAAATATGTGAGAAAACTCAACATTAAGAAATACATACTGAATAATCCTTTTAAATCTAAGAGAGTGGAAATGAACAAACTAGAGGAATCAAAGTATAGTTCCTTAAGGAACAACTCCGTGTATAACCCACAAATGACTAATAACCAACATATTGACGTGTTCAAAAGATTAGTTCTTAGAGACCTTGAGTCCTTGAAGATTAAAAACTACTCGGATCCGATACATATCAAGAAGGGCATGAAGTCATTGAAGAAAAGGGAAGACATCGTGATCAGACCCGCGGATAAGGGAGGGGCGGTGGTAATTCAATCCAAAGAACAATACCACAAGGAAATTATGAGACAATTGCAGGATGAGTCTACATACAAGAAACTGCTGGGCAATCCAACCAACAAATATAAGAAGGAATTACAAGCATTAGTGAATCTTGGTAGGAAGAAAAATATCCTAAATACGAAAGAGTCTAAATACCTGGTCCCAGAAGCATGCAGAATACCAATAATCTATACCCTTCCGAAAATACACAAATCAAGGGACAATCCACCAGGAAGACCAATAGTCAATGGCATTGACTCCCTGACAGCCAGAATGGGCCAATATATTGACTTTTTTCTACAACCAGCGGTACAAAATACAAAGGCTTTTCTAAGGGACACGAAACAAGTGCTACAGCTATTAGAGACAGTACCAGTCCTGGAGGGGAGGACAATATTAGCCACTGCCGATGTGACATCACTTTATACGATAGTCAAACACCATGAAGCAGTGGCAGCAACCAAATGGGTACTACGAGAACATAGCGACTTGATCTGCAAACAAAGAAAATTCTTAGTTAAATGCCTTGATTTTTGCTTGAAGTACAATTTCTTTTGGTATCATCACAGCTATTACAATCAAGCGACGGGAATAGCAATGGGCTCGAAATTTGCGCCGAGTGTAGCGAACGCCTTTATGGCAAGATGGGAAGAGTCCGCTATATATAATGACACTCCACCAGAGCTATCCCTATATAAAAGATATATAGATGATGTGATTATTGTATGGAATGGAAGCAAAATAAAGCTGGAAGAATTTCTGAATCGTCTAAATAAGAACGATCTGAACATAGAGCTAGTCTGGAAGATTGACGGAAAGACAGTGGATTTCCTTGATTTGCAAATTAACTTAGAAGGGAGCAAGGTGGTGACCAAAACCTTTTTTAAGAATGTGGATACGAACAGCTATCTGTCGATGGATAGCTGCCATTTCAAACCCTGGCTCGTTAATATCCCGAGAGGACAGTTCGTAAGAATGAAAAGGAACTGTACAAAAGAATCGGATTATAAGAACCAGGCAGAAATATTAGGTAAGAGATTCAAGATTAAAGGATATGAAGACACCTGGATTGATAACCAAATACAAGAGGTCAACAAAATGGACAGAGAGAAGATCCTGAAGGATAAAATGAAGGGAAGGAAAGATGGAGAACAAACGGCCCCAAACATCATCCTTAACTATAACACTCAACATAAGGATGTGGCTAAAGTGATCAATAGACACTGGCACATCCTGAGGAGTGATAAAGACCTACAGAAGATACTACCAGAAAAACCAAGGATCCTGTATAAGAAAGCCCCGACTTTAAAAGACATAATTGTCAAATCCGTAATAGAACCCCCTCGTAAAAACAAATTTTCTTTTTTTACAGGAAAGGGTTTCTACCCCTGTAAGAATTGCTTTGCGTGCAAACATGCACAAAAGTTCCAAGGAAAAAGGACGGAATTTATTTCCACAAACACAGGAGAGAAATATGACATCAAAGATTTTATCGGATGCCATACGGAAGGAGTGGTATATGTTCTCCAATGTAGTTGTAAACTGCAATATGTGGGAAGAACTAAACGAGCACTAAAAGTGAGAGTGAAAGAACATGTCAAAAAGATCATCAAAGGGTGTACAAAACATAATGTATCAAGACATTTTGAAAGGGTTCACAATAAAGACCCCAAACAGTTACAGTTCTGGGGCATTGATAAATATAACAAATCGTGGAGAGGGAGCCACTTAGTGAGGACCATTAGTCAATTAGAATCAAAATGGATACATAGTATGAATACTTTGACTCCTAGAGGCCTCAATGTAGAATTTGACTTGAACTGTTTTTTGAGTAATTTCTAAATATTATTATATATTTTAATATTTTAATATTTTAATTTTTAATAGAGTGATTTTATACTTGTTGCCTGTATACTGTAGATTCTGGAATGTAAACGTGAATGAGCTATTAAGATGAGGTATGCTTAATCGAGGTGCACGTCCGTTACCCTAGGCAGAATAAATTTTAGCCCTAGATTGGAATATGGATGAACCTCTATGGAGATCTCTAATGTTCTCTATGACTAATGCACCAGATCATGGCTTTAATAATTTTACATCATCTAACGAGGAATCTTTATTATTTTAGTCCATTTTTAATAATATGTCCCACATATATATAGTTTATCGAATTTTATATATGGACAGAACATTAGACCAAGTTTGCATGTGCAGGAGATACATGCAAACTACGTCTGATCTTATGGGAGTGTTGATGACTATTCTATCACTGATAGGGATAGCCCTATCAGAAACGTCTTGGTCGGAGGTCCAGTGATGACGGGTGTCGGTTTCCGGTCAATGATCGGATGTTTTGAACTTCGACAAAATGGCGAATGATGACCACCTACGATCGTATGTATTTCCGGTCTATTGACATATGCATTGAACTTTGACAAAATGGAGTAGAACGTCGGTCGAACGATCGTACGTACGTCCGCTCTATGATCGGAGACACTGAACTTCGACAAAATGGCGAATGATGGCGGTATAACGATCGAACTAACTATACCCCCGACGGAGTTTAGAATGACGGAATTTACACTTCCGCCCAAAGTTCGAATCCACCGGACTCCGACAAGATGGCGAATCGACAATTTCCGTCGAACCCCGCAATTATGGCAGATTGACAGACATCTGCCATAGGGCATATATATTGAATGCTGCCACACCAAATCAGGTTCCCCAGATGAAGGCAAGAGAGCCGTAACGCGTAGGGATTCAGACGTACACCTGGAAGTGACGTGAGATATATGGCAGATGCCGCCTATTGATTGTTTATGCCTGCTTTGATTTTTATTGATGTAAGGAGATTACTTTGTTTTAATAAATTTATACGTTGTGACATACTACACCATTGGAGGCCTTTTTTTCTTTATGTTTCCCCGAGTGTTACAGCGAAGGGGACTACAAAGAGATGACTGAATAGCTCCTGGTGTTGTCCACTATCTTTTAATTCACCCAGAGGATTTGTCTGGAGGCTTATATGGTTCTACTTGGAGGTGAGAGGCCTGTGAGGCTGTGTGTTGGGAGTGACAGGACTTAATATCACGGCATTTATATATATCACTAAGGTGAGAGGCCTGAGAGGCTGAATGCACGGAGGAGCACTTACACTTTATCGCCAGCTTTTACAGCTTCACTGAAAGTTATTTTTGTGCACTGCACGTTTGCATTATATGGACTTTTCCAACACATATGGACTTTTCTGTTCTATTGATTGATATTGAATTTTTACTTTTTCACTATACTTTTTCACTATATTTATATTTATGTTTGATATGGATTGATGTGTGTTTTTTTGCGCAAATTCACCTTTATATTTATGCTTCACTTGTGTATAGTAAACACTACTAGTTTTTGCTGCAATCTGATTATTGTTATATAGTCACACTGACTGGTGTTAGCGCGAAGGATTTCACAATTTTATTTTTTGGATTTACAAATGAATTGTATGTTTGGCATAAGGAAGTTACAAATGTACTACGCCTGAGCCAAATGATGTTGGAACATAAGCAACAGTAACTCAGAGGCAGATTTTCTTTCCAAAAGAGATGCAGGATTTGCAAGATTGCACAAGATACGAAAAGGTTTGAATCCTACCTGCGACAGTAAGCGGGAACCGGCGGCGAAGACCATGAAGGGAGAAGCCACAAAGCGATTGCGATGTCGAATGCGATTGAATGCGCAGACTCACGGACATGAGGTGAGCTGGGAAGAGTCGGCCCAGTGACATGTAGTACTGCACACTGAACCGACAAAGAGCATGTGTGAGTGGGCTGCTTAAATATCCTCCGGGCTCCTCCCATAAACTCAGGCCACCATACTGGCCTTCTTATATATACATATATATATATACATGTTTGGCAGCATTCACAATCATGGACAGCACCTCTCAGGTAACTAAACTAAACTTACTGTTTGATTGGTCACCTGAGACCAACTCCAACTCCTCCTTTGTTAGTCAAGTTCTAGTTGTAACTGACTGTCAATTGCTGTAATAATTTTATCAAATTTTGCAAGAGATTCATATATGGTAATTATGTTATTATTTTCCTGAATAATTTTGACAATTGAACAGACTATTGTGCATGTGATGACTTAAACAATGAAATGACGCTGACACGTTTTGGAGAGAACGACCATTAGACTGAGAATTGACAAATCATTTCAGATCAACAAGATCTATTCAATTGAAAATTGTGCTAAATGTAGGCTACTTGTACTAAATAATTTGAAAAATGTACTAAGACATTCAGACATGTACTGAGACATTTGCAATTTGATGAAATTAATGAGAAATGCAATTTAGTTGTGAACAATTGCCAAGTGGTTTAAAGATTTGTCCATGTTGTTTTGAGAATGTCATTTCTGTTTCAAGAAATGAGCCAAAACAATGGAGAAAAACTGTAATAAATATTATTGCTTTTTATCATTCCTTATTGTTTACTATGCCTCTAAAGTCCAACCCTGGGTATCCTTCTGGGACCCCTTTTCTGCATTTTCACCAATTATTTACGGATGTGGCAATTTGAGTGCGTTTCCTCTTTATGTCTATGTGTACAAACCCTTGCAGTGAGTTTAGACTGTAGTTCCACTGCTACCTAGTTATTTTTATGTACCACCACAAGCATATTTCTAGTTGCTTTCAAATGAAAGTTTTCGATAGGAAGTCTTCCCTGTTAGGCCCCGTACACACGACCGAGAACCTCGTCGGGCTAAACCCATCGTTCCACCCTATGAGGTTCTCGGCCGGCCGTCGAGTTCGTCGACCAGGCTGTCAAAAAAGGCGTCGAGACATTAGTCCCAATGGCCCGTCGAGCAAATAGAGAACCTGCTCTCTATTTTGGCTCGACGAGCTTCCCAACGGGACGCTCGACGAAAGTGTACACACGATCGAGCTTCTCGGCAGAATATGGATCCCAGCGTGCTTCTCGCTGGATTCTGCCGAGAAACTCGGTCGTGTGTACGGGGCCTTACACTCACTAGATCAGTCCCAATATTGAAAAAACTGAAAGGATGCAACATCTTGCTATCACTGCAGATGTGCAGTACACTTGGTCATTGTATTACTGCACAGCAGCTTTTCACTCCTTCGAAGAACAGTACGATGGATGATTCAGATTTCACTTCTATCTCTGTGTAGACTTTAGAATAAAGGCAATGAGCTTATTACATAAGCATGCGAAGATACCCCCTTTAGTGCTGCCATGGTTGCAAGGAAGGCTTGTGTAACAATCAAACATATTAGTTTAAAGGATCACTAAAGGAATTATTATTTTTTTAGCTAAATAGCTTCCTTTACCTTACCGCAGTCCTGGCTTCATGTCCTCATTGTTCATTTTTGCTTTGAAGTAGCTGTAATACTTCTCTGATCTCCATACTTCCTGCTGGTCTGGCTCCTTATGAAAAAACTCATGCTAGCTTTTCACTGTGGTCCCTGATCAAAGAGGTGTCATTACTGTGTGGCTAAAACCCCTCAGAATCAGATTCATTTTAAAAACAAACACTGCCCTGTATTTGTTTGTTTTTGTTCTGTGTGTCTCTTTACTTCACAGAAACATAAAACCAGTTTAAAAATGAAACTGAAACTGTAGGCACATTATATGATTGATTTTTTATCTATTTTTAATCATTTTTAAAAGGAATCAGTTAACTTTTATGTCTCTATACCCTGGAAATAGTCATTTCAGCAAAAAAAATGTTTTTCCTTTAGTGACCCTTTAAGAAAGTGGCGTTTTCTTCAAAAGTAAATCATTAATACGATTATATCTTCCCCTATCAGAAATAAACTGAATGCTATGGAAGAAGTCAATCAGACATCTCCAGGAAGGTTTATCCTCCTTGGTCTATCAAATGCCCTCTATCTCCAGTCTGTCTGTTTCCTTGTGTTCCCTATGATGTGCATAATGACGTTTTCAGGAAACCTACTGATCACTGTGGTGAGGATCAACCCAAAGCTATAAACCCCCATGTAGTGGTGGATACCGCTCAGGTGGGGTGTCTTCCCTCATTGTTGGAGCCTGAGTGAAGACGGGAGGTACCCACGCCATTTCCATAAATATTATTCTGTTAAGGACTTTAAGGCCGCGTACACATGATCAAATCTATCTGCTGGAAACGGTCGGCCCGACCGTCCCAGCAAACAGATTCAATCGTGTATACGGGCGAGCCGACGGATTTGGCCAGCCGACAGAATTGAAAGCATGCTTTCAAATCTGTCGGCTGGGAACCCGTCCGCCCGACATGTCTGCTGGTTAGTACGCTAACCAGCAGACATGTCTTCTCGCACACGCGTTGAATGGTTTTGACGCATGCGCGGAAGTGTTTTACTTCCTGGTGCGGTGACGTGGCGGCATCAACGTCACCGCCACGTCAGCACGCCGTCTGCCGGCGGGGATTTTGGTTTGATTGTGTGTACACGATCAAACCAATACGTCCCCAGCAGACAGATTTGTTCAAATCAGTCTGTCCGACCGATTTGAACAAATCTGTCTGCTCGTGTGTATGGGGCCTTAAATTTGACAGAATCCATCAAGAAGTTTAGTGGCAGAGCTTTTTTGCCGAGGAAAACGGTCTTGTGTATGCTTTTCATCGAGAAAACTGTCGAGGAACTCAACGAGGGAAAAAGAGAGCAAGTTCTCTTTTACCTCGACGGGAGTCTCAATTTCCTCATCGTGTTCCTCGTCGGGTTGGTTTTCGACGAGAAACACATTGGTGTGTATGCTAAGAAACCCGCGCACCTTCGGTAAAAGTAGCGTTTGTAATGGAAATAGCACATTTGTCACGCTGTAACAGACTGAAAAGTGCAAATGTCTCTTACCAAACTTTTACCTAACACGCAGTAACATGATATTAGCAAAAACAGCCCCAAGGGTTGTGCCAGTGAAATCGAACTTTCCCTGCCGTCGTACGTGTTGAAGTCACCGCGTTTAAGAATGAGGAGATTTGGTCTTGACAGTGTGTACGCAAAGCAAGCTTGTCAAGTTTCTCGACAAGCCTAACAAGGAACTCATCGAGGAAAACGATGTGTCTTTTCCGACGAGTCGTGTGTACGAGGCCTCAGACTATGGCCACACTATGCAGCATGAGGCACTATATTTCCAATCTGGCTTCCGGGTACTTCTCCCCGCGGGAGTAGGAGTTTCTATTCTGAGGAGGCATGTCACCTGGGAGGTCGTCCAGATGATTGACGTCTTTTCAGAAAAAGTTCCCCACCGGCAGATAAGGCCCCGCCCCCTGTATTGCGTAGGTGCATCCGAGTCACAGTGTTTGTGAAAAGAAGCCGAACATGCAGAGCTGCTAGTCGGCTCTATACAGCACCTGCACCATATAGAAGACCAGGTCGCGAGTGCTCGGGACCCACGGCTGGGCTCTTAAAGGTGACTCCCTGCCCACTATATTCCAGAACCTTCCCAGATGGACAGAGGAAAGCAGTCAACCCTGCAGCCAGTAAAAAACAGAACAGACCAAAACAATCACATGCAGCTCAACTGATTACAGTGACCCAGTAACAAAATCTACCTAACCTAGCGCCTATCTAGGAGGGTGCTGCTACATTGAGTTGCTGTTTAGGGATTAAAAAGTAAGGGCAGTTTTTATTCCAGCTCCCTCAATCCTTACCCCTTATCAATAGACTTACCTTTTACACTATTGCTCTGAAGCCATCAGTCTTGATTTATCAGGCAATAAGGCCTTGGTCCCAATCCGAGTAGGAGGTCCTTTGACCTATAGAGTCGCCTGACCTCACATAGTACTGTGGAATCAGAACCCTCCAGTGAAACTATCTTCTTTCTTTCTCCTAATCCACCCATAGAGGCTACCTGCCAGCATACTAAGGGCCCTTTCACACTGCGGCGGGAGCCGCGGTGGCGGTATAGTGCCGCTAAAAATAGCTATACCGTCGGAATTGCCGCGGGATTCGGCCGCTAGCAGTGCGGTATTAACCCCCGCTAGTGGCCGATAAAGGGTTAATATCGCTCGCAATGCGCCTCTGCAGAGGTATTACCGCAGTTTACACACACAGATCCACGTCCTTGTCCTGTAACCGCCGATCGCGAGTGCCTGGAGGACTTCGCGCATCGGTATCTCAGGAATGCGGCAGGCATGCGTGCCCTCTAGTGGCCTGGAGGAGCGGAGGACGCCTAAAGGTGTCCTCCCCGAGAATTAGGATGTACAAAGTCATACGGCCGTCAGGAAGGGGTTAAAAGACCCATGGACATGTCTATTTCACAGATCAGGTAGCACAAAAAAAAATCTAAAAGAACAATGATCCCTCACCTATTGAATGCAGGAAAAGGAATAATTCCTAAAAAAAAGTCTTGATTTGAGAAGGTCCATGATAAAGGAATGGTTCGTGAGATTTGTTACAGTGGACGGCCGCCAACTGCCGTTAAGACTGCATGACACGGCGAGAGACCCTCACTCGACAATAAGCCAAGCAGGGCTTTTTCAGCATAAAAAAATGTGGTGAAAATGTCGGCTTATACTTGAGTATATACGCTACATTGTACAAGCACTGACCTGCCTGGATATAAATTGAATGGATTCTTTTGGTGTATAGTAGTAAAATGGAAAAAAAACACTGCGCTAAACCAAAAAAGGTGGAAATGCTGCTAGTACCAAAAATATAGATACATATATTGGAAGAACTTGGAAGGGAGTGAGGTACAGCGCAAAACCAATATGTGTGAAATCTGTGATAATGATATCAAAATATAAAAAAAATAAGTGAACAATAAAAAGCCAATCTGGTTATCACGATTGGTAATTTGAAACATATGTCAAAATTAGTGAAAATTAATAACAGTAACAAGTGTATAATAATAATTATACCATAAAGTGGTTGAATAAGTATAACAAAGGTATGTGAAACCTGGAATAAAAATGCAACCAAAATAATAAGATAACATGCACATCAAAATAAATGTATGAAACGATGAAGAGTCCATAAATGTTCCCAAGTGCATGAAAAATGTATCCGTGTATAAGTGAGCTATGAGAAGTCTTCCAAAAAGATGTTCAAAACTTGGCACCACCTTCCACCAAGATACACCCGAGTGTCAGCCGCGTACACACGGCAGAGAACCTCGATGGGCAGAACACATCGTTCCGCCCGTCGAGGTTCTCTGCCGGCCGTCGAAATCGGCGACCCGCCCGTCGGGAATGGCAACCAGCCATTCATCCAGGCGGGCCGTCGAGCAAATAGAGAGCCTGCTCTCTTTTCGCTCGACGGGATTCCCGACGGGCGGGGCGAGTGCTCTGTGTACACACGGCCGAGGTCCTCGCTGGAATGTAGCTTCCAGCGAGGTTCTCGCTGGTTTCCAGCGAGAACCTCGGTCGTGTGTACGCCGCCTTAGAAGTAAAATCTCCTTACCAGACCTTCTGACCACAGCTGCGGTCAGACTGCACACGGGTTGGTTTAGAGTCACCCAAACGACTATGAGCTGGAGCTACTTCAGATCGCAATCAGCCAGAGAATGTTCGCAAGTTCAAACACACAAAAACTCACTGTCCATCTCGAGGAGAGTCGGGTCACAGTGCTGCAGGGATGAACGCTGACTGGGACCTGTGAATGGATGTGTCTGGCCGGGGCTCTACTTTACTCCCTGCTCGGGATGGACAGTGAGTTTTTGTGTGTTTGAACTTGCGAACATTCTCTGGCTGATTGCGATCTGAGGTAGCTCCAGCTTAATTTTTTTATATTTTGATATCTTTTGGTGTATAGTTGTTGGTAAATTTTAAAGAAGTATATACAAGGATTCTACAATTAGATTGTAAAATGTAAAGCATGCTTAACCACTTCCTTACTGGGCACATATACCCCCTTCCTGACCAGGTGAAATTTCAGCTTGCGGCACTGCGCCGCTTTAACTGACAATTGCGCGGTCGTGCGACATGGCTCCCAAACAAAATTGGCGTCCTTTTTTCCCCACAAATAGAGCTTTCTTTTGGTGGTATTTGGTCACCTCTGCGGTTTTTATTTTTTGCGCTATAAACAAAAAAGGACGACAATTTTGAAAAAAAATACAAAATTTTTTACTAGTTGCTATAAAAAATAGCCCAATTTAAAAAAAAAAAAATTCAGTCTAGGCCGATACGTATTCTTCTACATATTTTTGGTAAAAAAAAAAAAAAAAAAATCGCAATAAGCGACTGGTTTGCGCAAAAGTTATAGCGCCTACAAAATAAGGGACAGAATTATTATTTTTTATTATTAATTTTTTTACTAGTAATGGCGGCAATCTGCGATTTTTATTGCGACTGCGACATCATGGTGGATACATCGGACACTTTTGACACATTTTTGGCACCATTCACATTTATACTGCAATCAGTGCTACAAATATGCACTAATTACTGCATAAATGTGACTGGCAGGGAAGGGGTTAACACTAGGGGGTGAGGAAGGGGTTAATGTGTATCCTGCATTGTATTCTAACTGTGGGGGGAGGGGGGGTGACTGGGGGGGTGACCGATCTGTGTCCCTATGTACAAGGAACACAGATCGGTCTGCTCTCTCCAGTGACAGGACGCTGTCATTGTGAGAGCCGGCAATGAGAGATGATCTCATATGTTTACATATGAGATTATCTCTCATTGGCCCATCAGATCGCATCGCAAACGGCCACTCTGATTGGCCGTTCACGGCGATCTGTGATTGGCTGTGTCCAAGGGACACGGCCAGTACACAAGTTCCCCGCTGCGCGCTCTGGAGCACGCACTGGGAACAAAGAAAGGGGCTGCCGTGAAAACACGGCGGCCCGGAGATTTAGAGCCACCCTGCGGCCGCATATAGTTGTACGGTCGTAGGGAAGTGGTTAAACCACTTCCTGATGGCCGTACTATTATATACGGCCGCAGGGTGGATCTAAATTTCTGAGTGGCCGTCTTTTTACGGCCTCTGCTCCTCCGCGCCACTGGGGGGCGCACGCGTGCTCGCCGCATCACAGAGATGCCGATGCGCGTGCCTTGCCGATGTCGGCAAGGCACTCGCGATCGGCGGTTACACAGCCAAGGACGTGGATCTGTGTATGTAAACACACAGATCCATGTCCTGTCAGGGAGAGAGGAGACTGATCTGTGTCCCTTGTACATAGGGACATAGATCGGTCACCTCCCCCAGTCACCCCCCTCCCCCCACAGTTAGAACACAATGCAAGGTACACATTTAAACCCTTCCTCGCCCCCTAGTGTTAACCCCTTCAATGCCAGTTACATTTATACAGTAATTAGTGCATTTTTATAGCACTAATCGCTGTATAAATGTGAATGGCGCCAAAAATGTGTAAAAAGTGTCCGATGTGGCCGCCATAATGTGGCAGTCCCAATAAAAATCACTGATCGCTGCCATTACTAGTAAAAAAAAATTAAATAATTCCCCTATTTTGTAGGCGCTATAACTTTTGCACAAACCAGTCGCTTATTTTACCAAAAATATGTAGAAGAATACGTATCGACCTAAACTGAGAAAAAAAAAAATAAGAAAAAATTGGGCTATTTATTATAGCAACAAGTAAAAATATATATATTTTTTTCAAAATTGACACTTTTTTTTTGTTTGTAGCGCAAACAATAAAAACCGCAGAGGTGATCAAATACCACCAAAAGAAAGCTCTATTTGTGGGGAAAAAAAGGACGTCAATTGTGTTTAGGAGCCACGTCGCACCACCGCGCAATTGTCAGTTAAAGCGGAGTTCCACCCTTAAAACCACTTGGTTTCATCCCATCCAGCATACTGGCGTCAGCGCCAGTATGCTGTTTTTTTTTTTTTTTAATGCATGTACTTACTTTATAATAAATCATTTAACTCCGTGCGCACCTATAAGGCGTCACGCCTTCTGGAAACAGCCGATTAGCGTTCGGCTCTTCTCGGCGCCTGCGCACAGACCCAGGAGCTGACTGCGCAGGCGCCGTAAATAGCCGGTCCTAGTTCGGGTTTTTTCAGAGGGTGTGACGCGGCTATATACGGCGCCTGCGCAGTCAGCTCCTGGGTCTGTGCGCAGGCGCCGAGAAGAGCCGAACGCTAATCGGCTGTTTCCTGAAGGCGTGACGCCTTATAGCGGCGACATACCGCGGTGCGCACGGAATTAAATGATTTATTATAAAGTAAGTACATGCATTAAAAAAAAAAAAAAACAGCATACTGGCGCTGACGCCAGTATGCTGGATGGGATGAAACCAAGTGGTTTTAAGGGTGGAACTCCGCTTTAAAGCGGAAGCTGAAATTTTACCTGGGCAGGATGGGGGTATATGTGCCCAGTAAGGAAGTGGTTAAAGATTTAAAAATAAAAAAATAATAACGATCATGACTAGACTGTAATAACAATAAAACAAAACAACAAAAAAAGGACAGACAATGCATAAAGTTAACTTTATACGCAACATTCTTTAAGAACATAAATCAGACAAATATTCACAAAGGACCAGAGGCCTTTCTACTGGGAGGTAATAAAACTAAATAAAACTGAATTCAACCTCCGAGGGACCAAAATGTGCTTCTTCCAGCATATATAAGAAGACAGCTGCAATACACGGAATTTACCAAAAGCACTTGGTCTTCACCCATTGGGCATAACAACATTTACTAAGTGCTGAAAAATCTTCTGAAAGTCAATGAATACAATTTTAAAAAAGAAGCAAAATATTCAAAAATGTTTTACTCTTTTTTTGCTAATTAAGTCAAAATGATATGACGTTGTCTTTTCCTTCGGTCTATACAAGAACTATTACCCAGAAAGGTAAGACGCAGAACTATATGATCCAAATATATGCATTATATAGCAACATAAATTGTGTTTTATATCACATTATTCAACAAACTGTCATTGAAAGTCACACATTCACCCTATGGATTAACCCCTTCCATACCGGGGGGCACTTATACACCTTCCCGCCAAGACCAATTTTTAGCTTTCAACGCTGTTGCACTTTGAATGACAATTGCGCGGTCATGCTACACTGTACCAAAACCAAATTTGTATAAATTTGTACCCCCAAATAGAGCTTTATTTTGGTGGTATTTGATCACCTCTGCGATTTTTATTTTCTGCAAAAAATAAATAAAAAATTACCGAAAATTTTGAAAAAACTTTGTTTTTTTTGTTTCCGTTATAAAACATTGTAAATAAGTAAATTTTCTCCTTTACTGATGGGCACTGATGGTACGGCACTGATAAGGCGGCACTGATGGGCACCAATGAGGTGGCACTGATGTGGTGGCATTGATGGGCACTGATGATGGGCACTAATATGCGGCACTGATGGGCGGGATGGATGGGCACTGATTGGTGGCAGGGATGGGCACAGATGGGTGGCACAGATTGGCACGGATAGGCGCACGGATGGGCATTAGTAGGCGGCACGGATGGGCACGGATAAGCGGCATTGATGGGCACTGATAGGTGGAACGGATGGGCATAGATGGGCACTGATAGGTGGCACTAACATGTGTTGTACTTATGGATGCTAATCAGTGCCAAACGATACCTGACAATCAGTGATGCCCATTGTGGGCACTGATTGGCATATATTGCAGCACTGATTGGCATCCATTATTTGTGTCATCCCTGGTGGTCTAGGGGGGCATAACTTTGTTTTACCTCCCTGGTGGTCCAGTGGGCATCCCTGGTGGTCCAGTGGGCATCCTCGTTAGGGCTGTGCTGATAGTCAGAGGAGCAGTCGATCAGCTCTCCTCTACTCCCGTCTGACAGACCGATTACCGGCTTTTCCTGTTTACATCGTGATCAGCCGTGATTGGACATGGCTGATCACGTGGTAAAGTGTCTCCGTGAGAGACGCTTTACCTAGATCGGTGTTGCGGGATGTCAGACTGACACCCTGCAACAACGATCGCCGCGATGCGCACCCCCGGGGGCGCGCAGCGGCTCAATATCCTAAGGGCATCATATGACGTCCACTCAGAATATTGAAACCACTTTGCCGACGTCAATATGTCATTGGCGGGCGGCAAGTGGTAATCTTCAGCGTGGGCATGACCATTGTATAACAGATGTACTATCCTTCCCATGCTGCCTAACTAACCCTACTCCAACCCCCATACCATTTCCAATCCATAGAGCCAACTCCACGTTGGAGTATATTTTGGGTGTAGCACCTCAATACCGGGCCTATTCTGAAACTTCTCTCCTACATGTACAAATCATCATTCTTTTGCTAGAAAATTACTCAGAACCCCCAAACATTATATATGTTTTTTTAGCAGACACCCTAGGGCAGGGGTCTCAAAGTACTGGCCCGTGGACCGGTAATAAATGGTCCGCGATTTGCGATAAATCACCGCGATTCGCGATAAATCCCCGCGATTCGCGATAAATCCCGCTCAACAACTCCGAGCCGTGGACCCCCCCGCTCAACAACTTTGATCTGCGAACCCCCCCCCTCAACAACTCCGATCTGCGGAACCTCCCCCGCTCAACAACTCAGATCCGCGGACCCCCCCCGCGCTCATCAACTATGATCTGCGGACACCCCCCCCCCCGCTCAACACTCTTCGTTGGGAGGTACGCTCATTTGTCCCTCATTCTGAAGTTCAAAAGTTGGGAGGTATGCCTGATGTGCTCTGATTGTGCCCTGATGTACCCCATGTACCCTGATATGCCATGTGCCCCAGGTACCCTGATGTGCCATGTGCCCCATGTACCCTGATGTGCCTCATGTACCCTGATGTGTCCCTGATGTGCTGGGCTCTGTACATCAGGGTACCCTGTGCCCTGTACCCTGATGTGCCATGTGCCCTGTACTGATGTGCTGTGCCTGATGTGCTCTCATGTGCCCTGATATGCCCCATGTGCCCTGATGTGTGCCATGTACACTGATTTGCTGGGCTTTGTACCCTGATGTGCTGTTTCATGTGTCCTGTACCCTGATGTGCCATGTGCCTTGTCCTGATATGTCCTGTCCTGATGTGCCGTGCTCTGTACCCTGATGTGGCCTGTTGTGCTGTACCCCTATGTGCTGTGCTCTGATGTGCCCTGTACCCTGTTGTGTTCTGATGTGCTGTGCCCTGTACCCTGATGTGCTGTGCCCTGTACCCTGATGTGCTGTGCCCTGTACCCTGATGTGCTGTGCCCTGTATCCTGATGTGTGCTGTGCCCTGATGTGCGCTGTGCCCTCATGTGCGCTGTGCCCTCATGTGCGCTGTGCCCTGTACCCTGATGTGCTGTGCCATGTGCCCTTATTTGCTGGGCTCTGTGCCTTGATGTGCTGTACCCTGATGTGCTGTGTCCTGTACCCTGATGTGCTGTGCCCTAATTTGCTGGGCCCTGAGGCTTGATGTGCTGTGCCATGATGGTGAGTGGTCAGTGTGTAGTGTAGTGGTCTGTCGGCAGTGTAGTGGTCTGTCGGCAGTGTGCAGTGCAGTGGTCCGTGTGCAGTGCAGTGGTCCGTGTGCAGTGGTCCATGTGCAGTGGTCCATGTGCAGTGGTCTGTGTGCAGTGGTCCGTGTGCAGTGGTCCGTGTGCAGTGCAGTGGTCCGTGTGCAGTGTAGTGGTCCGTGTGCAGTGGTCCGTGTGCTGGTCCGTGTGCAGTGGTCCGTGTGTAGTGCAGTGGTCAGGGTTAATAATGCGTTTGCTGACACCAATATTAGGGTATAATAATGTGTCCGCTGACACCAGTGCTGGGGGTTAATAATACGTTCGCTGACACCAGTACTGTTTTTGAAGTTTGAAAGTTTGCATGCGGCCCCCCATGGGATATGAAAACTTGTCTTGCGGCCCTCAGGTAATTTGAGTTTGAGACCCCTGCCCTAGGGAATAAAATTGCGGTCATTGCAACATTTTATCTTGCATGGTATTTGTGCAATAATTTTTCAAACGCCTTTTTTGGGGGGAAAAAAACTGTTTCATGAATTAAAAAATAACAAAACAGTAAAGTCAGCCCAATTTTTTTGTAAAATAAGAAAGATGATGTTACGCCAAGTAAATAAATACCTAACATGCCACACTTTAAAATTGCGCACACTCATGGAATGGCGCCAAACTTTGTTACTTAAAAATCTCCATCGGCGACACTTTGAACATTTTTAGAGTTACAGAGGAGGTCTAGTGCTAGAATTGTTGCACATGCTCTAACGCATGCGGCGATACCTACATTTGTGGTTTGAATGGCGCTTACGTATGTGTTGGCTTCTGAGCGTGAGCTATCGGGGACAGGGGCGTTTTTAAAAAACATTTTTTATTTTTTTATTTTACTTATTTTCTTTATTTTTCACTTTTTTTACATTTTTTTTGATCACTTTTATTCCTATTACAAGGAATGTACAGGGAGTGCAGAATTATTAGACAAGTTGTATTTTTGAGGATTAATTTTATTATTGAACAACAACCATGTTCTCAATGAACCCAAAAAACTAATCAATATCAAAGCTGAATATTTTTGGAAGTAGTTTTTAGTTTGTTTTTAGTGTTAGCTATTTTAGGGGGATATCTGTGTGTGCAGGTGACTATTACTGTGCATAATTATTAGGCAACTTAACAAAAAAAAAAATATATACCCATTTCAATTATTAATTTTTACCAGTGAAACCAATATAACATCTCAACATTCACAAATATACATTTCTGACATTCAAAAACAAAACAAAAACAAATCAGTGACCAATATAGCCACCTTTCTTTGCAAGGACACTCCTGCAGCCTGCCATCCATGGATTCTGTCAGTGTTTTGATCTGTTCACCATCAACATTGCGTGCAGCAGCAACCACAGCCTCCCAGACACTGTTCAGAGAGGTGTACTGTTTTCCCTCCTTGTAAATCTCACATTTGATGATGGACCACAGGTTCTTCTCAATGGGGTTCAGATCAGGTGAACAAGGAGGCCATGTCATTCGTTTTTCTTCTTTTATACCCTTTCTTGCCAGCCACGCTGTGGAGTACTTGGACGCGTGAGATGGAGCATTGTCCTGCATGAAAATCATGTTTTTCTTGAAGGATGCAGACTCCTTCCTGTACCACTGCTTGAAGAAGGTGTCTTCCAGAAACTGGCAGTAGGACTGGGAGTTGAGCTTCACTCCATCCTCAACCCGAAAAGGCCCCACAAGCTCATCTTTGATGATACCAGCCCAAACCAGTACTCCACCTCCACCTTGCTGGCGTCTGAGTCGGACTGGAGCTCTCTGCCCTTTACCAATCCAGCCACGGGCCCATCCATCTGGCCCATCAAGACTCACTCTCTTTTCATCAGTCCATAAAACCTTAGAAAAATCAGTCTTGAGATATTTCTTGGCCCAGTCTTGACGTTTCAGCTTGTGTGTCTTGTTCAGTGGTGGTCGTCTTTCAGCCTTTCTTACCTTGGCCGTGTCTCTGAGTATTGCACACCTTGTGCTTTTGGGCACTCCAGTGATGTTGCAGCTCTGAAATATGGCCAAACTGGTGGCAAGTGGCATCTTGGCAGCTGCACGCTTGACTTTTCTCAGTTCATGGGCAGTTATTTTGCGCCTTGGTTTTTCCACACGCTTCTTGCGACCCTGTTGACTATTTTGAATGAAACGCTTGATTGTTCGATGATCACGCTTCAGAAGCTTTGCAATTTTAAGAGTGCTGCATCCCTCTGCAAGGTATCTCACTATTTTTGACTTTTCTGAGCCTGTCAAGTCCTTCTTTTGACCCATTTTGCCAAAGGAAAGGAAGTTGCCTAATAATTATGCACACCTGATATAGGGTGTTGATGTCATTAGACCACACCTCTTCTCATTACAGAGATGCACATCACCTAATATGCTTAATTGGTAGTAGGCTTTCGAGCCTATACAGCTTGGAGTAAGACAACATGCATAAAGAGGATGATGTGGTCAAAATACTCATTTGCCTAATAATTCTGCACTCCCTGTAAACATCCCTTGTAATAGGAATAGTGTGTGACAGGTCCTCTTTATGGAGAGATGCGAGGTCAATAAGACCCAACATTTCTCCTCCAGGCTGAAAAGCATGAGATCGTGAAAAAAAATAATTCACCGATCTCATGCTTACTAGCCGCAATCGCGGCTTTGTTTACTTATGGGTACCCGGGCGTGACGTCATCACATTGCGCCCGGGCCTCCAACGGTCATTGAGATGACTGGTGACCATCTGGTCACCAGTCATCTCTATGCTTCCCATCCAGCGCTGGACGATTCTTTCTCCGGCCCCCGATGGCACGGGAGAGCCCAGAGAAGCACCGGATGGCGGCGGGAGGGGATGTCCCCTCCCGCCGCCTATAAGAACGATCAAGAGGCGGAACTGCTGCTATGATGATTCTTATGGTGCGCATAATCGCCGGCATGAAATAATGATATCTGAATGATGCCTCTAGCTGCACCCATCATTCAGATATCCCCTCACAAAGCCTAGGACATCATATGATGTCCACCCAGGATGGGAGATCCCCTCTGTGGACGACATATGACTATGGGCCGGTATTGAAGTGGTTAATAACCAATTAATTTAAATGTTCTATTTCTTCATTTTATTTATGTTTTGCTCCGGGCTTTCCTTGTCGATTATCTTTGCCAAACATTTGGACTCCCCTTTTACAATAGAAGGACAATCTAAAGGCAGAGGTTTTTTTATCTTGAATTCTATGGTAAAAAAACTTTCTGTGTGCAGCAGCCCCCCCCCCCCCTAATTCTTACCTGAGCCCCAAAGTCAGTGAGCCAATGAGGAGAAAGAGGGGGGTGGGACCCAGACGCAGCTCAGTGCCTGAATGGACATACAGAGGAGCTGCTCAGCTACCGCCATAGCAAGCTGCTTGCTGTGGGGGCACTCGACAGGATGGGCCAGAAGCGCCGGCGAGGGACCTGAAAAGAGGAGGATATGGGCTGCTCTGTGCAAAACTACTGCATAGGGCAGGTAAGTAGGACATGTTTGCTATTTTTAAACAAAAAAAAAGACTTTAGCATCACAAGCCTGTTTCAGCCATCAAAACATACCGATCAGTACTCGCAGCTACTGGCTGCAAGCGCTGATCAGATGCAAATCGGCTGCTGATTTTCCAACAGGCCATTCGACAGAAGCTAGACATTAGGCCAGCTTATGTCAGACAGTCTTCTGAACACACTGGCTAAATGTTAGTTGGTTTCTGTTAAATCGACAGATATTCAGCCTTTGGTAACATTAAAGTGTATATAAAACCATTTTTTGGATAGAGTAGGGGAGGATCGGAACCTTTTTCCGAATGTTATTGCTGTTCGTCTCCTAGCTTGAGATATTCATATGAAGGCGCACCCATTCTTGCAGCTGTAACAGCCTTCATTGTTCTGGGAACCCTATTCACAAGACTGGAGTGTGTCTGAGGGAATTTCTGCCATTTAGCTAAAATATCATTAGTGAGGTCAGGTACTGACGTTGGCCAGGAAGACCTGACTGCCAATTGCCATTCAAATGGATCCCAAAGATGTTCACTAGGATTGAGGTCATGGCTCTGTGTAGGCCTTTCAATTGGACATGTGCATTTGTTTTTGTACGTATTTCGGGAATTTTCGAATTCGTTTTCACAAACAATAACAAAATCGCAGAATCCGAAAATCGAAAAAGATCCGAGATAAAAAATGCTTTATTTTCATTTCGTTGCGACAACAGTTCGATATAGGTTGAAGAGTCGACATGACGGTAACAATAGCGATCTGTGTCTATCGAACCTGCAGTCGAATGTGCCTAACCTAACTCAATTAGTCCAAGATTATTCGACATACAGAGAAAAGATTCGACATTATAGAGACATGAAAATTCGACAAAGCAGCTAAAAACATACGATCGCCACTAGCGGACATTTATGGTCAAATGCTCCACCCATAGGCTATAGAAGAATTCTAATGTTGGTTGTCTAGTAATAATAATTTATAAATATATTTATTACTACTCATACAACATTAGAATTCTACTATAGCTTGTAGACATGTGCAGACTGGAATATTTCATTTTGTTTTTTCGTTTTCGTTTGGAAAATAAATGTATTTAGTTACTCCTGAAAATCGTTTTGATTTATTTTGTTTTTCGTTGGGGAATAGCTTTCGTCCGAAAATCCAATAATACTTGGTTTCTGTCGAATGGTCAAAAGAATATTCGACGGAACATCTAATCTTTACGTTGAATCGTACATTTCGGGTCGAATATTCCGCCTACAAGAATTCTAATGTTGTATGACTAGTAATAATGTCGAATCTATTTTCTCATAAATCGAAATCTATTCTCTGTAATGTCGAATCTATTATTTCTATAGTGTTGAATCTTTTCTCTATAATGTCGAATCTTTTCTCTATGATGTCGAATCTTTTCCATATAATGTCGAATCTCTCTGTATCGAATTTTTACCGCAACGAAAACGAAAATAAAGCATTTTTTATGTTGGATCTTTCGGTTTTCGTTTCTTGCACTTTCTGGAGGCTTCTCCCCCCCTTTGTTAAAACGATAACGAAAAAAACACATTTTCTGACGATAATGCATTCTAACAAAAACGAATGCACATGTCTAATAGCTTGTGGGCGAGCATTTGACCGGAAATGTACGATTGTGCCTTTGTATAGTTGAGCTGCTTCGTCTAATCTTCTTAGAACATTCGACGGACACCATAAGCTTTCAATGACAGATTCAACTTTAATTCGGATTTTCGGACTAATGCATTTTTTATCGAAACAAAATAAC
This sequence comes from Rana kukunoris, assembly GCA_029574335.1. Lineage (NCBI taxonomy): Eukaryota > Metazoa > Chordata > Amphibia > Anura > Ranidae > Rana > Rana kukunoris. Next base: position 16,235,872 of record CM056059.1, on the reverse strand, counting down.
CAAAAAACGATTTTCGGGAGTAACTAAATAAATTAATTTTTGGGACGAAAACGAAATTCCGAAACAAAATATTTCAGTGTGCACATGTCTACTTTCCATTACTTCTTTAATATAGAAGGTGTGTTTTGGTGGAAACGGCACCAAAGTTGCCGAAAGTGTGATTTTCTTTTTTTAAAGCGGAGCTCTGCGGAAATATAACTCCTCCACCGTCTCCTTTGGGACTCCTCCCACACTGCAAGGATTAAATGCTTGTTTACATCCATCGGACTGAAAAAAGTCATTTTGCTTACCTGATCTTCTCTTCCCGCAGGTTCCTCTGTTTTGCACCATTTTCTGCAGCCTCCTCTCCCCTATCCTCTGGCAGTTGGATGTCTCATACATCGTCAAGACTAATGAAGAGCCCATTGGATGCATTGGACGTGACAAAGAGGAACATTCCACTGCTGGAGCATAGGGGAGCATCGTCTACTGGGGGAGCAGAGGATTGGGTAAGTAAAATAGATTTTCCTGTCCCCTAGACCTAAACAAACAATTAACCCTTGCAACCCCACTGTAAGGGATACAATTTTACTAAGTACAACACTAAATTGAAAAGATGTGAATGTAGCCTCAAGTTTTATTATTTTGAATATTTTCAGAAAAACTGATACAATAGATAAGTGCAGTGCTATAAACATTGTCTACATTTATTAAGGCCAGCCATGGTTTGAATCTCGACTGGTTCACCAGGAACCAGACGAAGTTCGAACCAAGTGTGGACAGGCTGAAAAGTACCAAGTTGATTGATCGACAACCTGGGTACAACCAGTGTACCAGAATTGCTTGCATTTATCACTAGTGGCTGCTATAGCTGCTAGCAATAATCACTGTTTTCTCCTGGCAAGGACGGCTTCCCATGCCACCCCCCTGCTGGGAGCACACAATTGCTTGTAAGAAGGGATTACCAGGTCAGAACTGTCTGTGTTGATTGGGGAGTTGTGCTAATTTTTTTCTGTGGTTGCAGGAGAGAAATGCGTACCATCTATAGCCTGCCTAAAAAAAATTGTCTTTTTAATGTATTCCACACATTTTTGCATTTTGAAAATCTAAATTGTAATAACTAAAGCCAAACTCCAGGTTGAGCACAAAGCTTCTATTTGGGAATGCAAACACGATTGGTGATCTAGGGTTTTATTTTCTCGCTTAAGTATTGAGGCGCTTTTCCTTGTGTGCATTTGTGGATGAGGGAGAGGGTCTTGAATGTGACCCGATCCTTTACGGATAGCCAATGGAGGGTCCTCAGGGATGGGGTGATTGATTCCCAGGGTTGTTTCCCTGTTACCAATCTGGCTGCTGTGTTCTGGAGGATTGTAGACGCAAAATCTGGTATTTAGGTAGTCCTAGGTAGAGGGAGTTTGCGTAGTCAAGTCAGGAATTGATTGTTCCAACCACTATTGCTGTATCCTCTTCTGGGATGAAGGGATGAGTTTACACAGCAGGCGGAGAAGATGGTGGGATCCGCTGACTACTGACCCTATTTGTGTGTCCATAGTCATGTCTGAGTCAAAGATTACTCTGAGGCTTTTGACTTTGTTGCTTGGGGTGATGGTTAGTCCAAGGATGGTGGGTGGGGTCCATGTGGTCCTAGAGATAGATTTTCGATTTGTGTGAAGCATGAGTAGTTCTGTTTTGGATCCATTGAGTTTGAGGGAGCTTGCGAACCATGGTAGGGCAGAGTCTGAGACTCCGGCTACTTTTTTGAGTCGAGTGAGCAGGGTGTTGTGGTCTACTGTGTCAAAAGCTGCACTGAGGTCCAGCAGCGCCAGGAGACACGATTCTCCATCATCTGTTGCTTCGAGGGCGTCATCTCATATCTTGAGGAGTGCCATTTCTGTCCCGTGGCCTGGGCGGAAACCTGATTGTAACGGGTCTAGGAGTTGGTGGGCGTCCAAATGGGGTCGTAGCTGTTGAACGACTGCTTTCTCCATGATCTTGGAGATAGTGTTAAGGGTTGTTACCGTTCTGCGATGGTTTGGGTCTTTGGGGTTGAGGTAATGTTTACCAACTTTCAGCCATATAGTGTACCTCTTATGTCGCGTACACATGATCGTAAATTCTGACAGGAGAAAAGTCCGATGTGAGCTTTTGGTCGGAAATTCCGACCGTGTGTAGGCTCCATTGGAATTTTTCTGCTGGAACTTTCGCCAAGAAAAAATTGAGGTTTCTCAATTTTTTCATCTCTGTATGCAATTCCGACAGAGAAAAATCCTAAGCATGCTCGCAATCAAGTCGATGCATGCTCTGAAGCATTGAACTCCATTTTTCTCGGCTCGTCGTAGTGTTGTACGTCACCGCGTTCTCAACGGTCGGAATTTTGTGTGAACTTGTGTATGCCAACAAGTTTGAGCCGAAATTCAGTCGAAAAAAAAAATGTATTTCTTGACGGAAATTCCGATCGGGTGTACGCAGGATTAGAGACAATAGCACTAATATCTTCTCTCAATGTCTTCCCTTTGCAGAAGTTTTAACGCTTTCCAAGTCTATCCAAAACTAAAAAAAGTTTTTGCCTAACAGCCAGGGGATAAGAATAATGCCAGGATTGAAATTATAGCCACTTACCAGACATCCTTTGTCCCCTGAAACAGTTGGATCTTTTTTTAGTTTTGGAGAAGAAAAGATTTAAAATTTCTCTTGGGCTTTTATTAATGCCTGTGGACCCATTGGTGAGATTTTGCCTCACTTCCTGTTTCTGTGTCGGTTCTACAAAATATACAATACAGGTTGTGTTGTCCCTGAACAGGAGGGCATGTACCGTATTTGCCGGCGTAAAAGACGACTAGGCGTATAAGACGACCCCCTAATTTTCCAGCTAAAATGTTGGTTTTGGTATATACTCACCGTATAAGACGACCCCCTTCCTACTAGTAATGCCTCACCTCACTATGCCACCATTACATGCCTCACTGTGCCACCATTACATGCCTCACTGTTCCACCATTCACTGTGCCACCATTACATGCCTCACTGTGCCACCATTACATGCCTCACTGTGCCACCATTACATGCCTCACTGTGCCACCATTACATGCCTCACTGTGCCACCATTACTGCCTCACTGTGTTCCATTACATGCCTCACTGTGCCACCATTACATGCCTCACTGTGCCACCATTACATGCCTCACTGTGCCACCATTACATGCCTCACTGTGCCACCATTACATGCCTCACTGTGTTCCATTAAATGCCTCACTGTGCCACCATTACATGCCTCACTGTGCCACCATTACATGCCTCACTGTGCCACCATTACATGCCTCACTGTGCCACCATTACATGCCTCACTGTGCCACCATTACATGCCTCACTGTGCCACCATTACATGCCTCACTGTGCCACCATTACATGCCTCACTGTGCCACCATTACATGCCTCACTGTGTTCCATTACATGCCTCACTGTGCCCCATTACATGCCTCACTGTGCCCCATTACATGCCTCACTGTCAGACCGCGGCCTTCCATTCCACACCTCCTCCTTCTGCTGTTCCGTGATAGGCCGAACACTCAGCTTCCCAGGAGACACTGGGCCAGATTCTCAAAAGAGATACGCCGGTGTATCGTAGGAAACACCGTCGTATCTCTGTTTTTTTAACTGGGTATCTATGCGTGTGATTCCTAGAATCACTTACGCATAGATACAGTGAAGATCCGACAGGTTACACCGTCCAATCAGAGATGTAATGACATCGCTGGCCGCTAGGTGGCCTTTACGATGATTTCTCGTTTGCCTATGCAAATGAGCCTAATCCGACGATTCCCGAAAGTTTTTACGTCGCCCCGTCATCGGTTACGTAGTTTCTGTAAGCGTAAACCTACCCCTGCTATATGAGGGGTAGGTTTACGAAGTTCCGTCGTTGCCATGTTAAGTATGGCGTCGGGTCAGCGTCGTCTTTTTCCGTCGGTTACGTTGTTTTACTAAGTAGTTCGCGAATAGGGAGTTACGTAAACGACGCTCACGTCGGTTTCATTCACTTTTTCCGACGTGAGCTGGAGCATGCGCACTGGGCTATTTTTGAGGCCGGCGTATGCGCAGTTCGATCGACGCGGGGGCGCGCTTAATTTAAATACAAGCCGCCCCTTTGAATTACGCGGGGATACGCAGGGCCATTTACACTACGCCGCCGCAACTTACGGAGCAAGTGCTTTGGGAATACGGCACTTGCTCTATTAAATTGCGGCGGTGTAGTGCCAGCGGCAATTCTACGAGAATCTGGCCCACTGTGTTCAGTATTCCGCCTATCACGGATGCCCTCTCGTTCTCGAATGAACACAGTGGGGTAGATTCACATAGATCAGCGGATCTTTTGATCCGCGTGATCTATCTTTTTTACGATCCGCCTGCGCCAGTTTTTGAGGCAAGTGCTGTATTCAGAAAGCACTTGCCTCGTAAGTTGCCCTGGCGGATCGTAAATCCCCCGGCGGAATGCAAATTCCGCGGCTAGGGGGAGTTTACTATTTAAATCACGCGCGTCCCCGTGCCGATCGTACTGCGCATGCGCCGCTGGCTAAATTTCCCAGCGTGCATTGCCTCAAATAACTTCGCAAGGACGTCATTGTTTTCGACGTTAACGCTATTAACGTATGGCCGTATTCCTGAACGACTTACGTAAACAACGTAAAAAATTCAAAATTCGACGCGGGAACGACGGCCATACTTAACATAGGATGCGCCGCACTTACCCCGCATATAGCGGCCGGGCGTTCGTTTCAGAATCGGCGGTTCTCCTCATTTGCATATTTGTCGCGTATAGTAATAGAAGCGCCACCTAGCGGACGGCGGAAGATTGCAGCCTAAGATCCGACAGTGTAACTCACTTACACCAGTCGGCTCTAAGGGAGATCTATGCGGAGGAATCAGCCGCATAGATCCGAGCGTCGGATCTCACAGATACGACGGTGTATGAGTAGATACACCGTCATATCTCTATGTGAATCTACCCCAGTGTCTCCTGGAAAGCTGAGTGTTCCGCCTATCACGGAACAGCAGAAGGAGGAGGCGCGACTTTTGAAAAATGGACGGCCGCGGTCTGCATGTTAGGTTACCGGCATATAGGACGACCCCCGACTTTTAAGAAGAATTTCAAGGGTTAATTTCAGGGGCTAAAAAGACATTAAAAACCCTTCCTCACACTAATAACTAGTGTTGCTCACGAATATTCGCATTGCGAATATTCGCTACGAATATTGCATATTCGAGTATTCGCGAGTAACTCGAATATTGCGGCGAATATTCGCTATTTCGAATATTCGTATTTTTTCAAATTTCGCAATCAATTTCGCAATCAATTTCGCATTCGCACTAGCGAAATTTCGCATCAGCGAAAATTCGCATTAGCGAAACTTCGCAATTTTATTTTTTTTATAAAAAATAACGAATATTCGTAAATATCGAATATTCGTGATATTTTATAAAAAAATTTAAATTGCGAAATTTCGCTATTTTTATTTTTTTTATAAAATATCACGAATATTCGATATTTACGAATATTCGCTATATTTTATCCAAAAAAAATAGCGAAATTTCGCAATCATTTTCGCATATGCGTAAATATCGAATATTCGTGATATTTTATAAAAATAAAAAAAAATTGCGAAATTTCGCATTGGTGGAATTTCGCATTGGCGAATTTTCGCTTTTTTTTTTTTTATAAAATATCACGAATATTCGATATTAACGAATATTCGCGAATATTCTTCGAAATATTCGCGAAATATCGCGAAATCTAATATGGCGTATTCCGCTCATCACTACTAATAACATGTTTTTTTGTTTGTGTCACTTGCAACTTTTCAGACATGACCTGAACGTTCTGAAAGTAATGAACCAAACGTCTCCAGGAAGGTTCATCCTCCTTGGCCTATCTAATGTCCCGTTTCTCCAGTCTATCTTCTTCCTCCTGTTCCTAATGATGTACATAATGACGTTGTCAGGAAACCTCCTGCTGATCACTGTGGTGAGGATCAACCCAAAACTACAAACCCCCATGTATTTTTTCTTGACGAACCTCTCAATTCTTGACATCGGCTTCTCCTCCAACATTGTTCCAAAAATTCTCATCAACACTTTGTTAATAGATAGAAGTATCTCCCTCTTGGAATGTGCCGTACAGATGTACTTCCATTTGGCTTTTGGATCAACGGAGTGTATCCTTCTAGCTGTAATGGCGTATGACCGGTTTGCTGCCATCTGTAGACCATTGCACTACACCACCATCATGAGCAAGAAGATCTGTGCCAGTTTAGCTGTAGGGTCATGGTGTATGTCCTTCATGAACTCTGCCATCCATGTCACCTTCACATTCCATCTCGCCTACTGCAAGAGTCCTTACATCCACCACTTCTTCTGTGAGATACCGCTTTTCCTTCGAACATCATGTCAAGACACTAGGCTCAACGAGATAGGCATGTATATTGGGGCAAGTGCCATTGTTATGTGCTCTTTCATTTTGACTCTAACCTCATATGTCCACATCATCTACGCCATCTTGAAGATCCGTTCCTCACAGGGAAGACAAAAGGCCTTCTCAACATGTGCTTCCCACCTGACCGTGGTGATTCTCTACTATGGCACCATCATGTTTGTGTATCTGCGACCCCTCTCTACTTACTCTCCGGAAACAGACAAAACTGTGTCTATTATTTACACCACTGTGACGCCGATGCTGAACCCCATCGTCTATAGCATTAGGAACGAGAAAGTCAAAAACACCATTAAAAGAAGACAAACAGGAGACAAAGAGCTCTGAGGCACACATCGTTCCGCCCGTCGAGGTTCTCTGCCGGCGGTCGAAATCGGCGACCCGCCCATCGGGAATGGCAACCAGCCATTCATCCAGGCGGGCCGTCGAGCAAAAAGAGAGCGTGCTCTCTTTTCGCTCGACGGGATTCCCGACGGGCGGGGCGAGCCAGGAGCGTACTCACGGCCGAGGTTCTCGCTGGAATGCAGCTTCCAGCGAGGTTCTCGCTGGTTTCCAGTGAGAACCTCGGTCGTGTGTACGCCGCTTCATGGAAAACATTGATATGTGTATACTTTCCCTTATATTCCAGCAGAGGCTACATAAATATATATACAGTAAAACTTTGGATTGCGAATATAATTCGTTCCGGAAGCTTGTAATCCAAAGCACGTATGTATGAAAGCAAATTTCCCCATAAGAAATAATAGAAACTCAAATGATTCGTTCCACAACCATTTATTCATAAGTCCTTCAGTTTATAGTCCAAATAAAAAAAATATAGCAATGTGATTGGCTGTGTAGCCATAAAATGTCCATCTACAAATGGAAGCCTCCACAAGGGGATTGGAAGCGAAATCCTTCAGGAACTACTGAGTATAAAAGAGAAGAGAGGCGCCTCTAAGTGTAGCAATATGGTTACATTTAATGAAGGTACAACATTTAGCAACTGACATGATTGATGATTAAGGCCCCTTTCACACTGGGGCGGGAGGCGCGGTGGCGGGATAGCACCGCTAAAAATAGCGGCGCTATACCGTCGGAATTGCCGCGGTGTGGTATTAACCCCCGCTACCGACCGATAAAGGGTTGATACCGCCCGCAATGCGCCTCTGCATTGTTTTAAATGGGAAGGAGCGGTATAATCCGTTCCAGGAATATGGTCGTAATCCAAAGTACTCGCATATCAAAGCGAGTTTCTCATTAAAGTCAATGGAAACAAAAATAATTAGTTCCGCGTTGACTTCAATGGGATGCAATACCAAATGTGGCCAGAGGTGGGGGGCACCAGAGAGTGCCAAAAACGTTCGAAAAGGCCCGAGTACACTTTGGCTCGTTTCCTGCGCCCCGTACCTCAGGCTAAATGAGGTACTGCAGGCCTATTTAGCTTGAATTCTGCTCATCTTGCAAGTCAACACTCACAAACCGAGTCAGAATAAAAAAAAAAACACTTTAAAACCAAGTTACTCTTAAACCGAGGTTCCATTGTATATATATATAAAGTAGACGCAAAGGGCCAGATTCAGGTAGATGGGCGAATCTTTATTTTGGAGTAACGTTTCTCATTTACGTTACTCCCCTGAAACTTTAGGAGCAAGTACTGTATTCACAAAGCACTTGCTCCTAAAGTTGCGGCGGCGTAGCAAAAATGAGCCGGCGGAATTCAAATTGGGCGGGTAGGGGGCGTGTATTATTTAAACTAGGCGCGATCCCGCGGCGAACGTACTGCTCATGCGTCGACTGTCAGTGCGCATGCTCCAAATTCTGTCAGTGAACGTCAATGACGTCAATCCCCATTCACGAACGTTTTACGCAAACGACTCGAATTTTTTTTTTTCGACGTGATGACGACGGCCATACTTAACATAGGATACTCCACTAGGGGGCTGGTTTATCTTTACAATTTGAATTCCGCTGTCTCATTTGCGATGCGCTGCCGCAACTTTAGGAGCAAGTGCTTCATGAATAACAGCACTTGCTCCTAAAATTTCTGCAGCGTAACGTAAATGAGAAACGTTACTCCAGAGCAAAGATGCTCCCATCTACCTGAATCTGGCCCTTTAAAATGGACTATGGGCCAGATTCAGGTAGATGGGAGCATCTTTGCTCTGGAGTAACGTTTCTCATTTACGTTACTCTGGCGAAATTTTAGGAGCAAGTGCTGTTATTCATGAAGCACTTGCTCCTAAAGTTGCGGCAGCGTATCGTAAATGAGCCGGCGGAATTCAAATTGGGCGGGTACGGGGCGTGTATTATTTAAACTAAGCGCGATCCCGCGGCGAACGTACTGCGCATGCGTCGACTGTCAATGCATCCCAGTGCGCATGCTCCAAATTCTGTCAGTGAACGTCAATGACGTCAAATCCCCATTCATGGACGTTTTACGCAACCAACGCGATTTTTTTTTTTTTCGACGCGATGACGACGGCCATACTTAACATAGGATACTCCACTAGGGGGCTGCTTTATCTTTACGCCGCGTATCGCTTACGGAAACGTCGGAAAGTCACTGCGTCGCGCCCGAATACGATCGTGAATTGCCGATTCCCGCTGATTAACATATTTTTTCAGTGTAAATCAGCGGGAACGCCCCCGGCGCCATTTTTAAATTAAAGTTGCGATGCGATGGTGAAATTCAATTACGCCGATCGCATCGGAACTCCAACCTGGCGTTTCTTGTTTTCTGGTTACAGAAAACAGAAACGCCGGCTTAAAGTGACAGTTAGGCTGGAGTATCACAGATACTCCAGCCTAACTCTACCTGAATCTGGCCCTAAATCTGTATGTATAAAATAAACCTGATATGTGATAATTGCACAGGTTGCCATTGGGGACCACTTTCTAAAAAAAAAAAATGCTAGTAATTTGACTATTAATTTTGTTCAATTTTGAGTCACTGACACAGTATATAATGGGTAAATTCAGAACCCAGGTATGCATACTTTTATCAGGTCTGTAATTTTATTTAAAAAAATAGGTGTGCCCAGCTTATTGCATTAGGGTGTACACCCCAAAGCTCAAACACACGCTACTGATCACTCACTGTGTTCATTTAAAAAGGAAGGGGTTGGTAAATTACATATTTACTGGCCCCTTTCCCCACTCATTCTAAAACATCCCCCTGTGTGTGCCCGCAGCCAGTGTGAGAGGAGAGGAGGAAAACCGGCAGCGCTGTGGGGGAAATGGGGGGGCAGGGCAATAGGGGGAATCTGTGCTGCACTAAGTGATTAGGGTGTGACTGGGCACACCTGGCAGATCCTGTGCGCACGCCTATGGCCACAGGACTAGGATGACAACCAAATAATGATCACTTTCCGAGGCAGGCCTTCTTAAAGTCACTTCCACAAATTCCAGAAGTACTTGTAAAGCCTTGTATATGATGTATAACTCAAAACAATGAAAATAGAACCGCTTGAATGCCCCCCAAACCTGTGCCATTTGGATCAGCATGTGAATAGACTAGTGCAAGACAATCAGAATCGGCTTGTCAGGCTCCAGTAGACTTCAACAAAATAGTGGCAGGTACATTTCTAGGTGGGAAAAAGACCAGACGCTTCAGCCCGATGTCCAAGCCTGGCATCGTGAGGGGGGTAGGCTCACCTATGTCCATCAATGCTAACCAATAAACTGACCTACTTGGTACATACACTGACCTACCTGACCGTTACACTGACCCACCTGGTACATACACTGACCTACCTGACACCTACACTGACCTAACTGACATATACACTCACCTACCTTTTCCACATGAGACTTCAAGTGACCTGTTGACAGCTCAGCCTTACCTGTAGTGTGCGAGTGTGGTACGCCCATCCCATTCATGACCACTCAGAGACAGCCCTGCAGGCACCAGGCAGCCAGAGCCAGGATAGTATAACCAAGAAAAAAAGTGTAGCGCTAAAACTAAGCAGAGACTACTACTTATGTAGCTCTTTTAACAACAAAAATGTCCATGTGTGTAAAAAGTTCAAAATAGCGATCCTGAGACTTCTATTCACCACAGATAGTGACTCGATGGGTAATGTGATAGGTATAAAGGGATCCGCCACCAATAAAACAAAACCTTTGAAGGCTTACCGGAAGATGAGGATCTGAATAAGCATATACTCATCAGATCTAGAGAGCTTCAACGGATATCCTCGATCCAAGTGTGTTTGAGAACTCCTGGGATGTCGTCATAGATGAAGTGATGAATCCACGGGAACCATTTGTTTGGTTTTAGGTGAAAAAAACTCGAGTGAAGTGATTACCATATATGGTAATGGTAGCCAAAGGAAACAATAAAAGTGCACATAGCGTGATTCTGTATTGCAAATATAACAAATTTTAATAAAAGGTTGCACTTACATTCAAGTAGGATACAAACAAGCGCTTAGAAATACAGCAGTAGGGTCAGTGGGGTCTCCCGACGCGTTTCGTTCCCTTAGAACGTCATCTGGGGCACTGACAGACTGCTGGAAGACCCTCTTTATATAATAAATACCCCCATACCTTAATTATGGCTCCAGTGTATCGGAAGAACGTTTACAATGGTTACTTCCGGTTTGCGGCTAGCATGTGAATGGGCGTGAGTTCCAAGCCTCGTTCTGAGACAATTGGTCGGAACAATTACAGTGGCCATTTCCGGTTCATGGCTGGCATGTGAATGGGCGCGAGTTCCAAGCCTCGCTCTGAGACAGTTGCCAGGATAGTATAACCGCCTGCCCATTTACACAGAGCGAGCACGAGTCCATCCACAGTAAGTGTACCGAGCACTCTCCAGGTACCAGGGTCACTGCTGAGCCACCTCACAGCTCCTCCTCTCACAAGGAGCTCCTTGCATCAGCTTCCTTCTATTGCCTTTATCAGTCCTGTCTACAATGGGAACCCGAGTGGGGATCTCCCAGTGACCGGTGTAGCCGCAGTGTCATTCCCGCCTCCTGGACCCAGCGGCATCTATGATGGACGTCACACGTTTCGCGGTCCCGGCATTGGACCGGTGTGATGTTCATCATAGGAGCCGGGTCCAAGAGGCGGGACTTTGTGTACATCACTTGGCTGCGTTGGGTAAGCGGGAGATCGATCCCTGTTCTCTGTGGGAACAGCTCAGGACTAAGAATTATTTTGTGAATTCTGAGACCCGGGCTTTTTGGGGGCTTTTTGGGGGCTTTAGCCTCCCTCAGCCCCCCTCCAGACTCCTCTGAATAGTGGTCGCCTGCACACAGACACCAACAGGGTAAAAGATGGCTTCAGCTTCTGTTCTTCACCTGTAGAGAACTCCTCAGATGTGTTTAACCCCTTTCGGGGCTTAATCGTAGAGGTGGTGGAGAACAGGAGCGGAAGCTATCTTTTATCCATTATATTGACATCTATGCAACAAACGGCAGACAGTCACCATTTTGTTGAAGTCTGCTGGAGTTTGTCTATGGTATGCTGTATAAGCTGGTCTGCTGACTACTGTATATTTTTGCCATATGCTGCTTATTGGGCCCAATTTGGGCATTTGCACTTAGGGGTGTACTCACTTTTGTTGCCAGTGGTTTTGACATTAATCTAAAGATGGTGCACAAGAAAGACTGCAAACCGTTTGCTGAAGACAAGCAGACTAAGGACATGGATTACTGGAACCATGTCCCGTGGTCTGATTGGACCAAGGTAAACTTAATTGGTTCACATGGTGTCAAGTGTGAGTGGTGGCAACCAGGTGAGGAGTACAAAGACAAATGTTTCTTGCCTACAGTCAAGCATGGTGGTGTGAGTGTCATGGTCTGGGGCTGCATGAGTGCTGCCGGAACTGGGGAGCTACCGATCATTGAGGGAACCATGAATGCCAACATGTAGTGTGACATACTGAAGCAGAACATGATCCCCTCCCTTCAGAGACTGGGCCGCAGGGCAGTATTCCAACATGATAAGGACCCCAAACACACCTCCAAGACCACCACTGCCTTGCTAAAGAACCTCAGGCTGGTAAAGATGATGGACTGGCCAAGCATATCTCCAGACCTAAACCCTATTAAGCATCTGTGGGGCTCCTCAAACGAAAGGTGGGAGGAGTGCAAGGTCACCAACATCCACCAGCTCTGTGATGTCATCATGGAGGAGGGGAAGAGGACTCCAGAGGCAACCTGTGAAGCTCTGGTGATCTCCATGCCCAAGAGGGTTGAGGCAGTGCTGGAAAATAATGGTGGCCACACAAAATATTGACACTTTGGGCCGAATTTTGACATTTTCAATTAGGGGTGTACTCACTTTTGTTGCCAGCGGTTTAGTCATTAATGGCTGTGTGTTGAGTTATTTTAAGGGAACAGCAAATGTACACTGTTATACAAGCTGTACACTCACTACACAACATTGTAGCAAAGTGTAATTTCTTCACTGTTGTCACATGAAAAGATAGAATAAAATATTTACAAAAATGTGAGGGGTGTACTCACTTTTGTGAGATACTGTATATATGTACATATATTTGTATATATAGATATATATATATATATATACAGTATATATACAGTATATATACATATCTATTTATCTACAGTATAGCTGGTTGCTGCCTCTGGTCTGCCTTTCTCCAATGCCTACGGATTGAATTATTTGAATTATTTCTTGAGTTGACAATGGTGACTAGTGAAGGAGCTGACCAGAGCCATAAATAATGAAATCTTGTTTTTTCCTTTGGCCTATATGATCATTACTGCCTAGCAAGGTAAGCCACACAACTATATATTTTTAATTGTTTTACATCGTACCCCTACCCATTCACCAAAAAAAGTGTAAAAAAAAAACAAAACACAAGAGACAGTTTTTGACAAATCCTTTATTAAAACAAAAAAAATCCATGTAAATCCACCATCAATCACGCCACCTGATGGACCCAAAAAATACAAAAAATTAAAACACTCCACCTCCATGGGAGCCCTTCCGCCAACTGCTCTCTCTTCACTTTGACAGCTCTTAAATAGGCAATGGAGGGGCCACCTGGTCACGTAACAAGGCGACCCCGCCCACTTCTGACGTCATGTGACGTCACATGGGTCAGGCAGCGGCTCTCCAAGGTCACGGCACCTTCCACCGTGCGTCTCTTCTCTCCTCCTGCTAGGCGTCCAATAGGATCACGTGTTGTTTGAGACCCTGATAGACTCAGATCCGCTTCCTGATTGGCCGGGAGAAGGGTCAGTGTGTGTCGATAACGAATATTCATTCCCAGATGCCTGCATTTAGCTATAAAACTATTTAAAACAAAGGAACAAAAATACAAAAGTTATTATTTAAGTTATAAAATGTTTTAATAAAATGTTATAATAATTTAAAATAATAATCTAAAAACGATATATATATATATATATATATATATATATATATATATATATATATATATATATATATATATATATATATATAATTTATTCGATTAGTATTGTAAATTATTATAACATTTTATTTAAAACACTTGTGTACAAGCAAACAGTTCACAAAAGACCAAAAGGCATCCCACTGGGAGAAATTAAAATAAATAAAATAATTTTCAGATTCTGTGCTGAGCTGAGGGACCAAAATACGTTTGGTACAGCATATATAAAAAAGCACTTCTAATGCTTCTGGTTTCTCTGCTTCTAAAAAAAAAAATTAAAAATAATATATGAAAATATTCAAAGACAAATATGTGAATTTTATTTATTATTGCCTAGCAAGGTAGGGCACAAAATGATATATTGTAAATATATAGATAATATTTTGGCACCATTTTATTTCATCTGACGTTATTAAACTAAACAGAATTTCCTATCGCTGGAAGATTTATTGTGCATTCATCTGCTTATTGCCAAACCTGAATGAATGAAAACTTATATAGCGCAGCACATGCGAAGTAAATCGCCTCGGGGCGCTTGTTGTTCCTGTCTCCTTTGAGATCAAAAGAGAAAAGTCTTAATCTTTCTCCTGAAGACTAAGGGCCAGATTCTCAGCGGCGCTACGCCTGCGTAAATGTATATGCGCGGCGTAATAGTAAATGTGCGCCTGCGTATCGATGCGCGGTAAACACAGAACCACATACGCGCGATTTTTTTTTCCGTCTGGGCGGCGAAAATGCATTAAGCTAGCGCGGCGTAGGCGCATAGTTACGCATCAAAAATATTCAGTTCCCATTGAATTAGCATGCAAATATGCAAATGAGGGAGATGCGCGTATTCCCGAAAGTACACGCGTCCGGCGTTGGCTACTCGTGGTGCGCGTAACTCGAAAGCCTTGAGTAAACATACCCCTCATAAAAGCACGGGTAACTTTGCTCAAGGCCGTGTGCAAGTCAGCTGGAGAGCAACTACAGCAGCACCGTAACGGACTAGCTGAGCAATCACACTTACTGGACAAGACATTCATATGCCAATGATGCCAGGGCCAGCCATGGTCTTATCAATACTAAGGTATGCAGAGGAAGAGGAGCATAGAAGGAGGAGGAGGAGGACGGGGGCACGTGAGAGGATCTACCGAGCGCGCATGAGCCTCTTTGGCATGGGTGATGAGGAGGTGTATCGCATCTTCAGATTCAGCCCTGCTGCCATCCTGGAAATAACCACAGCCCTGCAGGATGACATCACCAGCCAGACATACCGCTCACGTGCACTGCAGCCACTGGTGAAGGTCCTGGCAACACTCCATTTCCTGGCCAGTGGATCATTCCAGCGTACAAGTGGAGTGGTGGCTGGAATGTCACAAACCAGCATAAGCAGATGTGTGCACCAGGTTGTCCCTGCAATCCTCAGACGCATGTCCAACCAGTTCATCAGACCCACCACTGTGCACCTGCGGCAGAAGGCAATGACAGATTTCTACAGAATTGACGGATTCCCACGCACCATCGGGGCCATTGATTGCACACATGTGGCACTCCAGCCCCCCAGTGCCACAGAGCACATATACCGCAATCGGAAGCATTGGCATTCCATCAACGTACAGGTGATAGCCGATGCCAAATACCTCATATGGCACGTCCGTGCCAAAGACCCCGGGTCCAGCCATGACAGCTACATCTACCGTCAAAGCAACATCCCCGAAGATTTTGAGCAGGACATGTATGGGGACAGCTGGCTGGTTGGTGAGTGACATGGGTGGCAGCCATGACTATCCCCTCCCATGATGCACAACAGAAGTGGCACATGCATGACTACCATCCTCCTGTGTTTTCCCTTACAGGTGACTCTGCATATACACTGGGACCCCATCTCATGACTCCTTTCCGGAACCCCCAAACCAGAGGAGAGAGAAGATACAATGAAGCACACATCAAAACCCGTGCAGTGGTGGAGCGCACATTTGGCCTCCTGAAGTCCCGTTTCCGCTGCCTGGATAAGTCTGGGGGGGCCCTATTGTATTCCCCCAACTTTGTGGGTCAGATCATTGGTGCATGTTGTATTCTGCACAACTTTGCCATGCGAAAGGGCCTGCATATTGCCCTACGTGATGACCTGACCCCCGACCCACACAGCCCCCCCCCGCCAGAGGAGACCCCGTCAGCTGATGGAAGAGCAGTCAGGAGTGTCCTCGTGTTACGAATCTTTGACCTTTAAACACACACATACAGCATGGCACACAGACAATGCACGCGTGTACACCACTGATGTCCCTAGATCACACACACCACATGCACATCGCATTGGATTAGCCCAAGTCCAGCATGTAGGACTTGGGAGCAGCAACGCCACGTCAAGGCCCCAATGATGTTGCTGTCCATTCATACACCTTTCACACATCATTCATACAGCCGTGGGGTTAACTTCACCACCACGGCCGAGGGTGACACCCCTTACTTTCAGGAGTGCCACCCTCTCACATTCACACACCATTCACACTGCACCGTGTGCAGTATCCAAAAATATATAAAAAAAGCTCTTATCCAGAGCATAACAAAAAATAAATAAGCTCTTATCCAGAGCATAACAAAAAATAAATAAGCTCTTATCCAGAGCATAACAAAAAATAAATAAGCTCTTATCCAGAGCATAATACTAAAGAAAACTCAAATTAATGGGCCTGGCGGGGGCTCTGCCTGGTGCCACGGGTCCTGCCCCTCACTTGCCTGGGGGCAGCCCTAGATGGGGGGGGGGGAGCAGGTTGAGGAGGAACATCCCCACGTCCCTCCCTGGCTGCCTGCATGCCCTCCAGGGCAACCGCTATGCGGGTCTGCACAGCAGTCTGCGCCTCGATAGCAAGGCGCAGGGCCTGAACCTCCCCCACAAGTTCTGAGGTGTTTTCCTGCAGCTCCCCCAAGCTGGTCAGCGTTGCTGCGCTGTTAACAGCAACATCCTGGATGGCATCTGTTATATTGTCCGAGGATGCCAGGCTGTCGGCCAGGCGCCTCATCTCCTCCACGACCTCGGCCAGGTGTTTATTTTGCTGGTCCTGCTGTCTGACCAGCTGTTCCGGCAGGACCTGGGATACACCCCTGGTCTTTGACGTCGCCTTGCGGGGAGTGGCAGGGGACCGGGCATAAGGGGAGGATGTTGAGGGGCCGGAGATGAGGGGGGGGGAAAGAGAGGGACTGGAGAGGTTGGAGGGGGACACTGAGGGGTTTGCTACAGGTAGAGGAATAGCCTGGGCTGGTCCGGCCAACCCACCATCCTCCTCCACAACAACATAGAGGGCCTGGTCCTGGACTACCACACCCTCCTCAACCACCTCCTCCGTTGAGGTGTGCCCACTTCCCTCCAAGTCCTGTTCCAGGGGGGCAGCCAGAGGGACTGTATCTTCAGGGGATGGATCCTGATGGGCCCTGGCATCAACAGATGGCCCCGCTCCCTCCTGCACATCTGTGGATGACACAAAAGATGCCCATGTTGGTGGACCCACACACTTGGCACATGTTCCCTTCCACCCCCATACATGTACACAACAGATAGAATAGAAAACACACTTACCTGTCCTCACGGCTGGCTTCTGGGACTCATAGCCCCCAACTCCCTCTACCTGCTCCGTCTGCAGGCAGCGGGCAACCACCTTCTCCTCCTCAGTCAGGCGGACAGGGCAGGGTGGGCCCCCTCCAGTGCCCCTGGCATGCCGAGCTATGGCAGCCAGCTTGCCCTTCACATGACGCCGCAGGTCATTCATTTTCTTTTGAATGTCCTGCGGTGTCCGGACCTCATGAGAGAGGGCATTGACCTGGCACGCCACCCTCATTAATATCTGATCCCTCCGGGACTTGCTGGTCCGGGCACTGTCAGCACCATGGAGCCGCGAGTCATACTTCTCCATGGCCCGTATGACAATGGCCCTCTCCTCTGGGGAGAAATTCTTCTTCCTCCTCTCCTTAACAGCAGTTGCCATCTTGTCCAGCACAAACTTTCGCCGTCACTCTCTAAAAAATGGGAGACGTTTGCGCTGCACGGGCGCATGTGTGGGCGCATTATATACCCTGCGCCGGCGCATCGTAGGGAGGCTTTGCGCATGCGCAGAAGGCATCCACGTCACGGCGCGGGTCAACCACGTCATGGCGCGGGTCATCCATGTCACGGCGCATGCTCCGTTCATCCCGGCCTGCATTTGCATGGGGTCACGCTTCATTATAATGCAACACGCCCACTTCCCTCCTACTTTGGAGTTGCGCCGGATTACGCCCATGATTTTACGCGACGCAGGCGCATCTTGGAGCGCATTTACTTAGGGAATACGGTACTTGCCACTCCGTGTTACGTCGGCGTAGTGCATCTGAGATGCGCAACGCCTGCATAATTAGCCGCGCATCTACGAGAATCTGGCCCTAAGTAGTTCTCCTCCAGCCGAATGCAGGCAGGTAAGGCATTTCATAGTCTGGGACCTTGGACAGCGAATCTCCTGTCTCCTTTGGACTTGTATCCGGCTTTCGGTATCTGAAGCCGATTTTGATTGGTGGATCGTAGAATACGATTGGGATTCTGAATTTTAAATTTTTCGCATAGATAATGGGGAGCATTCCCATGGATACATCTATGCATTAGACAGACCTGGTCACATTTGCAACCTTTTGGCCAACATCTGGTTTCTCAGTCTTTGACAGGAAAGTAAGGTGCAAGTATAGGATAGGATAACTAATATACAGTAATATCCTAGATCAAGCATCCCCAAACTTTCTAAACAAAGGGCCAGTTTACTGTCCTTCAGACTTTTGAGGGGCCGGACTGTGACCATCGGGAGTAGAAAAAGTCCTCACATCAGTGTGGGGGGGGGGGGGGGTTGTGCCCTATTGTTTGTCTTAGTGGAAGTAATTGCGCCTCATCATTGGTGTCAGTGGGGGGAATTGTTTGCGTCATTGTGAAAAATTGTGCCTCATTGGGTCTCATTGGGCGCCATTGTTGGTCTCGTTGGGAAGAATTGTGCCCCATTATTGGGTGTCATTGACCCCATTGTTGGGCTCATTGGGAGGAATAGTGCCCTGTTATTGGGTCTCATGGGGCCCCATTGTTGGGCTTATTGGGAGGAATAGTGCCCTATTATTGGGTGTCATTGGGCCCCATTGTTGGTCTCATTGGGAGGAATGGTGCCCCATTATTGGGTCTCATTGGGCCCCATTGTTGGGCTCATTGGAAGGAATAGTGCCCCATTATTGGGTGTCATTGGACCCAGTGCCGACCCTGACCTCCCCTGGCCCTAAGCAAAATGACATGTCACATTAAAGTTGAGAAGCGGGGGGCTGCCGAAAATAACATGTCACAGGGGGAGGGGGTGTTCTGGCTGTCATCATCGGAAATGACATCTTACATTAAAGTGAGAAGCGGGGTGTGGTGACTTCTTACCTCTTCTCCCATGCAGCCAGCGAGTTGAGAAGCGGGGGGGGCGAAAATGACCAGACGGGGCCTCTAGTAATTTGGGGGGGGTCCTCCGCAGCTTTGCGGAGCTCTAAGCGGCTTGCATAGTGAGCCTATAGGGCGGATCAGCCCTGATTGGACCCTATTGTTGGTCTCGTTGGGAGGAATTGTGCCCCATTATTGTGTGTCATTGGGCCCCATTGCTGGTCTCATTGGGAGATATTGTGCCCCGTTATTGGTCTTGTTGGGCGGAATTGTGCCCCATTATTGGGTGTCATTGTGCCCTATTGTTGGTTTCATTGGGAGGAATTGTGCACCATCATTGGGTGTCATTGGGCCCCATTGCTGGTTTCATTGAAAGGAATTGTGCGCCATCATTGGGTGTCATTGGGCCCCATTGTTGGATTCATTGGGAGGAATCGTGCCCCTTCATTGGTGTCATTGGGGGAATTATGGCTCCAAGGGCCAGGCAAAAGCAAGCAAAGGGCCACATCTGGCCCCTGGGCCGTAGTTTGGAGACCACTGTCCTAGATGAAGGTGTCACTCCTACAAACCACAGGACAGTGCAAGGGATGCTTCTTGGGAAGACCTTTCCTTTTTTTTGGATGGATGGATGTAGAAGGGTAAAGCATCGTAAACACAATCCAATTGTTGGCAGGGGATTGTCTGCTGACAGCCTGTTGTCCTAAAAGCTAACCGTTAATACGCTCCTTTTGACAATTGTTGTTCAACTTTCGGCCAACAAATGTTGGATGACAGGCTAGGAAATTTTTCGGCATACACAAGTCCGTCAGACAAAAGTTGAAAGTACAATCACGCATGCTCGGAATCAATGTTAACCAAACAAAGAAAAAGCAGAAGGGGCCCAAAGGGTGAAGGTCAAGAGCAGAAATTCCTCGTAGTATGTCACTACGTTCGTGTTTGTGGCACGACAATTGTGTACCGTTAGTATGCAAGACAAGATCCTGGCACACGCCCTTAAGACAAAAACCTGACGCTCGGTTGGCCAACCATTGGATCGTGTGTACGAGGCTTTAGAAATTCTATCACATTTTTTTATTGCTGTCCGTGTCCCCACCACCCTGGTTGTCCTAACTGTTGTCATTGTCAGAAAGTGGAAGTCCAAAACCATAAAATGTTCTCCAGCTCAAAAGAAAAGGGCAATCCTCCAATGGGGACACCTGTTACAGGGACAGCTGTCTAAAGCCTCGTACACACGATCCAATTTTATGGCCATAATTGTCTGATGGACGCGTTGTGTCGGATAATCCGGCCGTGTGTTGGCTCTGAATTAACAACAACAAATGTTGGCTGTGCATGCTCACCAACTGTCTGGCAATAAATCTGTTACGTCAGTTTATCCGCTCGTGTGTACACAAATCCATTCAACTAAAAAGTACCAACACGCATGCTCAGAACCAATGCTAAACATCAGACAACAATAGCAGAAGTTGCCCAAAGGGATATTGGCATTCCTCTTCTCACGCTGACAGTGCGTGAGGAGAGCCGGTAATCGTCACTCCTCAGCAGGCAATCAGGGGACTAATCATTAGTTTCATAATTAACCACTTAAGACCCGGACCAATACGCTGGTAAATGACCCAAGGTGTTTTTGCGATTCGGCACTGCGTCGCTTTAACAGACAATTGCGCGGTCGTGCGACGTGGCTCCCAAACAAAATTTGCGTCCTTTTCTTCCCACAAATAGAGCTTTCTTTTGGTGGTATTTGATCACCTCTGCGATTTTTATTTTTTGCGCTATATACAAAAATAGAGCGACATTTTTGAAAAAAAAACACTATTTTTTAATTTTTGTTAAAAAAAAAATCAAATAAACGAAATTTTAGTCAAACATTTAGGCCAAAATTTATTTAGCCACATGTCTTTAGTAAAAAAAAAAATCGCAATAAAAAAAAATAGCTACCTAGCGGGAACAGCGGCACTAATACAGCGATCAGAAAAATGATCGCTTAGTGACGCTGGCAATAGGGAGTGAAAGGGTTAACTAGGGCGGTGATCAGGGGGTTAAAACTTTATTAGGGGGGGTGGGGGGGCTATCCTGAACCTAACACTAACTGTTTTTTACACTGCCTGTCACACTGACACTAAATGCAGTGATTAGATCACTGCATTCAGTGACACTGTGACAGGGGGGTGGGGGGGGCGATCACAAGGGGTTAATATGCCTATGTGAGTGTGTGTCAGTGTTGTGTTGGTGCACACTTACTTGTGATGTCTTCTCTCATCAGCAGCGCTGGGAAACAGCGCTGCGATGAGAGAATACATCATTTCCTCCTTCCTGTGTAAACACAGGAGGAGGAAGTGACAGGCTGGGAGCGCGCTCCCATTGGCTGGGAGCGATCGCGGGGGGGGCGGATATCACGGACATCCGCCCGCAGATCCCGGATCGCTCCCAGAGGTAGGGGGACCCCCGCACGCCGCGGAGGGGGTCCCGATGGGACCCCCGAACCGCACTCAGGCGGGGACGTAAATTTACGCCCTTGTGCCTGTACGTGCCATTCTGTGGCCGTATATGTGCGTGCGGGGGTCCTTAAGTGGTTAATTATTAATAATTAGCAGTGCAGCCCCAACAGTGCCCACCAGTGCTGCCAAATTGCCAATCAGTACCTTTTCATCAGTGCCACCTATCAGTTTCCATCAGTACCGCCCATCAGTGATACCTATCAGTGCTGCCTATCATTGTCCATAAGTGCTGCCTATTAGTGCCCATCAGTGTCACTTATCAGTGCTGATCAGTGCCGACTATCAGTGCCGCCCTATCAGTGTGGCAAATTAGTGCCTCCTCATCAGTGCCACCTCATCAGTGCTCATCAGTGCTGCCTCATCAGTGCATGCTCATCAATTCCCATTATTGCTGGCAGGGCTCAAGTCCTGCGGGAACACGTGGGAACGGAGTCCCTGCACTTTTTTTTCACAGCAGGAACTCAGTTCCCTTTGCAGGACTAGAGCAGCCGATAGCACCCGGGCCAATCCTTCAAGTGGCGATGCCCAGCTTGAGTCACTGTCAGGGGCAGGCGAACCTTAGTAATCATTTATGTTACTGGCCGCTTCCTGTATATGGATTCATCAGGTAGTGTGCAGGTATTCTGTCACTTCCTCGATACCGCAATGTCTCATGGGAGCTTTTGTCATTGTTCCCAGGAGACATTGCGGAGGTCTTCCGCGAGTTTATTCCGCATTATTTATATGATTTAGAAAGAACTTGCTTGGGCACAAACTACGCTGACTTGCCAGAACTCTGTTAAGTCCTTTTTTTGGCCAGCCTGGCCCGTATTACCCTTTACCAACACAGATTCTGCTACCCCACTGTGCATGTATACTGTATTCCGTACTCTTTCTTTGCCTGGCTGTGATAGCTGCTCCCTGGCTGTGTGTTAACCCCGCTACCGTTAAATAAAAAGCTTTCTGGGTGCTCCTACTCTCCGTGTGTGTTTGTTACCCCTACATCTCCGTTACACCAATTATTTTATAAAAGGAGAAATATTTTTGTGTAAATAAAATGTGGTGTATTTTTATACAATTCATGTTGTGTGCCTAAAAAGTTCATGGATGGGATTCAGATATATTGGCGTATCTTTGTGCGGGTGTAGCGTATGTTCTTTACGCTACGCCGGCGCAACTTAGAGAGGCAAGTGCAGTATTCACAAAGCACTTGCTCCGTAAGTTGCGGTGGCGTAGCGTAAATTGGCCGGTGTAAGCCCGCCTAATTCAAAGTAGGAAGGAGGTGGGCGTCATCTATTTAAATTAAGCGTGACCCCATGCAAATGAATGGCCGATTGAATGGCGCATGCACGAGCATGCTCAGATTCACGTCGCATCTACTCCCTAAGATATGTCGGAGCAATGCCTGCGATGTGAACGTAACCTACGCACTGCCCTATTCACGTAGTACTAAGTAAAAGGCGTACGAGCCGTAAAATTTGACGGTGTCGTTCCCTGGCTCATACATTTGCATTAGCTGCACCTGCTATATGAAGGATAACTTTACACCGGACGTAAGCCTTACGTAAATCGCGTATATGAAGCACATCTACGTTTACTCATTTGCATATTTATAATAGGAACACCGAATGCGTCCAGCGTAACTATGTGCACAAGATACACCGGCGTAGGCAAGTTACGTCGGGGGGAGGAAGCCTATTTTTCGACGTATCTCGCTTTGTGAATTGGCGTAAAGATACAACGGCGCACATTTGAACTTACGTTGGCGTATCTGGAGATACGCAAACATAAATTGTTTCTGAATCCGGGCCCATGTATTTTCCAAAATTATTTTTCAATATTGAAAAACATACAAAAATAGCAAAAAATAAACTGGTAGGGGAATTTCATCTCTTCCCTACTCTATCTATATAGTTGTTATTTTAACAAAGTCAAGTTTTCCTTTAAAAGAAAACTATGATTATTTTATTTTTTGTGATTGTTACAATTGTCTCCTACCAGACATTACCTGAATGTTATGGAAAAAGTCAACCAAACATCTCCAGAAAGGTTCATCCTCCTCGGATTTGGATCTACTGTCCCGATCCTCCAAGTCTTCTATTTCCTTGTGTTTCTTGTGATGTACATAATCACATTGTCAGGAAATCTTCTACTCATTATAGTAGTGAGGATCAACCCAAAGTTGCACACTCCCATGTACTTCTTCTTGAGTAATCTCTCCATTATCGATATCTTTTTCTCATCCACCATTGTTCCCAACATTCTCTTAAATACTCTGGCCGTGGATAAAAGTATCTCCTTGTTGGGATGTGCATTACAGATGTACTTCAGTCTGGCTTTAGGATCCACAGAGTGCTTTATACTTGCCGTTATGGCGTATGACAGATTTGCTGCCATTTGTAGGCCATTGCACTACAACACCATCATGAATAAAATGTTGTGTATGAGTTTAGCTGTAGGCTCATGGAGTATGTGCTTCTTGAACTCCGCTCTTCAGGTTGTCCTCACCTTCCGACTCCCCTACTGCAAGTCCCACCATGTCAACCACTTCTTCTGTGAGATGCCGCCTTTTTTTCGACTGTCTTGCAAAGATACTTTTCTAAATGAAATAGTGATGTATATTGGAGCAGGTATCATTGCTATGTGTTCTTTCTGCTTGACTCTTATTTCATACATTAACATCATCTCCACCATCTTGAAGATCCGTTCCTCCCATGGAAGACACAAAGCTTTCTCCACATGTGCTTCTCACCTGACTGTGGTGAGTCTCTACTATGGGACCATCATGTTTGTGTATCTTAAACCTCGTTCTATTTATTCTGCAGAAATAGACAAAACTGTGTCCATTCTCTATACAGCCGTGACGCCGATGTTGAACCCCATCATCTACAGTATGAGGAACAAGGAAGTCAAGAGCACCATTAAAAGAAAACAAACGAAAAATGAAGATTTCTAATGGAAAAGGGCAAATATAAAAAGAGTTACAGAAATTATAAAAGGAGGATGCATTATGTACTGTACTGTATATAAGTACATACATTACAAGTATATATAGGCGGGTGTGGGGAATAGAAGGCTGCTGTTGCACTACTGCAGGCATGTCCAAAGTCCGGCCCGCAAGCCAATGGCGGCCCGCCTTCCGGTTTTGAACGGCCCGCCTGGTTATTTGGGCATATACCATATATACTCGAGTATGAACCGAGTTTTTCAGCACATTTTTTGTGCTGAAAATGCCCCCCTCGGCTTATACTCGAGTCACCTTTTTGGGCCTGATCTCCTGGAAGTTTGTTGTCCGGAGGGACCTACGGCAGGGGAGCACCGATTTTTCAAAGCCGGGCACCCCTCCCATAGACTCCCATGTTAAACGTCAGTCGAGGCATAGGGAACAGTGAGGCATGGTCACAGTGAGGCATGGGCACAGTGAGGCATGGGCACAGTGAGGCATGGACACAGTGAGGCATGGACACAGTGAGACATGGGCACAGTGAGGCATGGACACAGTGAGGCATGGGCACAGTGAGACATGGGCACAGTGAGGCATGGGCACAGTGAGGCATGCACATGGACACAGTGAGGCAAAGTAAGGCACAGTGAGGCATGCAGATGGACACCCTAGGCTTATAGGTTTTCCCATTTTTTTGTGGTAAAATTATGTGCCTCGGCTTATAATCGGGTTGGCTTATACTCAAGTATATACAGTTTATCTTTTGTGGCCCCCAACCATCTCTCGGCGATAGGATCACAAAAGATATATACTGTATGATGGCTGCCTTGGAGGTGACAGGGACATGATGAGTGCCTTGCATACAGGAGTATGGGTGCTGCATTTCTGGCAATGGGAGTGCTGCACTGATGGCAATGGGGGTTCTGCACTGATGGCAATGGGGGAGCTGCATTCATGGCAATGGTGGGTCTGCAGATGGGCCCGTGTGAGGTTGCAGATGGGCACTGACCCTTATTTTGCTTCACAGTTCTTTATTTAAAATGTATTTATTTTTTCTGAAACTTCCGTTTCGGCAGTGCACATGTCCAGCAATGATCACATGTGCATGAGTGAGAAACCCAGATGGAACAATAGCTCTATTGCAAAAAATGGATAACTATTATGAAGCCTTGCTGCCCCGGGGTTGCTCTCATTACACTGTAGAAATAGATCAAAGAACGAGGGCGCACCGGCCTCATGCATTATCTCACACATTTTATTAAAATAAAATAAAATAAAATCATACTTCTCACAAATATAGGTATTATAGGAGCTCATCTGACAACTCTACTTAGTAGCACTCTCCGATCACTCATGCATAGGGGGAAGCTCCTAAGGGTCCCTGCCTACTAACGCATTTCAAAGGCATGTCCTTCTTCATCAGGGCCAAAACTTCTCATGAAGGACACATCTTTGAAACGCGTTAGCCCGCAGGGACCCTGCTGAGCCCCCTCCCCCATGCTCAAATGATAGGAGATTTTGGGAGAGTGCTAAGTAGAGATGTCAGGTGAGCTCCTATACTACCTATATTTGTAGTATGACATTTGTATTTTTTATTTTAATAATATTTGTGGGATAATGCACTAGGCCAGTGCACCCTCCATCTTTTATAAATTAAATTAAAACACATGTATTGCTCTATCATTGAGTGTACAGTTTTAACCATGTTAGATAGATCAGTCCCCTTCTCGCCCACTAAAATCTCCATTCTGTTTTGCTGCAGCCCAGTTAGTGCCTGCAGCTCACTGTTTTTTTTCCTGCTCCCTCTGTTCTATGAGATAGGAGATCTTGGGATTATTTGTATTATATTTGCATCTAACATGTATTTGTATGCTTCTGGATTTAAATTGTTGATATTAGGTATTTTTGTCAGACAGATACATTTCTAACCCTGAGGAAGCGGCTGTGACAGCAAAACATGTAGGAAGACAATACTTCTATTATTTCTGACTTTTGCCTAATTGATTTTTACCTATGGTTCATCAATGTAAAGTTGTTCCTATTGATTGTACACATTTTCGAACATTTTTGTAATACAATTATGGATTTTTTTTATATTATACATGTCATTTGTCCAAATTGGTATACTGGAGATTATCTTTGAACACCCAGATTTGTCAATAGTATTTTTCAATTTCTTTATTAAAAAATATTCTATTACAAAGGGGTGTGCCGACAATGGGGATACAATGTTAAATAAAATAAAAAATAAAAAAACAACATATGTGGGAGCCAGATAGCAACTATGAAGGGTTCTTTCTCCATCCACCTCCTGTCTGGATCTCCCCGTTGTTATTCTTGGTCTAAATAGCGTTCATAAATATTTTAAGAGAGGAGGGAAATATGTATCATGTGCATACCCTAATCACCCTGTTTTACGCAGATTCCCACTGCTGCTTGGCTGTAGAAAAAGGGACTGAGGAATCTCTGTCCTAGTCCTTTGTCTCAAAAGTGAGACATCAGGTTTCTGTTTAGACCCCTGATATTTCAACAAAGCACCCCATTGGGGCTCCTAAAAAACTGTAAAAAATATATATATATAATAATAGGAAAAAAATTAATAAAATGTAATGTAAAGTATTAGTAAAAAAATACATAAAAAATGATATATATACAGGTATATATATATATATATATATATATATATATATATATATATATATATATATATATATATATATATATATATATGTACATACATACACATTTTTATATATATATATATATATATATATATATATACCGTGCCTTGTGAAAGTATTCGGCCCCCTTGAACTTTGCAACCTTTTGTCACATTTCAGGCTTCAAACATAAAGATATAAAACTGTCATTTTTTGTGAAGAACCAACAACAAGTGGGACACAATCATGAAGTGGAACGAAATTTATTGGATGTTTCAAACTTTTTTAACAAATAAAAAACTGAAAAATTGGGCGTGAAAAATTATTCAGCCCCCTTAAGTTAATACTTTGTAGCGCCACCTTTTGCTGCGATTACAGCTGTAAGTTGCTTGGGGTGTCTCTATCAGTTTTGCACATCGAGAGACTGAAATTTTTGCCTATTCCTCCTTGCAAAACAGCTGGAGCTCAGTGAGGTTGGATGGAGAGCGTTTGTGAACAGCAGTTTTCAGTTCTTTCCACAGATTCTCGATTGGATTCAGGTCTGGACTTTGACTTGGCCATTCTAACACCTGGATATGTTTATTTGTGAACCATTCCATTGTAGATTTTGCTTTATGTTTTGGATCATTGTCTTGTTGGAAGACAAATCTCCGTCCCAGACTCAGGTCTTTTGCAGACCCCATCGGGTTTTCTTCCAGAATGGTCCTGTATTTGGCTCCATCCGTCTTCCCATCAATTTTAACCATCTTCCCTGTCACTGCTGAAGAAAAGCAGGCCCAAACCATGATGCTGCCACCACCATGTTTCACAGTGGGGATGGTGTGTTCAGGGTGATGAACCGTGTTGCCTTTACGCCAAACATTAGGTTTTGCATTGTTGCCAAAAAGTTCGATTTTGGTTTCATCTGACCAGAGCACCTTCTTCCACATGTTTGGTGTGTCTCCCAGGTGGCTTGTGGCAAACTTTATACGACACTTTTTATGGCAAGAAATGGCTTTCTTCTTGCCACTCTTCCATAAAGGCCAGATTTGGGCAGTATACGACTGATTGTTGTCCTATGGACAGAGTCTCCCACCTCAGCTGTAGATCTCTGCAGTTCATCCAGAGTGATCATGGGCCTCTTGGCTGCATCTCTGATCAGCCTTCTCCTTGTAAGAGCTGAAAGTTTAGAGGGACGGCCAGGTCTTCGTAGATTTGCAGTGGTCTGATACTCCTTCCATTTCAATATTATCGCTTGCACAGTGCTCCTTGGGATGTTTAAAGCTTGGGAAATCTTTTTATATCCAAATCGGGCTTTAAACCTCTCCACAACAGTATCTCGGACCTGGCTGGTGTGTTCCTTGTTCTTTTTGATGCTCTCTGCGCTTTAAACGGACCTCTGAGACTATCACAGTGCAGGTGCATTTATACGGAGACTTGATGACACACAGGTGGATTCTATTTATCATCATTAGTCATTTAGGTCAACATTGGATCATTCAGAGATCCTCACTGAACTTCTGTAGAGAGTTTGCTGCACTGAAAGTAAAGGGGCTGAATAATTTTGCACTCCCAATTTTTCAGTTTTTTATTTGTTAACAAAGTTTGAAATATCCAATACATTTCGATCAATTTTATGATTGTGTCCCACTTGTTGTTGATTATTCACAAAAAATTACAGTTTTATATCTTTATGTTTGAAGCCTGAAATGTGGCAAAAGGTCGCAAAGTTCAAGGGGGGCGAATACTTTCGCAAGGCACTATATATATATATATATATATATATATATATATATATATATATACTGTGGGCCAGATTCACGAACACTTGCGCTGGAGTATTTGGATATGCGCCGCGTAACTGTGCTGATGCGCCGACGTTTCTATGTGCCCGTACCCACCAAACTAGATGCGCCCAATAACGGCTCATTTGCGACCGGCGGAACGTTCCGACGCCAGAGTATCGTCAGCGTTTATTTTCGCTGGGCGCATCAGTCGCGCCCATTGATTTCCCCTGCAAGTATGCAAATGAGGGATTTTTCACAATTCACGAACGGATTAGCACCATACGCTGGCTACATGCGCCGCGCGTATCTGGTCCGTCCGGCGCAAAGTTATTTCTACAAAAGGCTGCTTTATCTTTACTCCAGACGGCCACAGGTCAGCAGGAGAGCAGCTACAGCAGCGTTACCGACGATAGGAGCTTGCTGAACAACAACACGTGCAGGACAACACCTCTGTGTGCCAACATGCCAGGGGCACTCGTGGTCCTAGAACTACTGATGGGTCCCCTGGAACCAAGAAGGCGGCCACGTGAGAGGATATACCGCACTCGTATGAACCTCTTTGGCATGGGGGATGAGGAGGTGTATCGCCTATTCAGATTCAGCCCAGATGCAATACTTGAACTAACCACAACCCTGCAGGATGACATCACCAGCCCAACACACCGATCACAAGCAGTGCAGCCACTGGTGAAGGTCCTGGCAACACTTCATTTCCTTGCAAGTGGATCATTCCAGCGTACAAGTGGAGTGGTGGCTGGGATGTCACAATCCTCCATAAGCAGATGTGTGCACCAGGTTGTCCCCGCAATCCTCAGACGCATGTCCAACCAGTTCATCAGACCAACCACTGAGGAGCTGCGGCAGAAGGCTATGACAGATTTCTACAACATTGCCAGATTCCCACGCACCATCGGGGCCATTGATTGCACACATGTGGCCCTACAGCCCCCCAGTGCCACAGAGCACATATACCGCAATCGGAAGCATTGGCATTCCATCAACGTACAGGTGATAGCCGATGCCCAACGCCTCATATGGCACGTCCGTGCCAAACACCCCGGGTCCAGCCATGACAGCTTCATATACCGTCAGAGCCCCATCCCAGCAGAATTTAACCAGAACATGTATGGGGACAGCTGGCTGGTTGGTGAGTGACAAGGGAGTCAGGCATGACTATCCCCTCCCGTGATGCACAACAGAAATCGCACATGTATGACTAACATTCTCCTGTCTTTTCCCTTCCAGGTGACTCTGCATATGCATTGGGACCCC
The DNA here is from genome assembly GCA_029574335.1 of Rana kukunoris. Classification (NCBI taxonomy): domain Eukaryota; kingdom Metazoa; phylum Chordata; class Amphibia; order Anura; family Ranidae; genus Rana; species Rana kukunoris. Next base: position 16,205,515 of record CM056059.1, on the reverse strand, counting down.
ATCTAATGACTCCTTTCCGGAACCCCCAAACCAGAGGAGAGAGAAAATACAATGAAGCACACATCAAAACCCGTGCAGTGGTGGAGCAAACATTTGGGCTCCTGAAGTCCCGTTTCCGCTGCCTGGATAAGTCTGGGGGGGCCCTATTGTATTCCCCTACCTTTGTGTGTCAGATCATCGGTGCATGTTGCATTCTGCACAACTTTGCTATGAAAAAAGGCCTGCAGATTGACATACGTGATGACCTGACCCCCGACCCACACAGTCCCCACCTGCCAGAGGACACCCAGTCTGCTGATGGAAGAGCAGTCAGGAGGGTCCTCGCCGTAGGCATCTTTGGACACTAAACCAAAACATTAATAACACAGACAGTGCACGCGTGTACACCACTGATGTCCCTAGATCACACACACCACATCCACATCGCATTGGATTAGCCCAAGTCCAGCATGTAGGAGTTGGGAGCAGTAACGCCAGCGTCAAGGCCCCAATGATGTCACTGTCCATTCACACACCTTTCACACATCATTCATTCAGCCGTGGGGTTCACTTCACCACCACGGCCGAGGGTGACACCCCTTACTTTCAGGAGTGCCACCCTCTCACATTCACACACCATTCACACTGTCCCCTGCACTCCTGACCGTGTGCAGTACAAAAATAAAAAATTAATATCATATCCTGATAATTAAACGAAAAAAAATCTCATAACCTGAGAAAAATAATAAATAAACTCATGACCTGAGTATGTCAAAATCAAAAATCAAAAACAAGAAAAACAAAAAAGGCCTCATCGGGGATGCCGGGGGCTTCTTCTGGGGGCCCCTCTCTGGCTCCGCAGCTGCCTGGATGGAGTGGGTGGGGGTGGGGGGGCATCTGGAGGTGGCTGATCCCCAGGTGGGCCACTCCTGGCAGGTGTGGCCTGCGTGCCCTCCAAGGCCCTGGCTATCCGTCCAAGGTATGTGTTCGTCTGGGCCTGCATCCGGAGCTGACGGGTCACCTGGTAATGCTGGGCCCGCCGACTCAGCCTCCCCTGCTCCCGGATGGCAGCACTGTTCCCATGGATGGCAGCAGTGTTGGCCTGGACGGCTGCAGTGAGGTGCCTTATATCCCCCTGCACCTCCCCCAAAGTGGTGACCACTGCAGCGCAGTTGCAGCTGACATCCTGCACTGCGTTGCTGAGGTTGGCAACGGAGCCCAGGCTGTCAGACACTTTCTCCAAGTGCACCGCTATGGCCCCCATCTGTTCCGTCTGCCTGGCGTGATCCCTCGCCAACTGGTCCTGGACACCATCAGACACCCCCCTGGTCTTCTGGGTCGCCTTCCTGGGGCCAGAAGATGGTTGTCCTCGGGTGGAAGGTGTCGTCCTTGAGGGGCTTCCAAGGATGGGGGAGGGGACGACAGACGGGCCAGGAGAAGGGGAGGAGACAGACAAAACCAAAGAAAAGTCCTGCTCTGCCACAGCAGGATCCTCCACAACCACCTCGGCAGGTGTGGTGTGGCCACTCTCCTCCTCCACAACCTCTTCACCACCCAGTGGCTCGGGCACATGATGGCGTGGGGGGGATGGGGTGGAATGCAGGCTGACAGATGATGGCCCAGCTCCGTCATCTGTGGATGACACAAAGCAGACACATGTTGGTGGTCCCACACACTTGGCACATGTACCCTCCCCCCCCAAATGCAAAACAACAAATAGGGGATTAAAAAACACTTACCTGTCCTTGTGCCTTCCTCCACGGAGTCATAGCCTGCGACCCCCTCCACCTGCTCCCTCTCCAGGCAGCGAGCAACCACCTCCTCCTCTGCGGTTAGGGTGACAGGACATGGGGGACCACCACCTGTGCCCCTCTCATACCTCCTGATGGAGGCCACCTTGTCCCTCACCTTGCGCCGCAGGTCGTTAATTTTTTTTTGTATGTCCCCAGCAGTCCGGGTGGAGTAGCCCAGGACATTGACCCTGGCAGCAATCGACTCCAGGATGCCCTGCTTTCTCTCCCGGCTGGTCTTCCGGCTTTTTTTGCCATGGAGAAAATGATTATCCGTCTCCATAGCCGAGATAATGACAGAGACCTCCTGGGCATTAAAGTTGAGGTTCCTCCTCTCTCTGGGGGTAGCGGGAGCAGCCATTACAGTGCAAAAGTATCTTCCCTGGGGTGGGGGGAAACGGAACTACTTTTGCGCCGGAATGGCGTTTCCGCCAGCGCTTTAAAGCGCCCAGCGGAACGCATTGCGCTGACGTTTCCCAGGAAGTGGTGCCGACGGAAGTTGTGAGCATGCGCACAAGGGGGGCGAGTGGAGCCGCACTCACTGCGCATGCTCCGTGGATGATGCGCTGAACGTAAGCCTCTGCGCTGGGCTCCGCCCATCATTTACATATGATCACACCCACTTCCACTTGCGTCGGGTTACGCCAGCGCATTATCGTTACTCTGGCGCAAGTTTACGCGCAACTGCTATGTGAATTACAGGACTTGCACTGAAAGGGTCTTCAGAGTAACGTAAATGAGAAGCGTTACTCCAGAGGAAAGATACTCTCATCTACCTGAATCTGGCCCTGTATATATATATATATATTTATATATATATATATATATATATATATATATATATATATATAACATATACAGTATATGTGTGTGTTTGAGCTTTGAGCTTTGGAGTGCACACCTATGAACATGTGTTTTCTGCATTAGAGTTGAAGCGAGGAGATGCAATCAAAGAGATAAGCTAAGGAGCATCAGCAAAAGCTACAATAGTTGAGGGGCACAAAGAAGAAAAGAGGAGAAAAAAGAGAGGGGTGGGGTAGAAGAAATGCAAATGTATATCTAAAGCCCAAACTCTTTTTGATTTATTTTTGATAGACTAGTAGAGGATTATAAATGTTTTTTTTTTCTTTGAGGTCTGTGTCACTTTAGGGAGATTTACCTTCACTTCCTGTCCTGTAGACCAAACAGGAAGTGAGAGGCTATTTTTCCAATATGAGGAAAAATTCCTTTTAGAAAGCGATCATGGGAATGTCCTCATGGGACTTTATTCCTGTTCTGTTCTGGTGGCAACTAAAATTTCCTTTCAGGTGACATTGAGAATCAGGGGAATTACTTCTGTCAGTCTCAGATTAGACTATTCCACAATGTGAGGAAAATCCTGGACTCCAATAAAATCCAGGCTATGTCCTCATTAGATCCTACTGCCCATCTCTGTCATCGGGCAGGGAGATTCTGCCACCCAAACTGCACCTATCATTTGACATTCAGCACTAAGTACTGATACCAATAGTGCCCTATTGGTATCAGTGGAAGAAACAGTGCCATATTGGTATCAGTGGGAAGAATAGTACCCCATTATTGGTATCAGTGGAAGAAATAGTGCCCTATTGGTATCAGTAGAAGACATAGTGCCCTATTGGTATCAGTGGAAGACATAGTGCCCTATTGGTATCAGTGGGAGGAATAGTGCCCTATTGGTATCAGTGGAAGAAATAGTGCCCTTTTGGTATCAGTGGAAGACATAGTGCCCTATTGGTATCAGTAGGAGGAATAGTGCATTATTGGTATCAGTGGGAAGAATAGTGCCCTATTGGTATCAGTGGGAAGAATATGCCCTATTGTTGGGGTAAGTGGTAGGAATAGAGTCTTGTATCCCTAGAACTATTGCTCTCACTTGCATTCTCGCCAATCCTTTCTACATGACAGACGACCGGCAGCTGAAACCCGTGGAACCCCCTAAAACAACTTATATGTACTTATATGTACTTTGGATGGACTTTAAGTGATTGTGTTTCCATGAACATAGAAAACACTGTTAGATTGGTCCTCTGATAGACTAACATTTCTCTTCCTTATCTGCCAAGACCTCTTGGAAAAGACTTTGGATACAACATGGGGTGTCGTTTATTCAAGGGGGTGGGATGCAAACATATGGGAGATGCTATGAGTTCTGTTCCCTTAGACATCCTACATACCCCTATGCAGACTCAACTGATTTCAGCTATGTTAAGGCCCGCCTCCAATCTGACCAAACCCTACTGTAACGGAACGTCCCACACTCCGATTGAGTGCTTCCATCATTTATCGCTTCTTATCAGTCTGGATATAGATATTAGATATTCCAGCTGCCCTCAACACACAACGAGACGAGACTTGTTTGTGTGCTAAACATGGAGTGTTTAATAGAACCAAGAATACAGCCTTATATACAGTTTAACCACTTAAAGACCCCCGCACGCACATATACGGCCACAACATGGCTCGTACAGGCACAAGGGCGTAAATTTACGTCCCCGCCTGAGTGCGGTTCGGGGGTCCCATCGGGACCCCCTCTGCGGCGTGCGGGGGTCTCCCTACCTCTGGGAGCGATCCGGGATCTGCGGGCGGATGTCCGTGTTTTCCGCCCCCCCCCGCGATCGCTCCCAGCCAATGGGAGCGCGCTCCCAGCCTGTCACTTCCTCCTCCTGTGTTTACACAGGAAGGAGGAAATGATGTATTCTCTCATCGCAGCGCTGTTTCCCAGCGCTGCTGATGAGAGAAGACATCACAAGTAAGTGTGCACCAACACAACACTGACACACACTCACATAGGCATATTAACCCCTTGTGATCGCCCCCCCCCACCCCCCTGTCACAGTGTTACTGAATGCAGTGATTTAATCACTGCATTTAGTGTCAGTGTGACAGGACTTGTAAAAAACAGTTAGTGTTAGGTTCAGGATAGCCCCCCCACCCCCCCTAATAAAGTTTTAACCGCCCTAGTTAACCCTTTCACTCCCTATTGCCAGCGTCACTAAGCGATCATTTTTCTGATCGCTGTATTAGTGTCGCTGTTCCCGCTAGGTAGCTATTTTTTTTTTTTGCGATTTTTTTTTTTTACTAAAGACATGTGGCTAAATAAATTTTGGCCTAAATGTTTGACTAAAATTTAGTTTATTTGATTTTTTTTTAACAAAAAGTAAAAAATAGTGTTTTTTTTTCAAAAATGTCGCTCTATTTTTGTATATAGCGCAAAAAATAAAAATCGCAGAGGTGATCAAATACCACCAAAAGAAAGCTCTATTTGTGGGAAGAAAAGGACGCAAATTTTGTTTGGGAGCCACGTCGCACGACCGCGCAATTGTCTGTTAAAGCGACGCAGTGCCGAATCGCAAAAACACCTTGGGTCATTTACCAGCGTATTGGTCCGGGTCTTAAGTGGTTAAAGAGGTAACCAGAACATAAATTTACATGAGCTAATTAACTAATCATTTTCCCTGACGGGGTGACTTCGAGACACAACCTTTCAAGGTAGACATCCCGTCTCCTCTCACCTGCTATACAATACATATTATCATAAGTGTAAACACAGGACATCTTCACACAATAGCATGGTCAATTAGCACAGAGAACAGAGATGGCTGGAGGCGAGGACATTAGCATCTATGAATGAGTCACTCTTACAACCAACAGTTTGAGTTCAGAATCAACAACCAGCAAATACAGATATCCTGGAATATATTGTGGATAATAATTATTATATAATAATCCCCTCTTAGGTAGTCCAAGATATAATTTCTCAGTCCTCCTATGCCCCTAGTGGATATAGGATGATTTTAGACATACGAGGGTCCGAGTCTGTCACACCTACCATAAAGTGACAATTTCCACCATGATAAGCCAAATCCCGAATCTTGGAATTCCTACAAAGTTTTTCTGGAAGCAATTAGTCCCTAATTAGTGGAGTTGGGCCCTATGGTAGAGGGGTGGAGGATCTTCCTTTCAGGATATAAAGGATGGCAGGTGACTCAAGCCTCTAGACAAAGTGGAGATCCATTTACGGCAGATTTAGAGCCATGCCATACTGGTGATTAGGGATGAGCCGAACACCCCTGGGTTCGGTTCGCACCAGAACCTGCGAACAGACCGAAAGTTTGTGTGAACTTTAGAACCCTGTTCAAGTCTATGGGACTCGAACGTTTGAAATCTAAAGTACTAATTTTAAAGGCTAATATGCAAGTTATTGTCCTAAAAAGTGTTTGGGGACCCGGGTCCTGCCCCAGGGGAGTGTTTGGGGACCTGGGTCCTGTCCCAGGGGAGTGTTTGGGGACCTGGGTCCTGTCCCAGGGGACATGTATCAATGCAAAAAAAAGTTTAAAAAATTGCTGTTTTTTCAGGAGCAGTGATTTTAATAATGCTTAAAGTGAAACAATAAAATTGAAATGTTCCTTTAAATTTTGTACCTGGGGGGGTGTATAGTATGCCTGTAAAGTATACTATGGGTTCCCCCCAAATATCCATGTCAGACCCTCCAGGTCTGGAATGGATTTTAAGGGGAACTCCACCCCCAAATTAAAAAAAAAATGCCATGGACCCCCACACTTTTCTTTTTTTATGAATGACTTTTCTCTGTATTGCCGGGAGCCGACAATTCATTATAGCCGCGAGTGATTTTAAATTACTTTTATTTCCTTCAAAAATGACATTGTGCAGGGACAGTTCTAAGCATGGGAAACAAGCGCCTACTTTACAGGCATACTATACACACCCCCTAGGTACGAAATTTAAAGGAATATTTCACTTTTATTGTTTCACTTAAAGGAATTATTAAAATCACTGCTGCCAAAAAAATTGAGTTTTTAAAACTTTTTTTTGCATTGATACATGTCCCCTGGGGCAGGACCCGGGTCCCCAAACACTTTTTATCACAATAACTTGCATATTAGCCTTTAAATTTAGCACTTTAGATTTCAAACGTTCGAGTCCCATAGACTTTAACAGGGTTCTAAAGTTCACACGAACTTGCCGCGAACACCCCAAATAGTTCGCTGTTCGGCGAACAGGCAATGTTCGAGTCGAACATGAGTTCTACTCGAACTCGACGCTCATCCCTACTGGTGATTATGCCAGAGCTGGCATCAGCATAACCAAAATGTAGCTACAGCTTTCCCTTTGCCAAAGTCACACTCTTACGCCTCGTACACACGAGCAAATAGATTTGTTCAAATCGGTCGGACAGACCGATTTGAACAAATCTGGCTGCTGGGATGTATTGGTTTGATCGTGTACACACGATCAAACCAAAATCCCCGCCAGCAGACAGCGCGCTGACGTGGCGGTGACGTTGACGCCGCCACGTCACCGCACCAGGAAGTAAAACAGTTCCGCGCATGCGTCGAAACCATTTGGCGCGTGTGCGAGAAGACATGTCTGCTGGTTAGCGTACTAACCAGCAGACATGTCGGGCGGACGGGTTCCCAGCCGACAGATTTCAAAGCATGCTTTCAAATCTGTCGGCTGGCCAAATCCGTCTGTTTGCCCGTACACACGATCGAATCTGTTTCCAGCAGACAGATTTGATCGTGTGTACGCGGCCTAACAGGCTAAATGTAAAATTTCATGTCGGCAAGGAAGAGACATCTCATTGGCTCTGATAGTGGGACATCAATGCCATAGGTGAAGGTAAAAATGAGTCCCCGAGGTTATGGAGTTTTTTTTTACCAGCGACAGAATCGTACTATGACATCACACTTTACAAATCTGCCTTTGTCTGCCTTCCAGATTTTATGTGCTTTGTTGATGACAGGACGATCATCCCCTTTCTCTATGAGAAAACTGTCTATATATCATGTTAAAGTACAATTCTGTCTAAATCAGAGCGCGGTCCTCCCATCAAGGACCCGGATGGGCCGTCTCTGCCCAGTGCTAAGTTCAGATTTTTTAGCCGAGCTACTATTGTCACTGCCTTGTGTTGGCCATATACCTCTGAGGATTCCAGTAGAACAGTGGTGGTCAACTTCTGAGTTATAGGGGCCCCAACTGTGGCCCCTGACTTCACCAAAGGGTTGCTCATAATGTTCATTATAAGTAACACTACAGAAGACTGTGGAAATATCACAGGAGATGGTCAGAATCTGTGGACAGGGCAACGGCGGATCCAGGGGGGGGGCAACGGGGAAATTGCCCCCCCCCCCCCGAGGCAATCATGTCACATTGGCTTTAAAAAAAAAAATGGCAAACCCCTCTTTTTTTTTTATTTGTTTTTTTTAATAAAAAAAAAATATTTTTTTTACATATTTTTTTTTGTTTTTTTTTTAGGTGCATTGATAGACAAAAGTGGGATTGCATTGATATGCAAAAGTGGGGATGCATTGATATGCAAAAGTGGGGTTGCATTGATATACAAAAGTGGGACTGCATTGATATACAAAGGTGGGGCTGCGTTCATATGCACAGTGAGGCTGCAATGATCTCTTGTACCATGTCTTCAGTCTCTGACCATCCCTTGTACCACGTCTGCAGTCTCTGGCCATCTCTTGTACCACGTCTACAGTCTCTGACCATCCCTTGTACCACGTCTGCAGTCTCTGACCATCTCTTGTACCACGTCTGCAGTCTCTGACCATCCCTTGTACCACGTCTGCAGTCTCTGACCATCCCTTGTACCACGTCTGCAGTCTCTGACCATCTCTTGTACCACGTCTGCAGTCTCTGACCATCCCTTGTACCACGTCTGCAGTCTCTGACCATCCCTTGTACCACGTCTGCAGTCTCTGACCATCCCTTGTACCACGTCTGCAGTCTCTGACCATCTCCTTGTACCACGTCTGCAGTCTCTGACCATCCCTTGTACCACGTCTGCAGTTTTCCTGACCATCTCTTGTACCATGTCTGCAGTTTTCCTGACCATCTCTTGTACCACGTCTGCAGTTTTCCTGACCATCTCTTGTACCACGTCTGCAGTCTCTGACCATCTCCTTGTACCAAGTCTGCAGTCTCTGACCATCTCCTTGTACCACGTCTGTAGTCTGACCATCTACTTGTACCACGTCTGCAGTCTCTGACCATCTCTTGTACCATGCCTGCAGTCTCTGACCATCTCCTGTACCACGTCTGCAGTCTCTGACCATCCCTTGTACCACGTCTGCAGTTTTCCTGACCATCTCTTGTACCACGCCTGCAGTTTCTGACCATCTCTTGTACCATGTCTGCAGTCTCTGACCATCTCTTGTACCATGTCTGCAGTCTCTGACCATCTCTTGTACCATGTCTGCAGTTTCTGACCATCTCTTGTACCATGTCTCCATTCTCTGACCATCTCTTGTATCACGTCTGCAGTCTCTCACCATCTCCTGTACCACGTCTGCAGTCTCTCACCATCTCCTGTACCACGTCTGCAGTCTCTCACCATCTCCTGTACCACATCTGCAGTCTCTCACCATCTCCTGTACCACGTCTGCAGTCTCTGACCATCCCTTGTACCACGTCTGCAGTCTCTCACCATCCCTTGTACCACGTCTGCAGTTTCTGACCATGTCTTGTACCACGTCTGCAGTTTCTGACCATCTCTTGTACCACGCCTGCAGTCTCTGACCATCTCTTGTACCATGTCTGCAGTTTCTGACCATCTCTTGTACCATGTCTGCAGTCTCTGACCATCTCTTGTACCATGTCTGCAGTCTCTGACCATTTCCTTGTACCACGTCTGCAGTCTCTGACCATCTCCTGTACCACGTCTGCAGTCTCTGACCATCTCCTTGTACCACGTCTGCAGTCTCTGACCATCTCCTCTACCACGTCTGCAGTCTCTGACCATCCCTTGTACCATGCCTGCAGTCTCTGACAATCCCTTGTACCACGTCTGCAGTCTCTCACCATCTCCTGTACCATGTCTGCAGTCTCTCACCATCTCTTGTACCACGTCTGCAGTCTCTGACCATCTCTTGTACCACGTCTGCAGTCTCTGACCATCTCTTGTACCACGTCTGTAGTCTCTGACCATCTCTTGTACCACGTCTGCAGTCTCTGACCATCTCTTGTACCATATCTGCATTCTCTGACCACCTCTTGTACCATGTCTGCAGTCTATGACCATCTCTTGTACCACGTCTGCAGTCCCTGACAATCGTCTACAAACCATGGGATAGATTTATGGCATTCATATTTAAATATGTTTTACTAGTAATGGCGGGGATCATTGATTTTTTAGCAGTACTGCAACATTGCAGTGGACACATCGGACACCTAATTGAGTTCTGTAAGCGACACCTTATTTTCTGGCAGTGCCCCCCCGAGACTAGACTCTGGATCCGTCCTTGGGACAGGCTACAGGTGTGGTTGGGAACTGGAGACATTACACTGGTGTGCAGTCATGTTGGTACAGGAAGGTCATCCCCAAACAGATTTTCCCACAAATTTGGGAGCAAGAAACTGCTATGTGAATGTCACTGACAGGTGTCATTTGGTGTTTGGCCCAGAGCTCCACTTTAATCGGTTTCCTATCAGACACACAGAGCTCCATGTCTGTCCATAGCAGTGTCTGTAAATGTCACAATTCAAACTGAAAACCGTTTGCTGATTGGCTGCTGTGAGTTTTTTTTAGGGTTGTCCCGATATCACTTTTTTTTAAGACCGAGTACAAGTACCGATACTTTTTCCCAAGTACTCGCCGATAGCGATACTTTTTTTTTAATGTCATGTGACAGTTTGACAGATGGGGACTGATAGGTGGCACTGATAGGCAGCACTTATGGGCACTGGCTGGTGCTGATTGGCACTAATAGATGGTACTGACAGGTGGCTGGCACTGATAAATTGCACTGATAGGTGGAATTTGTGGGCACTGATAGATGGCACTGATTGCACCGATAGGTGGCACTTATGGGCACTGACAGATGGCACTGATTGCACTGATAGGTGGCACTTATGGGCACTGATAGATGGCACTGATTGCACTCATAGGTGGCACTTGTGGGCACTGATAGCACTGATAGGTGGCACTTGTGTGCACTGATAGATGGCACTGATTGCACTGATAGGTGGCAATTGTGGGCACTGACAGATGGCACTGATTGCACTGATAGGTGGCATTTATGGGCACTGACAGATGGCACTGATTGCACTGATAGGTGGCACTTATGGGCACTGATAGATGGCACTGATAGCACTGATAGGTGGCACTTGTGGGCACTACTAGCACTGATGGGTGGCACTTGTGTGCACTGATAAATGACACTGATTGAACTGATAGGTGGCACTTGTGGGCACTGATAGTTGGCACTGATTGCATTGATAAGTGGCACTGGTAGATATCACTGATTGCACTATCAGTTCAATCTGTGCCATCTATCAGTACCCACAAGTGCCACCTATCAGTCCCCACAAGTGCCATCTATCAGTGCCCGCAAGTGCCACCTATCAGTGCAATCAGTGCTATCTACCAGTGCCACCTGATAGGTGGCACTGATTGCACTGATAGGTGGCACTGATAGATGGCACTGATTGCACTGATAGGTGGCACTTGTGGGCACTGACAGGTGGCTGGCACTGAAATTCTGTGAAAAATGACACAGGATTAAAAAAAAAAGCTATGCTGCAAAGCCCATCTTGGTACACCCTGCACTCGGCTGCAGTAAGCAGCAGCAGACATCTTGTTACACCCAGTCGATAAAGCTCGGGCTGGGTGTAACAAGATGTTTGCTGCTGCTTACTGCAGCCGAGTGCAGGGTGTACCAAGACAGTGATGGAATGTGACAGCACTGGTCACCGATTCTGATGCAGCTGCGCCCTACACCCCTGCCAGCCGACTCTTTCCACTGACTGTGCCCGCCAGACTCTGCCCGCACTTTCCTTCCAGAGACTCTGTCCGGCCTCTCCAGCAAGACTTCACCCACACTCCCCCGCCCTCTCCCGCCCTCCTCAGCCACTGACTCCTCCCACCCTCTCCGGCCACTCTACACTAAAAAAAGGTGAAGCATCGGAAGCATTTGAGTGAGTAAAAGTACACACGCAAATGCTCGGTAACGGTCCCGATACCGATACTAGTATTGGTATCGGGAAAACCCTCGTTTTTTTTTACAAAAATGTAAAATACAGTCATTGCTGATTGGCTGCTGTGAGTGTATGGGAATGTCAGATGTCCATATAAAGACAGATGATTGCTGATTGGCTGCTGTGAGTATGTTGGAATTTGTGGAGGGTTGTTTTTCAGAGGGTAGTTGACATGCCCATGCAGCAACCCTTGTCGCCCCTATAAAAAGCTATCCGTGGAGGGTTGCTTTTCAGAGGGTGGTTGACATGCCCATGCAGCAACCCTTGCCGTCCCTCTAAAAAGCGGCATGGGTTGCTATAAGGTATAAGGCCAGCTTTAGGATTGTAGTTAACCCTTTACCCCTGGACTCTGTGATAAGGCTGTGCTAGTTATCCCTGTTGGTGAGACAGCCTTACTTTCTGTTGTGTCACCGGCGCAGGAAGTGAGGGGAAATCTCCCATATGGAGACACAGACAGCGATAAGAACCCAGAAGAGGTTTTTACATACAGTACAGCAGATACTGGCAGAGCCCTGGTGGGAGATGGTTTATGATTTGTGGTTTTCGGAGTGTATCTATGTAAATAGCTCCGATTTATGACTTGTTTTTTTTTTTTCACTTCCTCTCTTCCTGAGATGACGGGAAGTGAAAAGGCATAAAGGATAAAAAAAAATTTGGAAAAGATTGAACTCTTTTCACACTGTATCCAAAAAAATAAAAATGGGTGGAGTTTCACTTTATTATCTGTACTTACCTTTTTTTTTTTCATTATAGGTGCGCAGATTTGGTTCAAAAGAAGAAAAGGCGAACTTAGAGGAACATAGGAAGGAAGAGAACAAACAAGAGGAGGAGAGGAGAAGAGAGGAGGAGAGGAGAAGAGAGGAGGAGAGGAGAAGAGAGGATGAAAGGAGAAGAGAGGAGGAGAGGAGAAGAGAGGAGGAGAGGAGAAGAGAGGAGGAGAGGAGAAGAGAGGAGAGGAGAAGAGAGGAGGAGAGGAGAAGAGAGGAGGAGAGCAGAAGAGAGGAGGAGAGGAGAAGAGAGGAGGAGAGGATGAGAGAGGAGGAAAGGATAAGAGAAGAGGAGAGGAGAAGAGAGGAGGAGGCCATGATAAAAGAGGAGGAGAGGATAAGAGAGGAGGAGAAGATAAGAGAGGAGGAGTAGATAAGAGAAGATGAGAGGATAAGAGAGGAGGACAGGATAAGAGAGGAGAACAGAAAAAAGGAGGAGGCCAGGATAAGAAAGGAGGACTTAGAAAGGGAGGTAAACTCATGGCTGCTGGCCAGGAAAAGGGAGGATGAGAGGATAAGAGAGGAGGAGAGGATAAGTGAGGAGGCCAGAAAAGAGCAGGAGGCCATAGTGAGGGAGGTAAGGCTAGAAAGGAAAAGGGAGAAGGACAAATTGAGGGAGGCAAGTCTGGCTAGTAAAAGGGAGAAGGTCAGGATAATTGAGGAGGCCAGGATAATAGAGAACAGAAAAAGAGAAGAGGCCAGGGCACAAGAACAAGCCAGAGAAAAGGAGGAGAGAAGAATAAGGGATGAGGCCACAAGAAGGGAGTATGCAAGATTAATGAAGGAGAACAAGATGAGGGAGGAGTCCTGGAATATAATGAAGGCCAGGTTGAAAGAAGAGGCCAAGTTGAGGGAAGAGGCCAGGGCGAGGGAAGGGGCCAGGGTGAGGGAGGAGGCCAAGATAAGAGAGGAGGCCAGGATAATAGAGAACAGAAAAATAGAGGAGGCCATGGCACAAGAACAAGCCAGAATAAGGGAGGAGAGAAGAATAAGGGATGAGGCCACAAGAAGGGAGTATGCAAGATTAATGAAGGAGAACAAGATGAGGGAGGAGTCCTGGAATATAATGAAGGCCAGGTTGAAAGAAGAGGCCAAGTTGAGGGAAGAGGCCAGGGCGAGGGAAGGGGCCAGGGTGAGGGAGGAGGCCAAGATAAGAGAGGAGGCCAGGATAATAGAGAACAGAAAAATTAAGGAGGCCATGGCACAAAAACAAGCTAAAATAAGGGAGGAGAAAAGAATAAGGGACGAGGCCACAAGGAGGGAGTATGTGAGATTGATAAAAGAGAACAAGTTGAGGGAGGAGGCCTGGATTAGACTGAAGGCCAGATTGGAGGAAGAGGTCAGGGTGATGGAGGAGTCCTGTATTAGACTGGAGGCCAGGTTGGAGGAAGAGGCCATGGTGAGGGAAGAGGCCAGGGTGAGGGAAGAGGCCAGGGTGAGGGAAGAGGCCAGGGTGAGGGACAAGGCCAGGATGAGGGATGAGGCCAGGATAAGGGACGAGGCCAGGAGGAGACAGGAGAGACAGGGGAGACAGGAGAGACAGGAGAGCAGGCAAATGCCCCAGATTAGGACAGCAGAACAAAAATGGACAGGGGTATGGAGAAAACATAGAGAGCGGCTAGTGGTGGAGTTCATTAAAAGAGTCACATACTACAAGTGGTAAAACCATACAGGGAGAGGAATGCAGCAGACCTGGGGGGAATGATGAAGAAAGCAGAGGAGTGGGGGATACAGCAGTGTCTGATGGGGGGTGAAGAGTGGGGGGAACAGCAGTATCTGATGGGGGGTGAGGAGTGGGGGGGAGAGCAGTGTCTGATGGGGGGGTGAATAGTGGGGGGAACAGCAGTGTCTAATAGGGGGTGATTAGTGGGGTGAACAGCAGTGTCTGGTGGGGGGGTGAGGAGTGGGGGGAACAGCAGTGTCTGATGGGGGCGAGGAGTAGGGGGAACAGCAGTGTCTGATGGGGGGTGAGGAGTGGGGGTAACAGCAGTGTCTGATGGGGGGGGTAAATAGTGGGGGAAAGAGCAATGTCTGATGGGGGTGAATAGTGGGGGGAACAGCAGTGTCTGATGGGCAGGTGAGGAGTGGGGGAACAGCAGTGTCTGATGGGGGATAAACAGTAGGGGGAACAGCAGTGTCTGATGGGGGGTGAGGAGTGGGGGGAACAGCAGTGTCTGATGGGGGCGAGGAGTAGGGGGAACAGCAGTGTCTGATGAGGGGTGAGGAGTGGGGGTAACAGCAGTGTCTGATGGGGGGGTGAATAGTGGGGGAAAGAGCAATGTCTGATGGGGTGAATAGTGGGGGGAACAGCAGTGCCTGATGGGCGGGTGAGGAGTGGGGGAACAGCAGTGTCTGGTGGGGGATAAACAGTAGGGGGAACAGCAGTGTCTGATGGGGGGTGAGGAGTGGGGGGAACAGCAGTGTCTGATGGGGGGTGAGGAGTGGGGGGAACAGCAGTGTCTGATGGGGGGTGAAGAGTGGGGGGAACAGCAGCATCTGATGGGGGTAAGGAATGGGGGAACAGCAGAGTCTGATGGGGGTGAAAAGTGGGGGGAACAGTAGTGTCTGATGGGGGATGAAGAGTGGGGGGAACAACAGTTCAGCTGCAGCACAGATTTACTTATCTTGACAGCAACATCGATTGCTCCCACAATATGTAAATCAGCGACTCCAGCAATGTAGGAGGTGATTTCACCACCACAGTTTAAAAAAAATGGTGCATGTATGCCCATCATTAGAAGTGGGTGGATGAAGGGCGGTATTCTAATGGTGGGCATACCCACTGATCAATGTCTTTTTTTCGTTCAGCCCACAGACTGTATAATTAAAAGGATTACAATCAGGGCCGCCATCAGGGGGTATAGGCATTACACCTGCAAGGGGCCCTATGGCCCCCAGGGGCCTGGCTGGCCACTGGGGAACAAGATCTTTTGACCGAAGGCAAGATGAACTCCAAATTGCAGATGAAAACAGGACTAACATTTATTTGAGTCAGTCAGTGGTGGAGTAGGGCGCTCCGGACCTTCCGCTCGAGTCTGCTCTCACCCAGGGACCAGACAGACAGACTAGGCAGCTAGGCAGGCAGGCTCCTGCAAACCCCTTGCTGCATGAGACAATCCGCAGCCCCTAGGACCAGCTCCTTCCTCCCCTTGGACCCCCTCTTCTTGCAGGCAAACATCTCCAGGTAGGACCCTGTCTTTTTAGGGTTATCTACCTCCACTGGAACCGTTGGCGGCCATCCTTTTTAGGACAAGCCGCCACATCCTGCGGCTCTCCCCCTCTCCTCTACCCCACATCGCCGCCCACACTGTCACCCACAATCAAGGCATCCCCCCGCCACCTCCCTGGCTCAGTTCTGCAGCTTCTCCATGATCCTCCGGCATCCGCGCCAGCCTTGTCACATTCGCGGCCGCCGCGTCTTAGAAAAGACCGCGGCCTAGCGGCGCGCCGCTCCTACGCCCAGTAAACAACCCATAACTGCCCAGAATACCCCCCCCCACCCCTGGAGGATCCCATCCACCCCCAGTCAACCATCCAGATCAGCACGGCCAGCCAATCCACCCAGCTGACACCCCCCCAGCCTATGCCCTGTGTCTCGGTCGGTGGCCATCTTGGCACACCCCAGCAACAGAGACACCTCTCACCCCCCTTCCTCCTTCACAACCAGTACTGCTTGATCCAGGGTTCTTGTCCGAACGCCTCTTAGGGATCAGGAAGGAATTTTTTTCCCCAGCCTCAGCACATTGGCTCAGCATGGCCAGGTTTTTTTTTGCCTTCCTCTGGACCAAGCCGGGAGAGAGGATTCAATGAATCTTCCCTCCATCGCCATTTAAATACCATGGGCCAGATTCAGGTAGATGAGAGCATCTTTGCTCCAGAGTAACGCTTCTCATTTACGTTACTCTGACGACCCTTTCAGCGCAAGTACTGTTATTCACATAGCAGTTGCACGTAAACTTGCGCCAGAGTAACGATAATGCGCTGGCGTAACCCGACGCAAGGGGAAGTGGGTGTGATCATATGTAAATGATGGGCGGAGCCCAGCGCAGAGGCTTACGTTCAGCGCATCAACCACGGAGCATGCGCAGTGAGTGAGGCTCCACTCGCCCCCTTTGTGCGCATGCTCACAACTTCCGTCGGCACCACTTCACGGGAAACGTCAGCGCAATGCCTTCCGTTGGGCGTTTAAATGCGCCCGTAGAAGCGCCATTCCGGCACTAAAGTATATCCTGCTCCCCCTCCCCGCAGTGATGTTACTTTTTTTCTGAGATGGCTGCTCCCGTTCCCCGCAAACACACAGGAGAAAGCTGAACTTTAATGGCCAGGAGCTGTCAGCCGTCATCTCGGCTATGGAGACCTATGATGTCTTCCTCCATGGCTGTAAAATTTGACAGACAAGCATGGACAGAGGTGTTGTCCTGCAAGTGGGGGTGCTCAGCTAGCTCTTATCGTCGGTAACGCTGCTGTAGCTGCTCTCCTGCTGACCTGTGGCCGTCTGGAGTAAAGATAAAGCAGCCTTTTGTAGAAATAACTTTGCGCCGGACGGACGAGATACGCGCGGCGCATGTAGCCAGCGTATGGTGCTAATCCGTTCGTGAATTGGGAAAAATCCCTCATTTGCATATTTGCAGGGGAAATCAATAGGCGCGACTGATGCGCCAAGCGAAATTAAGCGCTGACGATACTCTGGCGTCGGAACGTTCCGCCGGTCGCAAATGGCCCGTTATTGGGCGCATCTAGTTTGGTGGGTACGGGCGCATCTTCACAGTTACGCAGCGCATATCGAATTACTCCAGCGCAACTCTACCTGAATCTGGCCCCATACGACTATGGCTCATCTGCAATATTCTGCAGAAACCATTTGGGGTCTGAGGCGATTCGCCACAGTATTACCAGCCGTCACCAAAAAGGCCTTAAAATTAGAGCAACTATTGAGAACCGATCGACGATCGACTATCAAAAGTTTCAGCCATTTACCCCAGCTTAAGCACATATCATGTGCTTTGATCAACGCAAGATCGGCAGTAAAACACTGATTAGAAATCCATGATTTCATTCTACAATACGATTTAGACTGCCTTTTTATTACAGAAAGCTGGCTTACAGCCGACTGTAACACCATTCTAGGAGAATTGGTGCCAGAAAACTACCGTATTTTAACGGAAAACAGAATAGCGCAAAGAGGAGGAGGCCTGGCGGTGATCATCTTGCGATCACCAAACCAGTCCTTCAAAATCCTCTTCCATTCATGGAAACCCTTACTCTGCAAACAAATCCCCAGGAGACCATCCGCATTTTTCTCTGCTATAGGCCACCCGGGCCAAAATCGCAGCTTCTCACATCATTGACGGAGTTTATCTCCACTTATACCCTTAAGAGCAAACACCTTTTGCTGCTCGGGGACTTCAATCTCTGGGCAAACTCCTCACAGCATCCCGTTGACGATGCCTGTATTGACCACCTGGAAGGATTAGGGCTACAGCAACTAGTATGTGGGAACACATATGCTTCAGGTCACAGGCTTGACTTAATTTTCAGACAAAATCTGAAAATAAGCATTCTGGAAAATGAACCATTGCCATGGACAGATCACCATGCGATTAAATTCATAATTTCCAAAATTCCCCCATTGATGAAAACACCCAAGCCGGTGACAATACACTGGACTAGATCTCAGAAGAAGCTCCATTCGGAACTCTTCAAATCTACCTTGAGAAATAAAATAAAAATAATCCAACCACTTCAAACAGCCTCAGAAACATTGGATGCCATAAATGCAGCCCTACTACAGTCAGCCGACTTAGTAGCATCGAAACGCAAAACCCGCATCCAGAAAAACAAGTCCGGCTGGTTCAACAACCAGCTGTCACTACTGAAGCAAGAGCGCAGAAGGGTGGAAGCCGCCTGGAAAAGAAGCGCTTCAGAGGAGAACCTCATCATCTACACGGAAATAACAAGAAAATACCATAAAGAAATCTTCAAAGCCAAGAAACATCATTTTTCCATTGCTATCAACAGCGCCCTAAAACGCCCCCGCAAACTCTTCAAGCTGGTCACTCAGACCATGAATCCAGGCTGCCTGGAAGCCCCCAATTCAGATACCCAAGAATTTTGCGATGAACTATCGGATTTCTTCATCTTCAATAAAATTGAGGGAATCCGGGAAAGCATTTGGCAAAACAATACCCCCCTCAACCCCCCCCCCCAATCAACCACATAACATCCACAGAAACCATCGACAATCAACAATGTTCACTCTGGAACCCATCTACATCTATACCACTAAAAATATCATCGGTACTTTGCGAAACAGCACAGCGCCTAATGATATTATCCCCACTAAACTGCTGAAGGAATGTGCCGACATCTTGGCACCACCTATCACGCAGCTTATAAACCAGTCATTTAAGGAAGACATAGAGCCCTCCCTGCTGAAAGAGGGCACAATCAAGCCCATCTTGAAAAAGCCTACCCTGGATCCCAAGGACCCAACTCACCGCCGTCCCATAACAGGCCTAAACTTTGTTTCCAAGGTAATGGAAAAAGTAGTGGTACAACAACTGCAACAGCATCTAGATACCCATAATCTACTTGATCCATTTCAATCAGGCTTCCGTCCCAGACACGGAACGGAAACAGCATTACTCAAAATATGGGATGACGCCCTCGAGGCCGCAGACGAAGGAGAATCCTCTCTCCTGGTTCTGCTGGATCTAAGCGCAGCCTATGACACGGTAGACCACAAACTGTTACTGACTCGGTTGGCCGAGGTAGCCAGAGTCGCAGAAGGTGATCTACCATGGTTTTCCTCCTTTTTGGAAAACCGATCACAAACAGTGAAATTGGGACCTTTCACTTCCAAAAAACGCACGGTATCATGTGGAGTCCCTCAAGGATCCCCTTTGTCACCGGTGCTCTTCAACATCTATCTTCGCCCTCTCTTCGAAATTATCAGTAGCCAAGAACTACTTTATCACTCATATGCAGACGACACGCAACTGTATTTTTGCATCTGCAACAAAAAGGATCATCATCTCAGTTTAGAGAAATGTCTCTCTTTGATAGAAAACTGAATGACCAAGAGTTATCTTAAACTCAACAGTTCCAAAACAGAACTTCTTCTGTTTCACGCCAGTCATAAGAGTCAACTGGCAAAAACCTGGAAACCCCCGCCCATTCTGGGCCAAATCATCACCCCTAGCTCCAAAGTCAAGAGTCACGGTGTCATCCTCGACACCTACATGACATGACAATGGACGCACAAATAGGGTCAGTAGTCAGCGGATCACACCATCTGCTGCGCCTACTACGCAGACTTATTCCATTTATTCCCAAAGAAGACGTAGCAGTCGTGGTGGGAACAATTGTAAACTCCAGATTGGACTATGCAAATGTTCTTTACCTCGGACTCCCAAAGTACCAAATCGCTCGTCTGCAAGTCGTTCAAAATACGGCCGCCAGATTCGTGACTGGGAAAAAACCCTGGGAATCAATCTCACCTTCTCTGAGATCCCTTCACTGGTTGCCAGTAAAGGACAGAATTGCTTTCGAAGCACTCTGTCTGACACATAAGTGCATCCATGGGAAGGCCCCGCAATATCTATGTTAAAGGTTGAAGTCCACAATTCCAATCGCGTTCTGCGATCCACCGACCAAAATCTGGTCAAGGTACCCAAAGCCAGATACAAGTCCAAAGGAGAAAGAAGGTTTGCTTTCCAAGGTCCCAGACTATGGAACGCTTTACCAACCAGCATTCGGTTGGAGGAAAACCACCTGACCTTCAGAAGACAGATTAAAACTCTGCTCTTTTGATGTCAAGAGAGACAGGAACAACGAGCGCCCAGAGGCGATTTGGTTCGCATGTGCCGCGCTATATAAGTTTTTCATTCATTCATTCATTCATTCATTTACTGACACACACTGGACAACATACAATGACTGGCATGCACTGATGTACACTAACAGAGGACGTCCAGATGTACATAAACTGACCGCTCCATGCTTTAGATAGATGCACACAGACAGACAACCCAAATTAGGAGAGAGTAGATCGCACACACAGTATATAGGATGAGGCCTACTACAAACATACACCCAACATTAGAAAAAGGATGACTAGCATCCAGTAGGGTAGCATAGTGTAGTTAGTGTAGGTCCTGCCCTTGAAGAGTCTACCTTGTCGTGGTGGGCAGGCTTGGAATCTCTTGGTCAAAGATCTTCATTTCTGGCCAATTGATTTTACTAAAGGACTCTTGGTTTAATCAGAGTATATATAGTTGGAATAGGAAACAAATGTGTATAGATCCATAATTATGCTTTCATAAACACACAATAAAAATTTGGTATATTTACATTTGAATTGCTTCCTCTTTTATTTAATCCTTTCATGACCTAGGGGGGGAGTGGTCATTACCACTTGGATGCACAGGCCACATTTTCAAGGCTGGAAGGAGCTCTATGGCTACTTCTTCCACCTGTGGTGTGTGTAGGGATGTGTAATAGGTGTTTATGTATTACCATGTGTCCTAACCATGTACAGTGCGGAAAATAAGTATTTGAACACCCTGCTATTTTGCAAGTTCTCCCACTTGGAAAGAGACATAATCAAAAAAAATATTCCAGAAATCACAATTTATGAATTTTTAACTATTTATTTGTATGATACAGCTGCAAAGAAGTATTTGAACACCTGTCTATCAGCTAGAATTCTGACCCTCAAAGACCTGTTAGTCTGCCTTTAAAATGTCCACCTCCACTCCATTTATTATCCTAAATTAGATGCACCTGTTTGAGGTCATTAGCTGCATAAAGACACCTGTCCACCCCATACAATCAGTAAGAATCCAACTACTAACATGGCCAAGACCAAAGAGCTGTCCAAAGACACTAGAGACAAAATTGTACACCTCCACAAGGCTGGAAAGGGCTACGGGGAAATTGCCAAGCAGCTTGGTGAAAAAAGGTCCACTGTTGGAGCAATCATTAGAACATGGAAGAAGCTAAACTGTCAATATCCCTCAAGGTGGGGCTCCATGCAAAATCTCACCTCGTGGGGTCTCAATGATCCTAAGAAAGGTGAGAAATCAGCCCAGGACTACACGGGAGGAGTTGGTCAATGACCTGAAAAGAGCTGGGACCACCGTTTCCAAGGTTACTGTTGGTAATACACTAAGACGTCATGGTTTGAAATCATGCATGGCACGGAAGGTTCCCCTGCTTAAACCAGCACATGTCAAGGCCCGTCTTAAGTTTGCCAATGACCATTTGGATGATCCAGAGGAGTCATGGGAGAAAGTCATGTGGTCAGATGAGACCAAAATAGAACTTTTTGGTCATAATTCCACTAACCGTGTTTGGAGAAAGATGAATGATGAGTACCATCCCAAGAACACCATCCCTACTGTGAAGCATGGGGGTGGTAGCATCATGCTTTGGGGGTGTTTTTCTGCACATGGGACAGGGCGACTGCACTGTATTAAGGAGAGGATGACCGGGGCCATGTATTGCGAGATTTTGGGCAACAACCTCCTTCCCTCAGTTAGAGCTTTGAAGATGGGTCGAGGCTGGGTCTTCCAACATGACAATGACCCGAAGCACACAGCCAGGATAACCAAGGAGTGGCTCTGTAAGAAGCATATCAAGGTTCTGGCGTGGCTTAGCCAGTCTCCAGACCTAAACCCAATAGAGAATCTTTGGAGGGAGCTCAAACTCTGTGTTTCTCAGCGACAGACCAGAAACCTGACTGATCTAGAGAAGATCTGTGTGGAGGAGTGGGCCAAAATCCCTCCTCCAGTGTGTGCAAACCTGGTGAAAAACTACAAGAAACGTTTGACCTCTGTAATTGAAAACAAAGGCTACTGTACCAAATATTAACATTGATTTTCTCAGGTGTTCAAATACTTATTTGCAGCTGTATCATACAAATAAATAGTTAAAACAAATCATAAATTGTGATTTCTGGATTTTTTTTTATTTTTATTATGTCTCTAACAGTGGACATGCACCTACGATGACAATTTCAGACCCTTCCATGATTTCCAAGAACTTGCAAAATAGCAGGGTGTTCAAATACTTATTTTCCGCACTGTATATATGTATGTACTGACAAGGCCCTTTTGTGACAGAAGTGACAAGGTCCTCTCAATGGAGACATTAGGGGTCTTCTAGCTTCACCCCAAGAACAGGAGATACAATTAAATCCTGTAATGTAACATTTCCCCTAACTAGGAAAAGATATCAAGTTCTCAGGGAATTTTAGATTCATTTTTAATAAATGTTTTGTTCCTACACATTCCCCTCACAAAAAATATTGGGAATTCTTTCCTGTTATCCAGGGCTAGAGGATCTTCTCTATTCAGGTGTTTTCCTTCCCTTACAATCTATTCTTTAGTATTCAGCTTTCCTCTAGGAAGGAATGCATTAAGGTAAAACATGTTTAGGCTTTACAACCACTTTAACCACTTCCTGCCCGGCCTATAGCAGATTGACACCTGGGAAGTGGTTCTGTTATCCTGACTGGTTCTGTTATCATATGACGTCCAGCAGGATAACATGCCGACACACGCCAGCGAGGGTGTGCAGCGCGGCGATTGCGAATTCCGCGTGTGAATCTGACACCCCGCATCTCCGATCGTGATAAGAAGCCTCATTTCAATATTATTTTATTATTTAAAAAAAAAATCCTGTCAGAGGCTTCTTACCATGTGATCAGCTGTGACCAATCACAGCTGATCATCGTGTGAACCAGAAAGTGGCATTAAACAGCATACCTCCCAACCGTCCTTGGCTGTCCCGCGATCTGCGGTAAATCCCGCAGTCCCACGATCAGGGCCGGAGTTCCGCGATTCGCAGCCCCCCACTCAACAACTCTGATCCGCCCCCCGCTCAACAACTCCGATCTGCGCTCCCCACACAACAACTCTGATGCGCGGCCCCCTACCCCGGCTTAACAACTCTGATCCGCGCCAACCCCTCCGTGCAACAACTCCGATTAGCGCCCACCCCCCGCTCAACAACTCCGATCCGCTGCCCCCCTGCTCAACAACTACGAACTGCGGCACCCCCCGCTCAACAACTCAGATGGGTGCGCAGCGCGGCGATTGCGAGTGCCACGTGTAAATCTGACACCCCACATCTCCGATCGTGATAAAAAAGCCTCTGTCAGAGGCTTCTTACCATGTGATCAGCTGTGACCAATCACAGCTGATCATCGCGTGAACCAGGAAGTGCCATTAAACAGCATACCTCCCAACCGTCCTTGACTGTCCCGCAGTAACACCTGTCAGTAACACATCATTACCTCATCATCAGTGCTGCTCGTCAGTGCCAATCAGTACCACCTGTCAGTGCCCATCAGTGCTGCATATCAGTGCCGCCTATTGGTGCCCATCAGTGCCACCTATCAGTGTTGCCTATTGGTGCCCATCAGTGCTGCATATAGGTGCCGCCTATCAGTGCTTATCAATTTTACATATCAGTGCCTCCTCATCAGTGCTCATCAGTGCCACCTTATCAGTGCCAACTCATCAGTGCCCATCAGTGCCGCCACATTAGTGCCCATCAGTAAAGGGGAAAACAAAATGTTATTGCATAAACTAAGAAAAACTTTGGCCTTTTTTAGTTTGTTTAGCAAAAAAGATTGATAAAATGGTGATAAAATACCACCAAAAGAATATTGTCCTGAGCAGAAAGGGTGAAAGTGCCCGGTATTGAAGTAGTTAAAGTGGAGGTCCGACCAAATTTATTTTTTTAAAAGCCTGCAGCTACAAATACTGCAGCTGCTGACTTTTAATGAATGGAGACTTACCTGTCCAGCGCGCCCGTGATGTCGGCAGCCGATCAATCGCTCGTCTCTCGGCTGCCCCGGCCTCCATCCTCGGTGAGGGAATCGGGAAGTGAAGCATTGCGGCTTCACTGCCCGGTTCCCTACTGCGCATGCGCGAGCAGCGCGGCGCGCCCTCACTGGTCCCCGCTGTCTCCTGGGACCAGTGTGTTTGCCAGAAGACAGCGGGGGAAGGGGGGTTGAACGGTAAGTGGAGTGACTCCCGTGGGAGTCATTCCTGGAAGTGGGTGCAAATACCCGTATTATACAGGTATCTGCACCCCCCTCCCCCCTGAAAGGTGCCAAATGTGACACTGGAGGGGAGAGGGTTACGTAAAGGTGGAGGTTCACTTTTTGTGTGGACCTCCACTTTAAGGTTTTTCTTCTTAATGCATTCTATACATTAAGGGGAAAAACTCTTCTGTGCTGCAGCTAGGGTGACCAAGTGTCCCGGATTGCCCGGGACAGTCCCGCATTTTGCAGGTCTGTTCCGGGCACCTTCATACAAGGACAATACAGTGTCCCGGAATAAAACTGACACAGCCACCCCTTAGAGCTGATCTGATTCTCCCAAAAAAGGCCGCCACATCACCGCTTTACTCACTGACAGTACTTGTCCTGGCCGGGAAAGTCTTGGAGAAACCATAAATCCCACCTCTTGTGTCTAATCACTGTAGAGCTAGCATTGGAACAAGGTAAAACAGGCCTCGGTTGGCCAGGAAAAGTACTGTAAGTGAGTGAAGTGGCGATGTTGCGGCCTTTTTTTTGGGGTGGGGGCCTCATCAGTGCTTCTAGGTAAAGCGTGCACCCGCTGCCCCAGCTGTGCTGTGATTCGTTACAGCACAAGCTGATTTTTAAGAAGGGGGGTGTCCCTAAATGGCAGTTTGGACATGAGGTCACCCTAGCTGCAGCACCCCTATCCCCAGATCCCCCTTTTTCTGATCTGATCCCATCCGATCCAGTAATGTGCTCCTCATTGGACCACATATAGCAGCGGGAGTGATCATCTCCCACTGCTGTCAACCAAATCCGGTGACATGGTAGCGAGGTCGAGTCCTGCTGTCTGTGTCAATGGCTGCCCCCTCTCTCCTGCACCCGTCACTCAACAATACATAGATTCATGCATTGCATGAATCTATGTATTGTCGCTGCCGCCGCCCACTATTTAGGTGGCCGGCCCCCTGTTGAGCATCGGCCATCGGAATAACAGAGGTGGGTGTGTTTTGGAAGTGCCTATCAAAGTCAGCTTCCAAATGGCTAACCAGAGGGCGCACAGGGTGTGCGTTCCCTGGTTAACACTGACACGCGTCTCAGCCAATCAGATTCACCGGGTCTGGTTATCGGTCACCTGACTGGCTGAAGCGACATCGAGGGCGAGAGAAGACATCGGGTTTTTCTTTGCATCCCTGATCATGGTTTGGTTTCAACTAGGGTTGTCCCGATACTAGTATCGGTATCGGGACCGATACCGAGCATTTGCGCAAGTACTTGTACTCGCACAAATACTCCCGACGCCTTAGCCGATACCTGCGAGCAGAG
Organism: Rana kukunoris; assembly: GCA_029574335.1. Lineage (NCBI taxonomy): Eukaryota > Metazoa > Chordata > Amphibia > Anura > Ranidae > Rana > Rana kukunoris. The sequence continues at coordinate 16,179,590 of CM056059.1, read as the reverse complement.
TCAGCGGGCGAGTGGTGGGCAGAGTCAGCGGGCAGAGCTGAGGGCGACACGTCAAGCTGGCATAAATGTCACCTATCAGTGCCCCCCAGCCGTCAGTTTCACCTGCCAGTGCCAGCCATCAGTGCCAACTGCCAGTGCCAGCCATCAGTGCCTGCCAGCTATCAGTGGCACCTGCCAGTGCCCGCCAGCTGTCAGTGCCAGCCGTCAGTGCCATCTGCCAGTGCCCGCCAGCTGTTAGTGCCACCTGCCAGTGCCAGCCGTCAGTGCCATCTCCCAGTGCCCGCCAGTCGCCAGTGCCATCTGTCAGTGCCAGTCAGCCATCTATCAGTGCTGCAGATCAGTGCCACCTAATCTGTATTGTGATTTGAGAAACTGTCACATGACATTTAAAAAAGTATCGGTAATCGGCGAGTACTTGAAAAAAGTATCGGTACTTGGACTCGGTCTTAAAAAAGTGGTATCGGGACAACCCTTGTTTCAACAGCACCCCTCATTTTCCACTTCTTGATTAGAGTTTGAACACTGCTGACTAGTGTTGAGCGGAATACGCCATATTCGATTTCGCGATATTGCGGGAATATATAGAAGAATATTCACGAATATTCGCTAATATCGAATATTCGTGATATTTTATCCAAAAAAAAATTGCGAAATTTCGCTAATGCGAAAATGATTGCGAAATTCTCATAAACGGAGATCATTTCCTGTATTACTAAACTAATATGCACTAAACACTCTACACTAACTCTACTTAAAAGAAAGGAGAACAAGGGGGCAAAAGAAGGGCGGAGAAGATAATCGCGCCATATTCCTATTGCGCGATTATCTTCTCCGCCCTTCTTTTGCATCAGAGCCAATCAGAATAACTCGAATATTCGGCAAAAGGAATATCGCGCAATATTCCTTTTGCCGAATATTCAAGTTATTCTGATTGGCTCTGATGCAAAAGAAGGGCGGAGAAGATAATCGCGCAATATTCCATTTGCCGAATATTCGAGTTATTCTGATTGGCTCTGATGCAAAAGAAGGGCGCATCAGAGCCAATCAGAATAACTCGAATATTCGGCAAAAGGAATATTGCGCGATTATCTTCTCCGCCCTTCTTTTGCATCAGAGCCAATCAAAATAATTTGAATATTCGGCAAAAGGAATATCGCGCAATATTCCTTTTGCCGAATATTCGAGTTATTCTGATTGGCTCTGATGCAAAAGAAGGGCGGAGAAGATAATCGCGCAATATTCCATTTGCCGAATATTCAAGTTATTCTGATTGGCTCTGATGCAAAAGAAGGGCCGAGTAGCTGATGCGATTCTTTTATGTTGCCGAAAATTCGCAATGCGAATTTTCGGCAACATAAAAGAATCGCATCAGCTACTCGGCCCAGGGTCTCTCTCTAATCATACCAGCAATGCTTTTAGACGTCGATGAAGATCACTAGGATGTGATCTGTTTTACAAATAAATTTGAAAAAATACGAATATTCGCCATAGCGAATATTCGCCGCAATATTCGAGTTATTCGCGAATACTCGAATATGCAATATTCGTAGCGAATATTCGCAATGCGAATATTCGTGAGCAACACTACTGCTGACTGGCATTCTTAATTCCTTGGATATCTTTTTATATCGCTTTCCTGTTTTATACAGTTCAACTACCTTTTCCCACCGATCCTTTGGCAATTCTTTTGTTTTTCCCATGACTCAGAATCCAGAAACGTCAGTGCAGCACTGGATGAAAGATGCAAGGGTCTGTCAGTGTGATTTTCACACACAGCACCCAGGGACGTGCATCCAACACCAGGGAAGGGGGATGGGTACTCTTAACCCAAATCATGGGCACACACACTACGGCGATGGATCAGACAGGCACAGGATATTGTCAGGGATCCGCTTCCAGACCAGAATTTCTGCAGAGGAGTCGGTTGCATTGATAAATCCATTGGTAATTCAGAAAAATCCAGCGTATTTAAAAAAAAAAATTAACCACTTCGCGCCCAGAGGCTGTCATATGGATTTGTGTGGATATATCTGAATGATGAGCATCATTCATATATCGGCATTTTCAGATGGCGATTGATTGTTCTTTTATGAGCGGCAAGATGGTTGCCGGAGTCTCTATGATCGTCGGGCGCAATGTTTTGACGTCACGCCCGGCCTTTGCATTAAAAAAAAACAGCGCATACAAAAAAGAAGCGAATGCCTACATAAGTCCCGCCCACATATGAAAACGGCAATTACAGCGCTTGTGGCTTCAGCCAATCAGGTGACCGGTAACCAGACTTGGGGCAACTGATTGGCTGAGAGGCGAGCATCTGCCCCCTTGTGGACTGGATCACGTACTGGATCAGTCAGTTAGACAGTCAGTCAGGCAGCGGAGTAGCAGCAGGAGCCTCCATCGGCACTCGCTCCTAGGAGTAGGAGCGTGCTGCTTTAGCTCCAGGCAGGCTTAGGCAGCAGGCTAGCGGGCAGGGTCTCCTCAGTCCAGCCCAGCTCAGCCCAGCCTCAGCCCCCATTCTTGGCCTGGACCCCCTCCAGCCTCCACTCCTGTAGACCTTTTCCTCCCCTTCTTTGGACACCATCTGCCATCTGACAGGCAAAATCTGCCTGCCCCCCTGGAATCAAGAGCGGCCATCCTTTTCAGGACAAGCCGCAGCCTCTTTCGGACCCAGGACCACCGGATCACCGGCCCGCCGACAGCCCCGCCATTTCGGGTGCTTCTTGGACAGCCGCGCCAGCATGAAGGGAATCGTGGGCGCCGCGATCTAGGAAAGACCGCGGGCTCACTCGCGGCCTAACGCCGCGCCGCTTCCCACACGCTGCCAACACTGCTCAATTAGGCCACCCATCCCCACCAGCCTCCGCTACCCTCGGGCACGGTGTTTCTCCCCTCCGCGCCGGTCGCGGGGGATTCGCGGCAGCCGCGCCCCACCCCCAACGATCGGCACCTATTGCTATAATCGGGCCAGAAAGCCCCCCCTACCCCAGTAGAGCCCCCCTGCCCCCCGATCATTCCTCTCAGCCCCCCAGGTGGCACAGACAGTGGTCCACTTAGTCCTGGTACCCCCCCCAGGCGGCCATCTTGCTCCACCCAGCCCTATCTCCCCCCTCTCAAATTCACTTAAAACTTGATCCAGGGCTTAACCCGATCGCCTCTTCAGGGGTCAGGAAGGAATTTTTTTCCCTACCACAGCATATTGGCGCAGCGTGGTCAGGTTTTTTTTGCCTTCCTCTGGACCAAGCTAGGATCAGAGGATTCAGTTATCCTTGTGAATCCACCCCCCCCCCCCACCCCTTTTGTCCACGGCGGCCATGGTCAATCGGCAATACTCGGCGGAGAACATTTGGGATCTGGATCGATTTGCTGCAATTCTCCCGGCCGCCACCAAAAAAGCCCTTAGAAACCTGCGACTTTTGAGGATCGATCGACGATCGACTACCAAGGGTCGCAGCCATTTACCCCAGCCTAAGCACATATCATGTGCTTTGATCAACACCAGATCGGCAGTAAAACACCGATTAGAAATCCATGATTTCTTATTGCAACATGACTTAGGCCTCGTACACACGAGGGGATATGTCCGCTGAAAACGGTCCGATGGACCGTTTCAGCAGACATCTCCACTCGTGTGTATGGGCTAGCGGACAGATTTCTCCACCCGACAGATTTCAAAGCATGCTTTGAAATCTATCCGGTGGGAATCTGTCCGCCCGACATGTCTGCTGGTTAGTACACTTACCAGCAGACATGTCGTCCCCCACCGCCGCCGCCGAATGGATTCGGCGCATGCGCGGAAGTGTTTTATTTCCTGGTGCGGTGACGTGGCGGTGACGCGGCGGCGTCAACGTCACCGCCTGGTCACCGCCACGTCACCGCGCCGTCCGGCGGCGGGGAATTTGATCCGATGGTGTGTACACGCCATCGGATCAAACTCCCGATCGGACATATCCGATGGAAATGGTCCGCGGACCGTTTTCATCGGATATGTCCGATCGTTTTTAAGCGGCCTTAGACTGCCTCTTTATTACAGAGAGCTGGCTCACAGCCGACTGTAACACCATTCTAGGAGAATTGGTGCCAGAAAACTACCGTATTATAACGGAAAACAGAATAGGGCAAAGAGGAGGAGGACTGGCGGTGATCCATAAGACGTGTCTTGCGATCACAAAACCAAGCCTCCAAAACCCTCTTCCATTCATGGAAACCCTTACTCTTCAACTGCAAGTAAACGGCCAGGAGACCGTCCGGATTCTACTCTGCTATAGGCCACCCGGCCCAAAATCGCAGCTTCTCCCATCATTGACGGACTTTGTCTCCACTTATACCCTGAACAGCAAACACCTTTTGCTGCTCGGGGACTTCAATCTCTGGGCCAACTCCCCGCAAGACCCCATTGCCGACGCCTGCATCGACCACCTGGAAGGATTAGGGCTTCAGCAACTAGTATGTGGGCCCACACATGCTTCAGGTCATACGCTCGATCTTATTTTCAGGCAAAATCTGGAAATAAAAATCTTGGAAAATGAACCATTGCCATGGACAGATCACCATGCAATTAAATTCATTATTTCCGAATTTCCCCCCGTAACAAAAACATCAAATCCAGTGACAACACACTGGACCAGATGTCAGAAGAAGCTCCACTCGGAACTCTTCAAAGCCACGTTAGGGGATAAAATAAACACAATTCAGCCGCACCAAACAGCGGAAGAAACACTGGAGGCCATAAACACAGCACTATTGCAGTCAGCTGACTTGATAGCGCCGAAACGAAAGACCCAGATCAGGAAAAATAACTCCGGCTGGTTCAACAACCAGCTGGCGTTACTGAAGCAAGAGCGTAGAAGGGCAGAAGCAGCCTGGAAAAGAAGCTCTTCAGATGAGAACCTCTCGATCTACAAGACAATAACCAGAAAATACTACAAGCAAATCTTTGAAGCCAAGAAAAAATATTTTTCTGAGGCTATCAACGGTGCCCTAAACCGCCCCCGCGAACTCTTCAAGCTGGTCACTCAGACCATGAATCCAGGATGTCTCGAAGCCCCCAACTTGGATACACAAGAATTTTGCGATGAGTTATCCGATTGCTTCATTAACAAAATTGAAGCAATCCGGCAAAGCATTCAGCAAAACAATTGCTCTCCCAGCCCCCCCCGTAGCTATTTACACAGCACCGGCAGTAATTCACCACAGTTAGGTGAGTTCACGATGGAACCCATCTCCATTCAGACCACTAAAAATATCATCGGCACTCTGCGCAACAGCACTGCGCCAAATGATATTATCCCCACTAAACTGCTGAAGGAATGCGCCGACATCTTGGCACCTCCTGTCACGCAGCTTATCAACCAATCCTTCAGGGAGGGCATAATGCCATCCCAGCTGAAGGAGGGCTTCATTCAACCCATCTTGAAGAAAGCCACCCTGGATCCTAAGGATCCACTCAACTGGCGCCCTATAACAGGCCTAAATGTTCTCTCCAAGGTAATGGAGAAAGCAGTGGTACAGCAGCTGCAACAGCATCTAGATACCCACAACTTACTCGACCCATTTCAATCAGGATTCCGTCCCGGACACGGGACGGAAACAGCATTGCTCAAGATATGGGACGACGTTCTCGAGGCCGCAGACGAAGGAGAATCTTCTCTTCTGGTTCTGCTGGACCTAAGCGCAGCCTTTGATACAGTAGATCACAAGCTGTTATTGACTCGACTGGCCAAAATAGCCAAAGTCGCAGAAAGCAATCTATCTTGGTTCTCCTCTTTTTTGGAGAACCGATCGCAAATAGTAAAGCTAGGACCCTTCACTTCTGAACAACGCACATTATCGTGCGGGGTGCCTCAAGGATCTCCCCTATCGCCAATGTTATTCAACATCTATGTGCATCCTCTTTTCGAAATCATCAGCAGCCAAAAACTGCTTTATCATTCATATGCAGACGACACGCAACTGTACTTCCGCATTTGCAATAAAAAGGATCATCACCTCAGTCTAGAGACCTGTCTCTCTTTGATAGAGGACTGGATGACAAAGAGTTATCTTAAACTCAACGGAGCGAAAACAGAACTTCTTCTGTTTCACGCCAAGCGCAGGAATCAATCGGCAACAACCTGGATCCCCCCGCCCATTCTGGGCAAAATCATCACCCCTAGCGCCAAAGTCAAAAGTCTTGGGGTCATCTTTGACTCCGACATGACAATGAACGCACAAATAGGGTCAGTAGTCAGCGGATCTCACCATCTGCTGCGCCTACTACGCAGACTTACGCCTTTCATTCCTAAGAAAGACATAGCGGTCATGGTGGGAACGATTGTAAACTCCAGACTGGACTATGCAAATGCCCTTTACCTCGGACTCCCCAAGTACCAAATCGCTCGTCTTCAAGTCGTTCAAAATACGGCCGCCAGACTTGTGACTGGGAAAAAACCCTGGGAATCAATCTCACCCTCACTCAGATCCCTGCACTGGCTACCAATTAAAGACAGAATCACCTTTAAGGCTCTCTGTCTAATGCATAGATGTATCCATGGGAATGCTCCCCATTATCTATGCGAAAAATTAAAAGTTCACAATCCCAATCGTATTCTACGATCCACCGATCAAAATCGGCTTCAGATACCGAAAGCCAGATACAAGTCCAAAGGAGACAGGAGATTCGCTGTCCAAGGTCCCAGACTATGGAATGCCTTACCTGCCTGCATTCCGCTGGAGGAGAACTACTTAGTCTTCAGGAGAAAGATTAAGACTCATCTCTTTTGATCTCAAAGGAGACAGGAACAACAAGCGCCCAGAGGCGATTTACTTTGCATGTGCTGCGCTATATAAGTTTTTCATTCATTCATTCAGTGTTATTGAAGCGATTCCCTAACACACAGCACTGTTTAAACAGATAACGCACAGCAGTGTGCCCGCTTTTAGAAAAAAAAATGTAAAAGCACAGCGTAAAAAAAAAATGTAAACGCGTCCCGTCACGCTGAGCTCGCGCGCAGAAGCACATACGTGAGCAGCGCCCGCATAAGAAAACAGTGTTCAAACCACTCATGTGAGGTGTCGCCGCGAACGTTCGAGCGAGAGTAATAATTGTAGCCCTAGACCTCCTCTGTAACTCAAAACATGTAACCAGTAAAAAAGTTTAAAGCGTCATCCTATGGGGATTTTTAAGTACCGAAGTCTGGTGCCATTCCACGAGCGTATGCAATTTTGAAGCGTGACATGTTAGGTATCTATTTACTCGTTGTGACTTCATCTTTCACATTATGCCAAAAAATTGGGCTAAATTTACTGTTTATTTTTATTTTTTTTAAGCAAAAAAAAAAAAGCAAATACCGTGCGAGATAAAAAAATTGCAATGACCGCCATTGTAGTCTCTAGGGTCTCTGCTAAAAAAAAAAAACATATATATAGTGTTTGGGGGTTCTATGTAATTTTCTAGCAAAAATAAATAAATATAATTTTTACATGTAGGAGCGAACAGTGTCATGTGACCAGACCGCATCCATGGCTGAACCGGCTATAACACAGAATTCAGTCTGTGCAGAAATGGGCCAATCAACAGCCACTCAGAACAGGCACATGACTTGGGTCACGTGATCAGGAAGTGCAGCGACTCTCCATTTACTCTAACCTAGCAACCATAAAAGGCAGCTAACAAGTTAAACACATCTGTTTAAATGTTCCCTTACTAGGCCTAATTTTACACAAAATCACAGGTATCAAGGATTGTCTCCACCTGACATATACCTAGGGGGTAGAGCTGGGCGATTTTCTCCCCCAAAAAATCTGCGATCTTAAAAAAAAAAACTTGATTCACGATTCAAATCAAGGTTTTTTTTGATGGACACCACGCCTGTCCTGAGGAGCCGCGGGCAGAAGTTTTTAGGCTTCGGCGTAGCCCGCGGCGTCCAGCCTCGCGGACTAGGCCGAGGCCATAGCCTCGCCTAAAAACTCCTGCCCACAGCTCCTCAGGACCGGCGCAGTGTCAGCGCCGGTCCTGGGGAGCTGCTGGCAGGAGTTTTTAGGAGAGGCTGCGGCTTCGGCCTAGTCCACGGTATACGGCATCGCAGACTAGGCTGAAGCCACGGCCTCGCCTTAAAACTCCTGCCTACAGCTCTTTAGGACCGGCGCGGTGTCAGCTGCGGGCAGGAGTCTTTAGTCTGCGGCATCCAGCCTCGCGGACTAGGCCGAAGCCAGGAACTTGCCTAAAAACTCCTGCCCGCAGGTTCTTAGGATCGCCGCGGTGTCAGCGATGGTCCTGGGGAGAGACTGGATGCCGCAGACTAGGCCGAAGCCGTGGCCTCTCCTAAAGACGGCGTCCAGCCTTGCTGACTAGGACCGGCGCAGTGTCAGAGCCGCTCCTGGTGAAAAAATAAAAAAAAGGATTTGCTGAAAATTTAAATCAATTCGACCTCGCAACTCGATTAATGATTAAAAAAGATTTTTTCCCCAGCCCTACTAGGGGGGGTTTGAGAGAAAAGAACCCCACACCTCATGACAAAAAAGGTGTACCAATGGCCACCAGCAATATAGAATATAATACAAACAGCCACAGTATTATAACAGCCAGGGGCGGACTGACAACTCACGGGGCCCCCGGTTAATAGGAGACTATGGGGCCCCAATGCAATAGGAGATTATGGGGCCCCCAGGCAATAGGAGATTATGGGGCCAGACAGTATACACACACACAGTATACATACACAGTATACACACACAATATATACACACAGTATACATACACACACAGAATACACATACACACACTGAGAAGGTACTGGAGAGGCGGGGCAGCTATAATCTTGGGATTTTTAGACCAAAAGAATGTCGGTAAGGGACACTAATGCCGCGTACACATGGTCGTTTTTTGCGATGAAAAAAAACGACATTTTCTGTGAAGTAAAAAACGACGTTTTTGAAACGTCACTTTTCAAAGACGATGTTGCATACACACCATCGTTTTTTCACAAAAAGCGAGGTTACGTTCACCACTCTTTTCCATTGAAGCTCGCTTCATAACTAGCTTCTGGGCATGCGCGGCTTGAAAAACGTCGTTTTGAACGACGTTTTTGCTACACACGGTGACTTTTTGTGAAACAAAAAACAACGTTTTGAAAAACGACACAAAAAATTCAAGCATGTTGGAATTTTTTTTTGGTCGTTTTTTTTAAAAACAAAAAACGACGTTTTGCCCACACACGATCAATTTAAATGACGTTTTAAAAAACGTCGTTGTTTTTCATCTCAAAAAACGACCGTGTGTACGCGGCATTAACGAGCAGATGTAAAAAAAAATCAGATTTTTACATACTATCATCTGGTTTTACTGAGGCTGGCAACCCTGATGGGGGCCCCCCTAGTGGCATGGGGCCCTCGGGCAGTGCCCAAGTGCCTGAATGGTCCGTCTGCCCCTGATCATAGCGGTATAACTATGCCAACATATACAATCGAAAACATACAGTACAAGGCGTAGTGTCAAATGTAAAAATTACAAAATACAAAACAATATACTGTCTTCCCTCCAGGGTCTGTCGTACAGGAAATGTAATGTAAAAAGATATTTTAATCTATTTAAACATTATAAAAAATACATGCCTACCAATGTATGGAGTGTAAAACTGTCCAGAAAAAAAACCAAAATATTTTGTAGAGATATAAATCTTTTCATATAGAAAGCAAACTTAAAACCCATCAAATGCCGCCAGTGTGCTGTCAGTGTGCCCATCAAATGCCATCAGTGTGCTGCCAGTGTGCCCATCAAATGCCACCAGTGTGCTGCCAGTTTGCCCCATCAATTGACGTCAGTGTGCTGCCAGCATCTCCATCAATTGCTGCCAATGTGCTGCCAGTTTGCCCTATTAAATGCTGCCAGTGTGCTACCAGTTTGTCCCATCAATTGCCGCCAGTGTGCTACCAGTTTGCCACATCAAATGTCACCAGTGTGCTGTTAGTTTTCCCCATCAAATGCTGCCAGTGTGCTGCCAGTTTTGCCCCATCAATTGGAGACAGTGTGCTGCCAGTGTGCCCATCAATTGCCACCAGTGTGTTGCCAGTTTTCCCCATCAAATGCCGCCAATTTGCCCCATCAAATGCCGCCTGTGTGCTGCCAGTTTGCTCCATCAAATGCCACCAGTGTGCTGACAGTGTGTCCTATCAAATGCCGCCAGCGTGCTGCCAGTTTACCCCATCAAATGCTGCCAGTGTGCTGCCATTTTGCCCCATCAAATGGCGCCAGTGTGCTCCCAGTTTGCCCCATCAATTGCTGCCAGTGTGCTGCCAGTGTCTCCATCAATTGCCGCCAGTGTGCTGCCAGTTTGCCCCATAAAATGCCGCCAGTGTGCTGCCAGTTTGCCCCATCAAATGCTGGCAGTGTGCTGCCAGTATGCCCCATCAATTTCTGCCAGTGTGCTGCCAGTGTCTCCATCAATTGCGTCCAGTGTGCAGCCAGTGTGCTCATCAATTGCCACCAGTGTGCTGCCAGTTTGCCCCGTCAAATGCAGCCAGTGTGCTGCCAGTTTTCCCCATCAAATGCAGCCAGAGTGCTGCCAGTTTGCCCCCATCAAATTTCGACAGTGAGCTGACAGTTTGCCCAATTAAATGACGCCAGTATGCTGCCAGATTTTCCCCATCAATTGCCACCAATGTGCTGCCAGTGTGCCCGTCAATTACCACCAGTGTGCTGTCAGTTTGCCCCATCAAATGCAGCCAGTGTGCTGCCAGTTTGCCCCATCAAATGTCACCAGTGTGCTGCCAGTTTGCCCAATCAAATGCCGCCAGTACGCTGCCAGATTTTCCCCATCAATTGCCACCAGTGAGCTGCCAGATTTGCCCCATCAAATGCCGCCAGTGGGTTGCCAGTATGCCTATCCAATTGCCACCAGTGTGCTGCCAGTTTGTCCTATCAATTGCTGCCAGTGTGCTGCCAGTGTGCCCATCATTTGCCACCAGTGTTCTGCCAGTTTTCCCCATCAATTGCCGCTAGTGTGCTGCCAGATTTGCCCCATCAAATGCCGCCAGTGTGCCCATCAATTGCTGCCAGTGTGCCCATCAATTACTGCCAGTGTGCTGCCATATTTGCCCCATCAAATGCCACCAGTGTGCCCCAGAGCCCCCCCCGGCACTTACCTGTCTCGGTCAAAGCTGCCAGATTTGCCCCATCAATTGCCTCCACTGTGCCCAATCAATTGCTGCCAGTGTGCCCATGAATTGCTGCCAGTGTGCTTATCAATTGCTGCCAGTGTGCCCCATCAATTGCCGCTAGTGTGCCCCATCAATTGCCATCAGTGTGCCCCATCAATTGCTGCCAGTGTGCCCCATCAATTGCCGCCAGTGTGCCCCATCAATTGCCGCCAGTGTGCCCCATCAAATGAAGCCAGTGTTCCCTATCAATTGCCGCCAGTGTGCCCCATCAAATGAAGCCAGTGTGCCCTATCAATTGCCGCCAGTGTGCCCCATCAATTGCCCCCAGTGTGCCCCATCAATTGCCACCAGTGTGCCCCATCAATTGCCCCCAGTGTGCCCCATCAATTGCCACCAGTGTGCCCCATCAATTGCCACCAGTGTGCCCCATCAATTGCTGCCAGTGTGCCCCATCAAATGAAGCCAGTGTGCCCCATCAATTGCCGCCAGTGTGCCCCATCAATTGCCGCCAGTGTGCCCCATCAATTGCCGCCAGTGTGCCCCATCAATTGCTGCTACTGTACCCCATCAATTGCCTCCAGTGTGCCCCATCAAATGCTGCCAGTGTGCCCCCCTGCCTGGCACTTACCTGTCTCTGCGCTGTCCTCCACGGTCTGATAGGCATCCAATCACGGCACCTGTTGCTTCAGCCAATCAAGTAACAGGGTAACCAGACCTGAGCACCTGATTGGCTGGGAGGCGGGTCAGTGTTAGGGAAGGGATTCATTCGCTTCTCTAACACAACACTGTGTAAACAGCGAATGCACAGCATTGTGCCCGCTGTTTCCATTTTGGAAGCCTATTAGAGCCTATGGCTGTAATCAGGCGCTTCAAAAAAAAAACATGCTGCTGTAATTCAGATGCCCGGCGCCCGACAAGAGGCCGGACACCTGAATAGGGTGCAATGCATGAATCTATCTATTGGTGATAGAGCGGTGCATGAGAGAGCCTGCGCCCTCTATGGACTGACAAGGGGCATATTATATATAAAGCGACCCTCTTATTTTGTGCTGAGTACACAAAGTAGCGTCCCACTTTACAGCTACCATTAATATTCTGGAAGGCTCTGTTCGTGCACGTGTCTTTACAGTCGGAGAGTGGTAAGCTTACATTTCACGGGCAAAGTAATTTTCTCCTGCTGGGGATTCATAATGCACACCATGCAAGCAAATAATAGAAGAATGGAAAGTAGACAGTGATTCAGTTGGCGGGGATTATACAGTCCATTGTCATCTTGTAGACTGAAGCAGAATTGAGGATAATCATCCATCTCCACCACCTTATGGTGATCATGTGATTTGACATGACAATTTTTTTACGGGAAAAAAATCAGCATGTAGTATGCGATGTCTACCAGAAGGTGGCAGTGCCACATTAGAAATGGTACTTTTCATGATGGAACATTTTCTCTGCTGTAGGGATAATTATTTACATGGGAATTATAGTAATTTAAATGTCTTTTAGCTAAATAAGAGAAAGAATTAGTCTTAACCGCTTCAGCCCCGGAAGAATTCCCCCCCCCCCCCCCCCTTCTGGACAAAGCACTTTTTGCGATTTGGCACTGCGTCGTTTTAACTGACAATTACGCGGTCGTGCCATTCTGCCGACGTATATGTGCAGTAGGCGGTCCTTAAGTGGTTAAACAAAAAAAAAAGACCGAAAATTTTGAAAAAAAAAATATCTTTTACTTTTTGCTATAATAAATATCCCATTTTTTTTCCAAAAAACATTATTTTTTCCTCAGTTTAGGACGTATTCTTCTACATATTTTTGATAAATAAAATCACAATAAGCGTTTATTGATTGGTTTGCACAAAAGTTACAGCGTCTACAAAATAGGGGATAGATTTATGGCATTTTTATTGTTTTTTTGTTTTTTTTTAGTAATGGTGGCGATCAGCGATTTTTATCAGGACTGCGACATTATTTTGACACTATTTTGGGACCATTGTCATTTATACAGCGATCAGTGCTATAAAAATACACTGATTACTGTGTAAAAGACACTGGCAGGGAAGGGGTTAAACACTAGGGGACGATGAAGGGGTTAAGTGTGTCCTAGGGAATGATTCTAATTGTGGGGGGGTTGGCTACAAGTGACACAACTGTTATCACTGCTCCCAATGACAGGGAGCAGTAGATCAGTGTCCTGTCACTAGGCAGAACAGGGAGATGCCTTGTTTACATAGGCTTCTCCCTGTTCTGGCTCTCCGTGAGTCGATCGCGGGCACACGGAGGACACACTCAAAGAGCGCACGACAGGGGGCACACGCGCCGCCTGATGCGCATACAGTATGTACATTCAGCGGTCAGCAAGTGATTAAAGAGACCCCCAACTTAAAAATAATTCAAGGAAATTAACAGAATAATCACGTTTTTGCAAATGCTTACTTGCAGTGATAATAATAATAAAAAAATTGTTTCCAAAAATTGATTTTATTACCATTAAAAGTGACTCCAGAAGTTTAAATTCACTAGCAAAGCTCCCTCCATCTCTTTCCTCTTCTGGGAGTGTCATTACTGTCTGTGCTGGCCCAGCTACTCCACCATGTTGCCTTCTGGGAGCTGCGGGCAGCTGTCTGGGGACAGGTTCGACATCACTAGGGGGCAGGGCTATGATGTCAGCAAGAGTAATCTGGCCACACCCTCTTTTCACTGTGATATAATATGCGCACCGCATTACTACTGTCCTTGGGACACCCAAAGGCGTCCCAGGCCACAAAAGTCTTCGGGTTCGGCTTGAAGAAAAAGTGGCAACCCTACTTTAAAGCCTCGTACAAACGATACAATTGTTGGCAGAGAATTGTCTGATGACAGACTGTTGGCCTAAAATCCGACCGTTAGTACGCCCCTTTTGGCCAACAAATGTTGGATGGCAGGCTGGTAAATCTTCAGCGCTTACACAGGGCTATGGCTCCCAACGAGTCCCATGTGACATGACTTGGCCAATCATAGACTACCAGTGCTGTCCCACTGTGTGAGTCACTTTGCTCATTATTAATACCCAGAAATACTAGATATTTTGATTGTTACCAGAAGCAGAATGAAGTAGTGGGGGTAGGGAAAAGGTAGGTATAGGCTGCTGGGGTGGAGTGATCATTAACTGCTTCCTGCCCGCATACCTCCCAACTTCAGAATGAGGGACAAATGAGCGGGGGGGGGTGCCGCGGATCGAAGTTGTTGAGCGGGGGGGTTCCGCAAATTAGAGTTGTTGAGCGGGGGGGGGGGGTCCACGGCTTGGAGTTGTGCGAGGGGTGGGGTTTACCGTGAGTCACGGGACCGCGGGATTTACTGGGAAATTTAGTTCTTACTTGACTGAGCGCCGTAAACCAGGAAGTGAATGGGAGAACGGAAACTAGAACGCCGAGGGGTGATATAGATGAAGGAATTTAATAGGTATTTGCTTGTTTTTTTAACAGAATCATTACACTATTCTTTTTTCAATCAATAGTTTTTATTGTAGAAGTTTTCAAGGGGAACAGAAAAGAAAAAGGGGAAATGTAAAAGCACAGGGTAATGGGGGAATGCACAGTATACAAATTGTACGTGAAACATAGTCTAGTACAGGACAAAACAGGAATAGATGCAGTTAAGACAGAGGAAAAAAAAAACATGTATTCAATGGAACAAATATTCGAGAACCATAGCAGTTTTGGGGCCATATGGACCAACACCGATCAAAATGTCTTGTCGTCAAGGAGTTAAGTGCTATAAGTTTTTCAAAAGTGAAATTCCTGTGGACCTCTGTTATTACATCAGAAATATTCACAGTGTTTTTAGATTTCCAATTCCGTAGAATGGACGTACGTGTTTCCAATAAAATGTGTGTAACTACTGTCATCATGTGGAAAGGGAATCTATCAATGTGTATGTTGAGAAGAGCTAGCGCTGGATCTGGTTGAGTCAATATCCCTGTGATGGAAGAAATGAGTTTAAAAACCTGATTCCACAGGCTTCTTATATGTGGACAATACCAGAATACATGCATGAGATTGCCTACTTGACCACATTCTCTCCAACAGTTGGCTGGGGTGCCAGGATAGAATGTGGCCAATCTCAGTGGGGTGTAGTACCACCTGTTGGTTAATTTAATTGACAATTCCCAGTGTTTTACACAGTGAGAAGCTTTATGAATCGTCTGAAAGGCACACGACCAATCCTCTTTCGTGAATCTAGTACGCAGGTCTACCTCCCAGTTTTTCATTGCAGTCGTCTTAGAAAATTCCATCTTATCTTGAAATATATTGTAGAATAGTGATATGCCCTTTGAGGCAGGGTGAGCGGCAGAATAAAATTTCCACACCTTCTTAGGAAGGGATATGGTCGGGGAAGGAAATGAATGGAGGAAGCGCACAATTCTGTCACAGGTGTGGAAAGATCTGTCAGGTAAATGGAATTGGGATACAACTGTGGCAGGATGTAGGGGTGTATCATTCGCGTAGAGTTCCGAAATATCAGTCACCCCATGTGAATTGAGTTCAGAGACTGTCAATCTGGGTATTTTGGCTTCAAGTAGTTGTAATGGTAGTTGGAGGTCAATACCTTGAAATTCTTGATGGTCTTGGTTCAGTATATGTCTCCACGCTTTTAACGAAGTCTGTATGGTAGGGGGTAAAGAGGTCAGTTTCCAAGGGGACCATTTGTCGCTGAGCAACATTAGTTTCACGTTAGCCGTCGGTGACAGTGTATTTTCTATGTTCACCCAGGGTGGAACGTCTAGGTCATGGAACCAGTGTTAAAGTTGGTCAAGTCGAGCTGCCCACATATAGTCATGTATGTCGGGTAGACCTGCTCCACCTACTTTTTTGTGAGACACAAGATTGTTACGTGAACACCGTGCCCTTTTACCCTGCCAAATATACTTCCATCCTAACGTTGTGAGGCGATTAAGGTAATGGCATGGTATACACAATGGAATTACACAAAAGAAGTATAGGATTTGAGGCATAATCAGTTTTTTAAAAGCAGATATTCTACCCATCCAGGACACTTCCTTCTCAGAGATCCTTTTGAGTTGGGCTTCAATTTTTTCAATCAGTGAGGGGAAATTAGCTTTGATAAGCGTAGAGACACTACTCGTAAGGGTGATACCAAGGTATTTGATAGAGCCCGAGCTCCAAGTGTAGGGTAATCGGGATAGTAGGCAACTTTTGACATGAGGTGGTAGCCCTAAGTCAAGGATAAGAGATTTTGTAAAATTGACTTTGTAATATGAAACCTTTCCAAATGACATCAAAACATTGTGAACTTCAAGCAAAGATTCAACAGGGTTGGTCAATAGTAGTATCACATCATCAGCAAAAAGACTGATGGTGTGATTTTCATGGCCAAATCGAAAACCTGAAATCTTTAGATTAGACCTGATGGCTTCGGCTAGGGGTTCTATTATTAGATTGAAAATTGACGGGGATAGAGGGCAACCCTGCCGTGTACCATTTGTTATAGGGAAAGACTCTGAAAGAAACCCAGAAGAGTACACTCGAGCAGAGGGACATGAGTATAAGGCCAATATCGCAGATAAGATAGAGCCTTGGAAACCAAATTTCTGTAAAACCATTTTCATGTACGTCCAGTGTACTCGATCGAACGCCTTCTCTGCATCAATGGACAACAACAGAGAAGGCGTTCGAGTCTTTCCAGCATGGTGCACAATATCAATAATACGTCTGGTGGCGTCAGAGGCCTGTCTCCCCCTCACAAAGCCCATCTGGTCGCTTCGAACAAGTGTAGGGATGATATGTTTTAATCTTGTGGCTAAGAGTTTTGCATACATCTTGGTGTCAGTGTTAAGGAGGGAAATAGGCCTAACATTTTCGGGAATGTCTGGGGTTTTACCAGGTTTTGGAATTGTCACTATGTGGGCTTTCAACATTTCTTGGGGAAGGGAAGTGGTGGATATAAAATTGTTGAAGACAGTTGACATATATGGTGTCAAAACTGCATGGAATGTTTTGAAATACTCGTTGGAAAAACCATCGGGACCTGGTGATTTCCCCATGGGAAGGGAGTGTATGACTTTCAGTATCTCCTGTGGTGTGATAGGCAAGTTAAGATCCTCCAATTGTTGGGATGTTAGAGAGGGAAGTTTCAGCGTATGAAGGAAGGATTGAATCCCATGTATGCTAGGTTGGGGAACATTAGCATCTCTTTTGAGGTTATACAGAGAGCCGTAGTATTTTGCAAATAAATCAGCAATTTTTTGGGGGTTTGTGACTTTGTGTTGGGAGAGTGGGTCAGTGAGGAAAGCTATTCTAGATTTATTGCGCATAACTTTCAATCTATTTGCTAAGTATTTACCTGCCTTATTAGCATTGTTATAATGATTGAGTTTAAGCCTTCTCAAGTGTTTATCATATTGTTGCGATAATAGTTCCCGAAGTTTTTCTCTAAGGTCTTTCAATTTGGCGGTCAAGGGGGGGGATGGTGATTGTTTATTACTGTTCTCAGTATCTTTTAGGTCACTAAGGACATCTTGGATTTCTTTGGTTCTTTTTCTTTTTTCTATTGCCCCTATTTGTATGATAATACCCCGTATAACTGCCTTGTGAGCATTCCACAAGGTATTAGGATCATTTACAGAGTTTGATTTGAGGTGGAAATAGTTATTGAGATGTTCGGTAATGGATTTTTGGTGGTGTGGATTTAGTATGGTTCTATTGGTACAGCGCCAGATGGATGAGGAGGGAGAGACCCCTCTTTCTACAATTGACAAGGAGATGGCAGCGTGGTCAGACCACGTAATGTCATGAATTGATGTTTTATCTATGTCCTGTAGTAGCCATTTGTCTGTCAAGAACATGTCTATTCTTGAGTAGGAACCATGTCTTCCTGAAAAAAAAGTATAGTCGCGTTCATTCGAATGAAGGCATCTCCATGCATCAAATAGTTCTTCTGAGTGTAGAAGCGGTAGAAGTGTTGGGACTCCTCTTGTCCTTCTAGGTGAGGAGTCAATCATCGGATCTGAAATAATGTTAAAATCACTGCACACCAACAGTCTGCCATATTGTAAAGAATTAGCTCTCTTAAGCACTCTTCGTATGAATCTCAATTGGTGGGTGTATGGAGCGTAAAGTGAGACTATGGTATATGGTTTAGCATTTATGTCACCAGCAATTATCACGTATCTGCCTTTAACATCAGTGATAACATCTTTAGGTTTGAAAGCTATAGAATTTTTGAACGCTATCAGGACACCTCCTCTTTTGGCCGTTGGGTTGGAAGCAGTATAGATAGTAGGAAAGTCCCTATGAGTAAATTGTGGAGTTTTATTCGCTTGGAAGTGTGTTTCTTGCACACATAGGATATCTGCGTTGGATTTGTGAACCTCTTTCCATAGTGAAAATCTTTTTGCTGGGTGGTTTAGTCCCCTAGCATTAATAGACAAAATTTTGATCACCATAGTGAGGTTGGTACAGCAGTGTGGTTAACAATTGTGGTTTGGTACTCACATATCAGGTAGGGATCATTGCCGTTGGCACTCACAAAGACAGCCGTGACAAGAAGAGGTTTGGTACCGGACCTTGTAAAGGAGGAGATGTCCTGGGGAAACCTGTGCATATCATGAAAACAAACAAACAGGGTAGGAACAAAAAAAGCATAAACAGTTAACCAAACAATCTTAAGAAATGGATCCATTAACTGATCCTATCGCAGACGTAGCTGCTATTAAGCTGACAGGGGAAAAGGGAGCTGCCGTGTAGCAACTCTATACCGGAGATATTCTAGGTAGGGCTTGAGTCAACCATGGGCTTTGCTGCCGTTTGTAGATTTCTTATTTTTCTTGCGGGAGACTACTTGCCAATCGTGTTGAATTCCTTGGGGGACATTCATGGTGCGTGGATCCGTGGTTTGGTCTGGGACTATTCCCCAACGGCGAAGTAGTGTCAAACCATCTTCCAGGTTGGATACTGAAATATCAGAACCGTCATGGGTAATCACCAAGGTAGCAGGATATTTCCATTTGTGTGGCACTGCGTGGTTTCTCAACGCTTTGGTGATTGATAATAGATTTCTACGGCGCTGCAAAGTGTGCCTGGAAAGGTCAGGCAGGACCCTTAGATTTCCGTATTGTTGGGGGAGGCTACCTGGTCTGCGTGATGTTTGTAAAATTATGTCTTTCACATGGAAAAAATGGATCCTGAGTAAAACATCTCTAGGGATTTCGTCAGGGAGAAATGACGGTTTAGGGATCCTATGTATGCGGTCGATTAGGAGATCTTGGGCTGTTGCTTCTGGTAGTATTGAGGAGAATAAAGTTTGTGCATATTGGAGGAGCTGATTAGGAGGCACTGTCTCAGGCACACCCCTTAGTTTGAGGTTATTCCTCCTAGATCTGTCCTCGAGGTCCGCCATTTTGTCTTTGATCCATGCAATTTCATCTTTGTGACTGGAATGTGCATCCACCATAACATTGTGCGATGAGGCAAAATTCTCCATTCTGTGTTCAATTGTGTCCACTCTGGTACCCAGAATGTGTACCTCTCTCTGACATTCATTTAAACCTCTGTAAAGATCTGCTTGTAGGGAAGAGCAAAGAGAGAGCAGCATTTCCTTAAGCATTGTGTCAGAAATTGGTTTATCAGCTGTAGGAAAATTTGCTATGGGATCCCCTTCTCTTTCCCTGGGGTTAAGAGAGGCCTGAGAGTGGGTGGTCATTTCCATGGCGCGTTCTGGCCTATGTGGGGAGTCTCTCCTCACCTTAGACTTAGCCGGGCTTCTGGTAGTGGGACTTGGAGTTCCTGAGGGAGTATCACTCAGTGTGCCACTCTGGAGCGAGTCATCATGTCGCATACCTTCAATGGAGCAGTGCGGTGTGGCCTGCATATTTCCTCTCACAGAAGCTGCGCCATTTTGAGGAGTCCCGCGCGCCGTGAGGGGAACGACATTTTCCATCTTTTGAGGCTGTAGCGTTTTTTTGCGGTTTCTTCCCATCATCTCGTCATTCAGTGGAGATTCACGACCAAACGGGACGTCTTAACGATCGAAATGCACTCGGTGTGCGCTGTTGTGGGCTGAAAATCTCCGGTGTGTCACGGAGCTCCCAGGTTAAGCGGCCATCTTAGAGGCTGGTAGCCACGCCCCCATCATTACACTATTCTGTCTGTCTACCTTGCAGACATTCATTTTAGGCAAAAAATGCTTTTTTCTTTACAACTCCTTTAAACCCCCTCCTGCCCAGACTTTTTCAGCTTTTAGCGCTCTCAGTCTTTGAATAACAATTGCGCGGTCATACAACACTGTACCCAAATTTTTATCATTTTTTCCCCCCACAAATAGAGCTTTCTTTTGGTGGTATTTGATCACCTCTGCGGTTTTTATTTTTTTGTTAAAAAAATTAAAAACCACTGAATGAAAAAAAAAAATACAAGACCAATTTATACGGGTAATTTTTCTCCTTCATTGATGTACGCTGATGAGGCTGCACTGATGGGCACCGATAGGCTGCACTAATGGGCACTGATGGGTGGCACTGAAGGGCATTGATAGGTGGCACTGATGGGCACTGAGAATTGGCACTAATAGGCATCACTGGTAGGTGGCACTGATAGCTGGCAGTGATGGGCACTGATAGCTGGCAGTGATAGGCACTGATGGGTGGCAATGATGGGCACTCAAGAAACCCTTAGTAGACATGTGCACAACAAAAAATTTCGTATTTTTTTGTTCCGTTTTGTCTCGTTCCGTAGATTCGTAAAGATTCGTAATTTCGTAAGATTCAAGTTTTCCTATTCGGACCCGTTCGTATTTTGTAAGATGCAAGTTTTCCTATTCGGATCCGTTCGTATTTTCGTAACAGTTTTATTTTCGTTTATACTGAATGATTCGTAATTCTGTCTACTTTATGTTCGTTGATTTGAAATTCGTAATTTTGTTAGATAATAATTTTCGTTTAATGGATTCGTAATTTTGTACTTTCGTAAATACATAGCAACACGCGGCTAATCCATATTAAGATATGCTTTCTCTTAAGCCCCGTACACACGGTCGGACTTTTTGCCAACAAGGTGACTCGGCACAAAAGAGATAAGTTGATTGGCTAAGATATTTAGTAAGATACATCACTTACTAACTGCACTGCCCATTCGAAAGAACGTTACAACTTACAAGTACACAAATTTACGAACAGACAAAGAAACAGATTTACAAAACACACAAATGAAAATACGAACATACGAATGAAAATACTAACAGACAAAGGATTTAAAATGCGGAATGCAAATCGTTCGTTATAGATGTAATTTTCGTTCTTTTGCTTTTTCGGTGTTTCGTATTTTAGTAAGATTGTCCATTCGTACTTTCGTATTTTCGTTTGTTCGTTATTTTGCTTATTCGTAATTCCGTAATTTTCGTATTTTGGGTCTTTCAGCTATTCGGATGTTCGAATTGATACGAATGTACGAATACTAACAAATTCGTATGAAAATCCATTTGTTACGAACGGGAACGCACATATCTAACCCTTAGTAACCTCTC
This sequence comes from Rana kukunoris, assembly GCA_029574335.1. Lineage (NCBI taxonomy): Eukaryota > Metazoa > Chordata > Amphibia > Anura > Ranidae > Rana > Rana kukunoris. Next base: position 16,157,945 of record CM056059.1, on the reverse strand, counting down.
TGGAGGAACCTTAGCGTCCCATGGAATCCTAGTTGAGAGACCCTGCCCTAAACCACGTTGGCGCTTTTATTCTATTGATTATCCTATGAAAGATCGCTCCATAATATATCACCATTGTTGTGGCTTTCCACTGTTTTCCACATAACTGGATCTCTTTCAGGACCCTTTCTTCTTCTTATGAATCAGGTACCCTGCTGTATAAGAGCGGCCTCTCAAAGGCAATTCAGTTTGATGGATAAGACACACCAGCAATGGACATTAATAATTTGACATTTTGAGATACTGTGACAGACCCAACCAGAACAGGGGCTTTTTGGAGGGGACGGCAGAGTTGCCTCTTGCCTACTGACTATGGGCCCTGGATTTTGAGGGGGCTCTATTCTTGGGAGATGTGTGCCTGGGAGACCCTTGGAGTGGCCCTGCTTCGAATTTGGGTCCATGTCTCCCCAAAACACAGAGACTCTGGGAACCTAGGACCTGGATACAGATTTGGGACCTTTTGTCTCCAAACCAGCGATGACTGCTTTAGACTGCGAGACTTAGAGCAGATGTTAAAATCTGTTTACTAAGGTGTCTTTCTCCATTGGTATCATTGTGTGCCTTCTAGGTGTGTATTCCCATCGTTAATTGAGTCACGCATTGTTTCTGTCAGCTAATCCTTTAGAGATTTGGACAGCCCTAGATCTTCTTACTAGGGAACTGGTGCCAAAAGGACTGGGTGGGCACTGAATCACCTAGACTGTCTAGATGACTAGTTAGCTTACTGTTTAATTAGATGACTGTTTATGTTGGCTGTTCCTTAGCTATGTTAATTATCTTACTGTTGGCATAACTTGATCAAGCTCTTATTTTATTTTGTGTGTGGTATATACAGTATATTCTGTGTGAGTTACAATAAAGTGAGTTGCAGTTTGCACCTAAGCTAGTGTCATCTAGTCCTTGGGTGCAATTATCAGCTATCATACCTGGTCCCTGGTTCCAGAATGGAGGAAGCTGTATGTTAATGGAAAAACTCAAGCTGGGTTCTGGAACAGTCAGTCGCATTTTCATGCATATACCTTGTAAACTGATGGTCATAGGTAGGGGGGTTAATTTTCTATTGCTTATCAACCTCAAGAGGAACCCAAGGGTTCAACAGAACCGTGGTTGGCTGTCCTAGTTGAATGAAAATGAGTTCTTCAAGTACTGTATATCAGCCCTCAAAATTTCCACTCACCCACTAGCATTTGGCGAGTGGATTTAAGCTGGGGGCGAGTGATGACAGGGCTGCATGACCAATCTCCCTCCAATCTGTGCCTACACTTAGAGCCCTGATGCGATTGGCGGCCGAAGAGGAAAGGTGCATGCTCGGGAAAAGTAGTATGGTGAGCAGCGCACAGGCAGAGCAGTACACAGGTGCTCTCCTTACAATTCTTATTAAGCCATGGGACCTAACAGTATGACCTCTCTGAGCCTGCCCCCTCCCCTGACCAATGTAGCTGGAGAGCAGGAAGTAATAAGTGAGGTGGAGGATTGCGAAAATGACCACTCTGGTGCAGCGCTCACTGAACGTTGCCCTAACATGAGAGCGGCAGCCTTCCAGTTTGTGCAGTTTTCTTCTCCTTGTGCTCTATGGAAGTGTCCAACAGTTCAGCCTGAGAACTGCAAACAGACTGGTCTCAATGTGTGCTGTGAGATGTCAGTGTGCACTGTGCGGTCGTGTCAATGGCTGTGCTGTTGTGTGGATCTCAGCGCTGGATTGTACTCCCTACCGCTGTGCTGCAGCTTCTCTCCTCACTGCCAGCCTGAATAAAAGGGGGAAGTGGGGACATGCAAGCGTGGAGCCGCACACACAGGCTCCTGATGATGAGATGAATAGGAGAGAGAGGATGGATGGGAGTAGACAGCAAGAGAGAGTAGAAGCAGTTTTTGTTCCCTGTCCCTCTGGTCTGCCCCCAGTGCCCTGTCTCTCTGGTCTGCCCCCAGTGCCCTGTCCTTCTGGTCTGCCCCCAGTGCACTGTCCCTCTGGTCTGCCCCCAGTGCCCTGTCCCTCTGGTCTGCCCCCAGTGCCCTGTACCATGTTGTTGTTAATATTTAATTGTGTAACTTGATTCTGCATAAAACATTTAACAGTGTCATTCCATGAGATAATCTACGAGGGCGTGTTTACGGGTGCAATTAGGCGCAGGGCAGTGTATGAATTAGGTGGGGCAACTGGTGGCGAGTAACTCTTGAGGCCTGGCTAGTAACTCAGGGCTTTAAATTTTGAGCCCTGTTGTATATCATTAAAGTATAACTAAAGGCAAAACTTTTTTTTTCGTTTTTGGGTTGTACCCAGAAAAGTAATAGAGGGAAACTCTTCCAATGGGGACACTAGTTATGGTGACCTGAGGGCTTTCAGGGATTCCCTTATTTTCCAGGGATTTCCTCTCACTTCCTGTTTTAGCTATGGGACAGGTAGTGTCATGCCTTTGGCCTACAAGGGAATACGGTAATAAATTCTGGACTTTTGATGGGCAGTGTTTTATGATATTGTACATTTCCTGTCGTGTTACTGAAAACGGTCTTCACTTCCTATCACAACTCTTTCATCTTTTCCACTGGGCAGTCCACATGGAGTCAGCTAAGCCTGCACCACATGTTTCCTAGGTCCTGATCCTCTTAAGGCAGCATCGCTGGTATGATAAAGACTGTTTACTTATATGCCTAGTAGACATTTGTTTGTGTTCATATAATTCTTATATGTTCATTTATCTGTTTATCTCTAGTTTCACAATTATTCATACGCATCTTATATGGCTCATTGTAAAAAAAATCCAAAGTTACAGACAGTCTGGTTATTCAGGATGCAAAGTTTAAAGGAACACTAAAGGTTTGTTTTTTATTAGTTCAATTGATTGCTGTAAGCTAGAGCATTTAAATATCACGTACCTCGTTTTTCCTTTTGACCTCCAAAATACAGTAATCCAGGTTTGAAAATGCCATTTCCTGTCTCTCCTCTTCTTGCTTTCCACCAGCATCTGAGTCGTTTTGCATGGTGGAAAACAGAATGTGCTCACCCCCTCCCTATGACTACAGCCCTGCGTGAAGATGCTCTCTTATCCCTCACAGGCATGGAGGCTAAGCCTAATGGGAACTGTAGTTCCCATTAGGCTGTGATGTAGCAAGAATAAATGCGCACTGCAAACCAGGAAGTCAGTGAGAATAACGATTCAGGAGTGACGGAGGTGAATAAAACGGCTCAATTTCAACAGGTATCAAACTAGTTATAATGCAAAACATTACTTTTTACGTTATTAGCTACTGTCAGACTTTAATTTAAGAGGAAAATATTTTTGTCTTTACAACCCCTTTAAGCTGTATGTTGAGCTACATACACGCTAGGGGCAAACGTGCAGTGAGAACAGAACAGGTAATAAAGGTAAACAGAGGCGGCTCTAGGCTTTGTGAGGCCTTAGGCAAAGCTTGACATGGGGCCCCACTCTCGCCAATGATGGGGAAAAATAATTAAAGGACAAGAGCCTCTTCCCCACAACCCTGGCCGGTGGTTGTGGGGGTCTGTGGGTAGGGGTGTTATCAGAATCTGGAAGCCCCCTCAGAAACTGCTCCCTTGTGACATCATTGACTGAGCACATGCTGGGTCATTGACCTCACAAGGGGTGGTGTCACCGATATCCACTGGTTGTTAAGGACACTGGCGGCCCGGTTCCTGAGTCAGGGCACTTAAAGGGGTTGTAAAGGTAAACGTTTTTTTACCTTAATGCATCCTATGCGCGCTCGCAAAAGCTTTCCACCGTGCGAGCGCCCTCGCATGAAGATGGAAAGCTTTTGTGAGGAGGAGCCTAGACAGCCGCCGAGGGACCCCAGAAGACAGCTTTCCGGGCCACTCTGTGCAAAACGAACTGCACAGTGGAGGTAAGTATAACATGTTTGTTGTTTTAAAAAAAAATCCTGACTTTAGTGTCGCTTTAACGCTGCCTGAGCACAGCAGCGTTAAGGTCCACTGTCCCTCAAAACTGGGGTAATGCATTGGGTAAGTTAGGCGGCCACAAGGCCCCTGTAAGTGCGAGGCCTTAGGCGACCGCCTAATTAAAGAGCCGCCTCTAAAGGCAAATTTCCCCAATGGGGCACAGAGGGCAAAAAAAAAAAAAACATAGGGATTATAATCCTCCCTTAAGTTTTGCTTTTAGTTCTACATTACCAATTTTTTTTAAAAATACTGTTATCACTTTCTTCCTTGCAGTCACATCCTGTCTACATGCACACCGACATTGGTTGCTTAAAATTTCTCAGGGTGGGTTTCAACTGCGGACCGTACCTGCGTCATGCATGTTGAAACATTAACTTGTAGTCTCCGTGACAGGGTGACAACCCAGAAGAAGAGCTGTGGGACAGGACAAGGCATTGTCACTCTATAATAGGAATTTCCTGGTCAAGGACATGCATAACAGATGACTTTTGAAATGACATTCTCATGCTGTGTGATTTTAGTGAATTGGTTGATATTGATTTTAATAAACTGTCTTCCATTTGATCAACCCAAAGTAAAACAAGAATAAACCAATAACACACCAACTTGCCGATTTGGCCCCATATTAAATATTTATTTGTTCTTTTATTGTACAGCTCCATAATCTACATAATCAGCAAAGGTATTCATTGACAAAGTGGGTTTTTATTCAAATATATCCTGCCTGAAGAAGAAAAAAATAAATAAACACAACTTTATGCTCCGCCTATCCTATTCCCCCGCCCCCACGGTACTAATTGTTTTACCAATAGACTTGAAACCTCAGGCAACAGCGCCATCTTGTGCACACAAGACATAAATGCAATTGAAAGTTCTAGGCATTAGTTGTCTAGGCATTCACGGACGGTATATACTTTTATCTACACGCACTGTACAGATCTATGCACACACACAGAATATATATCTATTGACACATACCTATAGCTATACATACACCGATGCACATACACACACTTGTGTATACGTTTTTTTCTCTGCCATTAAAACGAGTTTTCTCTGTTGTTCTATGCATATGAGAAATTAAAAGTAGTATTTGTACATACGGCATTTCAGAAACAGAACAGGAGTCCCCATAATAGAGGAATTTGTTAAATCACCTAGCTCCATACAGCCTGGTAAGGCCCAGTCAGTCCAGGTGTTTTAAGTTAGTGCAGACTATGTACTATTGCCAATAGTCAATTGGCCATTTTATAAATAGATTATATTCCCAGCTAGAGTTGCTTTGCCTCCATCGAAGCTAGTCCTGTAAAAAAAGGTTCAGGAAGGCTTTTGGCAATCATTTTAGGGACAGGACTGGTGGTTATTGCTTTGGCATTGTAAGTTATTTGTCGGTTGGGATAACAAATAAAGAAGAAAATAAAAAAATTGGACTTTGTGGAATCACATATGGAGTACAAGATTACTAGGGGTGGCCTTCACATCTGCCAAGCTGTCCAATTTTCTGGGGTAGCTTTTGGCATCTGTAATATATAACTACTCTATAATACCTGCTTAGCCACATTAGGCACTCCTGGGTCAAAAAGTCAAACCAACTAGTTTTTTAGTTAGCTCTTGCTCAATCATGTCCTCTCATCAACCTTTCAATAAGCTTGTTGGTCTAGTACTGGAACAGGACCATCCTTCCCTTGTCACCTTTATCCAATTGCCCAAATTAGGTGTTCCTTAGTTCAAAAATTCCTAATAAACATAAGCACAGAAAGGGTAATGTTATCAGTACAGCACCCAAGATGAGGCGGCAGCCAAACATGAACATCTCAAGAAGGCTGAAGATCAAATCTTGGGCTGCCTTAAAGAGAAACTTCACTGGGTCATGTGAAAATTTAAAAAAAGTGACTACAAATACTGTCAGAAACAAGTCCATGGAGTCTGGCACTGTCTTACCAGCAGCCAAGGGCTTTGGATCTTTTGTGCCACCATCTTGGCTTTGGGAGCTTCATCGAGACTCACAGCCGGCCCCCTACTGTGCATGTACAAGATCATGAGGTCCTGTAGCCTCCTGGGATAAATCCACCAGGAAGGGGAGGGAGCAGGCCAAGGTGATGTTATTCTTGCCTAAGCAGTGAATTAGAAAGTTGGAACAGATATTAACAAACAAAAGAAACAACCACCCCCCCAAAGGAAAATAACCCTGTGTGACGGGAGGGCTCGTGGAACCCAGAATCCCTTGGAGAGGTTGGGAAACTCTTGTTTCAGCTCCCCATGCACCTATTATGTCTAAGTCACCCTGTGCCATCCTGGCACAGGGTGACTGAGAAAATATGTATTGGATTACTTAAAATGGAACAGTAATATTTATCCACAATTTCTCCCAGGATATATGTAAAGACTATTCTTGGTTTGTTTGATTCTGAACTCATGAAACGGGCTGACTCCTGCTGGAGCTCCTGCTATTGTGAGAAGGTGTCCTGTGTTTATATTTATGATAATGTATCATCTACATTGTGAAGCTCAGTGACAACAAGTCTGTAGACCTGTAGTGAAATTCAGATTTATCATAACAATGACCAGAAGGGCACAGAGTCACATTGGCTGCTTAAAGGGATTATTTAATTAGCTCATGTTAATTTATGTTTCTGGTTACAGCTGTATTGTTAGAGTAATATGAGCAGGAGGTAGGAACCTCCTCTTCTACTGTATATAAGACTTGTATTCTGGTTCTAATAAACAGTCCATGTTCAGCAATCAAGCAAGTATCGTCTTGTTTGTCGTTGTCATCGGTTGGAATATCTGATATCTAGATTCGGACTGGGAGGAAGTGGTATATGACAAAAGCACTCAAGCGTGTGTGGGACGTTTCGTTACACCCTGCAATTTAGTTAGAGGCTGGGAGGAAGAATATGCGTGTAAGTTTCATTCCAGAATGAAGGTCCACTTCAATGAAAACGGTTGTCGAAGGGTATCTTGTACGTGTAAGGGAAATCTGTACATGGGTGGTGAAGCAATAGAATGACATTTGAAGGTCACAGAACAGTAAGGTATAAGGCTTGTCTACCTTCCAGTTTGGGACCTGTAGTCTTGTTCTATTTTTCAAACAGTTCTATGGGCCTTTGCTGGGTTCCTGAGCTTAATTCAGACTAAGGCTAACCATACACAATTAGATTTCTTTTATTAAACCCCACGGGCAAAATGAGAGAAATCACTTGAAATCTCCTGTGTTGGCTATTGTATTCAGACAGCCATAGCACCAGCTGCTATCTGAATATGATGGATGTGATTGGATGCAGTCACTGTTTGGCCAACTGTTTTCCACCTGGATCCATAGATTTTTCAGTCGAAGTTTGGACGGGACCAACCCCAACTCAAGTTTCAGCTAATTCAGCAGGTATCCTCCTATATTCGAGCCGTGTACAGTATGGCCAGCATAAGACTGGTCCATGTGGATAAGCTGAAGGCAATATGGATGGATAACAATGCCAAAGTAGTGTTAACAAAAGAAAGATTAAACCGATCAAAGGCAGTGGAGATCAGAAGGTTTCCAATAAAGATTTTACATTTTACCACTCCTTGATCTCCATTTGGCTCAAGTACCTATACATCAACTTTCTGACTGAGTAGTGTGGGTCTAAATCAGGGGTCTCCAAACTTCTCAAACAAAGGGCCACTTTTTTGTCCTTCAGACTTTAGAAAGGGCTGGATTGTGGCTGGTGGGTGCAGAAAATGTCTCAGGCCCAGCACCAGTAAGAATAAATGTGGCCTCAGGGTTGGTGTTCAGTAAGGGGGAGAAGTAGGGCCCCTATCAGTAGGAGGAATAGTATCCCATCATTGATATCAGTAGAAGAAATAGTGCCCCCTTGTTGGTGTCAGTAGAAGGAATAGTGTCTTATATCAGTTGGAGGAATAGAACCCCAAGGGCCGCATAAAGGCTAGCAAAGGGCCACATCTGGAGACCCCTGGTCTAAATAATAAAACAAGCAGAATAGAATTGGAAATGCTTGTGGCAGGATAAAGAGGTCACCTTTGTGAGTTTAATCAGTGCATTTAGCTGTTCCTCTTTAAATGAAAAGCTCTCATAAGAAAGTATTTCAGAAGAAATATTGCTACAATCATCTGGAAATAAGGCTTTAATTCTAAACGTGACCATAGACATTAGATGGCCATTGTCCAATTATTAGAAGGTTGGGCACATCTGGGCTGTCTACGGGACACAGCATAACAAGGAAGACACAAGTTACATCACCTTTGGATGAATAACCATTAGTTGGGTTCAAATTTGCATTTCAGAAATAAAGTGTACATTTTCACACTAGTCAAGAATATAACTTTTGTTCTAAGGTTGAATATCTTTAATTATTTCATGAGAGAACTACACTACACTATGGCCAAACATTTGCAGACACCTGACCATTACATTTATGGGAGGTTGTTTGATATCCTAATACAAAGCCGTGGGCATTAATATGGCATGCCCCCTCTTCTACCAACTCTATGGCCCGGATTCACGTACCTGGGCGCATCTTTATTCTGGCTTAGCGTATCTTGTTTACGCTATGCCGCCGCAACATTGAGAGGCAAGCCTGGTATTTACAAAGAAAATACGCGCAACGTTGCGGCGGTGTAGCGTATAGTTGTTGGCGTAAGCCGACGTAAGTCAAATTAGGTGGAAGTGGGCGTGATTTATTAAAATGAAGCGTGACCCCCTGTAAATGAAGGGACAAACGAACAGCGCATGCGCCGCCCGGTGGACGCTTCCCAGTACGCATGCGCAGAATCACGTCGGAACAAACGCCTAAGATACGTCGAATCACTGAACGTAACCTACGCACAGCCCTATTCACGTAGTACTACGTAAACGACGTACAATACGACAGCTGTTCCCTCGTCCATACCTTTGCATGACTTACCCTGCTTTATGTGGGGTAAGTTTATGTCGGACGTACGACTTATGTAAACCACCTATATTAATGCGCCGGGCGCAAGTACGTTCGTCAATCGGCGTATCTTACTAATTTGCATATTTAACATGGGTACGCCGAATGCGTCCAGCGTAACTATGCGCCCACGATACGCCAGGGTAGGCAAGTTATGTCGGGCGGCTGAAGCCTTGTTTTACGATGTATCTAGCTTTGTGAATCGGCGTAACAATATGACGGCGCATATTTGTACTTATGACTGTGTATCTCTAGATACGCAGGCGTAATACTTTTGTGAATCCGGGCCTATGACTATAACATCCTCCACACTTCTGGGAAGACTTTTCACAAGATTTTGAAGTTTGTCTGTTGGTATTAGTGTCCATTTCTGAGGTCAGGTATTGATGTTGGGTGAGAGGACCTGCCTCACAATTGGTGTTTCAGGTGTTCAGTAGGGTTGAGGTCAGGGTTCTGTGCAGGACACTCGAGTTCCCCCACTGCAAACTCATCAAACCATGTCTTTATGGAGATCTATTGGTGTATATAGTACAGTAATTCTGGAACAGAAAAGAGCCTTCCCCAAACTGTTACCACAAGGTTGAAAGTGCACAATTGTGTAAAACGTCTTGGTCTGCTGTAGTAAAAACAGTACACTTAACTGGAAACACAAGAAGTCAATAATTTGGAAGGGGGTCAACATACTTTTAACCATATTGAAGGTGTGATGATCAGGTGACCACATACTTTTGGCTTATGCAACCCTAATTATGCGACCAAAGTTAAGTTAACTGATATAATGAGACTGTTGTGGATCCTATTCTTAACAAGTAGCTTATCAAAGCATTATTTTATTGCATGGGTACAATATATCATAAGAGTATTCTCTCAATGCATAAAAACATATATGAATAATGGTGATTTTGATTTTACTAAAGTAAATTTACTTTAAATTTTTATTTTCTAAAAAAATAGTACTCGTCTATAAGAGGTTTTCAAGACTTAAGTTCAATTAATACCTCAAAACGCAATGTTAGTTTGTGAATGTTAGTGCAATAAACCAATTTCTCTGCCTAATATATTATTTTGTAAGGCATTTGTACTCACCAAAATAGATCTAAATGGTTCAAAATATATTGCAGGCATCCTAAGTTGGCTTCTCTAGTGCCCCCAAATACAGGGAGCTCTAATGTAAAAACACCAGGAAGGTAAGTCAGGAGGCTAGACCCTACACACATTGGTATTGGCAATTTATCTATTCCATCATACCAAATATCCAATAGCAAGTGTCTGAAGGCAGAAGGTAGTGGACCTTGTCTAACATTACTTCCTGAAGTCTAGACATACAGTACGTATTAGAGCACCCTGGTTTTTGGGGCACTCCAGGAGCCTGAAAAGGCCAGTTATGGTGCATGAAGGTATCTAAAGCCTCGTACACATGACCGGACTTTCCGAGAAAAAAAAAATCAGACAGGCTTTTTTTATCAGAAAGTCCGACCGTGTGTAGCCTCCATCTGACTTTTTTGGTCAGAAGTGTGATGGACATTCGATAGAGAACCTGTTCTCTTTTTGTTTGTCGGACTTCCGAACCGGCTCACGGCGGACTTTTGCACAGTCAAAAGTCTGGCCGTGTGTACGAGGCATAAAAGTGCCTTTGCTTCAATCTTAAAGGAGTTGTAAAGGAAAAAAAAATGCCTTAAATTAATGTCTGCAAGACAGAATAGTGTAATGATTCTGTTAACAAACGAGTAAATACCTATTAAATTCCTTCATCTATATCACCTCCGGCATTCTAGTTTCTGTTCTCCCATTCACTTCCTGGTTTGCGGTGCTGTAAGAACTACATTTCCCAGTATGAATTGCGGCACGCCCAGTAATTCACACCTCCTTGAAGTCTCTAACACGTAGAGAGCATCCTGCCACACAGATGTAGTTCCCAGGAGGGGGCGAGCACGTCACTGACCACCGCAGTAAAGTCTCCCTTCACGGTGGTCAGTAAAATCAGACAAGCAGGAAGTGAACAGAACAGAGAAGAAATAGAGCAACTTCTGAGCAAAAACGAACAATGAGGAAGTGAAAAGAGGAATGTCTGTGGGTAAATGATGCTTATTATGAAAGAAAAATGTTTTCCTTTACAGCCCCTTTAAGAGCCAGCTTAGAATTTTTTGCTAAGTAGACTTGTACTTCATGCACCATCACATTTTAAAGCATACGTCTAACCAAAACCTTTTTTTTATTTTAATTTGGATCAAAGGGGAAATGGCTAGAGCCCCTGTCAGGTCTTTCACATGTGTGGACCTTTCTACGTTTTTCATCTATCTGTTAAAAAATGGATATCAATGCATCCCTATGAAAAAAACGGATGATAATTCTTTTACATCCATTTACATCCACATCTGTCAACATCCCTTTTTAAAACGGATCAAACCCTTGTTCCGTAAAAAAAAAAAGGAACGGACAACACATGGATGTAAACGGACAAACGGTAAATTTGTGCATGCAAAAAAATTGAAAAAATGGCTCCAGGAAGTGATTTAGGACTCAACAAAAAATCCATCAACATCCTTTTTTTGGAATGGATCAAAGCCTTATTTTTTGTTCTGTTAAAATAAAAAATGTAGCAGACAAAAACGGATGTAAACAGACAAATGGTCCTTTTTTGCTAGAATACATTTGAATAAATGGCTCCAGGACTCTGAAAAAAACAAATGGAAAAATGTATGAAAAACAGACGAAAACTGATGTAAACTGCATCCGTTTAATTTGAAAAAACGTAACTGAACTAATGCACGTGTGAAAGGGGCTTTAGGAAGATTTTCCCATGTTTACTGTCAGGACAGAAAGTGATGAAAAATAATTTCAATAGATTAAATTTTTTTGGGAGGAGTTGGGAATGGTTGGGACTGCTGACAACATTGTATTGCTATCTATGCCTTCCAACCACCCTATAAGGTTGTCACATGGGCAGGAAGGTGGGGGGAAATCTCCCCCATGGGGTCACAGAAATTAAAACCTAACTGAAACTTTAGCTCTTCCCAATTTGGCTAAAAATAGGCTTTACATTTAAAATGCAGTTTAGGGACAGGTTTTGGCTGAATTATTTTTTTAAGTATTCACAATTTGCAACTACACAGCTCTGCAGCCTGTAGTAAAGAATCATATATTTTCACCTAAAAAATGACAAATATTTATCTTCATTAAGTATTTACCTAGTTAGCTCATCTTAATTCATTAAAAAATATAGCTAATATTATTTTTACACATATGATAATTATAATATTACTTATTGGTAAAGCTATTCACTGAAACAACTTTAAGGCTATTACCTAATAATTGGACACCAAATTTAAAAAAAATCTAACATGTGTTTTGGCTTAACGTAATCACATGCCATGCGCCAATTACATTTCTTTCTATAGGGGTTATTCATGCAAAAGTTACAAGAGAAGGTAATTCATTAAGGGCTGACAATTACATTTACACAATGGAAGACCTCTAAAATATTTTGGGTACAATAAGGGGCACTTTATTTAGCTTGGTCTTGCAGGGGTATACTAAAAATTCTTGACTGAGCTGGCATTCCTGGTATCATTATTAGCAGAACCATTTTACAAGCAATAGAAGTACTAGAATCCTGCATGTTCATTTTTGGGTACGGTAATGGGGTCTACGCTGGGTCTGCAAAATCTTCCTGTTCAAAAAAATGCCGTACTAGTCAAAAGGAGTTAACTGTACATCCTTTACAGAAAAATTTTATCATCTTCATACACATGTGCATATATGTGTGCGTATATATAAATAAATATGTGTTTTCACAACCACATCTGTGTGTCCCTAATCTCTATCTTTCTAAATATAGATATATAGATATATACTTATATATTTGTTTTTATACATGAGTAGACAGGGCAACGTGCTGTAAGGTACCCTTAGATAAACAAGAGAATCAATCCCTTGTATATAAAACAACACGTTTTCCTCAAGATAATGCTTCTTCTAAAATAAAAAAAATAAAAATATATATATACCCGTATTTATCGGCGTATAACACGCAACCTAACTTTATGAGGGAAGTTTCAGGAAAACAACTTTTCACAACCCCTGCGTATAACACGCATGCACAGTTTACCCTCTATTTTCAGGGTAAAAAAGTGAGTGTTATACGCCAATAAATACAGTATATATATGTATATATATATATATATATATATATATATATATATATATATATATATATATATATATAATCTTTATGTGTGCTTTGCCAGTAATATTATCACCAGACTAAAGCTATTTTGGAAATCATAGCATAAGTTGCTCTATAATATACATTCAACTGTTAACTCATAATGGGTAAAATATTTTGTATCAATTTAACAGCTGTCCTAACTGACCTGTTGTTGTACCTTGCGTGTGAAATACAAGATATAATAAATAATGGTTTATGAAACAACTTTGTGCATCAAAAGGAGATGACAAAAACACATGTTTCAAATGAATGGTCGAAACATCCAAAAAATTGGGTCACCCCAGTTGCTACTAAAACCTAGTCTTCATATTTATGGATAAAATTACTTTTTCGAGACGTTTTTTTTTTTTTTCTATTTCTATATATAAAACTGGACATAGTTAATATGACATGAAAGACCTGTCTTTTTACTGTCGGATTTTACAACCATTTTATCAAGAGTTGTGGAGAGTGTAATTTTTATAGATATCTCCATTTCAGTTTACCAAAGCCACATTGTAACATTATTTTACGATTATTGTTTTATCCTTTTTTTAATTGCTTGATTTTGACAGCCTACTGATAACATTCACACATATGTATGCAAAGTCAAACTTAAAAAAAAAAGCTAGAGTATCAGGATTGATTTATAAAAAAAAAAATGTAATCTCTATTTGCTTTCTTTGAGTATCCTGAAGTCACGTGGGGAGTTATTTATGGTATTTTAAACTCAGCTAAAGGCTTAAAACTTTTACATATATATTTGTGAATGTCAAGAGTGTTTTTTATTTCATAAAGTATTATTTATAAATTAAGTAACCCTTTAATTGGATGATTCATTTTGAGGGAATAGGTTCTGGAAACTGGCAAGCTGTCTGATCTGTTCAGTTTGCATAGAATGCCTTCTAATAAGTTTCTTTTTTGCTTTGGCATCAAAGTGTTTTGGAGAGCTTGGGGCCACAGGAACCAATGTCTTCTGGCTGCCATGCACTGGTGAAGGAGCTTTGCCATTAGATCGGATGTCTGGGATTGGAGGGTTGAGGTTGACATTTAGCGGTGGTAAGAATCCTGGTCTAGTATGAGATATGTGATCCAAAAGAAGAGTCCCAGATCCCCGTCTTTCCAGGAGACCTGGAGTCCTTCTACGAACAGTCATTGGGGAGACAGCGCTGGGAATACTCTCTAACGATTCTCGGGAGGAACTGGTGAAAAGTGTTAAAGGAGAAGCATTGTATTTCCTTCTCTCCAAGGAAACCCGCCCAGAGTCTGGAGAACCTGGAATAGAATCAGGGCAAAGATGGGAATCTGATTCATAATGTTCCATACGTGTCAACTTATGATGAGGAACCCCACGTAAATTAGTTCCAATCGTTGGAGCCAAAGTGACAGATGTTTCCTGAGTCTCAGGTGCTGTGTTGCGCCTTGAGAGTGGCTGGTGTAGGTGGCTAAATTGAACTTTGTCCGCCCATGAAGAGTCTGGTCCAGAGGGATCTTCCTCAGAAGACTGCTCACTGCTCTTAAAACAAGATGGGTCTTGTCCCTCTATACTATGACGCCTAGAAAGCACAGGTCTTTTGTTAATGGACAGATTATTGACCTCTGCAATAATCCTCTCCTCAAATTCTTCTGCTGAGGGTTTTTCTTGAGGTACAGCAAGTTGAGAAGCAGCCAGGACAGATGGGGCCACCAAACCCCAAGGTTCAGAATTTAGCCTTTTTAATTGCTTCTTGTTAACCATCCTGCCTTTTGTTGGTATGTGGTCAGAAGTTTTAATCTCTAATTGCCTGGATGTAGGACAGGTAAGCCTGGTACCCATGTTAAAGTTGAAAACATCCCGTGCTTCTTCTTTCTCGCTGGCCGGAGAAAGCGATGTTTTTAAATCAATGTCTGAAGGTGACATACATACAGATGGCGATATCTTTTCATCTACTCCAGGTGAGGGAGGTGAGTTTAGATACTGCTTTGTTTTTTTAGTACCAGAAGGAGAAGTGTCCGTGGTAATAATGATGACCTCTTTCCCTCTGGCCTTGCAGGCATCCAGAAGGACCCTTAAGGTTTCTCGGTCGCCCTTGTTAAGTGCATACATGAGGGCTGATGTGCCTGAATAGTCTTTCAGACTTGGGTCCGAGCCATGTTCCAGCAGCACAGACACAACGCTTGCCCCAGTGTGATTGCTGCAAGCATGCATTAAAGCTGTCTTACCCATCTTGTCTGGCATGTTAGGATCAGCCCCATTTTCCAGAAGGTATTTCACCATCCGAGATTTGTTTTGGGGGTCATCGTATTTGGCTAAGCAGGCTGCCATCAAAGGGGTTTCACCCTGGGCATTGCCTTCATTAATATAAGCACCTCCTTCCAGCAAAAGGCGGGTCAGTCTAAATTTCCCCTGCCAGACAGCCTTCAGCAAGGCACTGCCCTCGGTATGCAACATTGTAGAGTCTCTCATTGGTAAAGTTGGTCCAGAACAGATAAATTATCTGCTAAGCTGAAGCGGGAATGTTATGGTGTGTCGGAATGGCACATTCTACAAGCCGGTATTCTTCCTGAAAAAAAAAAATAGATTAGTTATTATTATTTATATAAATATCAAAATAGAAACTTTATTGCATGTTTCCAATCTAAAAAACATGAGCTTTGTATGACTCTATTTAGTGTCCATCAGCCAAAACCAAGCAACTGAGCAACTTGCTATTACAGTGGAACCTCGGATTATGAGCATAATCCGTTCCAGGAGAATGCTCGTAATCCAAAGTACTCGCATATCAAAGCGAGTTTCCCCATTGAAGTCAAGGGAAACAAAAATAATTAGTTCTGCACTGACTTCAATGGCAGGCAATACTGCATGTGGTCAGAGGCTGGGGGCACCGGAGAGCCTTGCAAATGTCCGGAAAGGCCCGAGGACAGTTCGGCTGACCTTAGCAAACCTCAGAAAGACTCAGTTCACAAGCCTTTCCGAGGCTTATTGAGGTCAGCCGAACTGTCCTCGGGCCTTTCCGTGCATTCAGTGCCCCCCCCCACACCTCAGGCCAAAAGCGGTACTGCACACCGCTTTGGCCTGAATCCTGCTAATTTTGTAAGACAACACTCACAAGCCGAGTTATGATTTTAGGAAATACAGTGCTCTTATTGCTATACGCTCGTTAACAGCGTTACTCGCAATCCGAGGTTCCACTATATCTAAAATGTAAAGCTGATGGATAGATAAGGGGCAGGTGACTGGAGGTAGCCCAGCCCTTATTAAAGGGGCAGGAGCACACTAAACACCCAGCACATGGCAACAAATGTTCCAGTGTGCTGCCTGACCACAATGACATATATACAACAAACAAAAGTCACTTCCCTACCTATGACTGGTCTATACAATAATTCAGGGTTACCCTCCCTTCCCAAAAATCAGCTTGTGCTGTAACGAATCACAGCACAGTGATTGGACACAAGAGGCAGGATTTATGATTTCTCCAATCACAAGCAGGGGGCGGGATTATGCTCCTCCAGGCATTCCCGGCCAGGACAAGTACTGTCAGTGAGTAAAACAGGGATGTGGCGGCCTTTTTTGGGGGCATTAGATTGGCCCGGGGGGGGTGGCTGTGTGAGTTTCATTCCGGGACACTGTATTGTCCTGGAATAAATGTGCCTGGGACAGACTTGCAAAATGTGGGACTGACGCGGGCAATCCGGGACAAGTGGTCACCCTAGCTGGAAAGGGCGCATATACATACAAAATCATGGAATATCCAGGCTCAAACTTAACTAACCAATCAGCAACCACGGTCATGTGTACGTGGCATAAGGGCCTGGAAGAGGACCAGAGGAGGACTGGAGCTCTCCTGCAGCTGCAGGAGAGGTGTGAGGGCCACATGAAATAGCCTGGAGGGCCAGATTCGGCCCGCAGGCCTTGTATTTGACACCTGTGCCCTAACAGGTAGGTATTAGGACTTTTGCAGTGGGGCTTGTTTTAGTATTTTTTATTTTTTTCAAACAAGCCTCTTTAGAATCTCACCTATCTTTACCACATGCCATTCTGAAAATGAGAAAATGAGAATATTGCTTCCTGAACACAACGGAGAAGGAAACGTGTTTGTTACACAGCGTGCATACATCTTCTTCTCGCTAACATGAATACTCGGTATTCGTGGACAAGAACAAATGAAGATTTCCCGCAAGCTCTATATTTAGTGTTAAGAACAATAAAGCTCATTTTGACAAGAACAGTATGGTCACGTCCCTCAGCAGCACATCGAACAGATGCTCTGTTATTACACACCAAAATCCTCAAAGGTCCGTCGTGCTTTCCTTTTACTGCATCAAATGTTTTTTTTAAGGGAGAGTACCGAAGGGTCCAAGAAAAGGCCGGAAAAGAAGAATCGCGTGAAAATGCCCCTTTGGGTCCCATGTGTTTTTAAGAAAAAGGGCAGCTGAGGACACAATGCTCATGAAGTTACCTTGTGTCCCAAGAAGTAATTGGTAGTAGGCGGCTCATGAGAGGAGCCCTGGGCCAAGTTGTAGTCATGGAGGCCCTGAAGGAGGAGAAGAATCTGAGAAGGTACACTGTTGAACGTCCTAGAGGCAGCTTAACCACTTAAGCCCCGGACCATTTGGCTGGCCAAAGACCAGAACATTTTTTGCGATTCGGCACTGCGTCGCTTTAACTGACAATTGCGCGGTCGTGCGACGTGGCTCCCAAACAAAATTGAGGTCTTGGGGCAAAATCCCTCTCAATGACACCAACGATGGGGCCCAATAACATCAATGATGGTACCCAAGTACATCAATGATGGAGCACAATTCCTCTTAGTGACACCAGTGATGGGGCCCAATAACATCAATGATGGGACCCAATGGCAACAATGATGGAGCACAATTCCTCTTAATGACACCAATGATGGGGCCCAATAACATCAACGATGGGACCCAATGGCATCAATGATGGAGCACAATTCCTCTTACTGACACCAGTGATGGAGCCCAATAACATCAACGATGGGACTCAATGGCATCAATGATGGAGCACAATTCCTCTTACTGACACCAGTGATGGAGCCCAATAACATCAATGATGGGACCCAATGGCATCAATGATGGAGCACAATTCCTCTTAATGACACTAACGAAGGGGCCCAATAACATCAATGATGGGACCCAATCACATCAATGATGGGACCCAATCACATCAATGATGGGACCCAATCACTTCTATGATGGAGCCTGGGGACCCTGTATATGCCAGATTAGAGTGACTGATTCATACTGTTGGGACATACAGTGTAAGGAGATGCTAATGCTGTCACCTCCAGCCATCTGTCTGTTCTCTGTGCTAATTGACCCTGCTATTGTGTGAAGATGTCCTGTGTTTACACTTATGATACTGTGTATTGTATAGCAGGTGAGCGAGGAGACGTGACCTCCACCCTTAAAGGTCTTATTTACGAGTCACCTAGTCTGGGTAAATGATTAGTTAATTAGCTCATGTTAATTTATGTTCTGGTTACCTCCTCTTTAACTGTATATAAGGTTGTATTCTTGGTTCCAATAAAGACTCCATGTTCAGCAGACAAACAAGTCTCATCTCGTCGTGCTTGTGAGCAGCTGGAATATCTGATATCTATATCCAGACTGATAGGAAGTGGTATATGACGGAAGCATTCAAGCAGCGTGTGGGGCGTTCCATTACAGAGCACAATTCCTCTTGATGACACTAACGATTGGGCTCAATAACATCAACAATGGGACCCGATGACATAAATGATGGAGCACAATTCCTCTTAAAGACACCAATGATGGGGTCCAATAATTTCAACGATGGGACCCAATCACACCAATGATGGGGCACAATTCTTCCCACTTCCACCAATAATGGAGCGCAATTACTCTCACTGAAACAAACGATGGGGCATTATTTTTTCCCACTGACTTCAGGACCTTTTCAACTCCCACTGGCCACAGTCTGGCCCTCCTAAAGTCTGAAGGACAAAAAACTGGCCCTTTGTTTATGAATTTTGGAGATCCCTGCTCTAGAGGATGACACTTTGGGTTGAGTAATTGGATAGACTCGATGTAATTGATTGATGGGATTCAGGCGGCCGTTTGCATGTGAGCTCCCCTCTCCAGCTCTATCCTCCGCGTGTAGAAGAGGAAGTACAGAAGGCCTACATTAAATTACATCTATTGCCAGCAATCGTTTTCAACAGCCACAAGAGCTCTGGGAGCAATTACTGCCTATCTGCTGGAGGGAGGAGAAGGGGGGGCATGCATTGGGTTGGGATGAAGAACACCGTCATTAACACCAATGTCTATTAGAAACACACTACAAACGTAAAGGGAATCTATAATGCCTTTAAAGCGATGGTATATTTTAATGTTTCTTACAGAAAAACGTAGTAGAGGAGGTCAGTTTGGTGTAAAATTAATCTTATCAGTGTGTTTTAAAAACCTTGCTTGCATGTATGGTTTGGAATTAGACTATATTTTCAAAAGTATTGGGACACCTGCCTTTACACGCACATAAACTTTAATGGCATCCCAGTCTTAGTCCGTAGGGTTCATTATTGAGTTGGCCCCGCCCTTTGCAGCTTTAACAGCTTCAACAAGTTCAACCACTAAAAAGCAACCCCACACCATGATCCCCATCTACCAAATGATTTGGACCAGTGCACAAAGCAAGGTCCAAAAAGACATGGATGCAGGGATGGACTGGAGATTCCCGGTGGGCCGATGGCTTAGTGGGCCGGTTAGAGGTCCACAGAGATCACAGACAGATCGAGATTTAGTGAGCATGCAGAGTAGCGCAGGAAGCATGTGTAATATGTTCTCTCCACTGTCACGGTACTCGTGCTGCACCTCGGTGGCCCCTCCTCTCTTCTCGTCCATCCACATTTGCTTGTGACATCATCTGGGATGGACGAGAAGAGAGGAGGGGCCGCCGGGGAGCAGCGTGAGTCCCGTGACAGGAGAGAGAACATATTACACACGCTTCCTGCGCTACTCTGCATGCTGGCTGGTAAACGATGTGCATCATAATGTTCCCTGTGCCCCGATGGTTAGGCAATGGTTACGCCTAAAGTAGACCTTCACCATAACTGTAAAGTTTTCCTCCCCTTCCTCCTCCCCCTGGTTAGGACAAAAATAAAACTAAGGCTCGTCATGCTATACGAAGGGAAATAGGCAGTGGGCACTACCGGTACAACCTTCCCACATAACAACTCCGCCCGATGCTCAGACCTCAAGGCTGCCGACACCTCCAATGTACCAGAGTAAGGAAAACGGAAAATCGGCACTCAGGATAACATCTAAAAAATGATATTACTTTATTGAAAAGACATGTACAACGCTCTAAAAAAAATCCTACGAGTTTCGGCCCTTAGTCCTTAGTCATAACCATTTATTTTTCTGCAAAGGGACCAATGAGCGGCCCTGGACGCAAATTGTTCACATTTAAATCCGTCTCTGTATGCAAGCAAATGCCTGGCATTGATTTGTAAAAGCGACTGTATGCAAACACCTGTCTCTCCCGGGTGCTCGCTTTTCACGGAGCATGTGCGAATGAACCCTAATGCTTTCCAGACGTGTAAAGGTTTTGCTTGGCTGAACGAGAGAAATCCACAGATTCCTCCATCCACGCTAAACATCAATGGACCAGTCTCTCACTGCTGCCGGCTGTTTTATTCTGACACCCAGCACCTGCGGTTGTCAGAGTACCCGAGCAAGTACCTGCATCGGATTGGGCGCATTCACTCCTCATAGTTATTCAGGTTCAAAAAAGATAAAAGTCAATCCAGTTCAACCAACAGGAAAAAAATCAACAAAATGAATAAAAAGAAAAACTCCCTAAACAGAACCCTATACCCACAGTTGATCCAGGAGAAGGCACAACAAAATATATGGTATTAGTGCTCTATTGTTGGTATCATAGAGAGGAATAGTGCCCCCTTAGTGGTGTCAGTGAGAGAAATGGTGCCCCATTGTTGGTGTCAGATGGCAGGGTCTCATATTAGTGCGAGGGATAGTGCCCCAAGGGTCAGATAAAGGCAATATTAAAATGCCAGCCTGTGACTTCACCCAATTACAACCGTAATAAAGCTTTTGGGTGGAATGGCCTTTTAACCGATTGCCGACCGCTGCACGTTGGCAGAATGGCATGGCTGTGCAATTGGACGTACTCTTTAAATCGCGGCATTGCGGGCCCGCGCCCGCCGCAAGCTCCGTGAGTGTGACCGCGGGTCCCGCGGACTCCATGTCCGCCGGGTGCCCGCGATCGTGTCACGGAGCTGCAGAACAGGGGGATGTCTGTGTAAACAAGGCATTTCACTGTTCTGCCTAGTGACAGGACACTGATCTTCTGTTCCCTGTGATCGGGATCAGTAATCGCTGTCATGTCACTTGTAGCCCAGCCCCCTCACAGTTAGAATCACTCCGTAGGACACACTTAAGCCCTTCCTTGCCCCCTAGTGGTTAACCCCTTCCCTGCCAGTGTCATTTACACAGTCATCAGTGCATTTTTATAGCGCTGATCGCTGTATAAATGACAATGGCCTCAAAATAGCATCAAAAGTGTCCGACGTGTCCGCCATAATGACGCAGTAACGATAAAAATCACAGCTCGCCACCGTTACTAAAAAAATGCCATAAATTGACTCCCTATTTTGCAGACGTTATTACTTTTGCGCAAATCAATCAGAATACGCTTATTGCGATTTTTGTTACCAAAAATAAGTAGAAGAATTCGTATCAGCCTAAACTGAAGAAAAAAACGTTTTATATATTTTTTGGGGATATTTATTATAGCAAAAAGTTAAAAATACTGCTTTTTTTTCAAAATTGTCAGTCTTTTTTTGTTTATAGCACAAAAAATAAAAACCGCAGAGGTGATCAAATACCACCAAAAGAAAGCTCTATGTGTAGGAAAAAAAGGACGCCAATTTTGTTTGGGTACAATGTCGCACGACCGCGCAATTGCCAGTAAAAGCGACGCAGTGCTAAATGGCAAAAAGTGCTCTGGTCTGGAAAGGGGTAAATTCTTCCGGGGCTGAAGTGGTTAACTCATATTTACAGCCGAGATCCCCCTCCATCAGCCTAGTTTGAAATTGCATCTGGTCTGCAAGGGGTGATGGGAAATTAAAAGAAAGAACTAATACCAATATTGCAGGACAAGATCAGATTTGCTCGATCGACACATTGAATGAACGAATCACGTTGAGAGTAAATTCAAACACGACATACGGCATTTTTAGCAGATAATTAAATAGAGTCTTTTGTTTAGATTTTTTAAGGATTTGGAGAACACTGGAGATATAAAAACCTTGCTTGTTGAAAGCAGTTTCAAGCCTCTTGTTGTCAGATTCACACACCGTGCCAGAGCCAGATACGAGAGTCACGAGTTGTTTGGTTGAGCATTTATCAGAGCTGGAATCGTGTCATGTCAACCTACTATTGATACAAAAAACGTGGAATAAAGCTACATGTGGACACTTTAGGAGCTGGAATAGAAACACCAGACCACTCTATGGAGGAACAAGTCCAAATCAGTAGCCTGGCACTGGCAGATGGTAGAAGAGAGAACTTCGGGGCCTACATGAGCTCCTGTAGGCTATGCAATCCTATAGTGTACCTCTAGTTTTTCCAGTTGGTGTTTGGTTGGCCTACCCTTCCAATGCTTACAATTTCTTTCCATTAGGTCATACCGTGTACCGTAAATTGCAGACGTATTTCCATGTGCAAGAGGCCTCAAAGTTCATGGTCACTGGAAACTGGGCACAGTTGGCAACGCTAGGTTATACCACCTTAAAGTGTACCTCTACCCAGTTGGTGTCTGGTTGACCCACTCTTCCAAGGCTTAAACATTCTTTCCATTTGGTTATACAATTTAAATTGCAAGCATATTCCCATGTGCAAGGGGCCATAAAGTTTTTGGTCACTGGAGACTGGGCACAGTTGGCGACGCTAGGTTATACTACCTTAAAATGTACCTCTACTTTACCCAGTTGGTTGGACCACCCTTCCAATGCTTACAATTTCTTTCCATTAGGTCATACCATGTACAGTAAATTGCAGATGTGTTTCCATGTGCAAGAGGCCTTTATGTTCTTGGTCACTGAAAACTGGGTACAGTTGGCAAATCTGGGTAATACCACCTTAAAGGGTATCTCTATTTTACCCAGTTGGTGTCTGGTTGGCCTACCGTTCCAATGCTTACCATTTCTTTTTATTAGGTCATACCATGTACAGTAAATTGCAGATGTACAGTTTTTCCATGTGCAAGAGGCCTTAACGCTCTTGGTCACTGGAAAATGGGTACAGTTGGCAACGCTAGGTTATACCACCTTAAAGTGTACCTCTACTTTACCCAGTTGGTGTCTGGTTGGCCTACCCTTCCAATGCTTACAATTTCTTTCCATTAGGTCATACCATGTACAGTAATTTGCAGACGTATTTCCATGTGCAAAGGGCCTTTATGTTCTTGGTCACTGAAAACTGGGTACATTTGGCAAATCTGGGTAATACCACCTTAAAGGGTATCTCTATTTTACCCAGTTGGTGTCTGGTTGGCCTACCCTTCCAATGCTCACAATTTCTTTCCATTAGGTCATACCATGTACAGTAATTTGCAGACGTATTTCCATGTGCAAGGGGCCTTTATGTTCTTGGTCACTGGAAACCGGGCACAGTTGGCAACGCTAGGTTATACCACCTTAAAGTGTACCTCTACTTTCCCCAGTTGGTGTCTGGTTGGCCCACTCTTCCAATGCTTAAACTTTCTTTCCATACGGTTATACAACGTAAATTGCAAGCATATTTCAATGTGCAAGAGGCCTTAAAGTGGATGTAAAGCCACTCTCATCCTTTCTAAACTACTGCCATAGTGCTGATCTATAAGGATATAGACGCCTCCTGCATGTATCCTCACCTGTCAAATGTCCCCCCTCTTATAATAACTGAAAAATTCCAGATTCTGTGGGTGGATCTGTCTGGAGCTCGGTGGGTGGAGTCGTGATGTTAGTAGACTCCCCACCCACCTCTACACTCCCCTTGTCAAAATCCAGAAAAGTAACCACATGACTTCAGAAAAGGAGTGGGGGTGGGAATTAAAAAATACTGCCTGTTTCCAGGCCAGTGTCGGTAGCTTTGCTAACATTGACCCGCCTCTCAGCCAATCAGGTTTCCTGGTCTGTTACCGGTCGCCTGATTGGCTGAAACGTCAGGCGCTGTGATTAGACGCCTATCATGCGTCCAATAATAGGTGAGGATGGGAGAAGACACATGGAAGACACCGCTCTCCGTCACCCGCTGCCCCACCGAGACACAGTAAGTGCCAGGCAGATGGCGAGCAGGCAAGGGCGGGGGGATTACAGTGGCAGCATTGAATAGCACAGTGGGAGCATTTGATGGCACAGTGGCACCATTGGGAGAATTTGATGGCACAGTGGCAGCATTGCCAGCATTTGATGGCACAGTGGCAGCATTGGATAGTACAGTGGCAGCATCTGATGACACAGTGGCTGCGTTTGATGGGCACAGTGGCAGCGTTTGATGGGCACAGTGGCAGCATTTGATGGCACAGTGGCAATGTTTGATAGCACAGTGGCTGCATTTGATGGCACAGTGAGGCTGCAAATGATATTTTTTTGTTTGCGCACCCAAAAATGTTACGAGGACCAGGCGCCACTGGTTGGGGTAAGTGCCGGTGGACGGCAGACAGCGAAGGGGGGTTTAAGGTGCCGCGGAGGGGGTGGTTGTATGCCACCCCCCCCCCCAAACAAAAAAAAACACCAGCCACCACTGGTGGCTCTGTAAAATAATATTGTCTGGTTACAGTAAGTAAGGTCATCAGGTGCTAGGCCCCTTTTAGGTAGAACCCTCCCACAGTGATGTCATAGGTGAGTCAGTGCCCTGTTATAAGCCAGGTTGGGAGGAGCTGTAGCAGCACTTGGGGCATGGGAAGCAAACACCCCATGCCTATGTGGATGTAACCAGCATGTGTAGGAGGCTGGGAGGAGTGGGCCTATACTTAGAAGGAGCCTGGCTGTTGTCTTTCTGTCTCTTATGGAGGTGGGATCCAGGGAGGATTCAGGCTAGGCTGTGGGAATACTGTGTGAGGCTGCTTTCCGGGAGGGTCCTCGAAGGAGAGCACAGTCCTATCAGTACTAATGACCCCAGGTCTAGAGACTGTAAGAGAGATGGTTGCTCAGGTATTGCATATGCTTTCACATGTGACTACTGCGTACCGTCCATTAAATGTGATTGACTGTGTAATGTCAGGTGACTCTAGAACAGGGGTCTCTAAACTTTCTAAAAGGGACAGTTTACTGTCCTGAAGACTTAGGGCCAGATTCTCATATATATTCGGCGGCGTATCGTAAGCCATTTACACTACGCCGCCGCTGCGTACTAGAGCAAGTGCTTTATTCTCAAAGCACTTGCTCAGTAGTTTGCGTTGGCGTCTCGTAAATCGCCAAGCGTAAACCCGCGCAATTCAAATGGGGCGGCTTGTATTTAAATTAAGCGCGCCCCCGCGTCGAACGAACTGCGCATGCGCCGGCCGGGGAAAAAGCCCAGTGCGCATGCTCCAAAGGACGTCACATTTTCTCAATGTAAACGACGTAATCGCAGCGTACGCCAGCCCCATTGAGAATCGACGTACGCAAACGACGTAAACGACGCACAACACGACGCGGTCCCGAGGCCATACTTAACATGGCATCCGACGGGACACGACGGCATCCGACGGGACCTCGTAAGGTTACTCCACATAGAAGCTGGGGTAACCTTACGTGAACGAAAACGACGTACGCGACGACGGGGCGGCGTAAAAGTGATCGAGAATCGGCGTACTACTTCATTTGCATATGCAAATGAAAAAACAACGTAAAGGCCACCTAGTGGCCGGAGTTGTCATTACACCTACGATCCGAAAGTGTAATGCTTTTACACTTGTCGGATGTAGAAGCGTATCTATGCAAAAGTGATGCTAAGCATCACGCGCATAGATACGAGGACAAAAAAAAGGCGTTACGACGGGGTATCTGAGATACTCCGTCGTAACGCCTCTGAGAATCTGGCCCTCTAGGGGGGCTAGACTGTGGCCAGTGGGAGTAGTAAAAGTCCCGACATCAGTGGGAAGAAAATAATGCCCCATAGTTTGTTTCAGTGGAAGCAATTGTGCCTCATCATTGGTGCCATTGGAAGGAATTGCACCCTATCATTGATGTCATTGGGTCCCATTGTTGGTGTCATTGGGAGGAATTGTGCCCATTGTTGGTATCAGTGGATGAAATAGATCCCCAAGGGCCTGATAAACGCAAGCAAAGGGCCGCAGGTTGGGGACCACTGCTCTACAATATACACTCACCGCCCATTACTTTATTAGGTAAACCTGTTCAATTGCTTGGTAATGAAAATTGCTAATCAGCCAATCACATGACAGCATCTCAATGCATTTAAGCATCTAGACGTAGTGAAGATGACTTGGTGAAGTATAAACCGAGCATCAGAATGGGGAAGAAAGGAATTTGGGTGACTTTGACCTTGTTGACGTCAGAGGTCAGAGGAGAAGGGCAGACTCAAGATGATAGAAAGGCAACAGTAACTTAAATAACCGCTCGTTTACATCCAAAATACCGTCTCTGAACACACAACACATTGAACCTTGATGCAGATGGGCTACAACGGCAGAAGACCACACCGGGTGCCAGTCCTGTCAGCTAAGAACAGGAAACTGAAGCTACAATTCACACAGGATCACCAAAATTGGACAATAGAAGATCGGAAAAACGTTGCCTGGTCTGTCGAGTCTCGATTTCAGCTGCGACATTCAGATAGTCGGGTCAGAATTTGCCATATTCAACATGAAAGCATGGATCCATCCTGCCTTTTATGTAATGGTTCAGGCTAGTGGTGGTGGTGTAATGGTGGGCAGCGGCGGCTGGTGCTCAATATTTTGAGGGGGGGCACCTGGAGCACACCTAAGTACTAATGCTGCGTACACACGATCGGAACTTCCGACAAGAAAAGTTTGATGTGAGCTTTTGGTCAGAAATTCTGACCATGTGTCGGCTGCATCGGATTTTTTATGTTTTATGAGTTTCCGACAGCAAAAATTTGAGAGCAAGAAAAAAAATAGTCCTTGTCAGAAATTTCGATCGTCTGTATGCAATTCCGACGCACAAAAAAACACACATGCTCTCAATCAATTCGCCGCATGCTCGGAATCATTGAACTTAATTTGGCTCTGCTCGTCGTGTTGTACATCACCGCGTTCTTGACGGTCGGAATTTTGTGTGACAGTGTGTATGCAACACAAGTTTGAGCCAAAATTTTCCATCGTGTGTACGTGGTATAAGACTCCCGGCCAATCGTGTCTCAGGATCCGCTTCCTGATTGGCTGGGAGAAGAAGCAGGAAGACATTAGCAAATATTAATTCGCTAATGTCACACAACTGGGTGGGCTCGGGCGCAGTGCTCTGTGCCCCGAGCCCACCCTTCTTTGAAGCCAATTAGTGCCTCAGCCTAATGGAGCGACTGCCAGTGGGCGTGGGGGATGTTTTCTTGGCATACTTTGGGCCCCTTAGTACCAGTTGAGCATTGTGTAAGTACCACGGCCTACCTGAGTATTAGGGATGAGCCGAACACCCCTGGGTTCGGTTCGCACCAGAACCTGCGAACAGACCAAAAGTTCATGTGAACTTTAGAACCCTGTTAAAGTCTATGGGACTCGAACGTTTGAAATCTAAAGTACTAATTTTAAAGGCTAATATGCAAGTTATTGTCCTAAAAAGTCTTTGGGGACCCGGGTCCTGCCCCAGAGGAGTATTTGGGGACCCGGTTATTGCCCCAGGGGACATGTATCAATGCAAAAAAAGTTTTAAAAAATGGCCGTTTTTTTCAGGAGCAGTGATTTTACTAATGCTTAAAGTGAAACAATAAAATTGAAATATTCCTTTATTCCTTTAATTTCGTACCTGGGGGGGTGTATAGTATGCTTGTAAAGTAGCGCTTGTTTCCTGTGCTTAGAACTGTCCGTGCACAAAATGTAATTTCTGAAGGAAAAAAGTCATTTAAAATCACTCACCCTTCAGGTCTGGTATAGATTTTAAGGGGAACTCCACCCCAAATTAAAAAAAAATGCCGTGGACCCCCACACATTTTTTTTTATGAATGACTTTTCTCTGTATTGCCGGGAGCCGACAATTCATTATAGCCGCGAGTGATTTTAAATTACTTTTTTTCCTTCAGAAATGACACTTGTGCAGGGACAGTTCTAAACATGGGAAACAAGCGCTACTTTACAGGCATACTATACACACCCCCTAGGTGTGAAATTTAAAGGAATATTTCACTTTTATTGTTTCACTTAAAGGAATTATTAAAATCACTGCTGCCAAAAAAACTGCAGTTTTTAAAACTTTTTGTTGCATTGATACATGTCCCCTGGGGCAGGACCCGGGTCCCCAAACACTTTTTATTACAATAACTTGCATATTAGCCTTTAAAATTAGCACTTTAGATTTCAAACGTTCGAGTCCCATAGACTTTAAAAGGGTTCTAAAGTTCACATGAACTTGCCGCGAACACCCCAAATAGTTCGCTGTTCGGCGAACAGGCAATGTTCGAGTCGAACATGAGTTCTACTCCAACTCGAAGCTCATCCCTACTGAGTATTATTACTGACCAGGTCCATCCCTTTATGACTACAGTGTCCCTATCTTCTGATGGCTCCTTCCAGCAGGATAATGCCCCATGTCACAAAGCTTCAATCATCTCACCCCTGGACAATGAGGTCACTGTACACCAATGGCCTCCACAGTCACCACATCTCATCCCATATTTATTAGTACTTTCAATAAAATCGATTTTTACAAAAGGAAAACATTCCATAAATCAAAGACTGGTCAACACAAAGTACAGGGGGGGGGGGTGCAGTGGGGCACAGTACAGGGGGGGGTCAGGAGGGCACAGTACAGGGGGCAATGCAGAAAGGAACAGTACAGGGGGAATGCAGAAAGGGCATAGTACAGGGGGGAATGCAGAAGGGCACAGTACCTGGGGGAATGCAGAAGGGCACAGTACAGGGAGGAATGCAGAAAGGCACAGTACAGGGGGAATGCAGAAGGGCACAGTACAGGGGGAATGCAGAAGGGTACAGTACAGAGGGGGAATGCAGAAGGGCACAGTACCTGGGGGAATGCAGAAGGGCACAGTACCTGGGGGAATGCAGAAGGGCACAGTACTGGGGGGAATGCAGAAGGGCATAGTACCTGGGGGAATGCAGAAGGGCACAGTACTGGGGGGAATGCAGAAGGGCACAGTACCTGGGGGAATGCAGAAGGGCACAGTACCTGGGGGAATGCAGAAGGGCACAGTACTGGGGTGAATGCAGAAGGGCATAGTACCTGGGGGAATGCAAAAAGGCACAGCACAGGGGGAATGCAGAAGGGCACAGTACAGGGGAGAATGCAGAAGGGCACATTACCTAGGGGAATACAGAAGGGCACAGTACAGGGGGAATGCAGAAGGGCACAGTACATGGGGAATACAGAAGGGCACAGTACAGGGGGAATGAAGAAGGGCACAGTACAGGGGAAATGGAGAAGGGCACAGTACATGGGTGAATGAAGAAGGGCACAGTACAGGGGGAATGCAGAAGGGCACAGTACATGGGTGAATGCAGAAGGGCACAGTACAGGGGGGAATGCAGAAGGGCACAGTACAGAGGGAATGCAGAAGGGCACAGTACATGGGTGAATGCAGAAGGGCACAGTACAGGGGGGAATGCAGAAGGGCACAGTACAGAGGGAATGCAGAAGGGCACAGTACCTGGGGGAATGCAGAAGGGCACAGTACAGGGGGGAATGCAGAAAGACACAGTACAGGGGGAATGCAAAAGGGCACAGTACAGGGGGGAATGCAGAAGGGTACAGTACAGGGGCAATGCAGAAGGGCACAGTACCTGGGGGAATGAAGAAGGGCACAGTACTGGGGGGAATGCAGAAGGGCACAGTACAGGGGGAATGCAGAAGGGCACAGTACAGGGGGAATGCAGAAGGGCATAGTACCTGGGGGAATGCAGAAAGGCACAGCACAGGGGGAATGCAGAAGGGCACAGTACAGGGGGGAATGCAGAAGGGCATAGTACAGGGGGGGTCAGGAGGGCACAGTACAGGGGGGGTCAGGAGGGCACAACACTGAGATCAGGAGGGTACAGTATAGGTTCTAGGGTTGGTTGTGGTTGTGGTACCCCCCCCCCCGTGCATCCCCTGGCTAACTATTTGGAAGCCTATTACAACCTGTATTGTATTCAGTGCCGGTGCGGAAGCGAGAGGGGGCAGCTCTCTTGCGTCCTCTATGGACGCACCGCCACTGGCCAGAATGCTCTCTACGTTGCAGATAAAGAAAAAAAACTGTGTGTTAGTGGGTGTCCTGACTCTCCTGTAGTCCAAGGGAGGGGGCGAGCACGACACTCCACACCAGGGAGAAAGCCTCACATTACTGTGTGGAGTTACAAACAGAAGAACATGAAGTGAGGATTTCTGAGAAGAAATAAGGACATTTAAAATCAAAATGGAAGGATGAGGTAAGTGAAGGAGGACTGCACTAAGGTAAAGGAAGCTATTTAGGAAAAACTTTTTTTTTTTTTGTAGGGTTTTTTTTAGCGCTCGTAGTTCCCCTTTAACATCCATTTGATTACACATCATCTCATATCTTTCTTATTATATTTTTAGCTCAGGGATCCAAAAGATATTAATATGTGCTCGTCAGGCTACAGAGAGCGGCCGCTTCCTCGCTGTGCGAGAGACGGTTTTGATATTGCTATCGCTTACAAAGAGCAAGAGTGGAGCCACTCATCCTCCATCGTATTACCAATTCAAATGATCCTTTACAGCACTGTGTTATGCAAATGTTCCTTTTTTTTTTTTTCCCTCCTATGGCAAGCCGAACGAGGCAAGGATAGATAGAAAACAGCTAACGAGTTGGCAATTGAATTATTATTAATTATTAGTTTTTTTTTTTTTTTTCTGTTACCTAACCGTAATTGAAAGACCTGACCATCTGCGTCTCGGATCCCCACGTGTTCTGATCTTCTTGGGGTTGTGTGTATTTTTAGCTCCACCGATCCTCGCGGACAGGCTCCTCTGGGCTCTGCAATATGCCGCAGCTTTTTTTTTTTTTTTTCAGATCTTTGCGAGCGAACACAAGAGGTGGGCTGGTGGGGTTTAATTAGTGTATGTGGGTAATTATGCGTCTAAACATGGCCTGCCCGTCTCCCCGGTGACTGTTAATATCCCATTATTTCATTTCCGAGAAGGCGGCGTCTTCGAAAAACCAGATCCTTGTGTGTGTGTTTCACAATATATCTGTTGGAATCGTTATCATTGGGATTCTTATTAACATAGGCCTCGTACACACGAGGGGATATGTCCGCTGAAAACGGTCCGATGGACCGTTTCAGCAGACATCTCCGCTCGTGTGTATGGGCTAGCGGACAGATTTCTCCACCCGACAGATTTCAAAGCATGCTTTGAAATCTATCCGGTGGGAATCTGTCCGCCCGACATGTCTGCTGGTTAGTACACTTACCAGCAGACATGTCGTCCCCCACCGCCGCCGCGCTGCCGCCGAATGGATTCGGCGCATGCGCGGAAGTGTTTAACTTCCTGGTGCGGTGACGTGGCGGTGACGTGGCGGCGTCAACGTCACCGCCGCGTCACCGCCACGTCACCGCGCCGTCCGGCGGCGGGGAATTTGATCCGATGGTGTGTACACGCCATCGGATCAAACTCCCGATCGGACATATCCGATGGAAATGGTCCGCGGACCGTTTTCATCGGATATGTCCGATCGTGTGTACGAGGCCTTAGGGTGACCAGACATCCCCAGTTTCAGGGGACAGTCCCCTGATTGAGGACACTGTCCCCGGACCAAGTCTGTCCCTGGTTTTGTCCCCAGATTGGATTTAATAGGGGGCAGGGGCACATTTATCCCGCCGTAGCGTATCTCTTTTACTCTACACCGGCGCTGAGCGTGGAGAGGCAAGCATGGAATTCACAAAGCAAATGCTCCCAACTCTGCGCCGGCGTAGCGTATATTTCGTAGGCGTAAGTGGAAGTGGGCGTGATCCATGTTAATGAAGCGTGACCCCATGCAAATGATGAGCCGGGCACCAGACCATACTTAAAATGAACTGCGCATGTGTCGAGACGTGGACGTATCCCCGTGCGGATGCGCACAACCACGTCGGAACAACTGCCTAAGATACGCCGGATCACTGTGTACGCCGTGAACGTAACGTACGCCCAGCCAGACCCACCTCGGCCCATATTCACAGACGTCCAACGTACAATACGTAGGCTTGTGTTCCCTGGTCCATACCTTTGCATGGGTTGAACCTCATCTATGGGGAATAACTTTACGCCGAACGTAAAACTTACGCCGAGCACAAGTACGTTTGTGAATCGGCGTATCTCCCTCATTTGCATATTTGAATAGAAAATCAATTGGAGCGCCACATGCGTCCAGCGTAAATATGCGCCCACTCTACGCCGGCGTAGGCAAGTTACGTCGGTGGGATGAACTCTGTTTTTAGGCGTATCTAAGTTTGTGGGTCCAGCGCACAGATACGACGGCGCATTATTGTACTTACACGGCGTATCTGGAGATACGACGGCGTAAGTGCTTTGTGAATCCGGGCCAATCAGTGCAGAATTAAAATACAAAAAATTTAATATACCCTCCCCCCTCCGCTCCGCCATGCCGACTTGCATAGGGGGATGTATTTTTCCCATTATCTGTGCCCCTTTCTGATGATCGTGCTGGTCGGAGCGGAGGGAATATTTCTTCAGTTTCGGGTGCATGTCCATTCAGCTTCGCTCGCATGTTCTTCTGCTTTGGCTCAAATCCTGGCCAGCCACCTGCCTGGCGGAGTGATCTTCCTCCGCTCCCCATCCAGTAGTAGCCGGCCCCTGAAGAGTAAGACTTGAGAGGCTGTGAGGTGGGGGGCGATGGGCAGAGAGTCGCTGATTGTTGCCATTACTAGTAAAGAAAAAATATGTCCCCGGATTTCATTTTAAATCTGGTCACCTTATATTAACAATAATAAACATGTAGCGCTGTCAAATTTTTGGGGGGGCGCAAACAAGTGGAAAAACCACTGTGCCACTGTGCCCATCAAATGCAGCCACTGTGCCATGCCATCAATTTTCGCCATATGCCATCAATTTTCGCCACTGTGCCATGCCTTTAAATGCAGCCACTGTGCCATGCAACGCAGCCACTGTGCCATCATTTATCACCACTGTGCCCATCAGTTGTCACCACCGTGCCATGCCATCAATTGTCGCCACTGTAAAATCAATTGTCGCCACTGTGCCATGCCGTCAAATGCAGCCACTGTGCCATGCAATGCAGCCACTGTGCCATCATTTATCACCACTGTGCCCATCAACTGTCACCATTGTGCCATGCCATCAAACGCAGCCACTGTGTCATCAATTGTCGCCACTGTGCCATCAATTGTCGCCACTGTGCCATGCCAAATGCAGCCACCGTGCCATCAATTGTGACCACTGTGCCATCAAACGCAGCCACTGTGCCATGCCATCAATTGTTACCACTGTGCCATGCCATCAATTGTTACCACTGTGCCCTTTAATTGTTGCCACTGTGCCCTGTAAAATGCTGCCCCCTTCCCCCCCCCTGCCCGGCACTTACCTTTCTGGGGTCAGCCATCCTCCTTCTACGGTCCCTCGATGTCTTCTACTGCCCTCAATGACGCTTCAGCCAATCAGGTTACCGGTAACCAGAACTGGTGAACCTGATTGGCCGAGACGCCTGTCAGTGTTATTCAAGGAACGCACACCCCGTGCGTCCCCTGGATAACTATTTGGAAGCCAATTACAGCCTGTGTATTGTATTCAGTGGCGGTGCGGGAGCGAGAGGGGGCAGGGCACTGGCGCCCTCTATGGATGCACCGCCACTGTTGGGCACTTTCCCCCCTTCCTGCCTATGCCGATTTTCAGCTTTCAGCGATGTCACATTTTGGATTACGTGGTCATGCTACACTGTACCCAAACCAGATTTTTATCATTTTGTTCCCACAAATAGAGCTTTCTTTTGGTGGTATTTGATCACCTCTGGGGTTTTTATTTTTTGCTAAACAAATAAAAAAAGACCAATTTTGTAAATAAGTATATTTTCTCCTTCACTGATGGTGCTGATGAGGCTGCACTGATGGGCACTGATAAGGCGGCACTAATAAGCACTGATGAGGTGGCACCAATGAGTTGGCACTGATTAGGTGGCACTGATGGGCACTGATGGGCACTGAGGATGGGCACTAATATGCAGCACTGATGGGCACTGATAGGCTGCACTGATGGGCACTGATATGCAGCACTGATGTGCACTGATTGGCGGCACTGATAGGTGACACTGACCTCCCTGGGGCCCTAAGCAAAATAGCAAAATGAATGACATGTTACATTAACGTTGAGAAGCGAGGGGGGGGGCGGGGGCACTGCCAACATTGACATGTCACATTAAAGATTAAAGTGATATGCACCACTGATGGGCACTGATAGGTGGCACTGATGGGTACTGATAGGTGTCACCATTGCCGATCCTGACCTCCCCGGGGCCCTAAGCAAAATGAAGCATTGAACTTTCTTTTTTCAGCATGTCGTTGTGTTCTACGTCACTGCGTTTTGGTCTGATCAGATTTTTGGTCCAATGGTGTGTACACACATCAGACCATCAGACCACTTCAGCCTGGTCTGATGAAAATGGTCCGTCGGACCAGTTTGATCAGACCGGTCTGATCCTGTGTACGCGGCCTTAGGGGACAGCTGTCTGCTGCAGCAGCGTGGGCTTTTTCACCCCCCCCCCTTTCTCTCTTCACACACAGACTCTCAGAACTGCTTGTTTGTAAACTCCCTATTGGAGGTTGTCTGTAAACTCCCTATTGGAGGTTGTCTGTAAACTCCCTATTGGAAGAGCCTGAGCCAATCATCAGACCGCAGCAAATGACTGTGGGGGAGGAGATAAAAAGCCAGAGGAACTAGGCCAGAGCCTCTTAGTGCCTGCACCCCATCAGGAGAGCATCTCCTGCACTCTATGTGTGTGTGTGTGTGTGGAATCGCGGCCTACCAAGGGGCACACAGCCTGCAACTCCAGCCCAGAGCAACAGATTGTTCATGCAACTCCAGCCCAGAGGAACAGACTGTCCCTGCTAAAGAAGGACACCCTGCAACAGCTCAAGGACTGAATGGCACTGCAACACACCTGCATCTAAGTTCGATCTATCACTCAGGGGAGTACCGCTGACTGTGTACAGAATTTGGCAAAGGGGCCTTGCCCAGGAACCTTTAATGCTTTTCATAGAATCTCCCATGCAAATATTGTCCACAGAGCTCCTACAATTCCGGTGAAGATAATAAAATGCAAAGCCTTGCCTCCAGGACATTACCGCGGTCGCACTTAAGCCCCGTACCATTTTGTTGCTAAATGACCGGGCCACCTTTTGCGATTTGGCACTGCGTCGCTTTAACTGACAATTGCGCGGTCGCGCGAGATGGCTCCCAAACAAAATCAACGTAATTTTTTCCCCACAAATAGAGCTTTCTTTTGGTGGTATTTGATCACCTCTGCGGTTTTAATTTTTTACGCTATAAACAAAAATAGAGCGATAATTTGGGAAAAAATTCTATATTCGATAATTCGATAATAAATATCCCCAAAAAATATATACATTTTTTTTCCTTAGTTTAGGCCGATGTGTATTCTTCTACATATTTTTGGTAAAAAAATATTGCAATAAGCGTTTATTGATTGGTTTGCGCAAAAGTTATAGCGTCTACAAAATAGGGGATAGTTTTATAACATTTTTATTATATTTTATTATATATATTTTTTTTTTTTACTAGTAATGGCATCGATCTGTGACATTAAGGCGGACACATCGGACACTTTTGACACATTTTTGGGACCACTGTAATTTTTACAGTGATCAGTGCTATAAAAATGCACTATGCACCGGCAGTAAAGGAGTTAACCACTAGTTGGCACTGTAGGGGTTAAGTGTTCCCTAAGGAGTGATTGTTACTGCACATTTCCGACAACATTTGTGCGACCGTGTGTATGCACGACAAGTTTGAGACAACATTCATCGGAAAATGATCCACGGTTTAGTTGTCGGAATGTCCGATCGTGTGTACACGGCATTAGTTCCCCAGTGGCCTTCAATTTTAGGGGACTATTTTTTAAGCATGAAGTAGGACCACAGAAGAGATAAGCATATACATGTTGTACACTCATCTTTTCCCGGAAGATCTTGCCTGGAGAATCTTTTCACGATAAGATGGTTACTTCAATGGGCTTCAAATGGTCCTGAATGATCCTTTCGGCCATCATGGCCCTTTTTTTTGCAAAAAAAATTCACTTTTTAAGCTTCATACCCTACCACTACCCGATCAATACATACCTAAAATTGCAATGTAAAGGACACTACAACCTCTGAAAAAAGCAGAAAACAAAGCTGACAACTTGGTGGTCTACCTTCAAAATGGACCTGAAAGCCATTGATGTTTGTAGGACTGAAATGGTCTCAACTGGCAGAATTCGATGAAAAGCACTTACTGCCTAATGCGCCCAGTAACACTAGAGGAACTAAGCTAAGAAATTGTATTGGTCCCTGTATGGTTCCGGTTCCAACACCACTTGGCAGAACCAGCGGCATGGTCTTTTTTAGCTGCCTGTAAGGTGGGCATTCTTACAACCACTGTAATGCCACGTACAGACGATCAGAAATTCCGACAACAAAACCGTGGATTTTTTTCAAACTTGTCTTGCATACACGCAGTCGCACAAATGTTGTCGGAAATTTCAATCACCAAGAACGCAGTGACGTACAACACGTACGACGGCACTATTAACTAGGGTTGTCCCGATACCACTTTTTTAGGACTGAGTACAAGTACCGATACTTTTTTTCATGTACTCGTCGATACCGAATACCGATACTTTTTTTTAAATGTGTCCCCACATATGCAGCCATGTCCCCCCACATATTCAGCCATGTCCCCCACATATGCAGCCATGTCCCCCACATATGCAGCCATGTCCCCCCACATATTCAGCCATGTCCCCCACATATGCAGCCATGTCCCCCACATATGCAGCCATGTCCCCCCATAAATGCAGCCATGTCCCCCACATATGCAGCCATGTCCCCCACATATGCAGCCATGCCCCCCACATATGCAGCCATGTCCCCCCATAAATGCAGCCATGTCCCCCACATATGCAGCCATGTCACCCCATAAATGCAGCCATGTCCCCCACATATGCAGCCATGTCCCCAAACATATGTAGCCATGTCCCCAAATATATGCAGCCATGTCCCCCCACATATTGCAGCCATGTCCCCCATATACGCAGCCATGTCCCACCACATATATCCAGCCATGTCCCCAAACATATGCAGCCATGTCCCCAAACATATGCAGCCATGTCCCCCACATATGCAGCCATGCCCCCCACATATGCAGCCATGTCCCCCCATAAATGCAGCCATGTCCCCCACATATGCAGCCATGTCACCCCATAAATGCAGCCATGTCCCCCACATATGCAGCCATGTCCCCAAACATATGTAGCCATGTCCCCAAATATATGCAGCCATGTCCCCCCACATATTGCAGCCATGTCCCCCATATACGCAGCCATGTCCCACCACATATATCCAGCCATGTCCCCAAACATATGCAGCCATGTCCCCAAACATATGCAGCCATGTCCCCAAACATATTGCAGCCATGTCCCCCATATACGCAGCCATGTCCCCCATATACGCAGCCATGTCCCCCGCATATATCCAGCCATGTCCCCAAACATATTGCAGCCATGTCCCCCGTACCTAAATGATGCCGCCGCCTCTGCGTTAATCACCGTGCGGGGAACATTACAGTCAGCTTTCGTTTGAATAGCTGTTTTCCCTGCCGCGCAGTGTATAGAGACACTCCCCCTTGCTCGGGATTGGACAGATCCATCCAATCCCGAGCAAGGGGGAGTGACACGGCGTGGCGGGGAAAACAGCTATTCAAACGAAAGCTGACTGTAATGTTCCCCGCACGGTGATTAACGCGGCAGCGGCGGCTTTGCGATATACGGCGGCGGCGGGGGTATTCTATTCAGGCATCAGGGGTATTTGCGGTAGTACAGGTACTCCCGCAAATACTCAGTATCGGTCCCGATACTGGTATCGGTATCGGGACAACCCTACTATTAACGACTTAAGACCCGGACCTTTAGGCAGCTAAAGGACCCGGGCACTGCGTCGCTTTAACTGACAATTGCGCGGTCGTGCGACATGGCTCCCAAACAAAATTGGGGACCTTTTTTTCCCACAAATAGAACTTTCTTTTGGTGGTATTTGATAACCTCTGCGGTTTTTATTTTTTGCGCTATAAACAAAAATAGAGCGATAATTTTGAAAAAAAAATTATATTTTTTTCTTTTTGCTACAATAAATATCCCCCAAAAATGTATATAAAAAATAAAAATTCCTCAGTTTAGGCTAATACGCCAAAATCGCAATAAGCGTTTATCAGTTGGTTTGCGCAAAATTTATAGCGTTTACAAAATAGGGGATAGTTTTATTGCATTTTTATTATTTATTTATTTTTTTACTACTAATGGCGGCGAGCAGCGATTTTTTTGGTGACTGCTTATGGCGGACACATCAGACAATTTTGACACATTTTTGGCACCATTGTAATTTTTACAACAAAAAATGCATTGTTTACTGTGAAAATGACAATTGCAGTTTGGGAGTTAACCACAAAGGGGCGCTTTATGTCTCGCTGTTCTGTTTCCTGGTTGAGTCTGATGTGGGGAAAAAAAAACCACAAGGGGGCGCTGAAGGGGTTATGTGTGACTTCATGTCTGTTTCTAACTGTAGGGGGGTGTGGCTGTAGGTGTGATGTCATCGATTGTGTTTCCCTATAAAAGGGAACACACGATCAATGATGAGGCCACAGTGAAGAACGGGGAAGTTGTGTTTACACACAGCTCTCCCCATTCTTCAGCTCCGGGGACCAATCGTGGGACTCCAGCGGCGATCGGGTCCCACGGCCACGGAGCTTCGGACAGGGTGGCATGCATGCGCCGGCGGGGCGCGCGACACCACATCCATGTACAGGTACTCTTTAAGCCCAGCCGTGCCATTCTGCCGACATATATCGGCGTGAATGGGTCCTTAAGCGGTAAAAGGGAAGTTCAATACCAGTTGTGAAAGTAGAAGTTTGGTGAGAGATGATTTGCGCTTTTCAGCCTCGTGCTTTTTAGTCCGTTACAGCGTGACGAATGTGCTATCTCCATTACGAGCGTTAGTTTTACCAGACCGAGCGCTTCCGTCTCATACTTGATTCAGAGCATGTGTGGAAGTTTGTGCGTTGGAATTGTCCACACATGATCGGAATTTACGAGAAAGGATTTTGTTGTTGGAAAATTCGAGAACCAGCTCTCAAATTTTTGTTGTTGGAAATTCCGACAGCAAATGTCCGATGGAGCTTACACACGGTCGGAATTTACGACAAAAAGCTTCCATCGAACATTTGTTGTTGGAAATTCCGAGCGTGTGTATAAGGGGGGACTTCTTCCCACTGATCACCAATGTAGAGGCTTTCTTCCCACTGACCCCTACTGAATTCATTATAGCAGGGCTTCTCTGAGACCTGAATATTATTTTAAACATTACTTGGTATAGAAATGATAGGCTGGTTTACCTAGTTCACTAAGTGAATTCCCAAATCAATAAAATTTTGCAGATGGCCAAATCAATTTTTACAAAATCACTCCCCACACATATGGTACAAGGTACAACTGGACTTGGTAGAAGTTTAACCACTTAAGGACCGCCTCCTGCACATATACGTCGGCAGAATGGCACAGCTGGGCACAAGCACGTACAGGTACGTCCTCTTTAAGTGCCCAGCCGCGCCCGCGACCCGGTCCGAAGCTTCGTGACCGCGGCCGCTGGAGTCCCGCGAACGGTCCCCAGAGCTGAAGATTGGGGAGAGCTGTGTGTAAACACAGCTTCCCCGTTCTTCACTGTGGCGCTGTAGGGAAATACATATAGGAAAACACAATCAATGATGTCACACCTACAGCCACACCCCCCTACAGTTAGAAACACAGATGAGGTCACACTTAACCCCTTCAGCGCCCCCTTGTGTTTAACTCCCAAACTGCAATTGTCATTTTCACAGTAAACATTGCAATTTTTTTCAAAATTGTCGCTCTATTTTTGTTTATAGCGCAAAAAATAAAAACCGCAGAGGTGATCAAATACCACCAAAAGAAAGCTCTATTTGTGGGGAAAAAAGGACGCCAGTTTTGTTTGGGAGCCACGTCGCATGACCGCGCAATTGTCAGTTAAAGCAACGCAGTGCCGAATCGCAAAAACTGGCCAGGTCCTTTACCTGCCTAAAGGTCCGGGTCTTAAGTAGTTAAGGAAGTCAGTGTGAAAGATTTGCTTGGTAAACAAGTCTCTAGAATGTGATGAAGAATCACATTTTTCACTATTTAATAATTGCTCATTCACTGGGTAATAGTTTGCTTTATTTCGAAAATTACGTATTTACTGTAGCGAAGGTGAAAGGATACATGTCTATTAAAATCAACTATAAAAAATACATCCAAGGTCATATCTGGGAATCGCAGGACCTTATAAAGAAAACTTTGATGGGGCCCCTATATGTGGAAGGTGGTTTGAATGTATCCCTACAATATGTACACCCCCTAACACCGGTGGCCACCTTTTTGCACCCCAACTAAATATAATGGTCTGAGGTAGCTGGCCCCTAAAGAATCCATACTCGGCCCTTAAACCCATCCATTTATCAGTTTCAAAAAAGTTTCATTTCCGGCACGTCCCGGGAATGTAACACTCCCATTGGTTGTGCTCTCAACCAAACTGTCAAATCATCCAATGGCTGGTGTCATAACTGATCACATGTAGAGCATCATAGTAGTTGTAGATTAAACAGAGGCAAAGATGGCAGCTTTCTTGGCTGAAAATGATAGGAGAGTTTACTTACACTTTAATGCCGTGTACACACGCTCGGAATTTCCGACAACAAATGTTAGATGAGAGCTTGTTGTCAGAAATTCCGACCGTGTGTAGACTCCATTAGACATTTTCTGTCGGAAATTTCCGACAACAAAAACTTGAGATCTGGTTCTCAAATTTTTCGACAACAAAATCCGTTCTCGTAAATTCCAAGCGTGTGTAGACAATTCCAACACACAAAATACCATGAATGCTCTGAATCAAGAACAAGACGGAAGCGCTCGCTCTGGTAAAACTAGCGATCGTAATGGAGATAGCACATTCGTCACGCTGTAACGGACTGAAAAGCACGAGGCCGAAAAGCGCGAATCGTCTCTCACCAAACTTCTACTAACACGACTGATATTGAACTTCCCTTTAATAGTGCCTTCGTACGTGTTGTACATCACCGCGTTCTTGGCTTTCGGAATTTCCGACAACATTTGTGCGACCGTGTATATGCAAGACAAGTTTGAGTTAACATCGGTCGGAAAAGAATCCACGGTTTTGTTGTTGGAATTTCCAATCGTCTTTACGCAGCATTAGTCTCTGTTCACACCTGTGAATGGGTGTGAAGCCAACTTTCCACTGGTGGCCACTGTAACTAAGCAAAGTTTCTTACAATCCTCTTTCAAATTGAGACAGGTTTCCTCCCTGATCCTGGTCCCTGTAGCAGTTGCCTGGGCTGCTATGTCTTTAGTTGTACTGGCAGTTAATGCAGACCAAGTAAAAAAAAAAGAAAAACGTCAGGAAGGATGATCCAATTTGCTCCAATAGGGAAAAATATAGCTTATGTTTTGTTATTTGTTACGACATAACACCTTCTTGATTCCTAATTGGAATTGAGGTTTGTGATATCATCACGCACCCTGGAGTCTGGATGTGGCAGGTTTCAGTCCTGGGACCTGCTTGTATTGCTATGGGCAATGTGCATTTCATATTTGTGTGAATTTTGGCTATATTTATTACATTTTAGTGGTATTGGTTTTACACTATATGGCAGGGGTGGCCAACCAACCAGTGGCCCAGGGGCCACATGTGGCCCACGAAGCCCTCAGATGTGGCCTGCGACCTCCTGCTCTGGAATGGGGGGTTGGCAAGCCCAGACCGCAGGTTGCCGCCCCAACATACCACAGCAAGAGGCCTCGTACACACGAGCGGATATGTCCGCTGAAAACGGTCCGATGGACCGTTTCAGCAGACATCTCCGATCGTGTGTATGGGCTAGCGGACAGACTTGTCCACCCGACAGATTTCAAAGCATGCTTTGAAATCTATCGGGTGGGAATGTGTCCGCCCGACATGTCTGCTGGTTAGTACACTTACCAGCAGACATGTCGTCCCGCACCGCCGCCGTGCCACCGCCGAATGGATTCGGCGCATGCGCGGAAGTGTTTTACTTCCTGGTGCGGTGACGTGGTGGTGACGTTGCGCCGTCTGCTGGCGGGGATTTTGGTTTGCTTAAGTGTACACGCGAGCAAACCAAAATCCCAGCAGACAGATTTGTTCAAATCTGTCGGACGGACAGATTTGAACAAATCTGTCCGCTCGTGTGTATGGGGCCTTAGTGTTGTGAATGAAGCTGGTGGTAGAGGAAGAAAGTGGCTGTGGAGCAGAGCCCCATAAGCTAATGCTTTCTCTACAGCACTGACTTTTGCTAACCCGCAGAATAGACATCCATTTACGTCCACCTACCTCCAATCCAAAAAACAGAAGAGAATTCGTCCCCTTCCATCTGAACGGCTCAGAGGGTCTATAGAGTAGCCGTGACCTGTCATCTGCACGCTCCGCTCATTGTGGCCCGTCACTGGTTACCAAGTTGCTTAAGTGACCCTCACTCTTCAAAAGGTTGGGCACCCCTGCTATATGGCATCCTTGGCTTTATTTCATGATTACTTTGGACCCTTGAAGGACAACCATTTGAGACCTTTATAAGAGGAGAGTTACATGGAGGATCCCTTATACACAAGTGCATATTGACTTCTCTTGAATAGAGGGTCAATTTTTTCCGGTAAGCATGTTTTGGTTGCCCCAGCAGGAATTGGATACTCCTCGATGTAAAATCTGCATTATTGTATCTCATAAACATGAGTAACAGTTTATATTTTGTGCGTTTAGAAACACATCCAGACTTTTTGAGACAATATAATTTGTACTCGGAGCCTCTATGTGGAAAGAGGGAAAGAACAGCTACGAAAATAAAGGTGACCTGAGGTGTGCCATAGTCACGGGGTCAGTATGCCTAAAAGGGGGCATACCCGAGAAGATATATAAAATAAGGCGAAAGAGCACAGAAAAATAGACAACAAAAAAGGGACAGGGAGGGTGGGAGAAAAGCCAGAAACGCCGACAGCACCAGCGGGCGTGGAGGCTGGTATAAGAGCCCGAAGCTCCTCCTACAAATGTAGGCGGGCCTGCGTCCCGCCTCCCAACTTGTACTCGGAGCCTCTATGTGGAAAGAGGGAAAGAACAGCTACGAAAATAAAGGTGACCTGAGGTGTGCCATAGTCACAGGGTCAGTATGCCTAAAAGGGGGCAAAAACAAGACACTAGGACACATATAAATAAGGATACTTTATTAATCATCACAATCAATCCGCCAGATGAACAAAAGCCAGAGACATCTCTGCAAGAGGCTCTGGGATGTATCTGGCATAGCATGCTGACTTCCATCTACCCAATTTCTTAATGACATGTACCGGAACACCCTGACGAGAAGCCGCAGAAGCAGCAGCGATCCGGAAAGAATGTCCCGAATACGACCTGGGATTCAACCCCAAGTTTCCCAATAGGGTGCGGCAAAAATTAATGAACCGTGCCGAGGTGAGAGGTGCCCCGTTGACCGGCAAAAGTGGGCTGTTCCTGGGAAACCCTGACAACTGGACCATGAGCTCATCCAGGACAGTGACCGGGTACCACCCGGACTCCACCCTGAAATATCTGATGCTAGTACCTGGACCAACCTGCTGCGTCTTGCAGACTTCTAAATGAAGTACGAAATGGTCAGGG
The DNA here is from genome assembly GCA_029574335.1 of Rana kukunoris. NCBI lineage: Eukaryota > Metazoa > Chordata > Amphibia > Anura > Ranidae > Rana > Rana kukunoris. The sequence goes on along the minus strand of CM056059.1, from coordinate 16,113,759 downwards.
GACCTAACTAACTGACTGATGGCCAGTGTGCGGGATGTGGAACCTGTACATGTGAATTCCCCTGGCCGTAAGAACCCATAGAAAGCTAGGTGAATTGCTGCCTTAAGCACCAAGCTAGGTAGTAACCCGAAAGGTGCCCGTGACAGCATATCTGACATGGCCCGGAAAATATGCCCTGTTATAGGCAACCTGTTGGAGGTACTTGGGGGGCTGCTCTTCTGGATTCCCCTCAGGATGGCCTTGACCGAATGCGCCGAGAACAGTGACGGCCTACCAAGGAAGAGGAGGGACATGTAATGTTGTATACCTGCCAGATACCCTCTGATAGTATTTGGGGACAGCTTCAGCTGGAAGTGACAATAGGCCATGAACGACAGGAGATATTGATTGTCATAACAGTCCGGTCGGGGATATCGTGCCAGGAAAGTCTGAAAAGTGTGCCAAGCGGTACTGTAGGCCTTCCTGGTGTTGCTGGCCAGTGAACTGTTGATCAACCCGAGAGCCCCTGCCCAATGCCTGCTCAGTCCATCGTCAATAATGAGATGTGTGGAGACGGGGTGGCACTGATATCCGCGCCCGGGACCTGCCTAGAAAAGGATAACATGTCAAACCGTGATAACGTGTCTGCCGTGGTGTTCTGAACCCCGCTAATAAACCTACAGTGGACGTGGAATTTGTACTGCAAGGAAAGCCACGTGAGTCTGCGTATAAAGGACATGATGTGTAGTGACCCCGACCTCCCCTTGTTGATGATTGCAGCAGTCGCCTGGTTATCCGTGTGGAACACCACTGAGTTGCCGGTCCATAAGTGACCCCATACCTGTGCCGCAGCAACTATGGGATAGACTTCAAACAATGCCGACGTCCGAGCGAAACCGGGTATCGCCTGACACTCACTTGGCCATGGACCAACCAGCCAATGGGTGCCAAAAATGGCGGCATAACCTCCAGTAGCCGCAGCATCCGTAACTACCTGAAATGATGTCTCAGAAACTGCCGGAATGAACATGGACACCCCATTCCAACCCCGCAAAAACTGCTCCCACATGCGTAAGTCAGCTGCGGCGGCCGAGTCCAAATTTACCACTGAATCTGCATCCGGAGCTGCGGGGAGCAGAGCCAGCAGCTGGGAGATGAAGGACCTGCCCTGCGGAATAACCCTCATGGCGAAGTTCAACATCCCCAGTAAGGATTGCAGATCCTGTCTGGTAGTGACCCGGGTTAGGGTAAACCCCTGGATCCGTTCCCTAATCCTGGACAACTTGTCCGCCGGTAGCCTTGCCTCCATAGCTAGAGAATCCAGTATGATTCCTAGAAAGGTCACAGTGGTGGCCGGGCCCTCCATCTTCTAAGATGCCAACGGGACATTAAGAGCGGAACACACAGCCACCAACTTCTGCCTCCTGCAAGAGAATCCAATTGAGCGCGTCCGCGAAAACATTGAACAGCCAAGGGCTACTTTTGGAGCCGAAAGTGAGGTGGGTAGCAAAATAATAGCTGCCCTTCCACTTGACACCGTGCCATTGCCATAAGGAAGGACGATACCCGGTTTGCCCGAAAGGACCGCGTTCCCCGTCCGACTCTGCGTCCGTCAACCCGGAAGTGCCGATCGCGTCGCGCCGGAAATGACGTCACGCCTGCGACAAAAGGAAATGACGGGACGCCGCTGAAAAGCCAGAAACGCCGACAGCACCAGCGGGCGTGGAGGCTGGTATAAGAGCCCGAAGCTCCGCCTGCGTCCCGCCTCCCAACCTACCAAATTGTCCATGGAAAGACCTTTCTACATTCTAACCGATCTTATTGTAAAAAATAATTTACACATGAGAAGGTTAAACTTAATTTCCTCCAAGCGCAATGCATGCCCTAGTATTTTTTTCAATGGCTTCAAGTGACTCCTGGCATTTTCAATGGATATCTGTCCCTTATGTGGTATAATATAATGATTTGCCTTGTTAGTTCTATAAAAAATTAACATTTGAAAACTGGACGACAGGTCAGGCTAAAGTCAGTGAACAGTGGTGGACTACAGTGTTTGGACAGTAATGGACTTGTTGGGGGAATTAAAACTATTCAGAACATTTGACAATGCACCTTACTGTGGGGTTCAGTGGGAAGAATGTCCCGTACGCTGGTGGCCAGTGAGAAGAATGCTCCTTCCATTGGTGGCCAAAAAAAGAATGCTCATTACATTGGTTGCCAGAGAGAAGAATGTCCCTTACATTAGTGGTCAGTGGGAAGAATGTCCCTTACATTAGTGGTCAGTGAGAAGAATGTTCCTTACATTGGTGATCAGTGGGAAGAATGTTCCTTACATTGGTGATCAGTGGGGAGAATGTCCCTTACATTGGTGGTCAGTGGGAAGAATGTTCCTTACATTGGTGATCAGTGGGAAGAATGTCCCTTACATTGGTGATCAGTGGGAAGAATGTCCCTTACATTGGTGACCAGTGAGAAGAATGTTCCTTACATTGGTGATCAGTGAGAAGAATGTTCCTTACATTGGTGATCAGTGAGAAGAATGTTCCTTACATTGGTGATCAGTGAGAAGAATGCTCCTTACATTGGTGATCAGTAGGAAGAATGTCCCTTACATTGGTGATCAGTGGGAAGAATGTCCCTTACATTGGTGATCAGTGGGAAGAATGCTCCTTACATTGGTGATCAGTGAGAAGAATGTCCCTTACATTGGTGATCAGTGGGAAGAATGTCCCTTACATTGGTGATCAGTGGGAAGAATGTCCCTTACATTGGTGATCAGTGAGAAGAATGTCCCTTACATTGGTGATCAGTGGGAAGAATGTTCCTTACATTGGTGATCAGTGGGAAGAATGTTCCTTACATTGGTGATCAGTGAGAAGAATGTCCCTTACATTGGTGATCAGTGAGAAGAATGTCCCTTACATTGGTGATCAGTGAGAAGAATGTCCCTTACATTGGTGATCAGTGAGAAGAATGTTCCTTACATTGGTGGTCAGTGAGAAGAATGTCCCTTACATTGGTGATCAGTGGGAAGAATGTTCCTTACATTGGTGATCAGTGAGAAGAATGTCCCTTACATTGGTGGTCAGTGAGAAGAATGTCCCTTACATTGGTGATCAGTGGGAAGAATGTCCCTTACATTGGTGATCAGTGGGAAGAATGTCCCTTACATTGGTGATCAGTGGGAAGAATGTCCCTTACATTGGTGATCAGTGGGAAGAATGTCCCTTACATTGGTGATCAGTGAGAAGAATGTCCCTTACATTGGTGATCAGTGGGAAGAATGTTCCTTACATTGGTGATCAGTGGGAAGAATGTCCCTTACATTGGTGATCAGTGGGAAGAATGTCCCTCACATTGGTGATCAGTGGGAAGAATGTTCCTTACATTGGTGATCAGTGGGAAGAATGTTCCAAGATGGCAGTGTCAGGGACAGTGGCGGCTGGTGTCTTTTTTTGGAGGGGGCGGCAAACAACCCCCCCCCCTCCGAGTCGGCTCTGCGTCCTGAGCCCACCCTCTTTTGAAGCCTAATATAGCCTCTGGCTCTAATCTTGTGCTTCTAAAAAAACACCCCTCCCCCCCATTGAAATCCATGCATCCAGCATCTTGCATGCAGATTAGAGAGCTGGATGCATGGGTGGGGGGGTGGTGCCTGTGTGCCCCTAATGTATGGGCCGCCACTGGTCAGGGACCCAAACACCAGCAAGGAATTGGCCCTAGTGAAGACAATGCTGGATCCATGGACTGGTAAGTGCATGTTAATTATACGTCTGACTTTTCATTTTTTTTTTCTAAACCACACATTCTATGGTTCTTCAGTAGAACATCTACCACAGCTTCCAGATATTGTTGGCACAAGAATAGGCGATACATGTCTCTTGTTTCTGCTTGCTACTGGTCTGTACTATCTCACATTTCAGTTACTAGTCGCTAGGAGTAAGCTCCCAGGCTTGTGGACACTTGAATCGGCAATCCACGTTCCTTGTTTCTGCTAGGTACAGGTCTGTAAAATCTCACAATTCAGTAAGAAGATGCCAGGAGTAAATTTACAGATTAAAGTCTTTCAGTGGACCATCTCTCTTGGCTAACATAGATTGTGGACGCCAGAATAGGCAATCCACGTTCCTTGTTTCTGCTAATTATTAATCTGTGAAATCTCACATTTCAGTAATTTGTCGCTAGGAGAAAATTAATGGATTAAGGTCTTTTATTGGTTCATCTTCCCTGACTTCCAGAGATTGTGGACACCTAAATAGGCAATCCGCATTCTCTGTTTCTGCAAGCTACTGGTCTGTAACTCCTAACAATTCAGTAACTAGTTCCTAGGAGTAAATGTATGTATTTAGATCCTTAGAGGACCACCTTCCTTGTATTCCAATGATTGTAGACACCTGACAAGGTTTTATACTTTTCTCGCTTTTGCTAGTTATAGGTCTGCAAAATATTCCTATTCAGTAAGTACTACTATGCTGAGAGTAAATCTGTGCATTAAGGTCCTTCAGTGGGCCATTTCCCTTGGCTTTCAGAGATTGTGAACGCCTTGTTTCTGCTACCTACAGGTCTTTACGATCTAAAAATTCAGTAAGTAGTGACAAGGAGTGAATTTATGGTTTAAGGTCCTTCAATGGTCCACCACCCCACTGGCTTCCAGAGATTGTGGACACCTTCCTTGTTCCTTTTAGTTACTGATCAGTAAAATATCTCAATCCAATAATTAGTTGCTAGGAGTGGTTTATGAATTAAAGTCTTTCAGTGGCCAATTTTCCTTGGCTTCCAGAGATTGTGGACATCTGAACAAGCAATCCACAATCCTTGTTCCTGCTAGTTACAGCTCTGTAAAATCTCACAATTCAGTAAGTAGATGCTAGGAGAAAATGTATGGATCAAGGCACTTTAATGGCCCATCTCGCTTAGCTTCCAGACATTGTGGAAACCTGAATAGGCAATCCACGTTCCTTGTTCCTGCTAGCTACTAGCCTGTAAAATCTCACAATTTGTCACTAGGGATAAATTTATGGATTTAGGTCCTTCAGTGGACCATCTCCCTTTGCTTTCAAAGATTGTGGACATCTCCTAAATCGGCAATACACATTCCTTGTTCTTACTAGTTACAGGTCTGTAAAACGCTACGATTCAGTAAATTAATGATAGGAGTACATATATTTATGGATTGATGTCCTTCAATGATCCATCTCCCTTGGCTTTCAGAGATCATGGACACCTCCTCAATAGCAACTAATGGGATAGGTAATATGCTGGCAATACACATTCCTTGTTCCTTCTAGTTACTGGTCTGCAATCCATCACAATCCAATAATTAGTCAGTAAAAGTGGTTTATGGATTAAAGTCCTTCAGTGGACAATCCCCCTTGGCTTTCAGAGATTGTGGACACCTCATCAATAGTCAATACACATTCCTTGTTCGTGCTACTTACAGGTCTGTAATAACTCTCAATTCGGTAAGTAGATGCTAGGAGTAAATTTGTGCATTAATGTCCTTCGTGGACCTTTTCCCTTGGCTTTCACAGATTATAAACACCTTAAAAGGCAATCCACATTCCTTGTTTCTGCTAGCTAAAGGTCTGTAAAATCAAAAAATTCAGTAAGTAGTCACTAGGAGTAAATTTATGGATTAAGGTCCTTCTATGGACCTTCTTCCTTGGCTTCCTGCAATTGTGGACACCTCCTCAATAGGCAATACACATTCCTTGTTTCTTCTAGTTCCTGGTCTGTAAAACCTCACAATCCAATAATTAGTTGCTAAGAGTGCTTTATTATTGATTAACGTCCTTCTGTGGCCCATCTCCCTTGGCTTCCAAAGATTGTGGACATCTGAATAGGCAATCCAAAAACCTTGTTCCTGCTAGTTACAGGTCTGTAAAATCTCGCAATTCAGTAATTAGTCATTAGGGGTACATTTATGGATTAAGGTCCTTCAGTGGACTATCTCCATTGGCTTCCAAAAATTGTGGACACCTCCTGAATAGGCAATACACATTCCTTGTTCCTTCTAGTTAAAAGTAAGTACAATTTTACAATTCCAAGTAAATGATAGGAGTAAATTTATGGATTAAGGTCCTTCAATGGCCCATCTCACTTTGCTTTCAGAGATTGTGGACACCTCTTTAAAAAATACAATATACATTCTTGGTTTCTGCTAGCTACAGGTTTATAAAATATCCCAATTCAGTAGATACAGGCGGTCCTCCGCTTACAAACATGTGACTTACAAACAACTTCTACTTCCAAACGAAGGGAGACAACAGGAAGTGAGAGGAAATCTACACCGGGAAGGGAAATTCAATTCTGTAAGCGTCCACTGAAGCTTTATCACCAATCCCCGTTTCCACAGCTACCCAAAATTTTCAAAATCCAATTGTCATATGGACCGAAAGTGAGGTGAAATCTTCTGAACATAGGCACAGACAGCAAAACAAACGTTACAGGGGTGTTAACCTTTCCCTATGTTGTCCAAAAACATAAAAATATTTTTTTGCCTGGAGCTACACAAAAAATGTACCTGTTCCAACTTACAAACAAATTCAACTATAGAACAAACCTACAGTCCCTTTTATGTTTGTAACCCGGGGACCACCTGTACTAGGAGTTAATATGTGCATCAAGGTCCTTCAGTGGACAATTTCCCTTGGCTGTCAGAGACCTGTGAATATCTGGAAAGGCAATCCACGTTCCTAGTTTCTGCTAGCTGCAGGTCTGTAAAATCAAAAAATTCAGTAAGTAGTCACTAGTAGTAAATTTATGGATTAAGGTCCTTCAATGGACAATCTCCCTTGGCTTTCAAAGATTATGGACACCTCCTAAATAGGCAATACACATTCCTTGTTCCTTCTAGTTACAAGTAAGTAAAATTCTATAATTCAGTAAGTAAACAATAGGAGTAAATTTATGGATTTCCCTTGGCTTTCAAAGATTGTGGACACCTCCTAAATAGGCAATACACATTCCTTGTTACTTCTAGTTACAAATAAGTAAATGATAGTAGTACATTTATGGATTAAGGTCCTGCAATGGTCCATCTCCCGTGGTTTTCAGATATTGTGGACACCTCCTAAATAGGCAATACACATTCCTTGTTCCTTCTACTTACAAGTAAGTAAACGATAGGAGTACATTTATGTATTAAGGTCATTCAATGGTTCATCTCCCTTGGCTTTCAAATATTGTGGACACCTCCTAAATAGTCAGTACACGTCCCTTGTTCCTTCTAGTTAGAAGTAAGTAAAATTTTATAATTCAGTAAGTAAACAATAGGAGTAAATTCTTGGATTAAGGTCCGTCAATGGTCCATCTCCCTTGGCTTTCACAGATTGTGGACACCTCCTAAATAGGCCATACACATTGCTTGTCCCTTCTAGTTACAAGTAAGTAAAATTCTACAATTCAGTAAGCAAATGATAGGAGTAAATTTATGGGATAAGGTCCTTCAATGGTCCATCTCCCTTGGCTTTCAAAGACTGTGGACACCTCCTAAATAGGCAATACACATTCCTTGTTACTTCTAGTTACAAATAAGTAAATGATAGGAGTAAATTTATGGATTAAGGTCCTGCAATGGTCCATCCCCCGTGGTTTTCAGATATTGTGGACACCTCCTAAATAGGCAATACACATTCCTTGTTCCTTCTAGTTACAAGGAAGTAAATGATAGGAGTAAATTTATGGATTAAGGTCATTCAATGGTCCATCTCCCTTGGCTTTCAAAGATTGTGGACACCTCCTAAATGGGCAATACACGTCCCTTGTTCCTTCTAGTTACAAGTAAGTAAAATTGTATAATTCAGTATGTAAACAATAGGAGTAAATTCATGGATTAAGGTCCTTCAATGGTCCATCTCCCTTAGCTTTCAAAGATTGTGGACACCACCTAAATAGGCCATACACATTGCTTGTTCCTTCTAGTTACAAGTAAGTCGAATTCTACAATTCAGTAAGTAAACGATCGAGTAAATTTATGGATTATGGTCCATCTCCCTTTTTTTTAAGATATTGTGGACACCTCCTAAATCGGCAATACACATTCCTTGTTCCTTCTAGTTACAAGTAAGTAACATTTTATAATTCAGTAAGTAAACGATAGGAGTAAAGTTATGGATTAAGTTCATTCAATGGTCCATCTCCCTTGGCTTTCAAAGATTGTGGACACCTCCTAAATAGGCAATACACATTCCTTGTTACTTCTAGTTACAAATAAGTAAATGATAGGAGTAAATTTATGGATTAAGGTCCTGCAATGGTCCATCCCCCGTGGTTTTCAGATATTGTGGACACCTCCTAAATAGGCAATACACATTCCTTGTTCCTTCTAGTTACAAGGAAGTAAATGATAGGAGTAAATTTATGGATTAAGGTCATTCAATGGTCCATCTCCCTTGGCTTTCAAAGATTGTGGACACCTCCTAAATGGGCAATACACGTCCCTTGTTCCTTCTTACTTCTTACTTGTTCCCAAGTAAGTAAAATTGTATAATTCAGTATGTAAACAATAGGAGTAAATTCATGGATTAAGGTCCTTCAATGGTCCATCTCCCTTAGCTTTCAAAGATTGTGGACACCACCTAAATAGGCCATACACATTGCTTGTTCCTTCTAGTTACAAGTAAGTCGAATTCTACAATTCAGTAAGTAAACGATCGAGTAAATTTATGGATTATGGTCCATCTCCCTTTTTTTTAAGATATTGTGGACACCTCCTAAATCGGCAATACACATTCCTTGTTCCTTCTAGTTACAAGTAAGTAACATTTTATAATTCAGTAAGTAAACGATAGGAGTAAAGTTATGGATTAAGTTCATTCAATGGTCCATCTCCCTTGGCTTTCAAAGATTGTGGACACCTCCTAAATAGGCAATACACATTCCTTGTTCCTTCTAGTTACAAGTAAGTCAAATTCTATAATTAACTAAGTAAATGATAGGAGTACACAAATGGATTAAGGTCCTTCAATGGTCCATCTCCCTTGGCTTTCAAAGATTGTGGGCACCTCCTAAATAGGCAATACACATTCCTTGTTCCTTCTAGTTACAATTAAGTAAACTATAGGAGTAAATTTATGGATTAAGGTCCTTCAATAGTCCATCGCCCTTGGCTTTCAAAGATTGTGGACACCTCCTGAATAGGCAATACACATTCTTTGTTCCTTCTAGTTACAAGTAAATCTACAATTCAGTAAGTGAATGATAGGAGTAAATTTATGGCTTAAGGTCCTACGATGGTCCATCTTCATTATCTTTCAGAGATTGTGAACACCTGAATAGTCAATCTAGGTTCATTGTTTCTGCTAGCTACAAGTCTGTAAAATCTCACAATTCAGTAAGTAATCGCTAGGAGTACGTTTATGGATTAAGGTCCTTCAAAGGACTGTCTGCCTTGGCTTCCAGAGATTGACCAGGTCAGAAACCAAAGCTACAGTAGATATGAACAAATCAGCCCCTGGTGTGTAAATAATGTGTATATGCCTCTACAGCAAAATGTAGTTTACAATAGAGACAGAATTGTGAGGCTATCCATACACATTTCGATTTAATTTTAGAAATCACTCATTTACCCCATCCATGCGAAACATTGTGGATGAAGCAATCAAACCACTGGCCAACATAACTCAGTTTTTTTGTGTTGTTTGCAAAGAATATGCGAAGAGCTGAAAAAAAAAAATCGGGCAGGTGGAAATTCTAAGCCAAAACATCACGGTTCTCATATAATTCTGTGTTGAGAGCCACAGATTGGCGTATTTCTGCAGCAAGTATGAGGAATATTGCAGTTATACCGGTTGCTAATGACCAGCCTTATAGGGCGCTTCTCTTTCTGAACATTGCTTCAGAATCATGTCAGCTCCATAATGGGTGAAAATGAGATTTCCACACCTAGCCCACCTCCTACCCCGGCCAGTGTGAGAGGACGGCACAGCGCAGGTGCCACATCGCCTGGAACCCGGCTGGCATGGACTCGCTCCGATTAACCCATTTCCAGCAGATTCTGAAACGTCCTTTCATGATGCTAAAAATAAAAGAGGAGGTGCTACATTCCTCCGTCTCCCCCCCCCCCCACCCTCTTTCAAACATTCCATACCTCCGTCTCGCCCGACTCACCGAACAGAGCGCTCTAGAAAAGATTGCAGGTTCGCCGCTAAATAATTACATTTTTGAAGGCGTTATCATGGCTACAGTGCAGTATATTCAAGATTAAAGAAGAGAATCATTAAGACGTGGGCTATTGGGAATAACACCTATGGGGATTAGTGGGGGGAGGGGAGGGGGGGTGCATGGACATGGTGGAAGAGATAAAATGATTGTGGAGGTGATAGATAGATAGATAGATAGATAGATAGATAGATAGATAGATAGATAGATAGATAGACATGGGAAGGAAAGATACATGGATAGATAGATTAGAAGAGGGGGGCTTAGAAGGAGGAATTAGTATACAGATAGAATAATATAATAGAGGTAGATGGATAGATAGATTGCTAATAGATAGATAGATATGGGAAGGATAGATAGATAGATAGATAGATAGATAGATAGATAGATAGATAGATAGATAGATAGATAGATAGATAGGATAGATAGATAGATAGATAGATAGATAGATAGATAGATAGATAGATAGATAGATAGATAGATAGATAGATAGATAGATAGATAGATAGATAGATAGATAGATAGATGATAGATAGATAGATAGATAGATAGATAGATAGATAGATAGATAGATAGATAGATAGATAGATAGATAGATAGATAGATAGATAGATAGATAGATAGATAGATAGATAGATAGATAGATAGATAGATAGATAGATAGATAGATAGATAGATAGATAGATAGGGATAGATGATAGATAGATAGATAGATAGATAGATAGATAGATAGATAGATAGATAGATAGATAGATAGATAGATAGATAGATAGATAGATAGATAGATAGATAGAAGAGGAGATAGAACGAGGAATTAATAGATGGATAGATAGATAGATAGATAGATAGATAGATAGATAGATAGATAGATAGAGGGATTAGTAGATAGATAAAGAGTTACATAGATAGATTATAAAATAAGGAATTCGAAAGAAGAAGTAATAGATAGATAGATAGATAGATAGATAGATAGATAGATAGATAGATAGATAGATAGATAGATAGATAGATAGATAGATAGATAGATAGATAGATAGATAGATAGATAGGGATAGACAGACTGACAATTAATGATAGATAGATAGATAGATAGATAGATAGATAGATAGATAGATAGATAGATAGATAGATAGATAGATAGATAGATAGATAGATAGATAGATAGATTAGAAGAGGAGGGATTAGAACGAGGAATTAATAGATGGATAGATAGATAGATAGATAGATAGATAGATAGATAGATAGATAGATAGAGGGATTAGTAGATAGATAAAGAGTTACATAGATAGATTATAAAATAAGGAATTCGAAAGAAGAAGTAATAGATAGATAGATAGATAGATAGATAGATAGATAGATAGATAGATAGATAGATATTATTATTATACAGGATTTACATAGCGGCAACAGTTTTTGAAGTGCTTGGATAGATAGATAGATTAGAACAGGAGGGATTAGAAAGAGGAATTAATAAATTAATAGAACAGGGATATATATAAAGATAGATATGCAATAAATAGACAGATAGAAATATTATAGATATTGATAGATAGATACAGATAGATAGATAGATAGATAGATAGATAGATAGATAGATAGATAGATAGATAGATAGATAGATAGATAGATAGATAGATAGATAGATGAGTAATAATATAGAGGGCATGCAATAAAAGTAAGAATATTAATAATAAGAAGGATGTGACCCGGACACAGCGGGACCCCAATACACCCCCTCCCCTCCCCCTCCGCCCCCTATTACTGGGGGACTCACCTGGCAGGTTGGTGGCCCTTGTACAGGGAAGCTTGGGAGGAAGGCTTGCTTGTTTCTGACACCAGATGTTTCAGGGTGACAATTGCTCCTTATATAATATTCCCAGAGTAAATTCATGTCTGGGGAAGGTGATGGGAGAATAAAGCGGTGAATGTTGGTGGTGGTGCCCCCCTGTAATCTCCTAGGTCTGGGTGGGATTGGCGGTGTAGAGGGGGGGTCCTGTGTGTTGCAGCCCCTTGCATACAATCTGGTGCCTGCAAGTCACTGTCAGATAGATAGATAGATAGATAGATAGATAGATAGATAGATAGATAGATAGATAGATAGATAGATAGATAGATAGATGAGTAATAATGAGGAGCCCTGAGAGACCCACAGAGGCAATAAAAGTAAGAATATTAATATTTTTAAGAAGCTCCTTTCCCATGTAGAGCACAACCCGGACACAGCGGGATCTATTCCATTCCGCCCCCTACACTGCAGCACTGGGGGATGCACCTGGCAGCGCCGGGTCCGCGCCGCTTCCTCCAACCCCGGCTCGCCTCTTCTACCGACTCCTCGTTCCGGGGCCCCTACCTTCTCACCATTAACTCTTCACTTCCACATTTGTCTGGAAGACAATGGGGGGAAATAAGGGATTTGTTTTTTTAATTAACGTCGTCTTCTTCTACCTTTTTATAGATTTGAGTTTTCTTGTCGATTTGCACCCTCGTCATGCCAAAATACGAGTCTTTAATTCCTTAAAAAATTGAAACATTTTGTCAATTTTTTTTTCCATTTTGGTAAAAGTATTGAAGTCACCAGGTAAGACAGGACATAGGGGGGGGGGGTTCAAAGCTTGGGGGGGGAGGGAGCAAAAAAAGGTGGTTGAGATACGGTTTTAATCCCCCTTTCTTAGTACAAATCCCCCTCCCAGTACAAATCCGCCCCTCTGCCGAAATGTCCCCCTTCTCCCAGCTCAAATGCACCCCCCAAAGAAATCATCCCTCCTAGCACAAATCCTTTTCCCTTTAAAATTTCCCTTCTTAGTGCACATGTTCTCCCTCCCACTCCAAATCCCCCTCCTAGTACAAATCCACCCCCTGCTGAAATTTCCCCTCTCGGCACAAATCTTTACCCCCCCCCAAAAAAAATCATCCCCCGTAGCACAATGGGGGGAAATAAGGGATTTGTTTTTTTAATTATACGTCGTCTTCTTCTACCTCTTTTTATAGATTTGATGCCTCCTCTTGGTACACATCTTCTCCCTCCCACTCCAAATTCCCCCTCCCAGTACAAATCCACCCCTTGTTGAACTTTCCCCTCTAAGCACAAATCATTGCCCCCCCAAAAAAAAAATCAACCCTCCTAGCACAAATCCTCTACCCCTAAAATTGCCCTTCTTAGTACACACCCCCCCAATCAATCCAAATACACCTCTCTGCTGAAATACCCTCTCTCAGTACAAATCTTTGGTCCCCTCCCCAAAAAAATCATCCCTACAAGCACAAATCCTCTACCCCTAAAATGTTGCTTCTTAGTACACATCCTCCCAATACAAATATACCCCTCTGCCTGCACCCCCCAAAGTGCACCCCCCACATCATCCCTCCTAGCACAAATCCTTTTCCCTTTAAAATTTCCCTTCTTATCCCTCCGCACATGCACAAATTCTCTACCCCAAAATATGGCCCTTCTTAGTACACATCTTCTCCCCCCACTCTAAATCCCGCCTCCCAATCCACTCCTTGTTGAAATTTTCCTCTTGGCACAAATCTTTGGCTCCACTCTCCGAAAAAAAGTAATCCCTCCTAGCACAAATCCTCTACCCATAAAATTTCCCTTCTAATACACATAAAACACACACACACCAAATCCCCTCTCCCAGTACAGATTCACCCCTCTGCTGAAATACCTTTCTCAGCATAAATCTTTGCCCCCCTCCAAAAAAGTCATCCCTCCTAACACAAATCCTCTACCCCAAAAATGTCACTCTTAGTTCCCAACCCCCCCCCCTACCCCCACTAATAATCCCCCCTCCCGACACAAAGCCTCCTAAAGTCCCCTCCCCAAAAAAATCATCCCTACTCTTAGCACCCCCCAAATTTCCCCTCCTAGAACAATACATACCTCCCCCCCCAAATTCCCACCCTCCCAACACAAGTATCCCCCTTCCATTCTTCTTGTGGCGCTCCCCCACCTCACATGATACCACAGTGCCCAGGGCACCCCTCTGATATGCACCCCCCACAAAGAAAAACTCATGTTTCAAGAAATAATTCTCTACCCCAAAATTTATGGCCCTTCTTCGAAAGGTACACATCTTCTCCCCCCACTCTAATAGGTCTCCCAATAGGACTCCTTGTTACATTTTCCTCTTGGCACAAATCTTTGGTACTCTCCGAAAAAAATATCCCTCCTAGGCACAAATCCTCTACCCATAAAATTTCCCTTCTAATCAATAAAACACACACACACCAAAGGCTATAGGTATAGGATAGGTGTACCTTTCTAGGCATAAATCTTTGCCCCCCTCCAAAAAGGTTTATAGGATCCCTCCTAACACAAATCCTCTACCCCAAAAAGGTATAGGATAGGTGTTCCCAACCCCCCCCCCTACCCCCACTAATAATCCCCCCTCCCGACACAAAGATATAGGTATAGCACCCCCCAAATTTCCCCTCCTAGGTGAACAATACATACCTCCCCCCCCAAATTCCCACCCTCCCAACACAAATCCCCCTTAGGATTCTTCTTGTGGCGCTCCCCCATCACAGATACCACAGTGCCCATAGGATAGGTGTATAGGATATAGGTATAGGATAGGTGTATAGGATATAGGTATAGGATAGGTCTATAGGATATAGGTATAGGATAGGTCTATAGGATATAGGTATAGGATAGGTGTATAGGATATAGGTATGTTTAGGATAGGTCAATTTATTTTTAGGATATAGGTCTATAGGATAGGTCTATAGGATATAGGTATAGGATAGGTCTATAGGTATAGGATAGGTGTATAGGATATAGGTTTATAGGATATAGGTATAGGATAGGTGTATAGGATATAGGTATAGGATAGGTGTATAGGATATAGGTATAGGATAGGTGTATAGGATATAGGTATAGGATAGGTGTATAGGATATAGGTATAGGATAGGTGTATAGGATATAGGTATAGGATAGGTCTATAGGATATATATGTATAATATAGGTGTATAGGATAAAGGTATAGGATAGGTGTATAGGATATAGGTATAATATAGGTCTATACGATATAGGTAAAGGGTAGGTATATAAGATATATATGTATAATATAGGTGTATAGGATAAAGGTATAGGATAGGTGTATAGGATATAGGTATAATATATGTGTCTATAGTTCTATAGGATATAGGTATATAGATATACATATAGGTCTATAGAATATAGATATAGAGTAGGTATATAGGTAGGATATAGGTATAGCATATAGTCTATATAGTCTATAGAATATAGGTAATAGGATAGGTTTATAGGTATATAGGTATAAGATAGGTCTATATAGGATATAGGTAAAGGATAGGTTTATAGGATATAGGTAAATGGTAGGTCTATAGGATATAGGAATAGGATAGGTGTATAGGATATAGGTATAGGATATGTCTATAGGATATAGGTATAGGATAGGTGTATAGGATATAGGTATAGGATAGGTTTATAAGATATCGGTATAGGATAGGTGTATCGGATATAGGTATAATATAGGTCTATAGGATATAGGTAAAGGGTAGGTATATAAGATATACAGTAGGTATAGCATAGGTCTATAGGATATAGGTCTATAGAATATAGATATAGAGTGGGTATATACATATAGGTCTAGGTCTATAGGATATAGGTATAGGATAGGTCTATATAGGATATTGGTATAGGATATAGGTGTCTAGGATAAAGGTATATGATAGGTGTATAGGATAGGTGTATAGGATATAGGTGTATAGGATAAAGGTATAGGATAGGTGTATAGGATATAGGTATAATATATGTCTATAGGATATAGGTAAAGGGTAGGTATATAAGATATACACTAGATATAGGATAGTTCTATAGGATATAGGTATAGGATAGGGCTATAGGATATAGGTCTATAGAATATAGATATAGAGTAGGTATATAGGTCTAGGTCTATAGGATATACAGTGCAGAAAATAAGTATTTGAACACCCTGCTATTTTGCAAGTTCTCCCACTTGGAAATCATGGAGGGGTCTGAAATTGTCATCGTAGGTGCATGTCCACTGTGAGAGACATAATCAAAAAAAAAAAAATCCAGAAATCACAATGTATGATTTTTTTAACTATTTATTTGTATGATACAGCTGCAAATAAGTATTTGAACACCTGAGAAAATCAATGTTAATATTTGGTACAGTAGCCTTTGTTTGCAATTACAGAGGTCAAACGTTTCTTGTAGTTTTTCACCAGGTTTGCACACACTGGAGGAGGGATTTTGGCCCACTCCTCCACACAGATCTTCTCTAGATCAGTCAGGTTTCTGGGCTGTCACTGAGAAACACAGAGTTTGAGCTCCCTCCAAAGATTCTCTTTTGGGTTTAGGTCTGGAGACTGGCTAGGCCACGCCAGAACCTTGATATGCTTCTTACAGAGCCACTCCTTTGTTATCCTGGCTGTGTGCTTCGGGTCATTGTCATGTTGGAAGACCCAGCCTCGACCCATCTTCAAAGCTCTAACTAAGGGAAGGAGGTTGTTGCCCAAAATCTCGCAATACATGGCCCCGGTCATCCTCTCCTTAATACAGTGCAGTCGCCCTGTCCCATGTGCAGAAAAACACCCCCAAAGCATGATGCTACCACCCCCATGCTTCACAGTCGGGATGGTGTTCTTGGGATGGTACTCATCATTCTTCTTCCTCCAAACACGGTTAGTGGAATTATGACCAAAAAGTTCTATTTTGGTCTCATCTGGCCACATGACTTTCTCCCATGACTCCTCTGGATCATCCAAATGGTCATTGGCAAACTTAAGACGGGCCTTGACATGTGCTGGTTTAAGCAGGGGAACCTTCCGTGCCATGCATGATTTCAAACCATGACGTCTTAGTGTATTACCAACAGTAACCTTGGAAACGGTGGTCCCAGCTCTTTTCAGGTCATTGACCAGCTCCTCCTGTGTAGTCCTGGGCTGATTTCTCACCTTTCTTAGGATCATTGAGACCCCACGAGGTGAGATTTTGCATGGAGCCCCAGTCCGAGGGAGATTGACAGTCATGTTTAGCTTCTTCCATTTTCTAATGATTGCTCCAACAGTGGACCTTGTTTCACCAAGCTGCTTGGCAATTTCCCCGTACCCCTTTCCAGCCTTGTGGAGGTGTACAATTTTGTCTCTAGTGTCTTTGGACAGCTCTTTGGTCTTGGCCATGTTAGTAGTTGGATTCTTACTGATTGTATGGGGTGGACAGGTGTCTTTATGCAGCTAATGACCTCAAACAGGTGCATCTAATTTAGGATAATAAATGGAGTGGAGGTGGACATTTTAAAGGCAGACTAACAGGTCTTTGAGGGTCAGAATTCTAGCTGATAGACAGGTGTTCAAATACTTCTTTGCAGCTGTATCATACAAATAAATAGTTAAAAAATCATAAATTGTGATTTCTGGATTTTTTTTTTTGGATTATGTCTCTCACAGTGGACATGCACCTACGATGACAATTTCAGACCCCTCCATGATTTCCAAGTGGGAGAACTTGCAAAATAGCAGGGTGTTCAAATACTTATTTTCTGCACTGTAGGTATAGGATAGGTCTATATAGGATATATGAAAATGGTAGGTCTAAAGGATATAAGGACAGGATAGGTCTATAGGTCTAAGTCTAGGTTTATAGGATATACAGGTAGGTATAATATATGTCTATAGGATATAGGTATAGGATATATCTATAGGATACACAGTAGGTATAAGATAGGTCTATAGGATATAGGTATATACATATAGGTCTATAGGATATAGCTATAGGGTAGGTATATAGGATATAGGTATAGGATAAGTCTATAGGATATAGGTAAAGGGTAGTTTTATAGGATATACAGTAGGTATCGGATATAAGTATAGGATAGATGTATAGGTATAGGTCTATAGGATATAGGTATAATATAGGTCTATAGAATATGGGTATAGAGTAGGTATATAAGATATACAGTAGGTATAGGATATAGGTAAAATATAAGTCTAAAGGATATAGGTATAGGACAGGTGTATAGGATATAGGTATAGGATAGGTCTATATAGGAGAGGTTTATAGGTATAGGTCTATAGGATATAGGTATAATATAGGTCTATAGGATATAGGTATAATATATATACCTATATATATAACTATAGACGCACAAATACGGTCAGTAGTCAGCGGATCTCACCATCTGCTGCGCCTACTACGCAGACTTACTCCTTTTATTCCCAAGGAAGACTTGGCAGTCGTGGTGGGAACAATTGTGAACTCCAGACTGGACTATGCAAATGCCCTTTACCTCGTACTCCCCAAGTACCAAATCGCTCGTCTACAAGTTGTTCAAAATACGGCCACTAGACTGGTGACTGGGAAAAAACCCTGGGAATCAATCTCACCTTCACTGAGATCCCTTCACTGGTTACCAGTAAAAGACAGAATCACTTTTAAAGCACTCTGTCTAACGCATAGATGTATCCATGGGAATGCTCCCCATTATCTATGCAAAAAATAAAAGCTCATAATCCCAATCGCGTTCTGCGATCCACTAATCAAAATCTACTCCAGATACCGAAGGCCAATTACAAGTCCAAAGGAGAAAAGAGATTCGCGGTCCAAGGCCCCAGACTATGGAACGCTTTACCAACTAGCATTCGGTTGGAGGAGAATCACTTGGCGTTCAGGAGAAAGATCAAGACTCATCTCTTTTGATTCCAAAGGAGACAGGAAAAACAAGCGCCCAGAGGCGATTAAGTTCGCATGTGTTGCGCTATATAAGTTTTCATTCATTCATTCATTTATATAGGTCTATAGAATATGGGTATAGAGTAGGTATATAAGATATACAGTAGGTATAGGATTTAGGTAAAATATAAGTCTAAAGGATATAGGTATAGGACAGGTGTATAGAATATAGGTATAGGATAGGTCTATATAGGAGAGGTGTATAGGTATAGGTCTATAGGATATAGGTATAAGATAGGCCTATAGGATATAGGTATAAGAAAGGTCTATAGGATATAGGTAAATGGTAGGTCTTTAGGGTCTAGGTACAGGATAGGTCTATAGGTCTAGGTCTAGGGCTATAGGAATAATATAGGCCTATAGGATATAGGTATAGGGCCAGATTCAGGTAGATGAGAGTATCTTTCCTCTGGAGTAACGCTTCTCATTTACGTTACTCTGAAGACCCTTTCAGCGCAAGTCCTGTAATTCACATAGCAGTTGCGCGTAAACTTGCGCCAGAGTAACGATAATGCGCTGGCGTAACCCGACGCAAGTGGAAGTGGGTGTGATCATATGTAAATGATGGGCGGAGCCCAGCGCAGAGGCTTACGTTCAGCGCATCATCCACGGAGCATGCGCAGTGAGTGCGGCTCCACTCGCCCCCCTTGTGCGCATGCTCACAACTTCCGTCGGCACCACTTCCTGGGAAACGTCAGCGCAATGCGTTCCGCTGGGCGCTTAAAAGCGCTGGCGGAAACGCCATTCCGGCGCAAAAGTATTTCCGCTTCCCCCCACCCCAGGGAAGATACTTTTGTGCTGTGATGGCTGCTCCCGCTACCCCCAGAGAGAGGAGGAACCTGAATTTTAATGCACAGGAGGTCTCAGTGATCATTTCGGCAATGGAGACGGATAATGATTTTCTCCATGGCAAAAAAAGCCGGAAGACCAGCCGGGAGAGGAAGCAGGGCATCCTGGAGTCGATTGCTGCCAGGGTCAATGTCCTGGGCTACTCCACCCGGACTGCTGGGGACATACAAAAAAAAATGAATGACCTGCGGCGCAAGGTGAGGGACAAGGTGGCCTCCATCAGGAGGTATGAGAGGGGCACAGGTGGTGGTCCCCCATGTCCTGTCACCCTAACCGCAGAGGAGGAGGTGGTTGCTCGCTGCCTGGAGAGGGAGCAGGTGGAGGGGGTCGCAGGCTATGACTCCGTGGAGGAAGGCACAAGGACAGGTAAGTGTTTTATAATCCCCTATTTGTTGTTTTGCATTTGGGGGGGGGGGGAGGGTACATGTGCCAAGTGTGTGGGACCACCAACATGTGTCTGCTTTGTGTCATCCACAGATGACGGAGCTGGGCCATCATCTGTCAGCGTGCATTCCACCCCATCCCCCCCACGCCATCGTGTGCCCGAGCCACTGGGTGGTGAAGAGGTTGTGGAGGAGGAGAGTGGCCACACCACACCTGCCGAGGTGGTTGTGGAGGATCCTGCTGTGGCAGAGCAGGACTTTTCATTAGTGTTGTCTGTCTCCTCCCCTTCTCCTGGGCCGTCTGTCGTCCCCTCCCCCATCCTTGGAAGCCCCTCAAGGGCGACTCCTTCCACCCGAGGACAACCATCTTCTGGCCCCAGGAAGGCGACCCAGAAGACCAGGGGGGTGTCTGATGGTATACAGGACCAGTTGGCGAGGGATCACGCCAGGCAGACGGAACAGATGGGGGCCATAGCGGTGCACTTGGAGAAAGTGTCTGACAGCCTGGGCTCCGTTGCCAACCTCAGCAACGCAGTGCAGGATGTAAGCTGCAACTGCGCTGCAGTGGTCACCACTTTGGGGGAGGTGCAGGGGGATATTCGGCACCTTACTGCAGCCGTCCAGGCCAACAGTGCTGCCATCCGGGACCAGGGGAGGCTGAGTCGGCGGGCCCAGCATTATCAGGTCACCCGTCAGCTCCGGATGCAGGCCCAGACCAACTCCTACCTTGGACGGATAGCCAGGGCCTTGGAGGGCACGCAGGCCACACCTGCCAGGAGTGGCCCACCTGGGGATCAGCCACCTCCAGATGCCCCCCCACCCCCACCCACTCCATCCAGGCAGCTGCGGAGTCAGAGAGGGGCCCCCAGAAGAAGCCCCCGGCATCCCCGATGAGGCCTTTTTTTTTTTTTTTTTTTATATTTTTGTTTTGGACATACTCAGGTCATGAGTTTATTTTTTCTTTTTCTCAGGTTATGAGATTTTGTTTCTTTTAATTATCAGGATATGATATTATTAATTTATTTTTGTACTGCACACGGTCAGGAGTGCAGGGGACAGTGTGAATGGTGTGTGAATGTGAGGGGGTGGCACTCCTGAAAGTAAGGGGTGTCACCCTCGGCCGTGGTGGTGAAGTGAACCCCACGGCTGAATGAATGACGTGTGAAAGGTGTGTGAATGGACAGTGACATCATTGGGGCCTTGACGCTGGCGTTACTGCTCCCAACTCCTACATGCTGGACTTGGGCTAATCCAATGCGATGTGCATGTGGTGTGTGTGATCTAGGGACATCAGTGGTGTACACGCGTGCACTGTCTGTGTTATTAATGTTTTGGTTTAGTGTCCAAAGATGCCTACGGCGAGGACCCTCCTGACTGCTCTTCCATCAGCAGACTGGGTGTCCTCTGGCAGGTGGGGACTGTGTGGGTCGGGGGTCAGGTCATCACGTATGTCAATATGCAGGCCTTTTTTCATAGCAAAGTTATGTAGTATGCAACATGCACCGATGATCTGACACACGAAGGTAGGGGAATACAATAGGGCCCCCCCAGACTTATCCAGGCATCGGAAACGGGACTTCAGGAGCCCAAATGTTTGCTCCACCACTGCACGGGTTTTGATGTGTGCTTCATTGTATTTTCTCTCTCCTCTGGTTTGGGGGTTCCGGAAAGGAGTCATGAGATGGGGTCCCAGTGCATATGCAGAGTCACCTGGAAGGGAAAAGACAGGAGAATGTTAGTCATGCATGTGCGATTTCTGTTGTGCATCACGGGAGGGGATAGTCATGCCTGACTCCCATGTCACTCACCAACCAGCCAGCTGTCCCCATACATGTTCTGGTTAAATTCTGCTGGGATGGGGCTCTGACGGTATATGAAGCTGTCATGGCTGGACCCGGGGTGTTTGGCACGGACGTGCCATATGAGGCGTTGGGCATCAGCTATCACCTGTACATTGATGGAATGCCAATGCTTCCGATTGCGGTATATGTGCTCTGTGGCACTGGGGGGCTGGAGTGCCACATGTGTGCAATCAATGGCCCCCACAGTGCGTGGGAATCTGGCAATGCTGTAGAAATCTGTCATTGCCTTCTGCCGCAGCTCCTCAGTGGTGGGTCTGATGAACTGGTTGGACATGCGTCTGAGGATTGCAGGGACAACCTGGTGCACACATCTGCTCATGGAGGACTGTGACATCCCAGCCACCACTCCACTTGTACGCTGGAATGATCCACTTGCAAGGAAATGGAGTGTTGCCAGGACCTTCACCAGTGGCTGCACTGCTTGTGAGCGGTGTGTTGGGCTGGTGATGTCATCCTGCAGGGTTGTGGTTAGTTCAAGTATTGCATCTGGGCTGAATCTGAAGAGGCGATACACCTCCTCATCCCCCATGCCAAAGAGGTTCATACGAGTGCGGTATATCCTCTCACGTGGCCGCCTTCTTGGTTCCAGGGGACCCATCAGTAGTTCTAGGACCACAATTGCCCCTGGCATGTTGGCACACAGAGGTGGTGTCCTTGCAAGTGTTGTTGTTCAGCAAGCTCCTATCGTCGGTAACGCTGCTGTAGCTGCTCTCCTGCTGACCTGTGACCGTCTGGAGTAAAGATAAAGCAGCCTTTTGTAGAAATAACTTTGCGCCGGACGGACCAGATACGCGCGGCGCATGTAGCCAGCGTATGGTGCTAATCCGTTCGTGAATTGGGAAATCTCCCTCATTTGCATATTTGCAGGGGAAATCAATGGGCGCGACTGATGCGCCCAGCGAAAATAAACGCTGACGATACTCTGGCGTCGGAACGTTCCGCCGGTCGCAAATGACCCGTTATTGGGCGCATCTAGTTTGGTGGGTACGGGCACATAGAAACGACGGCGCATCATCACAGTTACGCGGCGCATATCCAAATACTCCAGCGCAAGTGTTCGTGAATCTGGCCCATAGGATAGATCTATAGGATATACGGTAGGTATAAGATAGATTTATAGTATATACGGTAGGTATAAGATCTATAAGGTCTATAGGATATAGGTATAGAGTAGGTCTATAGGTATATGTCTATAGAATATAGGTATAGGATAGGATAGGTCTATAGGATATAGGAATAGGATAGGTCATTCATGTTTCAATAAATGATCAATGTATTTTCTGATAGGTATAGGTCTATAGGATATAGGCATTGGCTAGGTCTATAGGATATACAGTAGGTATAGGGTAGGTCTATAGGTATAGGATAGGGCTGGTGGGCTGACGATCGAGGGGGGGGGGGGGGTGCGGCCAACTGACTTACTGCCCCAAAACATGGAGCAATTTTCGCCTAATCACTTCAATTTGGCCAATTTCAAAAACGTTCATTTTAGCCAAAGCAGATTAAGAACTCCCGAAATTTGACTTCCCCATTTTCATCAAAATAGCAAAATTCACCAAAATCATTGCAAGAGAGACAAGGGAGCACTGACAACGGATGGGCTATAGGGCCCTATGGGGGGGGCGTCACCGCTCCAAGCTCTTCCAGCCATTGTCGAGCCATTTCTCCTCTTCACTAAAGCCACCTATGGCTGCTACAGTGGATCAAGTGACGGTTCCAAAGTGGCCTAAAAATAGGTAAGTATACATCTTTCTTATACAGGTGTGTCAGCCTAGGTGTCAGAAGGGGGGAAGCATTTTTAAGGCTAGTTAGGAATTGGATTAGACTGGAATTCTAATAAAATGTGTTTCTATCTATCTATCTATCTATCTGTCTGTCTGTCTGTCTGTCTGTCTATCTATCTATATATATATATATATATATGTATGTATATCCTTATTAACCCACAGTTTACCCTAATTAACTGCTTCTTCCCCTTTTCCCCTTAGCTATTATTTTCCTGCTGGTTTTATTTTATTACTGTTTTTTTCCAAACATTTATAATGTTGTGTTATTATTATTATTTTATTTGTAAAAAATCTTTGCTATATTTGTGCCTAATGAGTAATCATAATAATTTTAAATGGGACAACCAATACTTAAAAAGTGTATGTTTTTTTTTTTCTACAGTAACACCCAACTGTCACCAATCAAAATTGAAAGAAAGGGGGAATTCTTTTAGTTCTTTTTTACCTTTTTGTCTAAAGTTTGCATAAAAAATAAAATTATTTTTGCAAGACAATATCACCAAAGGAAGAGCCTTGTTTGTCCTAAAAAAAAAAAGATATACAGTATATTGATATAATAAGTGATTGCTCAAACAATAGGCCCATTGTAAAAAATTGCTCTAGCCCATAGGGGGTATGCAGGGATGAGAGCTGGACTGCCATCCGGGGCCCTGGGGAACTCTGGGCCCTTTAATAAAAACAAAATAAAAATAAAAAAAATGTATTTAATTATTTTTTTATATATAAAAAAAGGGGGTTGCCATCCGGGGCCCTTACAGATGTACTGCCTGTACCCCCCTGATGGTGGCCCTGTACATAAACATATGGACAACTGAATACCCCCATCTCCTGTAAAGTGCTCCTGTGCATTTAAAAGATCCTGTATACTGTATGTCTCGCTCACAAAGGGAAGATGTAAAGGAACCTCTCATAGTGTAGTAGGTTAGAATTTTATAAAAAAGCTATCAAAATTGCACTTACATCCATGAGATCATACTCAGGCACTAAATAGAAATTGAAAGCACTGGTTTACGCTCCACCTGCACGCCAATGACCAGAAATTATATGTCCCGGAAAGTTCCACCCAACACGTTTCGTCAGCAACGTCTGACGTCATCAGGGGTCACCCTCAAGCATGAAAAGGCAAAGCTCCCTTTTTCAAGTTTTTGTTTTATTATTTACTTTTATGGTATTAGGGACTAAACATTGATTAAGTAATATATCACAACTAGTTTGCACCTTTTAATATTATACCCTTTGTGTGCCTGGGCCCCCTTCAGGAGGACTGGTGCCCCCCCCCCCATCAGCGGGCCGGGCTGAAGGCAACAATAAATAAATGCTCTTTGCTTTACATGTTGAAGCCTTTGTTGGCTTCAAGGCTGCAGATAACAATAAACAAATGTATCTTGTGTCACATGGTGAAGTCAGTGTTGGATTCAAGGCTGAGAACAAAATAAAAGTGTTCCTTGCTTTATATGGTGAGGCTGCAGGTAACAAAAGCAGTGTTTCTTGCTTTACATTATGAATCCAACAGTCAAGTGTGTTTTGCTTTACACGGTGGACTGTGTTGACTCCTAGGCTGCAGTTAACAACAGGCATGGGTTCCGTCCAATGCGTTTCGTCAGCAATGTCTGACGTCATTAGGGTTCATCCTCAAGCTGGAAGGCATACATCTACATTTTATTAAATTTTTGTTCTATTATTTGCTTTTATATGATGGCATTAGGGGCTGAACGTTGATTAAGTAATTTACCACAATTAGTTTGCACCTTTTAGTATTATACCTTTGTGTGGGTGTATACCATTATTTAACAATAGAAACGTGTTTCTTGCTTTACATGGTGAAGCCTACATAGTTAGTCAGGTTGAAACAAGACACAAGTCCATCTAGTTCAACCATAAAAAAATAAACAAACAAAATAAAAAACACAGTACATCACATACACCCAACTCCATACCCATAGTTGATCCAGAGGAAGGCAAAAACACCCTGTAGCACCAAGGCTACAGATAACAAAAGCAACGTGTTTCTTGCGTTACATTGTGAAGCCAACAGGCAAGAGTTCTTTGCTTTACACAGTGGAGTCTGTGTTGATTCATAGGCTGCAGATAACAGGCATTTTTTTTCTTTCAGCGCGTTTCGTCAGCAATGTCTGACATCATCAGAGGTCATCCTCAAGCTTGAAGACATGTATCTCCTTTTTCACGTTTTTGTGTTGACGCCAAGGCTGCAGGTAGCAATAGATACTTTCTCCTTTGCTTTACATGGTGAAGCCTGTTTTGGCGCCAAGGATGCAGATAACAATTGACAAGTGTTCCTTGCTGTACATGGTAATACCTGTGTTGGCACCAAGACTCCAGGTAACAAAAGCATTTGAAGTGTTTCATGCTTTACCTTGTGAAGCCAACAGTCAAATGTTCTTTGCTTTACACGGTGGAATCTGTGTTGACTCCTAAGCTGCAGATATCAACAGGCGTTCCGACCAATGCGTTTCGTCAGCAATGTCTGACATCATCAGGGGTCATCCTCAAGCTTGAAGCTCATGTCGGCGCCAAGGCTGCAGATAACAATAGACAAATGTTAGAAATGTGAAGCCAACAGTCAAGTGTGCTTTGCTTTATATGGTGTTGACTCCTAGGCTGCAGATAACAATAGGAAAATGTTCCTTGTTTTTCGTGGTGAAGCCTATGTTGGTGCCAAGGCTGCAGATGACAAAAAAAAGTGTTTCTTGGTTTGCATGGTAAACCCTATGTTGGATTTAAGGTTGCAGGCAGGCCCGGACTGGCAATAGGGCAAACCGGGCATTTGTCGGTGGCCCGAGGGCCGCATGTCATGTCTCCCCCCAGTGTACCATGCAGGGGATCCAGAACTGTTAAGGGGGTGTCTGTGTAACAAACTGTGGGGGGGCTGTGTAATGTAAAGGGATCCAGAGGTGCCGTGCTATGTTTTTTTTTTATAATTTTTATTTTATTTTCCAGGTCCATTTTCCACCACCGCCGCCACCACTCCTCGTAAGTGATTTATTCTTCTATCAGATCACAATGGTGGAAGTCCTGTGGATTATTTTAGACTTGTACAATATTTTTTTATAATCAACATTTTTTATTTTATTCAATACAGTCCATACAGCATTATGCATTCTTATGCTCTAGCTTTAATTAAATATACAATTACATTAATCCCGCATCTAAAATTTCCAAAAGCTTACCCATCATTCCACCCCCCCCCCTCCAAAGAAAAAGAAAGAAGAAAAAAAAAAGCGGTGCTATGTAATCATAGCTATGACTAAGCATTGAGGATCAATGCGAAACGCGTCAGCTGTTTATTTCCCACTGTATGCTGTTTTTTTGTAGTGCATCCTTTTTTTACCCAATAAAGGGCACGTCTTTTCAGACTTATTGGAGTGCGGCTGTCCATATACATTCTTTTTCTTTGCATGCTAAGTGCATTGCCAGCACCTGTTTGGTTCTTGAGTGGACATTGATCACTGTAGGTGTGCTCACCTGGTGCGGCAGTCTCTCCTATCTGTTTTCTATGTAATGTAAAGGGGCCCAGAGGTGCAGGGTGCTGTGTAATGTAAATGGGCCCAAAGGTGCAGGGTGCTGTGTAATGTAAAGGGGCCCAGAGGTGCAGGGTGCTGTGTAATGTAAAGGGGCCCAGAGGTGCAGGGTGCTGTGTAATGTAAAGGGGCCCAGAGGTGCAGGGTGCTGTGTAATGTAAAGGGGTCCAGATGTGCAGGGTGCTGTGTAATGTAAACGGGCCCAGAGGTGCAGGGTGCTGTGTAATGTAAAGGGGTCCAGAGGTGCAGGGTGCTGTGTAATGTAAAGGGGTCCAGAGGTGCAGGGTGCTGTGTAATGTAAAGGGGTCCAGAGGTGCAGGGTCCTGTGTAATGTAAAGGGGTTCAGAGGTGCAAGGCGCTGTGTAATGTAAAGGGGCTCAGAGGTGCAGGGTGCTGTGTAATGTAAAGGGGCCCAGAGGTGCAGGGTGCTGTGTAATGTAAAGGGGCCCAGAGGTGCAGGGTGCTGTGTAATGTAAAGGGGTCCAGAGGTGCAGGGTGCTGTGTAATGTAAAGGGGTCCAGAGGTGCAGGGTGCTGTGTAATGTAAAGGGGTCCAGAAGTGCAGGGTGCTGTGTAATGTAAAGGGGTCCAGAGGTGCAGGGTGCTGTGTAATGTAAACGGGCCCAGAGGTGCAGGGTGCTGTGTAATGTAAAGGGGCCCAGAGGTGCAGGGTGCTGTGTAATGTAAAGGGTTCCAGAGGTGCAGGGTGCTGTGTAATGTAAAGGGACCCAGAGGTGCAGGGTGCTGTGTAATGTAGAGGGGTCCAGAGGTGCAGGGTGCTGTGTAATGTAGAGGGGTCCAGAGATGCGGTGCTATGTAATGTAAAGGCGTCCATGGTGCTGTGTAATGTAAAGGGGTCCAGGGTGCTGTGTAACGTAAAGGGGTCCATAGGTGCAAGGTGCTGTGTAATGTAAAGGGTCCAGAGGTACAAGGTGCTGGAACCACACATCCCATCATTAACCCCCGCTGTGAAGCGCCGGGGCCTATTTTTTGTCTAAGTCCGGGCCTGCTTGCAGGTACCAATAGACAAGTGTTGCTTGCTTTGCATGGTGAAGCCTGTGTTAGCTCTAAAGCAGCGCGTAACAATAGACAAGTATTCTTTGCTTTACATGACAAACAACAGTGCGCTATTTTGACTTTGACACAAGTCTTTCTATATTGATTAGTGTAATAAATAAATCAGCTGTAATTCAATGTTCTATGACAATGCGGGATACAGACTTTATATAGGCATTGCATATATTACATGGAATCCTCGTTGTATGAGCCGTATAAGAATTCATAATTACAATATAACATATACAAAGACATAACAATCACTTTAATAGAATGACATAGACTTATTGTGCGTCAGTTGTACACGTGTCCCAAACTAGTTCTACCTCTTAGGCCCCGTACACACGAGGAGACAAATCCGATGAAAACGGTCCGACAGACCTTTTTCATCGGACATGTCTCCTGGGATGATTTGGTTTGATCAGTGTACACACGATCAAACCAAAATCCCCGCGGTGACATGGCGGTGACGTTGATGCCGCCACGTCACCGAACCAGGAAGTAAAATACTTCCACGCATGCGTCGAATCCATTCGACGCATGCGGGGGATTTATGTCCGCTGGTTAGGTGTACTAACCAGCGGACATATCCGACAGATGGCTTTCCAGCAGACAAGTTTTAAAGCATAATTAATAAAAAAGGGGTGATACTGCGCTGTCTAAACAAAATACAAAAAGAAATAATTGCAAGCGGCTTTAAATGGTGAGATACTCACAACAAAAACAGTAATATTACAAAAACAAGCTGCGCAATATGAGAAGCTCTAAAGTGATAAAGAGCAATACCAAACAGTGAAAAAGCATGTTTTAAAACTTTTGTCTGCTGGAAACCTGTCTGCTAGCCCGTACCAGTTTCAGCAGATATATTTGTTCGTGTGTACGCGGCCTTAAAAATAATAAAACAAATATTTTTTTATTTTTTTATTTTTTCAATTTAATACAATTTTTTTTTTTTTTTTTTTTAATGAATTCAGAAGTGAACATGAATTAAAAGATCTTTCAGGACCCACAAAAATTATATTCAAATGGCTCAGCTAAATAAAGATTAGAGGAATGGCCAACCCGTCTGCACCACCTCCTGATTGGTGAGCAAATATCCAAAAGGGAGTTGTATGGGCTGGCCTGGATTGGGGTCCTGATGTAAAACCAAAATAAAAGAAAAGAAAGAAAAGAAAAGAAAATAAAAGCTAACAATGTGGGATCCAGCCTCCAGCTTTCAACCTGGATCCCAAGGGGGACCTGACCTACATTGAGAACCCATCTATCAGTGTGGTAACCGGCTTGCAATGTGGGACCTGAACTCCACTTTGGCA
Organism: Rana kukunoris; assembly: GCA_029574335.1. Classification (NCBI taxonomy): domain Eukaryota; kingdom Metazoa; phylum Chordata; class Amphibia; order Anura; family Ranidae; genus Rana; species Rana kukunoris. Next base: position 16,084,112 of record CM056059.1, on the reverse strand, counting down.
CCTGACCTGCATTGCGAACCCGGCCTGCATTGGGAACCTGGCTGGCAGTGTGGTACCTGGATTCCAGAGGGGACTTAGGTTCCCAATGCAGGCCAAGTCCCCTCTGGAATCCAGGTACCACACTGACAGACAGGTTCCCAATGCAGGCCGTCTGTCAGTGTGGTACCTGACTTGCAATATGAGACCTGGACTCCACTGTGGGAACTGGCTAACAGTGTGGGATCCAGCCTCCAGCTTGCAACCTGAATCCCAAGGGGGACCTGACCTGCGTTTAGAACCCATCTGTCAGTGTGGTACCTGGCTTGCAATGTGGGAACTGGATTCCACTTTGGACCTGCATTGCGAACCTGGCCTGCATTGGGAACCGTGCTGTGAATGTGGTACCTGGCTTGCAATGTGGGACCTGAATTCCAGAGCGGACTTGGTCTGCATTGGGAATTTGGGAACCTGTTAATCAGTGTGGTACCTGACATGCCATATGAGACCTGGACTCCACTGTGGGACTGGACCTGCAATGTGGGATCTGGCTAGCAGTGTGGGATCCAAAGGGGACCTGACCTGCATTGAAAGCCCGTCTGTCAGTGTGGTACCTGACTTGCAATGTGGGACCTGGACTTCACTTTAGGACCTGACCTGCAATTGTGGGACCTGGCTAACAATGTGGGATCCAGCCTCCAGCTTTTAACCTGGATCCCAAGGGGGACCTGACCTACATTGAGAACCCATCTGTCAGTGTGATAACTGGCTTGAAATGTGGGACCTGGACTCCACTTTGGGACCTGCATTGTGAACCTGGCTGTCAGTGTGATACCTGGATTCCAGAGGGGACTTGGCCTGCATTGGGAACCTGTCTGTCAGTGTGGTACCTGACTTGCAATTTGAGACCTGGATTCCACTGTGGGAACTGGCTAACAGTGTGGGATCCAGCCTCCAGCTTGCAACCTGAATCCCAAGGGGGACCTGACCTGCGTTGAGAACCCATCTGTCAGTGTGGTACCTGGCTTGCAATGTGGGAACTGGATTCCAGAGCGGACTTGGTCTGCATTGGAACCTGTTAATGAGTGTGGTACCTGACATGCAATATGAGACCTGGACTCCACTGTGGGACTGGACCTGCAATGTGGGATCTGGCTAGCAGTGTGGGATCCAAAGGGGACCTGACCTGCATTGAGAGCCCATCTGTCAGTGTGGTACCTGGTTTGCAATGTGGGACCTGAATTCCAAAGCAGACTTGGATCCAGGGCTTGGTCTGCATTGGGAACCTGTATATCAGTGTGGTACCTGATTTGCAATATGAGACCTGAACTCCACTTTGGGTCCTGACCTGCATTGTGAACCGGGCCTGCATTGGGAACCTGGCTGTCAGTGTGGCACCTGGCTTGCAATGTGGGACCTGGACTTCACTTTGGGACCTGACCTGCATTGTGAACCTGGCCTGCATTGGGAACCTGGCTGTCAGGGTGTTACCTGGCTTGCAATGTGGGACCTGAATTCCAGAGCGGACTTGGTCTGCATTGGGAACCTGTCTATCAGTGCGGTACATGACTTGCAATATGAGACCTGGACTCCACTGTGGGACCTGACCTGCAGTGTGGGATCTGGCTAACAGTGTGGGATCCAAAGGGGACCTGTCCTGCATTGAGAGACCATCTGTGAGTGTGGTACCTGGCTTGCAATGTGCGACCTGGACTCCACTTTGGGACCTGACCTGCATTGGGAACCTGACCTGCATTGGGAACCTGACCTTTATTGGGAACCTGGCTGTCAGGGTGTTACCTGGCTTGCAATGTGGCACCTGACTTTTATTGGGAACCTGGCTGTCAGAGTTTTAGGAGACCAGCGGTCGTCTCAACCCACCAGACTCCATCGAAAACTGAAATCCTACTTTTGCATGAACCAAGGCAGGAACTATCCCATTTCAAATGAAACCGTTTTTAGAAGCTGAATCGGAATGCTACAAAATGGGATGCCTGCCACGGTTTTGCACAAGGACCTCCTGGTTTTAGTTAATTAGGTGCACCTCTACCAATGTGAACGGGACAATAATGGTGCCATACAATGGTCACATTTAGAAGGAGAAGAATTGTAGAGACATCTTCCCAGTTCACATATAAGCTCGGTGTCTGCTCTGAACCCTGAGTGATCTATTGTAGATTCATCCTCTGGTTGCCATGGTAACGTGCTGCCTGATTGTACCACGGCCTCTGTATCCGCATCTCCCAATACGTACTATACCCTAATGTACGAGGAGGAGAGAGAGAGAGAGAAATGAGAGCCAGCCTTGCATTGTGCCCCATCCACTCGCAGATTCTATTTCTGACTTGCATTTCAGCCTTGCGTCAACGCTGTAACTAAATCAAGTTTAATCTGCATCAGCATCTACAGGCGGAGCTGTCGGTGAACGCACAGACCGCTGCGATGGGGTGGGGGCCTCGCCAGCCTTCACAATTACATAAACCATGAAGATGTAAAAGAAAATAGAAAATATGTCAAATAATAAAACGATATCACATGCGATTCTATCTTCAACGCGGAGCGGAGATATCGCACAGAAGGCGCAGGTATGTCTTTTGTTAGGTTGCAATAAAAAAGAAAAAAGGGCATTAATAGTAAAGAAAAAAGATAATCTTCAGACAGATTAAAAAAATAATAATAATCTAAAGCAGTTGTATAATTCTTTAATAGTAATACAAGTAGAACCATAAGCTGTAATTAACATCTAATCAATGAAACATAAACAAAGCCAGCGGCATATTTTAGCTTCTATTTGTAAATACCTGGTGATCCTGCCAGTGATTCCTCCTACAGGGTTGTAGCATGGGCTTCACGTCAAACAACTTCTGTAATACATACAGTATATTATACAGTGCACCTGCATCTCTCAGATCATGGTTAGGCTGTATTTGATGGGTGCTGGTGAGGCTGCATTGATGGGCACTGGTGAGGTTGCATTGATGGGCACTGGTGATGCTGCATTGATGGGCGCTGGTAGCCTGCATTTGATGGGTGCTGGTGAGGTTGCATTTGATGGGTGCTGATGAAGTTGCATTTGATGGGCGCTGGTGAGGCTGCATTGATGGGCACTGGTGAGGTTGCATTGATGGGCGCTGGTGAGGCTGCATTTGATGGGCACTTCATTAAAAAGGTGGGGTAAACACAGGGAGGGCAAAGGGAGCGGAGTCAGGGGTGGGGCTAAGGAGGGGCAGCAAAATGAGGTTTCGCCTAGGGTGTCGAAAATCCTTGCACCAGCCCTGCCTGTGAACCTGAATAACTTCAGCTCACGGCGCTGATGGGCGCTGGTGAGGCTGCATTTGATGGGCACTGGTGAGGTTGCATTTGGTGGCAACTGGTGAGGCTGCATTGATGGGCACTGGTGAGGTTGCATTGGTGGGCACTGAGTGAGTGAGTGAGTGAGTGAGTGAGTGAGTGAGTGAGTGAGTGAGTAACTTGTATAGTGCTAACAAATGCGAACCAAATCGCCTCAAGGCGCTTTGTATCCAGAGTCGTGCTGATCCTTCACAAGAGGTGGGTCTTCAGTTTTTTCCTAAAAGCCTGATGGTTTTCTTCCATGCGAATGGTCGTGGGTAGAGCGCTGATAGGCTGCATTTGATGGGCACTGGTGAGGCTGCATTTGATGGGCACTGGTGAGGCTGCATTGATAAGCGCTGATAGGCTGCATTTGATGGGCACTGGTGAGGCTGCATTTTATGGGCGCTGGTGAGGCTGCATTGATGGGCGATGGTAGGCTGCATTTGATGGGTGCTGGTGAGGCTGCATTGATAAGCGCTGATAGGCTGCATTTGATAGGCACTTCATTAAAAAGGTGGGGTATACATGGGGAGGGAAAAGGGGGTGGAGTCAGGGGTGGAACCAAGCAAACATGCATTGATGGGCGTTGATGAGGCTGTATTTGATGGGCGCTGGTAGGCTGCACTTGATGGGCACTGGTGAGGCTGCATTGATGGGCACTGGTAGGCTGCATTTGATGGGTGCTGGTGAGGTTGCATTGGATGGGCGCTGGTGAGGCTGCATTGATGGGCGATGGTAGGCTGCTTTTGATGGGTGCTGGTGAGGTTGCATTTGATGGGTGCTGGTGAGGTTGCATTGATAGGCACTAGTGAGGCTGCATTGATGGGCACTGGTGAGGCTGCATTGATGGGCACTAGTGAGGTTGCATTGATCGGCACTAGTGAGGTTGCATTGATGGGCACTGGTGAGGCTGCATTTGATGGGCACTTCATTAAAAAGGTGGGGTATACATGGGGAGAGCAAAGGGGGTGGGGTCAGGGGAGGAGCCAAGGGGGAGGAAAAATTAGGTTTCGCCTAGGGTGTCGAAAATCCTTGCACCAGCCCTGCCTGCCAGCTCAGGGCTATCCACAATTAATTTCCCAAAACTCGAGACTTATCTCTTCTTTCCTGGTGATCATGCCAGTGATTGGGTCTTCTACCAAAAAGGGTGTAGCCAGGGTTTCATGTGAAGCAGGTTTTGCAGATAATACCTGGTGCGCCTGAATACTTCATCTCAGGGCTATCCAAAATAATTTTCCCACGTTCAGGACTCCAGGGCTATCTGGAATCATTTCCCTGAGTTTCGGAGAGATCCTAAATAATTTCCCCAATCAAGGCCATCTTAATAGCATTATGGGCCCCTGGGAAAATAAATTCTTGGGGGCTTCCGATTCCTGCTGGCCTTCCTCTCCTATTCATCTCATGTCATCGGAGCAATACATATCCCACCCACACAAGCAGCAGCAGTAGTGAAAACCTCCGTCTTGGGGGTTCTTCCTTGATCTCTGCAAAGCACCGGAAGAGCGAATGGAAACTGCGGGACGAAAGTGGCAGTTGGAGGGTCATTCTGATTGTAGAGTTTGCCCAGTGATGGGCTGCTGCCTTCCAGATTCTGCTAGAAACACGGCCCTCCCGGTAATGGTTAGAAAAAAGCGTGACTATCCTGGACATTTGGTGAGTATATTGTAATGCAAGATTATCTTGGGGTCCCCATGCACCTGGGGCCCCTGGGCAGTGCTCAGGGGGACACATGCTTTAAGATGGCCCTGTCCCCAAGTTCAGAATTCCAGAGGTATCTGAAACCACTTCCCCAAGTGCAGAACTCCAGGATATCTAAAATAATTTCCCCCACACCCAGGACTATTTTCTTCCTTCCTGGTGATCCTGCCAAATTATTGAGTTTTAGCATCTCCAGGAGAGATATTACATTTTGCAATTCAATTTCCCAGAGTTCAGGACTTCAGGGATATCTGTAAACATTTGCCAGAGTTCAGGACTTCAGGGATATCTGTAAACATTTGCCAGAGTTCAGGACTTCAGGGATATCTGTAAACATTTCCCAGAGTTCAGGACTTCAGGGATATCTGTAAACATTTCCCAGAGTTCAGGACTTCAGGGTTATCTGTAAACATTTGCCAGAGTTCAGGACTTCAGGGATATCTGTAAACATTTCCCTCAATTCAGGACTTCATGGATATCTGTAAACATTTCCATGAGTTCAGGACTTCAGGGATATCTGTAAACATTTCCCTGAGTTCAGGACTTCAGGGATATCTGTAAGCATTTCCCTAAGTTCAGGACTTCAGGGATATCTGTAAACATTTCCATGAGTTCAGGACTTCAGGGATATCTGTAAACATTTCCCTGAGTTCAGGACTTCAGGGATATCTGTAAGCATTTCCCTAAGTTCAGGACTTCAGGGATATCTGTAAACATTTCCATGAGTTCAGGACTTCAGGGATATCTGTAAACATTTCCCTGAGTTCAGGACTTCAGGGATATCTGTAAGCATTTCCCTAAGTTCAGGACTTCAGGGATATCTGTAAACATTTCCCTGAGTTCAGGACTTCAGGGATATCTGTAAACATTTCCCTAAGTTCAGGGCTTCAGGGTTGTCCAAAAGGTTTTCTCTGAGTTCAATACTCCAGGACAGGGGTCTCCATTGATTTTAACTGATTGCCGACTGCCTAACGTACATTTACATCGGCAGGATGGCACAGGCAGTGCCCACGGACCCGCAGACTCAATGTCAGCCGGTGTCCCGGAGAGGCTATTTCTCTCTTTAACCACTTCAGCCCCAGAAGAATTGGCTGCTGAATGACCAGGCCATTTTTTGCGATTCGGCACTGCGTCTCCTTAACTGACAATTGCGCGGTCGTGCGACGTGGTACCCAAACAAAATTGACGTCTTTTTTTTTTTTTACACAAATAGAGCTTTCTTTTGGTGGTATTTGATCACCTCTGCGGTTTTCTTTTTTTGAGCTATAAACAAAAAAATGTAATCCTTACTTACCTCATCCTTCCATTTTACTTTTAAATGTCCTTATTTCTTCTGAGAAATCCTCACTTCCTGTTCTTCTGTCTGTAACTCCACACAGTAATGTGAGGCTTTCTCCCTGGTGTGGAGTGTCATGCTTGCCCCCTCCCCTGGACTACAGGAGAGTCAGGACACCCAATAACACACAGTTTTTTTTCTCTATCTGCAAAGTAGAGAGCGTCCTGACCAGTGGCGGTGCGTCCATAGAGGGCGCAGGAGAGCCGCCCCCTCTCGCTTCTGCAACGGCACTGAATACAATACATAGATTCATGCATTGCATTGCATGAATCTATGTATTGCTGCCGACTATTCAGATGGCTGGCCCCCTGGTGAGCGCCGGCCATCTGAATAACGGCAGCTGGTTGGCTGTGAAAGTGGCTCTGATAGGCCGCGTACACACGACCGAGAAACTCGTCGGGCTAAACTCATCGTTCTGCCCGTCGAGGTTCCCGTTCAGCTGTCGAAAAGCTCGTTGAGCCAAATTTCCCCATAGAACAACGAGGAAATAGAGAACCTGCTCTCTTTTTGGCTCGACGAGCTTCCCGACGGGATGCTCGGCGAAAAGTGTACACACGACCGATTTTCTCAGAATACAGAATACATCTCCCATCGAGGTTCTCGCTAGATTCTGCCGAGAAACTCGGTCGTGTGTACGGGGCCATAGGCTTTCCGATTTCAGCCCTCAGGTTGTAATAGGCTTCCACTCGACACTTCTACTACACACCGTAATGCAAGGCTTTCTCCCTGGTGTGGAGTGTCGTGCTCGCCCCCTCCCTTGGACTACAAAAGAGTCAGGACGCTCTCTACATTGCGCCGCCCCCTCTGGCTCTCACCGCCACTGAGTCTAATAACATAGATTCATGCATTGCACGAATCTATATTATTATCGCCGTTGCCGCTGTTATTCAGATGGTCGGCACTCATGTCCGGCCATCTGAATAACGCCAGCTGGTTGGCTGTACGGAAATGTCTATCAGAGCCAACAGCTCTGATAGGCTTTTCCAGACCCCAGTACAGCCCTCGGGTCCCGGAAGCTTATTCTCTGTACGCCCCTTGGATAAAATGACAGGTTGATCAGGTTGGCCGGTTCTGGCTACCGGTAACCTGATTGGCTGAGACGCCTGTCAGTCATCGAGGGCGGGAGAAGACATCGTGGGACGTGGATGCCTGACTCCAGTAAAGGTAAGTGCCGGGCGGGGGGGGGGGGGGGGGGGGGAGAAAGCAATTTACAGGGCACAGTGGGGACAATTGGCACAGCGGCGACCATTGGCACAGCGGCGACCATTAAAGGGCACAGTGGTGACAATTGATGGCACAGTGGCTGCGTTTAATGGCATGGCACAGTGGTGACAAATTATGGGACAGTGGCTGCGTTTAATGGCATGGCACAGTGGTGACAATGGATGGCACAGTGGCTGCGTTTAATGGCATGGCACAGTGGTGCGAATTGATGGCACAGTGACTGCGTTTAATGGCATGGCACAGTGGTGACAAATTATGGGACAGTGGCTGCGTTTAATGGCATGGCACAGTGGTGACAATGGATGGCACAGTGGCTGCGTTTAATGGCATGGCACAGTGGTGACAAATTATGGGACAGTGGCTGCGTTTAATGGCATGGCACAGTGGTGACAATGGATGGCACAGTGGCTGCGTTTAATGGCATGGCACAGTGGTGACAAATTATGGGACAGTGGCTGCGTTTAATGGCATGGCACAGTGGTGACAATGGATGGCACAGTGGCTGCGTTTAATGGCATGGCACAGTGGTGACAAATTATGGGACAGTGGCTGCGTTTAATGGCATGGCACAGTGGTGCGAATTGATGGCACAGTGACTGCGTTTAAAACAGGCATGGCACAGTGACAACGTTTAATGGCATGGCACAATGGTGCAAATTGATGGCAGAGTGGCTGCGTTTGATGGCATGGAACAGTGGCTGCGTTTGGGCACAGTGAGACTGCAATTTTTTTTTTCCTTTGTGCCCCCCCAAAAATTTTGAACATCAGCCGCCACTGATACAGAGAAAGGAGCTGTGTGTTAGTGGGTGTCCTGACTCACTTGTAGTCCAAGGGAGGGGGCGAGCACGACACTCCACACCAGGGAGAAAGCCTCACATTACTGTGTAGAGTTCCAGACAGAAGAACAGGAAGTGAGGATTTCTCAGAAGAAATAAGGACATTTAAAAGCAAAATGGAAGGATGAGGTAAGTGAAGGAGGACTGCACTAAGGTAAAGGAAGATATTTAGGGGAAAAAAAATTGTACCGTTACAACCCCTTTAAGTGGCTAAGCAGCCAAATGTTCCGGCCTGCAAGTGGTTAAAAAGACTAGGCGTGTGTTTTACGTAACCTGAAGCAGAAACTGTGCGATCGTCCATAACAGCCAAGCAGATGGTACTGGGAGAATAAAACGAGATGCACATTTTTTTTTATTAACAAATAGCCGCAAAACATCAGGAACATCATTGTTAGAGGTATTGGCAATCAAGTTGGGTGTTAAATGATGTCTTTGGCAGGTCGGCGGGTGGCCGCGCTGAAGGTGCGAACCGTTTGGGAGGAGGAATAATGAAGAGAGAGGCCCTTTACTCGTTCTTCCGTCATGATGATCTCTCAATAGCACTTGAGATGTCTGTTGTTGCTGATGACATCATCAAGAGCCCTTGAATGAATTGGTGTCAGACATGGGATGCCGGAGATGAAGCTGATTTTTTTTCCATCAATCTGGCATTGCGCTGGATATGTCTGAAAGCTGGGCTCCGGCCAAAACCCTTTTCTTAGCTTTGGTTGGAGTTACCGTATATTACAAAAATTGTAGTGACAACTGCTATATTAACCACTTCCATACCGCGCCTATTCTGGCACTCCTCTCCTACATGTAAAAATCATGGGCCAGATTCACGTACAGGCGCGTATCTTTGTGCGGGCGTAGCGTATCTCATTTACAGTACGCCGCCATAATTTTGAGAGGCAGGTAAATGGCCACCTCATCAGTGCCAACCAGTACCTCCTCATCAGTGCCCATCAGTGCCATCTCACTAGTTCCACCTCTTCAGTGCCTATCAGTGCCCATCAAGCCTGGTCTATCAGTGCAGCCTCATCAGCACACATCAGTGAAGGAGAAATAGCCTGTTTCCAAAATGTTATAACAAACTATGAAAACGTTTATTTTCAAAATTTTCTGTATTTATTTGTTTATTTAGCAAAAAATAAAAACTCAGTGGGAATTAACCACTTACGGACCGCCCACCGCAGGAATATGTTGGTACCTTGAATAGGAATATCGTTGTTATGGTAGCAGCTAGCTACCATAACCCCGGTACCCTCTTCTTCAGCGGGCAATCTGCTTCAAGATAAAAGTGGTCTCTGCGGTGGATACGCCGTGAGATCACTTTTATCAGCAGCGGGAGAAGGGACCCCCTCCTGCCGCTCTCTGGTGTCCTCCGCCACTTTACCCTTGCTGGGTATGGAGACGAGTGAGGGGAAGATGGCCCCCACCCATCTCCATATCACTGCAGGTTGGAAGCGACGTCAAAACGTTACTTCCGCCCAATGTTCTTAAAGGGACATTTTTTTTTTTTTTATTATCATTTTTTTTTTATTATTATTATTGCATTTTAGCCTAAATATGAGATCTGAAGTCTTTTTGACCCCAGGGCTCATATTTAAGAGAACCTGTCGTGCTTTTTTCTATTACAAGTGATGTTTACATTCCTTGTAATAAAAAAAAAAAGTCACCCAAATATATATATTTTTTTTTAAACAGTGTCAAAATAAAAAAAATAAAAGTTAAATTAATTTAAAAAATATTTTTTTAAAGCACCCCGTCCCGACGAGCTCGCGCGCAGAAGCAAAAGCATACGTGAGCAGCGCCCGCATATGAAAGCGGTGTTCAAACCACACATGTGAGGTATCGCCGCGATCGTTAGAGCGAGAGAAAACATTCTAGCACTAGACCTCCTCTGTAACTCAAAACAAGAATTTTTTTAAACGCCACCTATGGAGATTTTTAAGGGTAAATGTTTGTCGCCATGCCACGCGCGGGCGCAACGTTGAAGCGTGCCATGTTGGGTATCAATTTACTCAGCGTAACATTATCTTTTACAATAAATTAAAAAAATGGGCTTTACTGTTGCCTTATTTTTTTAATCAAAAAAGTGAATTTTTTTCCCAAAAAAAGTGCGCTTGTAAGACCGCTGCACAAATACGGTGTGACAAAAAGTATTGCAACGACCGCCATTTTATTTTCTAGGGTGTTATAAAAAAATATATATATAATGTTTGGGGGTTCTAAGTAATTTTCTAGCAAAAAAAAAAAAAAAATGTTTTAACTTGTAAACACCAAATCTCAGAAAGAGGCTTGTTTCTTAAGTGGTTTATTCTTCACGTCCGCGCTACAGCGCAGACCTACTTTGCCGAAAGGCCATCAATAGACTTCCCCCCGTGCTCCAGCGGCCTGCAGCTCCCTGCGCGGCTCGCTCTGTGATCAGCCAGTCTATGAGACTCGCTGGATCACAAATTGGCGTAAGGGGTCGGTCCTGACCCCTTACCACGAGATCAGCTGTCAGCCAATGACAGCTGATCATGTGACGTAAACAGAGACGGTAATTGGCTATTTTTTCTCCTCACGCTGATAACAAAAGGAGAAAGAAAAAAGGCGATCACCGGCAGATGACAGAGGGACATCGGTCCTGATCGGGAAGAGCTGCCCAGCTCATCTGTGCCCATGTGTGCCACCTACCAGTGCACCTACCAGTGCCCACAGTGCCACCTATCAGTGCCACCTATCAAAGTCACTAATCAGTGCCTCATTAACAGTGCTGCCCATCATTGTCACCTACCAGTGCCCATCATTGTCACCTACCAAAGCCCATCAGTGCCACCGATCAGTGCCATCTATCGGTGCCCATCAGTAACACCTATCAGTACCCATCAGTGCCACCCATCAGGGCCCATCAGTGCCACCTTATTTGTGCTGATCAGTACTGCCTTATCTGTCACCATCAGTGCCGCCTTATCTGTGCCTATCAGTGCCGCCTTATCTGGTCCTGACCCCTTACCACAAGATCAGCTGTCAGCCAATGACAGCTGATCATGTGACGTAAACAGAGACGGTAATTGTCTATTTTTTCTCCTCACGCTGATAACAAAAGGAGAAAGAAAAAAGGCGATCACCGGCAGGTGACAGATGGACATCGGTCCCGATCAGGAAGAGCTGCCCAGCTCATCTGTGCCCATATGTGCCACCTACCAGTGCACAACAGTGCCGCGTACCAGTGCCCACCAGCGCCACCTATCAGTGCCCACAGTGCCACCTATCAGTGCCACCTATCAAAGTCACTAATCAGTGCCTCATCAACAGTGCTGCCTGTCATTGTCACCTACCAGTGCCCATCATTGTCACCTACCAAAGCCCATCAGTGCCACCGATCAGTGCCCATCAGTGCCATCTATCGGTGCCCATCAGTAACACCTATCAGTACCCATCAGTGCCACCCATCAGGGCCCATCAGTGCCGCCTTATTTGTGCCGATCAATACTGCCTTATCTGTCACCATCAGTGCCGCCTTATCTTTGCCTATCAGTGCCACCTTATCTGTGCCTATCAGTGCCCATCAGTGCCACATATCAGGGCCCATTAGTGCCGCCTTATCTATGCCTATCAGTACGGCCTTATCTGTCACCATCAGTGTCGCCTTATCTGTGCCTATCAGGGCCCATCAGTGCTGCCTTATCTGTGCCTATCAGTACCGCCTTATCTGTCACCATCAGTGCCGCCTTATCTGTGCCTATCAGTGTCTATCGGTGCACATCAGTAACACTTATCAGTACCCATCCGTGCCACCCATCAGTGCCCCTTTATTTGTGCCCATCAGTACCGCCTTATCTGTGCCTCTCAGTGCCCATCAGTGCCACCCATCAGGGCCCATCAGTGCCTATCAGTACCGCCTTGTCTGTCACCATCAGTGCCGCCTTATCTGTGCCTCTCCGTGCCACCTCATCTGTCACCATCAGTGCCGCCTTATCTGTGCCTATCAGTGCCGCCTTATCTGTGCCTATCAGTGCCCACCTATGCCGCCTATCAGTGCTGCCTCATCAGCGCATATCATAGAAGGAGAAAAATTACCTGTTTTCAAAATTGTATAACAAAATATAAAACATTTTTATACATTTTTTTAATTTTCCATCTTTTTTTTGTTTGTTTAGCAAAAAATTAAAACCCCCGGCAGTGATTAAATACCACCAAAAGAAAGCTCTATTTGTGTGAAATACGTTGTATGACCGTGCAATTGTCATTCAAAGTGCGCCAGCGCTGAAAGCTGACAAATGGTTTGGGCAGGCGGGGGGGTTTAAGTGCCCAGTAAGCAAGTGGTTAAATAACACTAAAAGAAACAAAACAAAAAATAATAATAATATTAAAAATAATAATAAAAAATAATAAAAAATAATAAAAAAATATAAAAATGTTGTTTGGGTACAGTGTGGCATGAAGCTGAAAATTGTCAGGAAGGGGGGTAAACGTGCCCAGTAGGCAAGCGTTTAATAAACGGCAAGCTACGCATATATATATATATGATCATTCAGCTGATTCTCCATAGTCTCCATATCATTTATTGTATCTCTAAGCTACCTAACAGCCTCATGGAAGAGCAGCGAGCTCCTCCCCCCTCCGGACGGCGATCGCGGCGTGTTTGGGCTGGTATCACCAGGAATAGAGCTGAGAACGGCATTATGCAAATAGAACCTGCAACACATCTTGAGGCAGAGTATTTATTTTTAGCCGAGTTATAAATAACGGCCCAGGCGCTCGTCCCCGCAGATACATATTTCTGCTTTGTTTTCTTTTTTTTTTTTGCGTCATTATTAACGTTTGGCGGTGGAGATGGGGGGAAGGGAGCTCAGAGGATGACCTTCGAGCTGCAAGGTCGTGGCGCATCACACTTTCACGCATTGGATTAGTATCGCCCATACTTCATTAAGTGCCATCCTAGAGAACGAGGAGTGTGGCTAATCTGATTTATCACTTGTGGGATAATTAACGGGATTCTGAGAAGCCAAACCGAGCTTTAATACCACCTGAGGTCAAGAATCTCTCCTGCATCTACGGTAATTATCAAGAGCCGTGGGCTCCAAACTGCGGCCATTGGCTTGATTTTATCCCTCCCCTAAGGCACTATCCGCTCCCCCGCTGTCAGCAACAGTGGGGCACAGGGAAAAAGGGGCAGCTGCCCTGGGTGCCCAAAGCAGCTGCCTCATACTAGCCAACTATCCCAGTTTAAATTCCCTTGCCCCTTTAAGTTTTAGGCCTCGTACACACGAGGGGATATGTCCGCTGAAAACGGTCCGATGGACCGTTTCAGCAGACATCTCCGATCGCGTGTATGGGCTAGCGGACAGATTTGTCCACCCGACAGATTTCAAAGCAAGCTTTGAAATCTATCCGGTGGTAATCTGTCCGCCCGACATGTCTGCTGGTTAGTACACTTACCAGCAGACATGTCGTCCCGCACCGCCGCCGCACCGCCGCCGCGCCGCCGCCGAATGGATTCGGCGCATGCGCGGAAGTGTTTTACTTCCTGGTGCGGTGACGTGACGGTGACGTGGCGGCGTCAACGTCACCGCCGCGTCACCGACACGTCACGGCGCCGTCCGCCGGCGGGGAATTTGATCCGATGGTGTGTACACGCCATCGGATCAAACTCCAGATCAGACATATCCGATGGAAATGGTCCGCGGACCGTTTTCATCGGATATGTCCGATCGTGTGTACGAGGCCTTAGTCCTGTGCTGTGTCCCGATATCTCAGTGTGAAGTGCTGCTACTAATGGTACCAATGATGGAGCACTATTCCTCCTACTGACACTAACGATGGAGCAGGCCTGGAAAATCTCACAACTGCAGCCGTTTCGGAGTCGCCCTGACCTTATTGTCTAGCCATTACAATTTGGCCTTTGTCAAAGTCGCTCAGATCCTTAATCTTGCCCATTTTTTCTGCTTTCAATGCACCAACTTCAAGGACAACATGTTCAATCGCTGCCTTATATATCCCACCCAATTTTAGGTGTGTAACCAGATAATCAATCTGGCATCTGAAAGTGGGTAGGATATATTAGGCAGCAAGTGAACACGTTGTCCACACAAGACAAAACACCTCCTGCGCATAAGTGTGGTGGTCTTCCACCAGGCACTAGACACTGCTATGGGGGGAGGGGCACAGGACACTAAAGTGGGGTGGGAATGTGATGTGAAGGGGACAGAGGGGAAGAGAACACTACAGTTGGGGGGAGGGGTGATGTAAAGGGGGGCAGAGGACACTTCTATGGTGGGGAGCACAAAACACTGCTATGTGGGGAGCAGAGGATACTACAGGGGAGGGGTTATGTGAAGGGGCTACAGGACACTACAGAGTGGGGGCAGGTAATGTGAAGGGGGCAGAATACACTGCTATGTGGGGGGCATAGGACACTACCTGTGGTGGGGGGGGGGGTTGTGAAGGGGGCACAGGACACTGTTATGGGGGGACAGAGGACACTACAGTGAGGGTCAAGTGAAGGGGGGCACAGGACAATACAATGTGGAGGAATGTGATGTGAAGGGGACAGAAGGAGGAGAAAACTTCTGTTGGGGTGGGTGATGTAGAGGGGGGAAGACGACACTGCTATGGGGGGGGCAGGTAGAGGACACTACAGTGGGGGGTGATGTGAAGGAGGGCAAAGGACACTGCTTTGGGGTGGCACATGACAGGACACTGCTATGGGGGGCAGAGGACACTACATGGAGGGGGGAGGGGTTGTGCAGGGGGGCAGAGGACACTATAGTGGGGGGTGATGTGAAGGAGAGCAGAGGGCACTGCTATGGGGGGCAGAGGACACTACAGTGAGAGTGAAGTGAAGGGGGCACAGGACACTGATATTGGGAAGCACAGGACACTACAGTGCGGGGGAAGGTAATGTGAAGGGGGCAGAAGACACTGCTATGGTGGGGGGGGGGGCAGAGGACACTACATGGGGGGTTGTGCAGGGGGGTAGAGGACACTACATGGGGGGGGGTTGTGCAGGGGGGTAGAGGACACTAAAGGGGAGGGGTAATGTTAAGGGGGCACAGGACACTGCTTTGGGGGACAGAGGATACTACAGTGAGAGTGAAGTGAAGGGGGCACAGGACACTGATATTGGGAAGCACAGGACACTACAGTGCGGGGGCAGGTAATGTGAAGGGGGCAGAAGACATTGCTATGGTGGGGGGGCAGAGGACACTACATGCGGGTGGGTTATGTGAAGGGGGCACAGAACATTGTTATGGGGGGACAGAGGACACTACAGTGAGAGTCAAGTGAAGGGGGGCACAGGACACTACAGTGTGGAGGAATGTGATGTGAAGGGGACAGAAGGAGGAGAAAACTTCTGTTGGGATGGGTGATGTAGAAGGGGGGCATTAGACACTGCTTTGGGGGCATTAGACACTGCTATGGGGGGGCAGGTAGAGGACACTACAGTGGGGGGTGATGTGAAGGAGGGCAAAGGACACTGCTTTGGGGGACACAGGACACTGCTATGGGGGGCAGAGGACACCACATGGGGAAGTTGTGCAGGGGGGCAGAGGACACTACAGGGGTGGGGTGATGTGAAGGGAGCAGGGGACACTGCTGTGGGGGACACAGGACACTGCTATGGGGGGGGGGGCAGAGGACACTACAGTGAGAATGAAGTGAAGGGGGGCACATGACACTACAGGTATGGAGGAATGTGATGTGAAGGGGACAGAGGGGAGGAGAAAACTTCTGTTGGGATGGGTGAGGTAGAGGGGGGACAGACGACATAGCTTTGGGGGAAATAAACACTGCTATGGGGGGGGGGCAAGTAGAGGACGCTACAGTGGGGGGGTGATGTGAAGGGGGACAGAGGACACTGCTTTGGGGGGTGATGTGAAGGAGGGCAGAGGACACTGCTTTGGAGGGCACAGGACACTGCTATGGGGGGGCAGAGGACACTACATGGGGGCGGGGTTGTGCAGGGGGGCAGAGGACACTACAGTGGGTAGTGATGTGAAGGAAGGCAGAGGACACTGCTATGGGGGGGGGGGGGGGGGGGGCAGAAGACACTACAGGGTAGGGGTGATGTGAAGTGAGCACAGGACACTTTGGAGGACAGAGGACACTACAGTGAGAGTGAAGTGAAGGGGGCACAGGACACTGCTATTGGGAGGCACAGGACACTACAGTGTGGGGGAAGGTAATGTGAAGGGGGCAGAAGACATTGCTATCATTTGGTGGTCCCTCTCTTTCTTGTGTTCTTTCCAGTGAACATGTTGTCCCTAAAGTTGATGCGTTAAAAGCAGGAAAAAAAATGGACTCTTTGCCTGTCAGTGGTCATAACCTTATGGCTGATCGGTGTACATCTGACGACAGGTCCACTTTATCTGCCCACCCTAGGGGCAGCTCTTGGGCACTGGTGACCATTTAGCGGGTAATGTTGGTTCTGCGTATGGCGACTGCGGCAGCAGGAGACGTCTCTGTGACATTCTGTTCCAACTTTCCTCTGCGTAAGAATAGAGCGGGCCTTTCACATTTTTAGCAGCGCCTGCTTCCCACTCAGCTCTCTGGGTACCGAAATAGAAGCTGAAAACAGCGAGGAGAGAACAGACAGAGTTGTGAAACCTACCAGGAGGAATGACAGCGCCAGCTTACCTGACTGAGCATCTGCAGGAGGTGACAGTAACTCCTCCGCTGCCGGATCGGCTTTACCGAGTCACCCAAATACGCAAATAAGAGCTGCTTTACCGGTGATGGGAGCTGCATTTCTGTCCATCCAGTCCTGAGATTTACAAAGCTCTGCCACACAGCACCGACAGGCCAGGAGACCTGTTTTTTTTCCTCTGCTGTAGTTATGTAACACTTTCAGGTTTTGTACCTCCCCAGCCTTTGATTGGACAGTGGAAGAGAGGCAGCAGGCTGATGATCGTATCTCTTTGTCACTCTGCTCTCTCCTCATGTCTGCATGTTCCTTGTTAGCACACAAATGCCTTGTCCTACCTCTCCCAGTCTAAGTTCCTCTGTACAAGAGGCTTATACCAGGTCATATTTAGGCACTCACACTAAAAAAGAAATACATTTAACCACTTCACACCCATACAATGTCCTCAGGTTGAATTAGAGATGTCTCAATAATGCCTGCAGCTACAGGGATTATTTTGATATCTGTGTTTTCAGCCAGCGATTCCCTGTAATGTAAAAGCCACCCTAGCGGCAATTAAGCTGCTGGATTGCTTTTACAGGCAGTGGGAAGACATTCAAGTCTCCTCCTCAGCTCGTGAAGATGGGAATATTTGAAACAATAACGTCTCCTAAGTTTAATTAAGATAAAGCTTTAAAAAGATTTTCCGGAAATCCAGGTAGGTGTGAGCATTGTGCTGTCCGAATAATGCCTATTATCAAGCCATAGGGAACTATGGTCTCTGTGAACTCAGAGCTGTTGTGTATTTTCTTCTACTATCATCCATAATCACCAATTCTCTTCACTCCCTTCTTCTTCCTCTTCTTCCTCTTCTTCTTCCTCTTCTTCCTCTTCTTCTTCCTCTTCTTCTTCCTCTTCTTCTTCCTCTTCTTCCTCCTCTTCTTCCTCCTCTTCTTCCTCTTCTTCCTCTTCTTTCTCTTCTTTCTCTTCTTCTTCCTCTTCTTCTTCCTCTTCTTCTTCCTCTTCTTCTTCCTCTTCTTCTTCCTCTTCTTTCTCTTCTTCTTCTTCCTCTTATTTCTCTTCTTCCTCTTCTTCTTCCTCTTCTTTCTCTTTTTCTTCTTTATCTTTCTCTTCTTCCTTCTCTTGTTCTCCTTCTGTCTCTTCTTCTTCTTTCTTCCCCTTCTGTCTCTTCATCTTCTGTATCTTCTTCCTCCCCTTCTTCTTCTGTCTCTTCTTCTTCTGTCTCTTCTTCTTCCTCCCCTTCTTCTGTCTCTTTTTCTTCCTCCCCTTCTTCTTCTGTCTCTTCTTCTTCTTCTTCTGTCTCTTCTTCTTCCTCCCCTTCTTCTTCTGTCTCTTCTTCTTCTGTCTCTTCTTCTTCTTCCTCCCCTTCTTCTTCTGTCTCTTCTTCTTCTTCTGTCTCTTCTTCTTCTGTCTCTTCTTCTTCTGTCTCTTCTTCTTCCTCCCCTTCTCCTGTCTCTTCTTCTTCCTCCCCTTCTTCTTCCTCCCCTTCTTCTTCTGTCTCTTCTTCCTCCCCTTCTTCTTCTGTCTCTTCTTCTTCTGTCTCTTCTTCTTCTGTCTCTTCTTCTTCCTCCCTTTCTTCTGTCTCTTCTTCTTCCTCCCTTTCTTCTTCTGTCTCTTCTTCTTCTGTCTCTCCTTCTTCCTCCCCTTCTTCTTCTGTCTCTTCTTCTTCCTCCCCTTCTTCTTCAAAATAATCCCTGTAGCTGCAGGCATTATTTTGATATCTGTGTTTTCAGCCAGCGATTCCCTGTAATGTAAAAGCCACCCTAGCGGCAATTAAGCTGCTGGATTGCTTTTACAGGCAGTGGGAGGACATTCAAGTCTCCTCCTCAGCTCGTCTCTTCTTCTTCCTCCCCTTTCTTCTTCTGTCTCTTCTTCTTCCTCCTCTTCTTCTTCTGTCTCTTCTTCTTCCTTCCCTTCTTCTTCTGTCTCTTCTTCTTCTGTCTCCCCCTTCTTCCTCCCCTTCTTCTTCTGTCTCTTCTTCTTCCTCCCCTTCTTCTTCTTCAGTCTCTTTTTCTTCTGTCTCTTCTTCTTCCTCCCCTTCTTCTTCTGTCTCTTCTTCTTCTGTCTCTTCTTCTTCTGTCTCTTCTTCTTCCTCCCCTTCTTCTTATGTCTCTTCTTCTTCTGTCTCTTCTTCTTCCTTCCCTTCTTCTTCTGTCTCTTCTTCTTCTGTCTCCCCCTTCTTCCTCCCCTTCTTCTTCTGTCTCTTTTTCTTCTTCCCCTTCTTCTTCTGTCTCTTTTTCTTCTGTCTCTTCTTCTTCCTCCCCTTCTTCTTCTGTCTCTTCTTCTTCTGTCTCTTCTTCTTCTGTCTCTTCTTCTTCCACCCCTTCTTCTTCTGTCTCTTCTTCTTCCTCCCCTTCTTCTTCTGTCTCTTCTTCTTCCTCCCCTTCTTCTTCTGTCTCTTCTTCTTCCTCCCCTTCTTCTTCTGTCTCTTCTTCTTCCTCCCCTTCTTCTTCTGTCTTTTCTTCTTCCACCCCTTCTTCTTCTTCTGTCTCTTCTTCTGTCTCTCCTTCTTCCTCCCCTTCTTCTTCTGTCTCTTCTTCCTCCCCTTCTTCTTCTGTCTCTTCTTCCTCCCCTTCTTCTTCTGTCTCTTCTTCTTCTTCCTCCCCTTCTTCTTCTGTCTCTTCTTCTTCTTCCTCCCCTTCTTTTTCTGTCTCTTCTTCTTCTTCCTCCCCTTCTTCTTCTTTCTCTTCTTCTTCTTACTCTTCTTCTTAGGCCGCGTACACACGATCAAATTTGTCTGCTGAAAACGGTCCGATGGACCGTTTCAGCAGACAAATCCGATCGTGTGTACGGGCTAGCGGACAGGTTTGTCCATCGGATAAATTTCAAAGCATGCTTTGAAATTTGTCCGCTACAAACCTGTCCGTCGGATATGTCCGCTGGTTAGTACGGCAAACCAGCGGACATATCTTCCCGCACATGCGTCGTATCCTGTGAATGGATCCGACGCATGCGCGCGGAAGTGTTTACTTCCTGGTGCGGTGATGTAGCGGTGACGTGGCGGCGTCAACGTCACCGCCGCGTCACCACGCTGTCTGCCGGCGGGGATTTTGATCCGATGGTGTGTACACGCCATCGGACCGAAATCCGATGAGACATGTCCGCTCTAAACTGTCCGTCGGACAAGTTTGAGCGGACATATCTCATCGTGTGTGCGAGGCCTAACTCTTCTTCTTTTTTCTCTTCATCTTCTTTCCTCTTCTTCCTTTTTCACTTTTCTCTTCTTCTTTCACTTATTCTTTCTCCTCTTCTTCTTTCTCTTCTTTTTTTTCGTCTTCTTCTTTCTTCTACTTCTTCTTCTTCTTCTTCTTCTTCTTCTGTCTCTTCTTCTCTCTTTTCTTCTTTCTTTCTTCTTCTTTCTCTTCTTTTCTTCTTCTGTCTCTTCTTCTGTCTCTTCTTCTGTCTCTAATTTCTCTTTTTCTTCTTTCTCTTCTCTACTTCTTCTTCTTCCTCTTTTTCTACTTCTTCTTTCTCTTCTTCTTTCTCTTCTTCTTCTTTCTCTTCTTCTTCTTCGTCTTCTTCTTCTACTTCTTCTTCTTTCTCTTCTTCTTCTTCCTCTTCTTCCTTGTTCTCTTCTTCTTTCCTCTTCTTCTTTTTTCTCTTTGCGGCGCACAAGAATGCGAAAAAAAAAAAAAACTTAGAGATGCATCCGCGCTTGGGCGCCCCTGTAGGTGTGAGCCAAGCCTCAGTTGCGTGTCGGTTAGCCCACTGAAATAAATGAGTTGCCCTACATGTGGCACATGGAAGTACGCAAAAAAACTCGTAGAGATGCACCCAAGCTTGGGCACCCCTGTAATTGGGAGCCATGCCTTAGTTGGGTCAGGTGTAGGATAGCCCACTGAAATAAATGGGCTGCCCTACGACGCATGGGAATGTGTAAAAACCACGTAGAGATGCGTCCGCTTTCGGGCACCTCTGTAGGTGTGAGCCAAGCCATAGTTGTGTGTAGGGTAGCCCACTGAAATAAATGATTTGCCCTACATGCGGCGCATTGAAGTGCACAAAAAACGCCTACAGATGCACGGTAGCCCACTCAAATAAATGGGCTGCCCTACATGTGGTACATGGGAATGCGCAAAACACGCATTGAGACGCACCGACACTTGGGTGCCCCTGTTGGTGTGAGTCAAGCCTCAGTTGCGTGTAGGGTAGCCCACTGAAATAAATGGGCTGCCCTACATGCGGCGCATGGAAGTTCGCAAAAAAAAACGCGTAGAGATACACCCAAGCTTTGGCACCCCTGTAGATGTGAGCCAACCCTTAGTTGGGTGTAGGGTAGCCCACTGAAATAAATGGGCTGCCCTACATGCGGCGCATCGAAGTGCACAAAAAACGCCTAGAGATGCACGGTAGCCCACTGAAATAAATGGGCTGCCCTACATGTGAGAAAAATAAAAATAAACCGCGCTAATGACCAATAAACATAAAATGCATTAAATAATATGTGGACCACACCGATGAATTAATGTGATATATGCAAGGTTGAAAAAACAATCCAAAAAACAAAAACAAACATTATTGAGTATCCATAAAACACAAAAAGGCCTTTGTAGTCCAAAGTGAGAGGGCTAGCAAGGTTCCATACACAACCAATTGTGAATAATAAATTATAAACCACAAAAGTCCAGAGAAAATAAAACGTAACATCCACCCTGGTGAAGCCGAATCCCAATATGAGTCAGCAGGATATTGGTTAACACTGATGTGACATGCAGCTGAAGACCTCCACCACACACATATGCAAGTCTGCTTACCAAATGTAAATGGTCCCTGGCTGAGAGGAGACCAAAACAGCAGACAGGATCAAACAGCTGGGCTCGGTGAGAGAGTGAAACAATTCAGCTTGGGTCATCCGACAGTGGCTCCAATAACAATGGTCACATGAATGTAAAAGGAGACAAGAATGCCTCGATAGTGTAAAATCACTTAAAATTTATTGTACAAAATAATGAAGAAATACACTCACATTTTGCAGTAAAAGAAAGGCCTTAAACCTGCAGCATCCGGCCGGTCAGCATGCAGGTAAACCCATGTAGTATCGAGTAGTCCAAGGGTGATGACAGTGTGCCACTCGGTACGCCCTGACTAGTTTCGTGGTTAAAACACTTTTTCAAAGGGCACGGGTGGCCACTGCAACACCCCTGGTATTTATACTAAAACTGAAGACGGCCCTACATGTGGTACATGGGAATGCGCATTGAGACGCAACCACACTTGGGTGCCCCTGTTGGTGTGAGCCAAGCCTCAGTTGCGTGTAGGATAGCTCACTGAAATAAATGGGCTGCCCTACATGCGGCGCATGGAAATGCGCAAAAAAAAAAAAAAACACGTAGAGATGCACCCAAGCTTTGGCACCCCTGTAGATGTGAGTCAACCCTTAGTTGGGTGTAGGGTAGCCCACTGAAATAAATGGGCTGCCCTACATGCGGCGCATCGAAGTGCACAAAAAACGCCTAGAGATGCACGGTAGCCCACTGAAATAAATGGGCTGCCCTACATGCAGCGCACGGGAATGTGCCAAAAAAATGTGTAGAGACACACGCGACCATGGATGCCCCTGTAGGTGTGATCCAACCCTTAGTTGGATGTAGGGTAGCCCACTGAAATAAATGGGCTGCCCTACATGCGGCGCACGGGAATGCGCCAAAAAAATGTGTAGAGACACACGCGACCATGGATGCCCCTGTAGGTGTGAGCCAAGCCTTAGCTGGGTGTAGGATAGCCCACTGAAATAAATGGGCTGCCACACATACGGCGCATAGGAATGCGCAAAAAAAACGTGTAGAGACACTCGCGCTTGGGTGCCCCTGTAGGTGTGAGCCAAGCCTTAGTTGGGTGTAGGGTAGCCCACTGAAAAAAAATGGACTGTCCTACATGCGGCGCATGGGAATGCGCAAACAACACGCACCTGCGCTTGGGCACCCCTGTAGGCGTGAATCAAGCCTTAGTTGCACAGTTGGTTGCTGAGGCTAGCTGGGGATCCTGGGACTTGTAGTCCTCCAGCATTCCACAGTATATTCTACACTAGTCCCGATTTCTTGCGTACCTGTGGCTGCCCACATACATAAACAACTTACCAAGCAGTGCGTTCGTCACATGGATGCGTAATACAGCGACGGGAACAATCACTTTTAGTCTTGTATTCACAGAGCAACACTAAAAGTACATTTATTATGGAACATGTTTCTTTCAAAAGGATCTTTCTATTCATACTAAGGTCACTATGGCACGGATAACTTTATATAGCTGTACAGGGCTTCACATTACGCATTATCACGCCACCTCTTACGATCTGCGTTGGCGGTTCATTGCCTCGAGAACACGTTGCCATCATTTTATTAATAAAATGGAATTTCGTTTTTTTTTTTAAGCACGGCATATCGTTTTTTTTCCTGCTAAAATGCTTGTTTTTAGTTCTCTTTATCCAGTGCTGCTGAGTCCCCGCAGGGCGAGGTTCCTGGTGGGCCAAGGCCATAGGTGTGCGCAGCAAAGCCCAAACACACACTACCAGGGCCGCCATCAGGAGTTATGGGGCCCCTTACACAGCTTTAGGCATGGGCCCCCTGGAGCAGAGAACAGGGGGGGGGGGGATCTGGGGACCTCTGGGCCCTTTAATTAAAAAAAATAATAATCTGGGGACCTTTGGGCCCTTTAATAAAAAAAGAATATATATATATATATATATATATATATATATATAGATAAATACAAAAAAAGGGGGTTGAGATCCGGGACCATGAGGACCTCTGGGCCCCTGGGGACCTCTTGGCCTTTTAATAAAAATAAAAAATAAATAAACCTCTGGGCCCTTTTATAAAAAAATAAATAAAAAAAAAAGGGGGTTGCCATCCTAAATTTATATAAAAAAAAAAGAAAGAAAAAATAAATTGTATTCAAAAATTATATATTTTTTATAATAAAAGGGGGTGGGGGTTGCCGTCCGTGGCCCTGGGGTCCTCTGGGCCCTTTAATTTAAAAAAAAAAAAAAATACAGTATATATATATATATATATATATATATATATATATATATATATATATATATATATATATATATTTTTTTTTTTATAAAACAAAGGGGGGTTGTCATCTGGGGCCCTTGAGACCTCTGGTCCTTTAATAAAAAATAAAAAATAAATATATTATATATTTATATATATATATATATATATATATATATAAAGGGGGGGTTGCCATCCGGGGCCCTGGGGACCTCTGGACCCCTTACAAAAAAAAGGGGGGGGTTGCCATCCGGGCCCCCTAGAGGTGTACTGCCTGTACCCCCCTGATGGCGGCCCTGCACACTACCGATCACTCACAATGTTCATTCAGAAAGGGAAGGGACCGGTAAGTTATATATTTACTGGCCCCTTCCCCACTCCTAAAACATCCCAACAGCCGATAGGAGAGGAGGGAAGCTGGCAGCGCAGCGCTGCAGGGGAAAAGATGGGAGCCAGGGCAGTAGGGAGAATCTGTGCTGCACAGAGTGATTAGGGTGTGCCTGGGCACACCTGGCACACCCTGTGCGCACGCCTAAGGCTGTGTAATGTAATGAAGCGGCTTCTTGTAGTCTCCATCGGAAGCCAGCGTGACAGGGTGACAACTAGAGATAGGTTGGACACCCTCTTCACAGCAGAACTCCCAAACGGGGGAAAAAGTTTGGCCCCCGAACCCCAAACTCCATTGAAGTCTATGGGAGTCGACCATGAGAACTCAAAAGTCCCCATTTTGAAGGCTTATACAGTTGTGCTCAAAAGTTAACATACCCTGGCAGAATTTATGATTTCTTGCCCATTTTTCAGAGAATATGAGTGATAACACAAAAAAAAAATCCTCCAGTTCCTGTAAATTCTTGGGCTGTCTCGCATGAACGGCACGTTTGAGATCCCCCCAGAGTGGCTCAATGATATTGAGGTCAGGAGACTGAGATGGCCACTCCAGAACCTTCACTTTATTCTGCTGTAGCCAATGACAGGTGGACTTGGCCTTGTGTTTTGGACATCACGGCAAAAGAAACTATCCAAATGACCGTGTTCAAAAGTTTACATTTACCCCTGTTCTTAACCACTTGCCGACTGGCTCACGCTGATATATGTTGGCACGGCTGGGCATATTAACATACCTGTACATTGCCCTGTAAGATGTGGCATTGTGGGCGCACGTGCGCCGCCGGGCACCGTGAGTGCAACCGCAGGTCCCGCTGACTTGATGTTCACCGGGAGTCCAACGATTGTCTCACGGAAAGGAAGAACGGGGAACTGCTAATGTAAACAAGCATTCTCCCCATTCTGCCTAATGACAGGACACTGATCACAGCTCCCTGTAATCGGGAGCAGTGATCAGTGTTGTGTCACACGTACCCCAATCATCCCCTACAGTTAGAACACATCCCTAGGACACACTTAAACCCTTTCAGCGTCCCCTACAGGTTAACCCCATTCACCGCCAGTCACATTTACACAGTGCCCAGTGCATTTTTATAGCACTGATCGCTGTGTAGATGTGAATAGTCAAAAATAGCACCAAAAGTGTCAGATGTGTCCGCCATAATGTCGCAGTCACGATAAAAATAGATGATCGCCACCATTACTAATAAAAAAAATATATAAAAAATGCCATAAAACTACCCCCTATTTTGTATACGCTATAACTTTTGCGCAGACCAATCAATGAACGCTTATTGCGTTTTTTTTTACCAAAAATATGTAGAATAAACATTGGCCTAAAACTGAGCAAAAAAATATTTATTATATATATTTTTTGGGGATATCGATTATAGCAAAAAGTTAAAAATATAGAATTTTTTTCAAACTTGTCCCTCTTTTTTTGCACTATAAAGTGCAAAAAATAAAAACCGCAGAGGCGATCAAATACCACCAAAAGAAAGCTATATTTGTGGCAAAAAAAGGACGTAAATTTTGTTTGGGAGCCACGTCGCACGACCGCGCAATTGTCAGTTAAAGCGACGCAGTGCCAAATCACAAAAAGTGCTCTGGTCTTTGGGCAGCCAAATGGTCTGGGGCTGAAGTTGAATTGAGAGGTGTCGTGATTTAGAGTGGTCTTACCCTGAAGGGCCCTAATGCGCTTACAAACACATACACATACTGGGGCAAATTTTTATAGACAGGATCTGATTAGCCTACCAGCATATCTTTGGAGTGTGGGAGGAAGCTGGAGTGCCTGGAGGAAACCCACGCAGGTGCAGGGAGAACATGCAAACTCCAGACAGGTAGTGTTGTGGTTGGGATTTGAACCAGTGACCCTATTGCTGCTAGGTAAAAGTGCTAGCCACTACACCACTGTGCTGCCCCCTTTAATGGCTATTGGTTTATCTTCTCAGATGGTAAATCTGCACATTCCTTTTGGCAAAAAGCCTCCAGTTCCTGTAAATTCTTGGGCTGTCTCGCATGAACGGCACATTTGAGATCTCCCCAGAGTGGCCCAATGATATCAAGGTCAGGGAACTGAGAGGGCAACTCCAGAACCTTCATTTTATTCTGCTGTAGCCAACGACAGGTGGACTTGGCCTTGTGTTTTGTATCATTGTCATGTTGGAGTGTCCAAGTACCTTCCATGCGCAGCTTCCTGGCTGATGAATGCAAATGTTCCTCCAGTATTTTTTGATAACATTCTGCATTCATCTTCCCATCAATTTTGACCAAATTTCTTGACTCAGAATCCAGAAACGTCAGTGCAGCACTGGATGAGAGATGCAAGGGTCTGTCAGGAGTCCAGAAACTCATTGACCTTTTATACACACACACTAATTACAAGCAAACAGATCACAGGTGGGGAAGGTTACCTTTAATAGCCATTCAAACCCCTTTGTGTCAACTTGTGTGCCAAAATCACAAGGGGACGCGCAAACGCGGAAGTGCACGAGGACAACCCAGGGACGTCGTGTCACAGTTACCCCACCGCGCTGTAGCAGTAAAATGTCTATGGCGCGGTGGGCAAGTGGTTAAACATCCCAACAGCCGATAGGAGAGGAGGGAAGCTCTCAGCTCAGCGCTGCGGGGGCAAACTTTTGTAAACTTTTGATCGGGGTCATTTGGGTAGTTTCTGTTGCCATTATGATTTAACCACTTACCGCCCGGCCTAAAGCAAAATAAAGGCCGGGCAGTGGTTGCGTTATCCTGACTGGACATCATATGATGTCCAGTAGGATAACAGCCGTCACGCACCATGGATTAGCGATTGGTCTGACACACCGCTACACCAATCTCGGTAAAGAGCCTCCGTCCAATCACGGCTGATCACGATGTAAACCGGAGTAGAGACGCGAGTAGAGGAGAGCCGATCGGTGGCTGTCCTGACAGGGGGGTCTACGCTGATTGTTTATCAGTGCAGCCCCCCCCCCCAGGGATGCCCACACTGGACCACCAGGGAACCCCCAAGCATGTGGATGGCGGCCAGGTACATCCCCCATGGCCATCCACATATGCAAATACATGCCCAATATGTGCCATTCGGTGCCCACAAATGGGCACTGACTGTCACTATTATGAAACAAACTAATTCAGTGATGCCCAGCAATGCCACCCATCAGTGTTCATCAGTACCACCTATCAGTGCCCATCTGTGCCCATCCGGGCCACCTATCAGTGCCACCCATAAGTAACCATTAGTGCCACCTATGAGTGCTCATCAGTGCCACCTATGAGTGCTCATCAGTGCCACCTATGAGTGCTCATTAGTGCCGCCTATGAGTGCTCATCAGTGCAGCCTATGAGTGCCCATGAGTGCCGCATACCACGAGTGAAAGAAACATTTTTGTGTTATGATTCATATTCTCTGAAAAATGGCCAAGAAATAAATTCTGACAGGGTATGTAAACTTATGAGCACAACTGCATGCAAGTAATTGGGCATAAAAAGGGTATGGGGGTCTGGGTACTGCCCTGGGGTACATTATTATTGCAATTTTTTTTTAAAACAAACTCCCTTACCAGTGATGCCCAGAAATGCCACTCATCAGTGCCACCTATCAGTGCCCATCTATCAGTGACCATCAGTGCCCATCCGGACCACCTATCAGTGCCACACATAATTACCCCTCAGTGCCACCCATAAGTACCCACCAGTGCCACCTATGAGTGCCTATAAGTGCCGCCTATTGGGGTCCATCAGTGTCGCCTATGATTGCCCATCAGTGCCGCCTATTGGGGCCCATCAGTGCCACCTAGGAGTGCCCATCAGTGCCGCCTGCGAGTGCCCATCAGTGCCGCCTATGCGTGCCCATCAGTGTCGCATACCATGCATGAAAGAAAAGTTTTTGCGTTATTCATATTCTCTGAAAAATGGCCAAGAAATCATCAATTCTGACAGGGTATATAAACTTATGAGCACAACTGCGTGCAAGTAATTGGCCATAAAAAGGGTATGGCGTCCGGGTACATTATTATTGCAAAAACATTTTTTTACCCTTTTTTTTTTTGTGTGTGTTTTTGTAGCACAGAATTTAAGAGGATGGCGCACTTTGGCACCCTTGCGTTGGGTGTCGGAGGACCTTGCCCCGGCGCCGGTTGTACTGACAAGGGGCCAATCTCAAGCCGTACAGTTAAAAATGTAATGACTTCTTTTGAAGCTTTCTGCAATGGCCGTTATCAGACAAAAACTTAAAGTGGCAATTTGTAGAATTTTCCCACAGCGCTCATCGAGGTCTGGAGATCCTCACTGCGCCTCCTCTTGTGATTCCGGCATCGTGCGGAGAGTGGATGATGAGGAGAGAAAAACAGAAATTCATGAACAAGACGGAACCGAAAACCGGACGGCTGAGCGGGAAATACAAGTTAAAGAAAGAGGAAGAAAAAATATAAATATTGCTTTTGTTTTTTGTTGCCTAAAATGAATGTCTGCAAGGTAGACAGACAGAATAGTGTAATGATTCTGTTAACAAACAAGTAAATACCTATTAAATTCCTTCATCTATATCACCTCCAGTGTTCTAGTTTCTGTTCTCTCATTCACTTCCTGGTTTGCGGCGCTCGTTCATGTAAGAACTACATTTCCCAGTATGCATTGTGGCACGCCCAGTAATTCACACCTCCTTGAAGTCTCTAACATGTAGAGAGCGTCCTGCCGCACAGATGTAGTTCCCAGGAGGGGGTGAGCACGTCACTGACCACCGCAGTAAAGTCTCCCTTCACGGTGGTGAGTAACAATCAGACAAACAGGAAGTGAACAGAACAGAGAAGAAATAGAGCAACTTCTGAGCAAAAACGAGCAATGAGGAAGTGAAAAGAGGAATGTCTGCAGCTAAAGGATGCTTATTATAAAAAAAAAAACCTTTAATTTTCTATATACAGGAACCAGAAGCAAAATAAAAGAAAAATATTTATTGTATTCGTTTCATCATCAATTATATATTTAAACATTTAAAAATAAAACAAACCTTCTAAAAATATTTATTATATTTGTTTCATCAATTACCGTATTTATCGGCGTATACCGCGCACTTTTTTGCCCTGAAAATCAGGGCAAAATCGTGGGTGTGTGATATACGCCGATACCCGATTTCCCGCACCGAGTTTGAATACTGCGCCTGCATATACCGAGCGCAGTACACTCGTGTATAGTCGGGCAGGCTCGGCTCCTCTCACACTCACGTCCTGGACGTACAGGACGTGAGCGCGAGAGTAGCCGAGCCTGCCCGACTATACACGAGTGTACTGCGCTCGGTATATGCAGGCGCAGTATTCAAACTCGGCGCGGGAATCGAGCGGGGAGGACGCCGCAGAAGGACGTCGGACCCGACGAAGAGGACACCCGAAGCCGCAGACAGTCGCCGGACCCGACGAGGCCTCCGATGGACGCCGCGCAAGACACCAAAACTGTAAGTACAAAAATCTTTTTTTCACAGGAATGCGGGTCCACTTTAGGGGTGCGCGCTATACGCCAGAGCGCGCAATACCCCAATAAATACGGTATATATATACATAAAAGTATAAAAAAATAAGAAAAACCTTCCCAAAATAGTTTATGTATTTGTTTGATCTATTATATAAAGGAACCAGGAACAAAAACAAAAAAAATCCAAATATATTTTTTTTTGGTTTTTATTTATTTTTTATCTATATACAGGAACCAAGAGCAAAATAAAACTAAAATATTTATTGTATTAGTTTCATCAATTTTATATACAAAAAAAAATTATAAAAAAATAAGAAAAACCTTCTAAAAATATTTATTGTATTTGTTTGCTCTTTTATATAAATGAACCATGAACAAAAAAAAATCAAAAAATTGTTTATCTATATACAGGAACCAGGAGCAAAACAAAACAAAACGCAACTATTTATTATATTTGTTTCATGAAATATATATATATATATATATATACCTTCTAAAAATATGTATTGGTTTTGTTTGATTTATTATATAAAGGAACCAAGGGCAAAAATAAATCCAAAAATATATATATATTTTGTATATATATTATATATATTTTTTATTCTGTATTATGTATACAAGAACCAGGAGCAAAACAAAACAAAAAATATTTATTGTATTTGTTTCATCAATTGTATTTATATATATATAAATATATAAAAATAAATATAATATATATTATATAAATAAACTAAGAAACCTTCTAAAATAATTTATTGCATTTGTTTGATCTATTATATAAAGGAACCAGAAATCAAAAAATAATTATTGCTTTTTTTTATTCTCTATCTTTATACAGGAACCAGGAGCAATATATATATATATATATACAGAGCTTTTTTTCTCAGAAAATACAGTGCAGAAAATAAGTATTTGAACACCCTGCTATTTTGCAAGTTCTCCCACTTGGAAATCATGGAGGGGTCTGAAATTGTCATCGTAGGTGCATGTCCACTGTGAGAGACATAATCAAAAAAAAAATTCCAGAAATCACAATGTATGATTTTTTTAACTATTTATTTGTATGATACAGCTGCAAAGAAGTATTTGAACACCTGAGAAAATCAATGTTAATATTTGGTACAGTAGCCTTTGTTTGCAATTACAGAGGTCAAACGTTTCTTGTAGTTTTTCACCAGGTTTGCACACACTGGAGGAGGGATTTTGGCCCACTCCTCCACACAGATCTTCTCTAGATCAGTCAGGTTTCTGGGCTGTCGCTGAGAAACACAGAGTTTGAGCTCCCTCCAAAGATTCTCTATTGGGTTTAGGTCTGGAGACTGGCTAGGCCACGCCAGAACCTTGATATGCTTCTTACAGAGCCACTCCTTGGTTATCCTGGCTGTGTGCTTCGGGTCATTGTCATGTTGGAAGACCCAGCCTCGACCCATCTTCAAAGCTCTAACTGAGGGAAGGAGGTTGTTGCCCAAAATCTCGCAATACATGGCCCCGGTCATCCTCTCCTTAATAAAGTGCAGTCGCCCTGTCCCATGTGCAGAAAAACACCCCCAAAGCATGATGCTACCACCCCCATGCTTCACAGTAGGGATGGTGTTCTTGGGATGGTACTCATCATTCTTCTTCCTCCAAACACGGTTAGTGGAATTATGACCAAAAAGTTCTATTTTGGTCTCATCTGACCACATGACTTTCTCCCATGACTCCTCTGGATCATCCAAATGGTCATTGGCAAACTTAAGACGGGCCTTGACATGTGCTGGTTTAAGCAGGGGAACCTTCCGTGCCATGCATGATTTCAAACCATGACGTCTTAGTGTATTACCAACAGTAACCTTGGAAACGGTGGTCCCAGCTCTTTTCAGGTCATTGACCAGCTCCTCCTGTGTAGTCCTGGGCTGATTTCTCACCTTTCTTAGGATCATTGAGACCCCACGAGGTGAGATTTTGCATGGAGCCCCAGTCCGAGGGAGATTGACAGTCATGTTTAGCTTCTTCCATTTTCTAATGATTGCTCCAACAGTGGACCTTTTTTCACCAAGCTGCTTGGCAATTTCCCCGTAGCCCTTTCCAGCCTTGTGGAGGTGTACAATTTTGTCTCTAGTGTCTTTGGACAGCTCTTTGGTCTTGGCCATGTTAGTAGTTGGATTCTTACTGATTGTATGGGGTTGACAGGTGTCTTTATGCAGCTAATGACCTCAAACAGGTGCATCTAATTTAGGATAATAAATGGAGTGGAGGTGGACATTTTAAAGGCAGACTAACAGGTCTTTGAGGGTCAGAATTCTAGCTGATAGACAGGTGTTCAAATACTTCTTTGCAGCTGTATCATACAAATAAATAGTTAAAAAATCATACATTGTGATTTCTGGAATTTTTTTTTTTTGATTATGTCTCTCACAGTGGACATGCACCTACGATGACAATTTCAGACCCATCCATGATTTCCAAGTGGGAGAACTTGCAAAATAGCAGGGTGTTCAAATACTTATTTTCTGCACTGTAGGTGCAGGAACTCAACCACGACCCATTCAGATTTCAAAAACAGTAGAAGTGTCTTAAAGGGGCATTAAACACGAGAATTACATTACACACAGAGTGCAGAGTTCAGGGGGTTACACACAGAGTGCAGAGCTGTCACTTGTAAACACAGAAACCAGACTTCTGTGTTTACAAGTGATTGTGGTGAGCAGGCACCAAAGGGTCTGAGCCAGAGGTGGTGGAACTGACTTCCCCCAAGTTCCCCCTGAAAAAAAGCCCTGTATATATATATATATATATATATATATATATATATATATATATATATATATATATATATATATATATATATATATATATATATATATATAGTACAGACCAAAAGTTTGGACACACCTTCTCATTCCAAGAGTTTTCTTTATTTCCCTGACTATGAAAATTGTAGAGTCACACTGGAGGCATCAAAACTATGAAGTAACACATGTGGAATTATATACATAACAAAAAAGTGTGACACAACTGAAAATATATGTCATATTCTAGGTCCTTCAAAGTAGCCACCTTTTGCAGCAGACACATCTCTAGAAGAACTGATAAGAGGAGACTGTGTGAATCAGGGCTTCATGGTAGAATATCTGCTAGGAAACCACTGCTAAAGAAAGGCAACAAGCAGAAGAGACTTGTTTGGGCTAAAGAACACAAGGGGGTAGATTCACATAGAGATACGACGGTGTATCTACTGATACACCGTCGTATCTGTGATATCGGACGCTCGGATCTATGCGGCTGATTCCTCGAATCAGGTTCCGCATAGATCTCCCTTAGAGCCGACTGGTGTAAGTGAGTTACACTGTCGGATCTAAGGCTGCAATCTCCCGCCGTCCGCTAGGTGGCGCTTCTGTTATTATACGCGACGAATATGCAAATGAGGAGAACCGCCGATTCTGAAACGAACGCCCGGCCGTCGTTTTTTTTTTACGTCGTTTGCGTTCGGCTTTTTCCGCCGGATAGTTACCCCTGCTATATGCGGGGTAAGTGCGGCGTATCCTATATTAAGTATGGCCGTCGTTCCCGCGTCCAGTTTTGAATTTTTTACGTCGTTTGCGTAAGTCGTTCGGGAATACGGCCATACGTCAATTGCGTTAACGTCGAAAACAATGACGTCCTTGCGACGTCATTTGAAGCAATGCACGCTGGGAAATTTAGCCGGCGGCGCATGCGCAGTACGATCGGCGCGGGGACGCGCGTGATTTAAATAGTAAACTCCCCCTAGCCGCGGAATTTGCATTCCGCCGGGGGATTTACGATCCACCAGGGCTAATTACGAGGCAAGTGCTTTCTAAAACAGGACTTGCCTCAAAAACTGGCGCAGGCGGATCGTAAAAAAGATAGATCACGCGGATCAAAAGATCCGCTGATCTATGTGAATCTACCCCAAGGAATGGACATTAGACCAGTGGAAATCTGTGCTTTGGTCTGATGAGTCCAAACTTGAGATCTTTGGTTCCAACCACCGTGTCTTTGTGCGACGCAGAAAAGGTGAACGGATGGACTCTACATGCCTGGTTCCCACTGTGAAGCATGGAGGAGGAGGTGTGATGGTGTGGGGGTGCTTTGCTGGTGACACTGTTGGGGATTTATACTGAACCAGCATGGCTACCACAGCATCTTGCAGCGGCATGCTATTCCATCCGGTTTGCGTTTAGTTGGACCATCATTTATTTTTCAACAGGACAATGACCCCAAACACACCTCCAGGCGGGGGAAGGGCTATTTGACCAAGAAGGAGAGTGATGGGGTGCTGCGCCAGATGACCTGGCCTCCACAGTCACCGGACCTGAACCCAATCCAGATGGTTTGGGGTGAGCTGGACCGCAGAGTGAAGGCAAAAGGGCCAACAAGTGCCGAGCATCTCTGGGAACTCCTTCAAGACTGTTGGAAGACCATTTCAGGTGACAAGAGAATGCCAAGAGTGTGCAAAGCAGTAATCAAAGCAAAAGGACCCAGAATATGACATATTTTCAGTTGTTTCACACTTTTTTGTTATGTATATAATTCCACATGTGTTAATTCATGGTTCTGATGCCTTCAGTGTGACTCTACAATTTTCATAGTCAGGAAAATAAAGAAAACTCTTTGAATGAGAAGGTGTGTCCAAACTGTTGGTCTGTACTGTATATAGGAAAAAAACATTTAAACACTATGGCCCAGATTCACAGAGCGATTACGCCTGCGTAACAGGAGATGCGCGGCGTAAGTCTAATTGTGCGCGTGCGTTTCGATGCACGG
Source organism: Rana kukunoris (assembly GCA_029574335.1). Taxonomy (NCBI): domain Eukaryota; kingdom Metazoa; phylum Chordata; class Amphibia; order Anura; family Ranidae; genus Rana; species Rana kukunoris. Next base: position 16,049,477 of record CM056059.1, on the reverse strand, counting down.
CATTCCCAGAACGAGATACGCAAGAAATCTACTTTTTTTTTGTCCAGCGTAATTTCGTTAGACAGGCGCATCCGTCCGCGCAAAACTGCGCTACACACACACCATTGATTTGCTAGTCAAATATGCTAATGAGGGAGTTACGGGGATCCACAAAAGAACGTTGGGGCAGCGCAGGCTACGCGGTGTGCACAACAGCAAAATGTCCTGTCTAAAATTAGAGCATATAAAAGCTGGTCTAAAATTAGAAAAATCGTCTACATGTCAGATAAAGCAACACTGTTAGTGAGGAGCTGAGCAGTCACACGTGTTGCACAACAATCTGTATGCCAACATGCCAGGGGCATCGTCGCGCATAGCTATACTACTGACTTTAGATGAGCAAAGAAGGAGGAGGGCACGGAGGAGGGCACGGGAGAGGATATACCGCACCCGCATAGACCTGTTTGGCATGAGTGATTCTGAGGTGTTTCGCATCTTCAGATTCCCCCCTCATGCCATCCTGGAATTACCACAACCCTGCAGGAGGACGTCACCAGCCCAACACAACGCTCACTGGTGAAGGTCATGGCAACACTCCATGTCCTTGCCAGTGGCTCTTTTTAGCGTACAAGTGGAGTGGTGGCTGGGATGTCACAATCCTCCATGAGCAGATGTGTGCACCAGGTTATCCCCCGCAATCCTCAGACGCATAGCCAACCAAATCATCAAACCCACCACTGAGGACCTGCGACTGAAGGCAATGACAGATTTCTACAGAATTGCCAGATTCCCACGCACCGTGGGGGCCATTGATTGCACACATGTGGCACTCCAGCCCCCCCATGAGACAGAGCACATGTACCGCAATCGGAAGCATTGGCATTCCATCAATGTACAGGTGATAGTCGATGCCCAAGGCCTCATATGGCACGTCCGTGCCAAACACCCAGGGTCCAGCCATGACAGCTACATATACAATCAATGCCACATCCGAATGGAATTCTATCAGAACGTGTATGGGGACACCTGGCTGGTTGGTGAGTGACATGGGAGTCAGGCATGACTATCCCCTCCCGTGATGCACACATCACAAGGGGCACATGTATGACTAACATCCTCCTGTCTTTTCCCTTCCAGGTGACTCTGCATATCCACTGGGACCCCATCTCATGACTCCTATCCGGAACCCCCAAACCACAGGAGAGGAAAGATACAATCAAGCCCACGCCCAAACACGTGCAGTGGTGGAGCGCACCTTTGGCCTCCTAAAGTCACGTTTCCGATGCCTGGATAAGTCTGGGGGTACCCTGTTGTATTCCCCAAACTTTGTGTGCCATATCATCGGTGCATGTTGCATGCTGCACAACTTCGCAGCGAGAAAGGGCCTGCAGATTGACCTACGTGATGACCTGACCCCTGAACCAGACAATCCCCCCCTAACTGAGGATACCCCGTCTTCTGAGGGAAGAGCAGCCAGGAGACAACTCACATTGGGCATCTTTGCACGTTAAACACACACATTAATCATGGCACAATGAGAATGCATGCATGCACACCACTGTGGTCCCTAGCACACACACCCCACATCCTCATCAAATTGGATTGGCACCAGCCCACCATGCTGGACTTGTGAGCAGCAATGCCATGCCAAGGCTCCAATTATGTCACTGTACATTCATACACCATTCACACGGACCTGGGGATCACTTCTCCCTGGTCCTGGGGAACCCTTCTCCACCAAAATTGAGGGTGACACCCCTTTTCCGGCAGGAATGTCACCCCCACATTTAAACAGCATTCACATCACAAAAAAAATATACAAGAAAAAAAAAATTACCTGCAAAATCAAAAAATTTCCAGGAAAAAAAAAGGCCAAAAAAAAAAAAGGGGGAAAAACAAATTAGTGCCCTTGACGTGAGCCACGCCTGGGGCGCCCCCGGCCACGGCCCCGGCTCCTCTGGGGAGACTCATGGGGGAGGGGGTAAACCGGGGAAGGAGGAGCAGCCCCTGGTCTCTGCCCACCTGGCGGCCTGCCCTCCAAGGCCACGGCTATTCTGTCCAGGGCAGCACCTAGTGTTGCCGTGTTGGCCTGGATAGCCTGGGTGGGTAAGGGCCCTCACATCCTGCCCAACGCCTGCTGATGTCGTCTACAGCTCGTTAAGGCAGGTTGTGAAAGCCCGGGAGTGGCAGTCCAGGTTCCCCAGCGTATCCTTGATGGAGGACAGGCTCTCCTCCATCCGCACCAATGTCTGGCTGACCTGTCCCAGATGGCGGGTCTGGAGGAACTTGTCCCTTCTCAGAGTGGCGGGCAGGAGATCGGCCACCCCCATGGTCTTCTGGGTCGCCTTCCTGCCTCCAGCTGATGCTTGTGGCCGGGGAGAAGGGGAGCCCCTTGGGAGGGGAGCCATGTTGGGGGAGGAGGGGGGGCTCCCCCTTAGGGAGGGCTGGCTGCTGCCAGCCAGAGGAGAAGAGTCCTCCAAAAACAATAGTCCAGTGCCTGACATGGACTCCTCCTCCTCCTGAAACTCCTCCTCCTCCTCTTCAACCTCCTCCGCGGACTCCGGCCTTGTCGGGGGGGCCTCATTAGGCTGCTGTCCTGGGGATGGTGCGGTCAGGCCAGATGGCCCTGCACCCTCCTGCACATCTGTGGATGACACAAAACATTCACAGGTTGGAGGATCCACACACTTGCCACATATTCCCTTTCACCCCCTCCCCCACACATGCTACACACCTGATAGAAAAAAAAACCTTACCTGGCATCACGCCTTCATGACTTGAGTCATAGCCGGGCAGGCCCTCCACTTCTTGTCGATGAAAGGTGTGGGCCACCGCACGCTCCTCCGCTGTCAGCCTAACACGGCATGGTGGGCCCCCTCCTGTGCCCCTGGCATGGGCAAGCATTTTGGCCAGCTTCTTTTTCACCAGACGCCGGAGGTCATTTATCTTTTTCTCAATCCCAGACCGGTTCCGTGTCTCCCCCTCCCCCGCTGAATTCACCTGGTCAGTGATCAGGTCCAAAATCTCTCTCCTCCTGGCCGGGGTGGTGTTGGCACTGTCCGGGCCGTGGAGGAAACGCCCATAATCGGAAATGGCCCGGGCAAGAATTTGTTTCTCCCTCAAAGAAAAATTTAATTTACTCTTCCTCTCAGTCATACTCTGACTAAAAATCACTCCCAGTCAACAAAAATCACTCACAAAAACAAGCACGACCAATCAAGCAAGAAAACAAACAGACAGAAAACTATCAAACAAAAACTCTCACAAACATTTAGCAAAAATCACTTTCAAATATCTTCTAACAAACACAAGATCACACAGTACACAAATCTGACAAATACAAATCACAACGCAACTAACAACGGAACAAAAGCACTTTGTTATATGGGAAGGGAAACAAAGGGATGTACTTTTGCAATGGAAGTGCGTTTGTGTGTGTCTATTTATGCTGTCTGCGTAGTTCTCTAATTTGCCCTAGTCCATTTCCAATTTCACTGATTGCGCCGTTCCCGAGTTGTGAGCATGCGCACAGAGGTGCTGACATGGTCTGCTTCAAGCGCGCATGCGCGAGCCGGCCGGCCCTTCATTTGCATGGGGTCACGGCTCATTTCAATGTAACACGCCCACGTCTTTCCCAATTTGTATTAATCCGCCTTACGCCTCTGAAATAACGTTACGCATGCGCAATTTTCTGCGCAAAAGCGACGAGAATAGGGTGATTGCGCCACTACATTGCGCAAGTCTAACGTAAAGGCGGTGCGCTACGCCGGTCCAATAATGCGCAGATGTACCTGAATCTGGCCCATTTATTGTATTTGATCTATTATATAAAGAAACCAGGAACAAAAAAAAATAAAAAATAAAAAAATATTTATTGCATTTTTCTTTATCTATATACAGGAACCAGGAGCAAAATAAAACAGCAATATTTACTGTATCCTCAATCATTTATATTTATATAATAAAAAAAAAAATAAAAAAAACCTTCCAAGAATATTTATTGTATTTGTTTGATCTACTATATAAAGAAACCAGAAATCCAAAAAGTTTTTTTTTTTTTTTTTATTCTTTCTCATCAATATACAGGAATCAGGAGCAAAACAAAACAAAATTATTTATTGTATTTGTTTCATCATATATATATATATATATATATATATATATATATATATATATATTTGGAAGGGTTTTGTATTTATTTTTTGCTCCTGGTTCCTTTATATAATGGATCAAATAAAAGCAAAAAAAATTTTTGGAAGGTGTTTATTTTTTTTTTATGTTTTGCTTATGGTTCTTTTATATAAAAAAATAAATAAAAAGCAATACATATTTTGTATTCTGTTGTTCCTGGTTCCTTTATATAATAGATCAAACAAATACAATAAATATTTTTAGAAGGTTATATATATATATATATATATATATATATATATATATATATATATATATATATATTTATATATTTATTTATGAATGAATGAATGAATGAATGAATGAAAAACTTATATAGCGCGGCACATGCGAACTGAATCGCCTCTGGGCGCTTGTTGTTCCTGTCTCCTTTGGAATCAAAAGAGATGAGTCTTGATCTTTCTCCTGAATGCTAGGTGGTTCTCCTCCAACCGAATGCTGGTTGGTAAAGCGTTCCATAGTCTGGGACCTTGGACCGCGAATCTTCTATCTCCTTTGGACTTGTAGCTGGCTTTCGGTATCTGGAGTAGATTTTGGTTGGTGGATCGCAAGATGCGATTGGGATTATGAATTTTTATTTTTTCGCACAGATATCGGGGAGCATTCCCATGGATACATCTATGCGTTAGACAGAGTGCTTTAAAAGCAATTCTGTCTTTCACTGGCAACCAGTGAAGGGCTCTCAGTGAAGATGAGATGGATTCCCAGGGTTTTTTCCCAGTCACAAGTCTGGCGGCCGTATTTTGAACGACTTGCAGACGAGCGATTTGGTACTTCGGGAGTCCGAGGTAAAGGGCATTTGCATAGTCCAGTCTGGAGTTAACAATTGTTCCCACCACGACTGCTACGTCTTCTTTAGGAATGAAAGGAATAAGTCTGCGTAGTAGGCGCAGCAGATGGTGAGATCCGCTGACTACTGACCCTATTTGTGCGTCCATTGTCATGTGGGAGTCGAAGATGACACCAAGACTTTTGACTTTGGCGCTAGGGGTGATGATTTTGCCCAGAATGGGCGGGGGGTGTCCACGTTGTTGCTGGTTGGTTCCTACGCTTGGCGTGAAACAGGAGAAGTTCTGTTTTCGCTCCATTGAGTTTAAGATAACTCTTGGTCATCCAGTCCTCTATCAAAGAGAGACATGTCTCTAGATTGAGGTGGTGATCCTTTTTATTGCAAATGCGGAAATACAGTTGCGTGTCATCTGCATATGAGTGATAGAGCAGTTTTTGACTGCTGATGATTTCAAAAAGAGGACGAAGATAGATGTTGAATAACACAGGCGATAGAGGGGATCCTTGAGGGACTCCGCATGATACTGTGCGTTTTCCAGAGATGAAAGGTCCTAACTTCACTATTTGCGAACGGTTTTCCAAGAAAGAGGAGAACCAAGATAAATCGCCTTCTGCGACTCTGGCTACTTCAGCTAGCCGAGTCAATAGAAGCTTGTGGTCTACAGTGTCGAAAGCTGCGCTTAGGTCCAACAGAACCAGGAGACAAGATTCTCCTTCGTCTGCGGCCTCGAGAGCGTCGTCCCATATCTTGAGCAATGCGGTTTCTGTCCCGTGTCCGGGCCGGAAACCCGATTGATATGGATCAAGTAGGTTATGGGTATCTAGATGCTGTTGCAGCTGTTGTACCACTACTTTCTCCATGACCTTAGAAAGGGAGTTTAGGCCTGTTATGGGACGGCGGTGGAGTGGATCCTCGGGGTCCAGGGAGGGTTTCTTCAAGATAGGCCGAATTATACCCTCCTTCAACTGGGAGGGCACTATGCCCTCCCTAAAGGATTGGTTAATAAGCTGCGTGATCGGAGGCGCCAGGAAGTCGGCACATTCCTTCAGCAGTTTAGTGGGGATGATATCATTCGGCGCAGTGCTGTTACGCAGAGCGCCGATGATATTTTTAATGTCATGAGTACAGACGGGTTCCAGCGTGAACTCACCTGGTTGTGGTGAGTTTCTGCCGGTGTTGTGTGAATAGTTACTGGGGGGGCTACGGGGGGAGTTGTTCTGCTGAATGCTTTGCCGGATTCCCTCAATTTTATTAATGAAGTAATCCGACAATTCATTGCAAAATTCTTGTGTGTCCGAATTGGGGGCTTCAAGACATCCTGGATTCATGGTCTGAGTGACCAGCTTGAAGAGCTCGCGGGGGCGGTTGAGGGCGCTGTTGATAGCCTCAGAAAAATAATTTTTCTTGGCATCGAAAATTTCCTTGTGGTATTTTCTAGTTATTGCCTTGTAGATGGAGAGGTTCTCAACTGATGGACTTCTCTTCCAGGCGGCTTCAGCCCTTCTGCGCTCTTGCTTCAGTGACGCCAGCTGGTTGTTGAACCAGCCTGCGTTATTTTTCCGGATGTGGGTTTTACGTTTCGGCGCTATTAAGTCGGCTGACTGTAATAGGGCTGTGTTTATGGCCTCCAGTGTTTCCTCAGTCGTTAGATGCGGCTGAATTGTTTTTATTTTTTCCCTTAACGTGGCTTTGAAGAGTTCCGAGTGGAGCTTCTTCTGACATCTAGTCCAGTGTGTTGTCACTGGGTTTGATGTTTTTATTAAGGGGGGAAATTGGGAATAATGAATTTAATTGCATGGTGGTCTGTCCATGGCAATGGTTCATTTCCCAAGATTTTTATTTCCAGATCGTGTCTGAAAATAAGATCGAGCGTGTGACCTGAAGCATGTGTGGGCCCACATACTAGTTGCTGAAGCCCTAATCCGTCCAGGTGGTCAATGCAGGCGTCGGCAACGGGGTCTTGCGGGGAGTTGGCCCAGAGGTTGAAATCCCCGAGCAGCAAAAGGTGTTTGCTGTTCAGGGTATAGGTGGAGACAAAGTCCGTCAATGAAGGGAGAAACTGCGATTTTGGGCCGGGTGGCCTATAGCAGAGTAGAATCCGGACTGTCTCCTGGGAGTTTGCTTGCAGTTGTAGAGTAAGGGTTTCCATGAATGGAAGAGGGTTTTGAAGGACTGGTTTTGTGATCGCAAGGTGCGTCTTATGGATCACCGCCAATCCTCCTCCTCTTTGCCCTATTCTATTTTCCGTTATAATACGGTAGTTATCTGGCACCAATTCTCCTAGAATGGTGTTACAGTCGGCTGTAAGCCAGCTCTCTGTAATAAAGAGGCAGTCTAAGTCATGTTGCAATAAGAAATCATGGATTTCTAATCGGTGTTTTACTGCCGATCTAGTGTTGATCAAAGCACATGATATGTGCTTAGGTTGGGGCAAACGGCTGAGACCTTTGACAATTGATCTTCGATTGATCCTCAATAGGCGCTCCGTTTGAAGGGCTTTTTTGGTAATGGCTGGTAGTATTGTGGCAAATCGCCTCAGACTCCAAATGGCCTCTGCCGAGTATTGCAGATTAACCATGGTAGCCAAACACCAGGGGGAGGGGGGGGGGGGGTTAAGGATTGTCAAGGATTAACTGAATCCTCAATCCTGGCTTGGTCCAGAGGAAGGCAAAAAAACCCTGACCGTGCTACGCCAATATGCAGCGGCAGGGAAAAAAATTCCTTCCTGACCCCTTGATAGGCGATCGGCGAACCCTGGATCAAGTTGTAATAGTTGAGATTTGGGGCTGGGTGTAGTAAGATGACCTACCGATCGGCAGCAGGATCCAGGCTGAAAGAAACTCCCAGATTGGGTGGATCGGTGCTGCCGTTGGGGCCAGGACTGGTAGACAGGGGTGTGAGGTACTTTCCAGGGGGTAAGGGGTGGGTATCAGGTCCGTTTTGGGGCTTTGGTGGTGGTTGGAGGGGGTGAGAAGCGGCGCGCCGCTAGGCCGCGGGTGAAGCCGCGGCCTTTCCTAGTTGCGGCTGCCGCGATTGCCTCCAGGCCGGCGCGGAGGTACCGAGAAAGCGCCCGAGACGGCGGAAAATTGCAGGGATTGCAGGGATAGGTGGCGGATGGTTAGCTAGAGAGGGGCTAGTAGTGTGGGGGCATAGAAGGGTAGGTGTGGATAGGGTGGAGAGACGTGGCTTTAAGTTGCAGCGGTGGCTTGTCCTGAAAAGAACGGCTGCCTGCAACCTCAGTGGATGGCTTACCTGCTGGAGAGGGGTAAAGGAGGAAAGCCAGGGGGGGCCAGGTAGAGCCGGGGGAAAGCCGGTGGTGAGTTGCTTGAGGGATAGAGGGGTAGAGCAAGCCTACCTAGCAGTCTGCCTAGCCACTATCTGCCTGTCTGGTCCCTGGCGAGAGCAGACTCGAGCGGAAGACCGGAGCGTCCTACTCTCCCACTGACACTGACTGACTGACTAAGGGAGTAGCTCATGTGAAAAGGGCCCTTCAGCAGTGGGAAAGGAATATAATATATTATATTATATTTGATGAAATAAATACAATAAATATTTTTGTTTTATTTTGCTCCTGCTTCCTGTTTATGGAGGATTAAACGAAAGCAATTTGTTTTTATATATAATAGTTCAAACAAATTTATATAAAGGATCAAATAAAAGCAAAAAATATTTTTGGACTTTTTTTGTTTTGTCTTTGCTCCTGGTTCATATATATATATATATATATATATATATATATATATATATATATATATATATATATATATATATATATATATATATATATATATATAAACAAAATCCAAAAATATGTATTTCTTTTGTTGAATTCATTATATATATATAAAAAAAAAACAGAAGCAAAAAAAAAAAATGTATTAAAAAATATTTATTGATTTTATTGATTCTTTATATAAAAGAACCAAGAGCAAAAAAAAACTTCCAAAAATATGTATTGCTTTTGTTTGATCCATTATACAAAGGAACCAGGAGAAAAAAAATCCAAAACTATTTATTTCTTCTTTCTTTTTTTTTTTTTTGGATTCTTTATACAAAAGAAAAACCAGGAGAAATTAAAAAAAAAAAAATATATATATATATATATTATATATATATATATATATATATATTTGTCTTTTTTGATTCATTATATAAAGAAGCCAGGAGCAAAAAAAAACTCCCAAAAATCTGTATTGCTTTTCTTGAGCCGATCAAAAAAAATGTTTGGAAATGTTGTAGAAATTCTAAAGATTTGAATGAACGTCTAACTGAGTACCAATTTCCGAGATAAATCGTCAGATGGACCAATTTTAAGTTGAACTCTAGAAAAATCTAAAAAGACACAAATCATTTCAGATCTCCATTTATTTTTTACATCACTCAGTGGGTCTATATATGGAAAAAATCACCCTGCAGACGTCTCAAGCACGTACGATCACTGTATCGTCTGTGATTGGTTTATCTCCTATGATCGTCAGCACCATCTAGTGGCTATATGAAAAAATGTACCTGGCAAGATGCTTTAAGCATAACGCTCACCGTACCATCTGTAATTTAATTATCTCCTATGATCGTCGGTGCCATCTAGTGGCCGTATGAAAAAATTCACCTTGCAGACGTCTCAAGCAATATATATATATATTTATATATTTCATTTATAACCCCCATTGTTTTTTTTCCCTCCCATTGGGGAGATTTCCTTTCATTTCCTGTCTCATAGGCAAAACAGGAAGTGAGAGGATATCAAAGTGAGGGAGTCCCGGTGTTACCAAAACAAGTGTCCCTCTAGGACAGTGATGGGGTGCCTCGGCACCCCAGATGTTTTGGAACTACATTTCCCATGATGCTCCACTACACTGCAGAGTGCATGAGCATCATGGGAAATGTAGTTCCAAAACATCTGGGGTGCCAAGGTTCCCCATCACTGTCCTAGGAAGATTTCCCCCCCATTGCTGTTCTGCTGACCACCCAAAATGTAATTCTACACTCAGGCACAGATGGGGTTTGAACCCATGATCTTTGGTTTACGAGACCAACGCCTTACCACTTGGCCACTGCGCCTCCTCTCAGAATTACAGCAAACTCTTGGCAGGCGGCATTCACAGCAAAACGCAGCACCGCCTTCCAGCGTTTTTCTGGCGTTTTTTATGCACGATCTCGATGTATTTGTATGCAGCATTTTTTTAGCTTTGGCGTTTTTTTTATTAGCCAATAGAGAAAATTATTATCTGTTTCATCATTTGTTGGTAAGAATTTCAGCTTTTTTAGCTTTTCCATAAGCTTTTATTTATTTTATTATTATTATATATTTTTTATTATTATATTAAAATATGTGCTGATAATTAGGACCATTGGTGTGCGCAGCCTATTGTATTAGGGTGTGCACCCCAAAGCTAAAAAAACAGTATCGATCTCTAACTATGTTTAACCAGAAAGGGAAGGGGTCAGTAAATTACATATTTACCGGCCCCTTCCCCCATTCATCCTAAAAGATCCCGCAGCCTTAGCCGCTGGGAGGAGGGAAGCCAGCAGGGGTGTGTGGTGGGAAGGGGGGGCTAGGGCAGTAGGGGGAATCTAAGCTGCACAGGGTGATTAGGGTGTGCCTGGGCACACCTGGCACACCCTGTGCGCACGCCTATGATTAGGACATTGATTATCAACACAGCCCCCATCAAATGTACCAATCAGCTGCCAAATAGTGCCCATCAGTGCTGTCTGTCAGTGCACATCCGTAGGGTCTGTCAGTGCTGTTTCAGATTGTATAGTGTATGGACTGTCTATAGAAGGAGATCGCACAATCAGATCGTACAGTGTATGAAAGGAGATCACACAATCGGATTGTACAGTGTATGGAAGGAGATCGTACAATCAGATCGTACAGTGTATAGAAGGAGATTGTACAATCGGATTGTACAGTGTATGGAAGGAGATCGTACAATCAGATTGTACAGTGTATGGAAGGAGATCGTACAGTGTATGGAAGGAGATCGTACAATCAGATTGTACAGTGTATGGAAGGAGATCGTACAGTGTATAGAAGGAGATCGTACAATCAGATCGTACAGTGTATAGAAGGAGATTGTACAATCAGATTGTACAGTGTATGGAAGGAGATTGTACAATCAGATTATACAGTGTATGGAAGGAGATCGTACAATCGGATCGTACAGTGTATGGAAGGAGATCGTACAGTGTATGGAAGGAGATCGTACAATCGGATCGTACAGTGTATGGAAGGAGATCGTACAATCGGATCGTACAGTGTATGGAAGGAGATCGTACAATCGGATCGTACAGTGTATGGAAGGAGATCGTACAATCGGATCGTACAGTGTATGGAAGGAGATCGTACAATCGGATCGTACAGTGTATGGAAGGAGATCGTACAATCGGATTGTACAGTGTATGGAAGGAGATCGTACAATCGGATCGTACAGTGTATGGAAGGAGATCGTACAATCGGATCGTACAGTGTATGGAAGGAGATCGTACAGTGTATGGAAGGAGATCGTACAATCGGATCGTACAGTGTATGGAAGGAGATCGTACAGTGTATGGAAGGACTGCACACTGGATGTATGATGGCCGCATTCTCTTTGTTTACATTCGCACAGTACACAGGCTCTGCCAAAGCAGCTCCCTCGTCTCCATGGCAACCACACGCTGCCTCGGCCCCTCTGGCTCCCCGGGCCAGTCCCGCCCCCTCACCAACCGTCCCGCCATTGGCCGCGCGAGTGCCGACAGGCGACCCGCTCAGCCAATGGGCGCGCCGGCTAAAAATAGCCCAGCCCCTGACGTCATCATTGCGTGCTGCGAAGCCTGCGCTCCACGTGGGGGGAAGTGCGCTGCGAGGTAAATAAATGGAGGAGGCGGGCGTGTGATGCCGAGCGATGGGGGTACCGTGCACCGGGGCGTATCGTGCGATGTGACTTTTAATTAGGACTGATTGCAGGAGGGGGAGGGGGAGGTTAACCCTTTCACTGCAGGATGAGAATGTTCCCAGCAGGCCCAGGGTGGAGCTGAACCCTCCATGGACGGTGTGGACGGGACAGACCCTACAGGCCTTCATATCTGGGAACCTGAAATAATTCCTAGAATAAATCGCCATCGACCGCCATGAAAAATCGGTCATGTGGCGCTCGTAGAATTGGCAGGGCGGCAGCTAAAACATTATTCTAAACACAATTTATTTTTGTTTTGGATAGAGCGGGGAGGGGTTCTAATATCAGCCATTATTTTTTAATGTTTGTGACTCCGATAAGGAGATTTATCCTCACTTCCTGTCCCCATGACACCCGTATAATAAATAGAGAAGGGCAGGAAGTGAAGAAAAATCTCTTTAACTTCCTGTCTCTGTGACGCTGCTGAAGAGATTTTACTTCCTGTCCCGGTGACAACAGTACCCCCTCTCCATTTATTATCCGTGTGTCACAGGGACAGGAAGTGAAGGGAAAGAGATTTAACTTCCTGTCCCTGTGACACCTGGATAATAAATGAGAGGGGGTGCTGTTGTTCCCAGGACAGGAAGTGAAGGGTAATCTCTTTCACTTCCTGTCCCTGTGACTCCATTGAAAAGATTTCCCTTCCCGTCCCCGTGACACCAGGATAATAAATGGAGAGGGGGTGCTGTTGTCACCGGGACAGAAAGTAACGGGAAATCTCTTCAACGGAGTCACAGGGACAGAAAGTGAAGGGAAAGAGATTTTCCTTCACTTCCTGTCCCCGTGACCCCTGGATAATAAATGGAGAGGGGTACTGTTGTTCCCAGGACAGGAAGTGAAAAAAACTTCTCTTCCCCTTCACTTCCTGTCCCAGTCACAACAGCACCCCTCTCCATTTATTACCTGGGTGTCACAGGGACAGGAAGTGAAAGGAAATCTCTTCAACTGAGTCACTGGGACAGGAAGGGAAAGAGATTTCCCTTCCTGTCCCTGTGACAACTGGAGAATAAATGGAGAGGGGGTGCTGTTACCAGGACAGGAAGTGAAGGGAAATATCTTTCCCTTTACTTCCTGTCCCTGTGACTCCATTGACGAGATTTCCCCTCACTTCCTGTCCTTGTGACTCCATTGAAGAGATTTCCCCTCACTTCCTGTCCCCGCGACCCCAGGATATTAAATAGAGAGGGGTGTTGTTGTTACCGAGATAGGAAGTGAAGGGAAATCCCTTTCCCTTCTCATCTTGTCCTTTTGACTCAGTTTTACCTTTACTTCCTGTCCCTGTGACACCCAGATAATGAATAAGGGGGGGGGGGTGCTTTTGTCGGTGAGACAGGAAGTGAAAGGAAATCTCTTCAATGGAGTCACAGAGACAGGAAGTGAAGGGTAATCTCTTTCCCTTTACATCCTGTCCCTGTGACTTCTTTGAAAATATTTCCCTTCACTTCTTGTCCCTGTGACACCAGGATAATAAATGGAGAGGAGGTGCTGTTGTCACCGAGACAGGAAGTGAAGGGAAATCCCTTCCTCTCCATCTGACTCAGTTGAAGAGATTTACCTTTACTTCCTGTCCCCTGTGACACCCGGATAATGAATAGGGAGGGGATGCTGTTGTCAATAAGACAGGAAGTGAAGGAAAATCTCTTTCCCTTTACCTCCTGTACATGTGACTCAGTTGAAGAGATTTCCTCTCACTTCCTGTCCCTGTGACACCAGGATATTAAATGGAGAGGGGGTGCTGTTGTCACCGAGACAGGAAGTGAGGGGAAATGTCTTTTCCTTCACTTCCTGTCCCTGTGACTCTGTTGAAGAGATTTCCCCTCACTTCCTGTCCCTGTGACACCCGCATAATAAATGGAGAGGGGGGTGCTGTTGTCAGCGGGATAATATAACATGTCTGAAGGAGCGGCCCTTTATGAGCAGCGGAGGTAAGCTTCCCAGCCATGTGATTGGCTGCCACAGTGATCACATGATCTGGAGCACATCCCTGCTAATCCACCCCCTGTAATCCAGGGGGAGCCAGCGCTTTCTGAGCAGTGGAGACAGGCTTCCTAGCCATGTGATTGGGAATTAATCCAAGAGGAGCCAGCCCTTTAAATGGTTACCAGCCGAGGAGGTACACTACCCAGTCTCGTGATTGGCTGTCACAGTGATCACATGATCTGGAGCCTGTCCCTGCCAATTAACCCCTTGTATTTCAGGGGGAGCCAGGGCTTTTTAAACGGTTTAGGCAGCAGAGGCAGGCATCCCAGGTATGTGATTGGCTGTCACAGGGATCACATGATCTGGAGCGCATCCCTGCTAATTAACCCTTTTCATCTAGGAAGGAGGAGCCAAGGCTTTAAATGGTTATCAGTAACATAGAGCGGCTCCCCGAAATTATGATTGACTGACATGCAGCAGTTATAGAATAACTAAAGGAAAAATATATAAATATATATTTTGGGTGCGGAGTGGAGAGGGATTTGAGCCCCTGTCAGTTTTTATTGCTGTCGGTGTCCCCGTTAGGGAGATTCATCCTCTCCCTTTTGTCCTGTTTACCATCAGCCGTGAAAGTAAAAGAAAATATAGAGGGGAAATCCTCCAATGGGGACACAAGTTCTGGTGATTTGGGGAGTCCCCACTGTGCCATGCCTTACTTTGCAGGGATTTCCTCACTTCCTGTTTGGCTGTGAAGGGAAATCTCTGAAATGGGACACAGATGGTGAAAAAAAAAGCTGACAGGGTTATAACCAGTGGCGGCCGGTACTCAAATTTTTTTGGGGGGCGCAAACAAACGGAAAAAAAACCCCATCAATTGCTGCCACTGTGCCAAAAAAAAATTCACCACTGTTCCATGCCATCAATTGTCACCACTGTGCCCATCAATTTTCACCACTGTGCCATGCCAAACGCAGCCACTGTGCCATGCCATTGACGCCACTGTGCCCATCAATTGCTGTCACCACTGTTCCATGCCATCAATTGTCGCCACTGTGCCATGCCAAACGCAGCCACTGTGCCCATCAGTTGTCGCCACTGTGCCATGCCATTGTCGTTGCTGTGTCAATCAATTGTCGCCACTGTGCCATGCCAAATGCAGCCATTGTGCCATCAATTGTCGCCACTGTGCCATGCCAAATGCAGCCATTGTGCCATCAATTGTCGTCACTGTGCCATGCCAAACGCAGCCACTGTGCCATGCCATTGACGCCACTGTGCCCATCAATTGCTGTCACCACTGTTCCATGCCATCAATTGTCGCCACTGTGCCATGCCAAACGCAGCCACTGTGCCCATCACGGATATATGGAAAGACTCCTGCGCTACCAAGGGGGATGGGTGGGAGTGGAATTGGGCTGGAAGGTGGACTGGGGATTCTGCAGCAGACTCCTGACACTCTGTCCTGGGCAGAGAGAAAAATGTATATGTAAAAGAAGGGGGTGTTGTCTGCGCTGAAAGTGAACAGGGGGGGAGGGGGGGGGGGGTGTGGGTGATAGGGGTGAATGGATGGGACGGGTGGCTGGATGGGTGGATGCAGGTGGGTTTAGGACAACATGATAACCAACATAATCGAAACAATGATGTGAATGAATATACACATAAGGGTGATAACCAATAAATACAAAAATTATTATTACAATAAGGAAAAACCCAACACACTAACCAGTGTAATGTGAAACCAGTGAAAAACAATCCTAAATCCAAACTATAAGACCAGAGAAAATTCCATGAGGAAATGCCTCTGGATGGAAAAAATGTGAAATAAATAAAATCTCTAGTGAAAAAACCCAAGAGTCCAGATAAGTCCAAATTGAAATGGTGGTGCCAGGAAAGGGTGACAGCAGAAAGCACCTCAGGTGGTCCCCAGCTCCTCACCTCAAGGCTATAGCTCGGATAGCCTGCAACAGCACCTCCCGGTGGAGGACAGTGATCCCTCGGCAGGGCAAGCAGCAGAGGCACTCCTCAGCGGTAAAGGTAAAGCAAAAAAGAAAGCAAGTGAGTGACAATAAAAGACGTCTAGTAGGCAACGAGTGTCACTTGTACATCCACTCACCACGGGGGTGATGGATGATGGGCCTATCTCCCACGAACAGCGAGTTCGTACTTCTAATGGCAGATATCCTCTTCTAAGCTGGCCAGATGGTCACTCACAACAAGGGATCTCTCAGATGGCATACATGATAAAAGAAACAGACCATAGCGCAATCCCGCAAGGTAAAAAACATTTAATAAAAAAATAAATAAAACTCACATTTAAAACGATCCAAAAGGCACAAAACAAACAGACGTCAGGAACACACTGCGTCAGGCGTGTGGACTCTGTGGCTCCTAGGATCCCTGTGCCCATCAGTTGTCGCCACTGTGCCATGCCATTGTCGTCGCTGTGTCAATCAATTGTTGCCACTGTGCCATGCCAAATGCAGCCATTGTGCCATCAATTGTCGCCACTGTGCCATGCCAAACGCAGCCACTGTGCCATGCCATTGTCGCCACTGTGCCCATCAATTGTCGTCACTGTGCCATGCCAAATGCAGTCACTGTGCCATGCCATTGAAGCCACTGTGCCCATCAATTGCTGCCACTGTGCCAAAAAAAAAATTCACCACTGTTCCATGCCATCAATTGTCACCACTGTGCCCATCAATTGTCACCACTGTGCCATGCCAAACGCAGCCACTGTGCCATGCCATTGACGCCACTGTGCCCATCAATTGTCACCACTGTGCCATGCCAAACGCAGCCACTGTGCCATGCCATTGACGCCACTGTGCCCATCAATTGTCGTCACTGTGCCATGCCAAACGCAGCCACTGTGCCATGCCATTGACGCCACTGTGCCCATCAATTGCTGTCACCACTGTTCCATGCCATCAATTGTCGCCACTGTGCCATTCCAAACGCAGCCACTGTGCCCATCAGTTGTCGCCACTGTGCCATGCCATTGTCGTTGCTGTGTCAATCAATTGTCGCCACTGTGCCATGCCAAATGCAGCCATTGTGCCATCAATTGTCGTCACTGTGCCATGCCAAACGCAGCCACTGTGCCATGCCATTGACGCCACTGTGCCCATCAATTGCTGTCACCACTGTTCCATGCCATCAATTGTCGCCACTGTGCCATGCCAAACGCAGCCACTGTGCCCATCAGTTGTCGCCACTGTGCCATGCCATTGTCGTCGCTGTGTCAATCAATTGTTGCCACTGTGCCATGCCAAATGCAGCCATTGTGCCATCAATTGTCGCCACTGTGCCATGCCAAACGCAGCCACTGTGCCATGCCATTGTCGCCACTGTGCCCATCAATTGTCGTCACTGTGCCATGCCAAATGCAGTCACTGTGCCATGCCATTGAAGCCACTGTGCCCATCAATTGCTGCCACTGTGCCAAAAAAATTTCACCACTGTTCCATGCCATCAATTGTCGCCATTTTGCCACGCTATTGTCATTACTGTGCCATGCCAAATGCAGCCACTCTTCCAATGCCATTATCGCCACTGTGCCCATCAATTGTCGCCACTGTGCCCATCAATTGTCGCCACTGTGCCCATCAATTGTCGCCACTGTGCCCATCAATTGACGCCACTGTTCCATGCCATTGTGGTCACTGTGCCCATCAATTGTCGCCACTGTGCCATGCCATTGTCGCCACTGTGCCAGTCAATTGTCGCCACTGTGCCATGCTATTGTCGTCACTGTGCCAATCAATTGTCGCCACTGTGCCATGCCATTGACGTCACTGTGCAAATCAATTGTCGCCACTGTGCCATGCCATTGTTGCCACTGTGCCCATCAATTGCCACCAGCTTGCCCCTAAAATGCCGCCAGATTGCCCCCCGCCTGGCACTTACCTTTCTCGTCAGCCATCCTCCACATTCTCTCGCAGTAGTCCCGCCCTCGATTTCGCTGCAGCCAATCAGGTTACCGGTAACCAGAACCGGTGAACCCGATTGGCTGAGATGCCTGTCAGTCTTATCCAAGAACCGCACACCCTTTGCGTCCCCTGGTTAACTATTTGGAAGCCCTCAGGCTGTAATCGGAGCGGCTGGCTCTGATAGACACTTGCACACAGCCAACCAGCTGCCGTTATTCAGATGGCGGGCGCTCACCAGGGGGCCGGCCATCTGAATAGTGGGCGGCAGCGACAATACACAGAGAATGCAATGCATGAATCTGTGTATTGTATTCAATGGCGGTGCAGGAGAGAGAGGGGGTGGCGCTCCTGCGCCCTCTATGGACGCTCTGCCACTGGTTACAACCCTCCTTTGCTCTATCCAAAATGAAAAAATAAATACAAATGTTGCCTGTAGTTCTACTTTCATGCGACGCAGCGCTCCCCAACGCATGGTGTGTGCAGTGCATCAGATCTGCATTGTCTTAGTGCGTTGGGGGGACCGTTCAGAAATGATCATTTGGTAATCGTTCATCCTGATAACATGCAGCTAGCACACCCCTTTGATCATGAAACTGATCATATCTGTCACTCTGCTCTCTCCTCCTGCCAGCATGTTCCTTGTTATCAGCACCGCATCACAGCTGATTGGCTCCGTGCTTCGCTCCTCCTTCTCCTAGTCTGAGCTCTGCCATTCTGGAACTGCAAGAGGCTGACCGCCAGTCAATTTCAGGTACTACTTGTAAAAAAAAAAATGTATTGAATTCTGAATACAAAGCTGCATGTATTTTGTGTCTTTTATATCTGTTTCCTGTCCTATATACAGATTTGATTTCTATGCTGTGAGCCGAGGAGCGGAAGGACAATGGCGGGGCGGGGCAGGGGCGGCGGCCGCGGACAGATGTCCTTCAATATTCAAGCGGTCGGCATCGGGCGGGGCGAAACCTTGCCGCCACCCACACTTCAGCCGTCTCCTTTGTTTCCTGTAAGTACCTTTTTCATGTGACATTTGGAGTTTTTGGTTTGTGAACTCGCTCGCTGCCGCCGCTGTTGTAACTGTGACAGCGACTCGGGATTTACATAAACTTCACTTTTTTTTTTCTTACTTTTACATATGCTTGGAGCCAGGGCTCAGCAAACCCGGGCGCCAGGTCGCAATTGCAACTAGAATTAGCGACTTGGTGCCTGGGGCAGCACAGCTGCGCACACCCCATTCCCTTCCCCCTCCACGATCGCGTTGGCCGGTAATTGAGGCCGCGGCTTTGCGGCCTTCTGCAGGCCTATGCTTCTTCCTGGAATCTGGTGCCCTCTTGTGTTGGTCGTTGGTATTACAAGACAACCAGCAATGCTAATGGAGCTTCCCCTGCCTGTTTTTATTGCCCAACAATCTCCTTCTCTTAGAACCCCCAAAAATATATATTTTTTATTCTAACACCCTAGAGAATAAAATGGCGGTCGTTGCAGTACTTTCCGTCACACTGTATTTACGCAGAGGTCTTACAAGCGCACTTTTTTGGGGAAAAATACACTTTTTTAATTTCATTTTTTTTGCTAAACAAACAAAAAAAAGATGGAAATTGTTGATTTTTTTTTAATTATTATTATTTTGTTATAAAATTTTGCTAACAGGTCATTTTTCTCCTTCATTTATATGCGCTGATAAGGCGGTACTGATGGGCACAGATAAGGCGGTACTGATGGGCACAGATAAGGCGGTACTGATGGGCACAGATAAGGCGGTACTGATGGGCACAGATAAGGCGGTACTGATGGGCAGAGAAAAGATGGCACTGATGGGTGGCACTGATTGGTGTTACTGATGGGCACAGATAAGGTGGCACAGATGGGCATAGATAAGATGGCACTGATGGGCGCTGGTAGGTAACACTGATGGGCAGCATTTTTTTGAGGCACTTGATAGGTGGCACTGGTGGGTGGCACTGTGGGAACTGGTGGGTGGCACTGGTAGGCAACACTGTTTTTTGTTGTGTATTGGTAGGTGGCACACATGGGCACAGATGAGCTGTCCCTCTGATTTCCGCCGGCGATCAGCATTTTTTTTCTCCTCATGCTATCAGCGCAAGGAGAATAAATAGCCGTTCACCGGCTCTGTTTACATCACATGATCAGCTGTCAATGGCTGACAGCTGATCACATGGTAAGGGGTCGGGATTGGCACCTTACTCCGATCTGTGATCACCCGAGTCTCATAGACTCGCTGGTGACACAGAGAGCCGCGCACGCCTTGCATGGGACGCGCAGGGCGCTCGAGCATGGGAGGACGTCTAAGGTTTATGGCAGTGGAGTCCTATAGGGTAGTAGTAGAGGCGGGACTAACCCACACGTTGGCTGCCACAAGTCCATCAGGAAAGGAAAATTACGGTTTTATTTGTCTGTTTTTTTAAGCACTGACACTTTTATGTTATTTATCTTTTTTTTTTTTCTAGGCCTTGGATTTTAAGCCAGTTCCCCTGCAGACGGGTGAAGAGGTGGAGTACATGCTGGCACTGAAACAGGAGCTAAGAGGGGCACTGAAGGGCTTACCATACTACATTAAACCGGCCGTATCAAAGAAAGGTGTGTAATGCTCTGACATTGTGGCTTTTCTGTGTTCCTTGTAAGGACCGGATCTTTTCTGGCACTT
Source organism: Rana kukunoris (assembly GCA_029574335.1). Lineage (NCBI taxonomy): Eukaryota > Metazoa > Chordata > Amphibia > Anura > Ranidae > Rana > Rana kukunoris. Next base: position 16,029,062 of record CM056059.1, on the reverse strand, counting down.
TTCGTGTACAAGTAAAAAATCTGTATTTTTTTTATAGAAAATTACCGTATATACTGGAGTATAAGCCGACCCGAATATAAGCCGAGGCACCTAATATTATTATTAAGTATAAGCCTAGGGTGTCCATCTGCATGCCTCACTTTGCCTCACTGTGTCCCTCTGCATGCCTCACTGTGTTCATGTCTATTCCTCACTGTACCCATGCCTCACTTTGTCCATGTCCATGCCTCACTGTACCCATGTCCATGCCTCACTGTGCCCATGTCCATGCCTCACTGTGCCCATGTCCATGCCTCACTGTGCCCATGTCCATGCCTCACTGTGCCCATGTCCATGCCTCACTGTACCCATGTCCATGCCTCACTGTGCCCATGTCCATGCCTCACTGTGCCCATGTCAATGCCTCACTGTGCCCATGTCCATGCCTCACTGTGCCCATGTCCATGCCTCACTGTACCCATGCCTCACTTTGTCCATGTCCATGCCTCACTGTGTCCATGTCCATGCCTCACTGTGTTCATGTCCATGCCTCACTGTGTTCATGTCCATGCCTCACTGTGTTCATGTCCATGCCTCACTTCGCCTATGTCCATGCCTCTCTGTGTCCATGTCCATGCCTCACTGTGTTCATGTCCATGCCTCACTTCGCCCATGTCCATGCCTCACTTCGCCCCTGTCCATGCCTCACTGTGTCCATGCCCATGCCTCTCTGTGTTCATGTCCATGCCTCACTGTGTTCATGTCCATGCCTCACTGTGTCCATGCCCATGCCTCTCTGTGTTCATGTCCATGCCTCTCTGTGTTCATGTCCATGCCTCACTGTGTTCATGTCCATGCCTCACTGTGTCCATGCCCATGCCTCACTGTATTCATGTCCATGCCTCTCTGTGTTCATGTCCATGCCTCACTGTGTTCATGTCCATGCCTCACTGTGTTCATGTCCATGCCTCTCTGTGTTCATGTCCATGCCTCACTGTGTCCATGTCCATGCCTCACTGTGTCCATGTCCATGCCTCACTTCGCCCCTGTCCATGCCTCACTGTGTCCATGCCCATGCCTCTCTGTGTTCATGTCCATGCCTCACTGTGTTCATGTCCATGCCTCACTGTGTTCATGTCCATGCCTCACTGTGTTCATGTCCATGCCTCACTGTGTTCATGTCCATGCCTCACTGTGTCCATGCCCATGCCTCTCTGTGTTCATGTCCATGCCTCACTGTATTCATGTCCATGCCTCTCTGTGTTCATGTCCATGCCTCACTGTGTTCATGTCCATGCCTCACTGTGTTCATGTCCATGCCTCTCTGTGTTCATGTCCATGCCTCACTGTGTCCATGTCCATGCCTCACTGTGTCCATGTCCATGCCTCACTTCGCCCATGTCCATGCCTCACTTCGCCCATGTCCATGCCTCACTGTGCCCATGTCCATGCCTCACTGTGTTCATGTCCATGCCTCACTGTGTTCATGTCCATGCCTCACTGTGTTCATGTCCATGCCTCTCTGTGTTCATGTCCATGCCTCACTGTGTCCATGTTAATGCCTCACTGTGTTCATGTCCATGCCTCACTTCGCCCATGTCCATGCCTCACTTCGCCCATGTCCATGCCTCACTGTGTTCATGTCCATGCCTCACTGTGTTCATGTCCATGCCTCACTGTGTTCATGTCCATGCCTCTCTGTGTTCATGTCCATGCCTCACTGTGTCCATGTCCATGCCTCACTGTGTCCATGCCCATGCCTCTCTGTGTTCATGTCCATGCCTCACTGTGTTCATGTCCATGCCTCACTTCGCCCATGTCCATGCCTCACTGTGTCCATGCCCATGCCTCTCTGTGTTCATGTCCATGCCTCTCTGTGTTCATGTCCATGCCTCACTTCGCCCATGTCCATTCCTCACTGTGTTCATGTCCATGCCTCACTTCGCCCATGTCCATGCCTCACTGTGTCCATGCCCATGCCTCTCTGTGTTCATGTCCATGCCTCTCTGTGTTCATGTCCATGCCTCACTTCGCCCATGTCATGCCTCACTTCGCCCATGTCCATGCCTCACTGTGTCCATGCCCATGCCTCTCTGTGTTCATGTCCATGCCTCTCTGTGTTCATGTCCATGCCTCACTTCGCCCATGTCATGCCTCACTTCGCCCATGTCCATGCCTCACTGTGTTCATGTCCATGCCTCACTGTGTTCATGTCCATGCCTCACTGTGTTCATGTCCATGCCTCTCTGTGTTCATGTCCATGCCTCACTGTGTCCATGCCCATGCCTCTCTGTGTTCATGTCCATGCCTCACTGTGTTCATGTCCATGCCTCACTGTATTCATGTCCATGCCTCTCTGTGTTCATGTCCATGCCTCACTTCGCCCATGTCCATGCCTCACTGTGCCCATGTCCATGCCTCACTGTGCCCATGTCCATGCCTCACTGTGTTCATGTCCATGCCTCACTGTGTTCATGTCCATGCCTCACTTCGCCCATGTCCATGCCTCACTGTGTCCATGCCCATGCCTCTCTGTGTTCATGTCCATGCCTCTCTGTGTTCATGTCCATGCCTCACTTCGCCCATGTCATGCCTCACTTCGCCCATGTCCATGCCTCACTGTGTTCATGTCCATGCCTCACTGTGTTCATGTCCATGCCTCACTGTGTTCATGTCCATGCCTCACTGTGTTCATGTCCATGCCTCTCTGTGTTCATGTCCATGCCTCACTTTGTTCATGTCCATGCCTCACTTCGCCCATGTCCATGCCTCACTGTGTTCATGTCCATGCCTCTCTGTGTTCATGTCCATGCCTCTCTGTGTTCATGTCCATGCCTCTCTGTGTTCATGTCCATGCCTCACTTCGCCCATGTCCATGCCTCACTGTGTTCATGTCCATGCCTCACTGTGTTCATGTCCATGCCTCACTTCGCCCATGTCCATGCCTCTCTGTGTTCATATCCATGCCTCTCTGTGTTCATGTCCATGCCTCTCTGTGTTCATGTCCATGCCTCACTGTGTTCATGTCCATGCCTCACTGTGTTCATGTCCATGCCTCACTGTGTTCATGTCCATGCCTCACTGTGTTCATGTCCATGCCTCTCTGTGTTCATGTCCATGCCTCTCTGTGTTCATGTCCACGCCTCTCTGTGTTCATGTCCATGCCTCAGTTCGCCCATGTCCATGCCTCAGTTCGCCCATGTCCATGCCTCACTTCGCCCATGTCCATGCCTCACTTCGCCCATGTCCATGCCTCACTGTGTCCATGTGCATGCCTCACTGTGCTCATGTCCATGCCTCACTGTGTCCATGTCAATATCTCACTGTGTTCATGTCCATGCCTCACTTCGCCCATGTCCATGCCTCACTGTGCCCATGTCCATGCCTCACTGTGCCCATGCCCATGCCTCACTTTGCCCATGTCCATGCCTCACTGTGCCCATGCCCATGCCTCACTGTGTTCATGTCCATGCCTCACTTTGCCCATGTCCATGTCTCACTGTGCCCATGTCCATGCCTCACTATGCCCATGCCTCGCTGTGTCCATGTCTCACTGTGCCCATGACTAGACTGACGTTTAACATTAAAGTCTATGGAAGGAGTGCCCGGCTTTAAAAAAATCATGTGTCCATGATATATATATATAGAACCCTCGAACATTTTTTTATATATATATATAAAATGTTTGAGGGTTCTAGCAAAAAATACTGATTTTTACCTGTGCACGAAAAGTGGCAGAAAATATATATATATCTATCTATAGATATATCTATATATATATTATGTATATATAATATGTATAATAATTTTTTTAGAAGCAGAGACCCTGCAGAATAAAATGGCGATTGTTGCAGTTATTTACAGTACAGACCAAAAGTTTGGACACACCTTCTCATTCCAAGAGTTTTCTTTATTTCCATGACTATGAAAATTGTAGAGTCACACTGAAGGCATCAAAACTCTGAATTATCACATGTGGAATTATATACATAACAAAAAAGTGTGAAACAACTGAAAATATGTCATATTCTAGGTTCTTCAAAGTAGCCGCCTTTTGCAGCAGACACATCTCTAGAAGAACTGATAAGAGGAGACTGTGTGAATCAGGCCTTCATGGTAGAATATCTGCTAGGAAACCACTGCTAAAGAAAGGCAACAAGCAGAAGAGACTTGTTTGGGCTAAAGAACACAAGGAATGGACATTAGACCAGTGGAAATCTGTGCTTTGGTCTGAAGAGTCCAAACTTGAGATCTTTGGTTCCAACCACTGTGTCTTTGTGCGACGCAGAAAAGGTGAACGGATGGACTCTACATGCCTGGTTCCCTCGGGACCCTCTTATTGGGGGCATTCTGATGTATGCGAGGAGCGTCATCGGAGCGCGTCAGTTTGATTAATAAAAAAAACAGTCATTCACAACGTTGGGTATCAAAAATAGGAAATCCCGCACCTCTTATGCAGAAATAGAAACCCAAGAGGGGTTATTCTTTTAACATACTACATTTGTAATGCAGTGAACAATGGAGAAAACAAGAACATTTGTGATTGTGTAGAAGAGCCGCAAGTCTCCCGTCTGGAGTATAGCAAAAGCAATGCTATCGGCACTCAATGAAAGTGTAAATTGCAACAGGCGGCGATCCCAGAGATGGTATACAATCTCCAGAGATTTAACCACTTAAGCCCCGGACCATTATGCAGGTTAAGGACCTGGCCCCTTTTTGCGATTCGGCACTGCGTCGCTTTAACAGACAATTGCGCGGTCGTGCGACGTTGCTCCCAAACAAAATTGGCGTCCTTTTTCCCCCACAAATAGAGCTTTTTTTTAATGTTATTTGATCACCTCTGCGTTTTTTATTTTTGCGCTATAAATAAAAATAGAGCGAAAATTTTGAAAAAATATCAATATTTTTTGCTGTAATAAATATCCCCGAAAAATATATATAAAAGAAAGTTATTTTTCCTCAGTTTAGGCCGATACGTATTCTTCTACCTATTTTTGGTATAAAAAAAAAAATCGCAATAAGCGTTTATCGATTGGTTTGTGCAAAATGTATTGCGTTTACAAAATAGGGGATAGTTTTATGGCTTTTTTATTAATATTTTTTTTTTTTTAACTACTAATGGCGGCGATCAGCGATTTTTTTTTTTTTTTTTTTTTTTTTTTTTTTTATGACTGCGACCTTATGGCGGACATATCGGTCACTTTTGACACATTTTTAGGACCATTGTCATTTTCACAGCGAAAAGTGCTATAAAAATGACTGTGAAAATGACAATGGCAGTTTAGGAGTTAACCACCAGGGGGGCACTGTAGGGGTTAAGTGTGACCTCATATGTGTTTCTTACTGTTGGGGGGCGGGGCTGGAGGTGTGACGTCAGTGATCGTCTTTCCTTATATCAGGGAACAGACGATCAATGACATTTCCACAATAAAGAACGGTGAAAGTGTGTTTACACTTACCTTTCCCCGTTCTTCAGCTCCTGTAACCGATCGCGGGACACCGGCGGGGATCGGGTCCGTGGGTGCGGTCACGGAGCTTAGGACCGAGTCGCGAGCGTGCCGTCCATGGCAGGGCTCTTAAAGAGGACATACAGGTACGTGCCTGTGCCCAGCCGTGCCCTTCTGCCGACGTATATCGGCGTGAAGGGGTCCTTAAGTTGTTAAAGTAGTATTTCACCATCAGCATTTTTTAGCTTAACACTGAACACAACAAAATAAACATTTCTGTTAAAATTCTCAGCACTTGCAGTCTACAATTCTCAGTGCTGCTGGCTTCTGATCTCTCAGTGCTGCTTCCCTGAGCTTCCGGTCTTCACAGCAAAGAGTTAACAGTGGACAGTGCAGTGTGGAGGACTTGGAGGAGGAGAGAGGAGCAGGTGGTGCCTTGCCATCCTAGTCTATGAGGCTGTGTGCTTCTATTGATGCACACAGTGTAGGGAGACAGCTCTAGTCCCTGCTTACAAGGGTGGCTCAATAGAATGCTGCAAGAGAAAGGAGCCACCCAGAAACAGAAAAACTCGGGCAGTGGACATGCCACTAGTTTAACCACTTCAATACTGGGCCTATTCTGGCACTCCTCTCCTACATGTAAAAATCATCATTTGTTTGCTAGAAAATTACTTAGAACCCCCAAACATTATATATATTTTTTAGCAGATACCCTAGGGAATAAAATGGCGGTCATTGCAACTTTTTATCTCGCACAGTATTTGCACAATCATTTTTCAAACGCCAATTTTTTTTGAAAAAAATTGTTTTATAAATGAAATAACAAATAAGGTGGGGTCAATAAGTCCCCACATCTCTCCTCCAGGCTGAAAAGCATGAAATCGATACAAAAAAAAAAAATTCACCGATATCATGCTGACAGCCGCGATTGCAACTTTGTTTACATCCGTAGCCCGGACGTGACGTCACGACAGTCATAAAGGTGACTGGTGACCATGTGGTCACCGGAAATCTCCATGGTCATCATCCGACGCCGGCAGATTCTTTCTCCGGGTCCACGGTGGCACGGGAGAGCCAGGAGAAGCACCGGATGGTGGCAGGAGGGGACGTCCCCTCCTGTCACCTGTAAGAACGATCAAGAGGCAGAATTGTAGGAGTTTATTTACATATTTCCAGCCCAGTGTTGTCTTTCCCATGAAAGTGATTTACAGCCACCTGATTGCTTCCATCAGCACAGTAACAGCATTCTCCAGGGCCTCTGCTTTCAGAAAAAAAAAATCTGTGTTGGGGTTTTAAATAATCTTCAGGCCTAAAATGTGCATTACAACCAGGGATGAGCTCAGGTGTGTTCAGGTACTAGTCCGAGCCTGCCTGAGCTCTCCTATTAGGAAGCTGTCACAGGAATCATAAGCGCAGAGTTGTTGCTAGGGGGTTTTAGGCCGAATCTGGGGCTCATAGCAGAGAGCCTTTTACCGGGTGCATCGGTTAGGACCGGACTGGCCTACCGGGATACTGGCAAGGCCATCCGCCCTGGGGCCGCTTTGAGGGAGGCGGCGCCCTTAAAAGATATGGCTCTGGGCCGACATGTCAACTGCACGTGTGCCGCTGCCGCTCGGGAAACCTCTTACATGATCGGCCCTTTTCAGGCAGACGAGCGCATGCGCAGTGACGTAATAGCGCCGTGCTGCTCTATTTTTAGATGTTAAACCAGTGTCACCTTTGTGAGGTTTCGGCGGTGGTGCGCAACTCTCATAATGGCCGGGTAAGACCCCCCTGCTGCTTTTGACTACCTCCTGTTATTGCTCTCCTGCACCATGTCCACAGCCTCTGGCCATCTCCTCCTGTACCATGTCCACAGCCTCTGACCATCTCCCCCTGCACCATGTCCACAGCCTCTGACTATCTCCCCCTGCACCATGTCCACAGCCTCTGACCATCTCCTCCTGCACCATGTCCACAGCCTCTGACTATCTCCCCCTGCACCATGTCCACAGCCTCTGACCATCTCCCCCTGAACCATGTCCACAGCCTCTGACCATCTCCTCCTGCACCATGTCCACAGCCTCTGACCATCTCCTCCTGCACCATGTCCACAGCCTCTGACCATCTCCCCCTGCATCATGTCCACAGCCTCTGACCATCTCACCCTGCACCATGTCCACAGCCTCTGACCATCTCCCCCTGCACCATGTCCACAGCCTCTGACCATCTCCTCCTGCACCATGTCCACAGCCTCTGACCACCTCCCCTGCACCATGTCCACAGCCTCTGACCATCTCCCCCTGCACGTTGTCCACAGCCTCTGACCATCTCCTCCTGCACCATTTCCACAGCCTCTGACTATCTCCCCCTGCACCATTTCCACAGCCTCTGACCATCTCCTCCTGCACCATGTCCACAGCCTCTGACCATCTCCTCCTGCACCATGTCCACAGCCTCTGACCATCTCCCCCTGCACCATGTCTACAGCCTCTGACCATCTCCCCCTGCACGTTGTCCACAGCCTCTGACCATCTCCTCCTGCACCATTTCCACAGCCTCTGACTATCTCCCCCTGCACCATTTCCACAGCCTCTGACCATCTCCCTCTGCACCATGTCCACAGCCTCTGACCATCTCCCCCTGCATCATGTCCACAGCCTCTGACCATCTCCTCCTGCACCATTTCCACTGCCTCTGACCATCTCCCCCTGCACCATGTCCACAGCCTCTGACCATCTCCCCCTGCACCATGTCCACAGCCTCTGACCATCTCCCCCTGCATCATGTCCACAGCCTCTGACCATCTCCTCCTGCACCATGTCCACAGCCTCTGACCATCTCCCCCTGCACCATGTCCACAGCCTCTGACCATCTCCTCCTGCACCATGTCCACAGCCTCTGACCATCTCCCCCTGCACCATGTCCACAGCCTCTGACCATCTCCCCCTGCACCATGTCCACAGCCTCTGACTATCTCCCCCTGATTGGCGGCCTGTAGTGACAGCTTCCTGATTGGATAGCTCAGCTGGGTTCAGACTAGTACCTGAACATAAAAAGTGTCACCGCTCAGCGCCTCAGTGCGTATTAGCTTCTGAATATAGAAAAAAACTGGTCACAAAAGAACCTGTTAATTATGCAGCAAAATTAGATAGCAGAAAATTGCAAAATTATATTTCTAGAATCCAATTTATATCAAAAGGAAACAGATAAGCAGCTATTTAAAATCTAACCAGTTAGATAGATATATAAAATAAAGATCATAAAAAGAACAAAAATGTCCAAAATGATAAACAGCGCTGAGATGTTGTTTTAAATGTCCAACTTCATGAATGGCAATTGTATGACGGCAGAAGATCTCATCAATAAGTGAAAGTAGGAGGATCCTACACCTCTTCCCAGAGAAAAGACACCACAAGTGGGACACACTCCCCTTCGGGGTACTCACTCACCAGAGGATCTAATAATCAAGGCAATAATGGGTATCTTTCACTCGATCTCCCGTCTCTATAGCTGGGCTCAATAGGTTTGGTGTTCCACATATATTGGATAAAGCACAGAGAATGCTCCAAATAGTGCAATATCGTTTATTAATGTAACATAAAAACCCACATGTAGTGATACTGCCCTCGCTCCAAATGCACGTACCAAATAGTTAATAAACACAGGCACTTAATAGTGTAGCGTTGCCTTCCTACCGGTTCCGATTCCCCAGGAGATAGCGTTTACAGCACGATGTGCAGATCTCCTTCCTCCTTCCTGGATGAACCACCCGTGGAACGCACGCGTCACTTCCGGATCGTCGTATAGATCCGCCCTGACCGGTTTCGTCCAATGACTTCAACTGAGGGCGTGAGCTGATGGCGTGATTGTCCCCTTTACATATTACTTCCTCATTGCTTATTGGACAGAGAGGGCGCTGTGAATCCGCGTCATTTGTAAATGTCCACAGCACATAGTGCGAATAAAGCTAGATCGGGAATTTAATTGTATGGGCATACACTGTTGATAGATAAATGTCTTTTATAAACATTCAATATTAATATGTGTATTAAGATCCCGGACTTAAGGTTAATTGATATGGATGTCACAAATATAAATTTGAAGTTTTTAAAACCGCGCTATATGGTACTACTGGGGTCATAGGATACCGGTTGGAGACACTCCATATATAGTAAATACATATCAAGGAAAACAAAAGATTGTGATATACAGTAAATAGATTGTGGTAAATAAAAATCTAATAGAGTAAAGAAATATAATTTTTCTTTTCTATAGTAAAATAGTTAGATAATAGCTTGATATTATACAGACATAGCATTAATATATGTTCCATTATTCATACAGAGGGTCATGTAATGAGAGTGGATTACAGTACTCATCATAGGGACCATATATTAAGTGTAAATGAACATATTAATCTAGTATTTATTACAAACAATAATAATAGTAATAATAACAATAACAAATATTATCATTATTCCAAAATATTTCTGAAATGTTCCAAAAATATTTAATATTTGATAGTTAAAACTCTATAATTAGACGGTCAGTGTATATCATTATTTAATGTAACTAGAGGATCATCAAATTATTAATGATCATCAAGATATAGAATTGATCAAGCACTAATATATATATAAATATAATATATCATGCAATATAGCACATAAAATATACCATAAAATTTAAATATAAAATAATGATAAAATATAATGTATAAAATACGTATAAATACAAGGTAGACAAGGTACCGCAGATAGAAAAAACAAAGAGGGGGTGCAAATCATATGTAAGAATAAAACCATATAGGACGTATATGGGTGGAATGGAAAATACACCTCTAATATTAGCATACTAGGAGGTTATTGTCATATACTTATAAAGCTCAATCAATATTCACTTATGAAACAATTAATATCCAGCTCAACATTTAACCCTCTCGGGGCAAGAGTATCTACAGAATGGATCCATTTTGTTTCAAGTTTGGAAAGCTCTCTTACTCGGTTACATCCCCTCCAGTTGGGGTTCAAATGTTCGACTCCCCAAAATCTCAAACCAGCTGGATTTTCATCGTGATGCAGTTTGAAATGCAGGGATACATTATGGTCCTTGTAACCGATTTTTATGTTGGCTATATGTTCTGCGATTCTTTTTCTCAATTTCCTTTTTGTTCGGCCCACATAGAGCAGTTTGCATGGACATTCGAGTACATATACTACATATGTGGTATTACATGTGATAAAATCTTTGATTGGAAATATGGTGTTATTCCGAGATGTGAAGTTATCTAGACCTCTAACTAAATTAGTCACATCGTTACACGGACCACATTTTCTGCATGAGAAAAAAACATCTTTCTGCCAAAAGGTAGCAGGTTTGCTTGGTGGGTTAAGAATTTTTTTAACAATTTTATCCCCATAATCTGGAGCTTTTCTATATAGGAAGCTGGGCTTCGTTGGAATTACATTTCTGAGAACTTTGTCTAAAAACAGAATGTGCCAATGAGAGGAGAAAATGGTTTTATCTTCCCATTCTGCCATGAAGAGAAACGAACTATTACTGTATCGTAGATATATCGATGATCTTTTCTTCATTTGGACCGGAACCCTTGCATCGCTAGAGACCTTTTTAAGGATACTTAATAATAATAAACAGAATATTAACCTAACATGCGAGTATAACCAAGAAAATGTCCATTTTCTCGACCTACAGATATATAGAGATGGTGATAAATTGGGCACAAAGGTTTATTTTAAACCCACAGATGCTAACAGCTTTTTACCGACACAGAGCGGACATCATCCTACATGGTTGAGGAATATACCAAAGGGCCAGTTCATGAGAGTACGTCAGAACTGTTCAAAAGATAACGACTATATCTCACAATCTCTAATCCTAAAGAAGAAGTTTATGGAAAAGGGTTACATTGAAAGTAAACTAGATGTGATTATAGAGGAACTCTTGGTTACCTCACTTCCCTCTGATGCTCCCAACAATCAGCCAATTAAAACACGGTCTAATCATGAATGGAGTTTCATTTCGGGCTATCATTCGCAATATAAGGAGGTAGAAAAAATCTTCTCCTCTCATTGGCACATTCTGTTTTTAGACAAAGTTCTCAGAAATGTAATTCCAACGAAGCCCAGCTTCCTATATAGAAAAGCTCCAGATTATGGGGATAAAATTGTTAAAAAAATTCTTAACCCACCAAGCAAACCTGCTACCTTTTGGCAGAAAGATGGTTTTTTCTCATGCAGAAAATGTGGTCCGTGTAACGATGTGACTAATTTAGTTAGAGGTCTAGATAACTTCACATCTCGGAATAACACCATATTTCCAATCAAAGATTTTATCACATGTAATACCACATATGTAGTATATGTACTCGAATGTCCATGCAAACTGCTCTATGTGGGCCGAACAAAAAGGAAATTGAGAAAAAGAATCGCAGAACATATAGCCAACATAAAAATCGGTTACAAGGACCATAATGTATCCCTGCATTTCAAACTGCATCACGATGAAAATCCAGCTGGTTTGAGATTTTGGGGAGTCGAACATTTGAACCCCAACTGGAGGGGATGTAACCGAGTAAGAGAGCTTTCCAAACTTGAAACAAAATGGATCCATTCTGTAGATACTCTTGCCCCGAGAGGGTTAAATGTTGAGCTGGATATTAATTGTTTCATAAGTGAATATTGATTGAGCTTTATAAGTATATGACAATAACCTCCTAGTATGCTAATATTAGAGGTGTATTTTCCATTCCACCCATATACGTCCTATATGGTTTTATTCTTACATATGATTTGCACCCCCTCTTTGTTTTTTCTATCTGCGGTACCTTGTCTACCTTGTATTTATACGTATTTTATACATTATATTTTATCATTATTTTATATTTTAATTTTATGGTATATTTTATGTGCTATATTGCATGATATATTATATTTATATATATATTAGTGCTTGATCAATTCTATATCTTGATGATCATTAATAATTTGATGATCCTCTAGTTACATTAAATAATGATATACACTGACCGTCTAATTATAGAGTTTTAACTATCAAATATTAAATATTTTTGGAACATTTCAGAAATATTTTGGAATAATGATAATATTTGTTATTGTTATTATTACTATTATTATTGTTTGTAATAAATACTAGATTAATATGTTCATTTACACTTAATATATGGTCCCTATAATGAATACTGTAATCCACTCTCATTACATGACCCTCTGTATGAATAATGGAACATATATTAATGCTATGTCTGTATAATATCAAGCTATTATCTAACTATTTTACTATAGAAAAGAAAAATTATATTTCTTTACTCTATTAGATTTTTATTTACCACAATCTATTTACTGTATATCACAATCTTTTGTTTTCCTTGATATGTATTTACTATATATGGAGTGTCTCCAACCGGTATCCTATGACCCCAGTAGTACCATATAGCGCGGTTTTAAAAACTTCAAATTTATATTTGTGACATCCATATCAATTAACCTTAAGTCCGGGATCTTAATACACATATTAATATTGAATGTTTATAAAAGACATTTATCTATCAACAGTGTATGCCCATACAATTAAATTCCCGATCTAGCTTTATTCGCACTATGTGCTGTGGACATTTACAAATGACGCGGATTCACAGCGCCCTCTCTGTCCAATAAGCAATGAGGAAGTAATATGTAAAGGGGACAATCACGCCATCAGCTCACGCCCTCAGTTGAAGTCATTGGACGAAACCGGTCAGGGCGGATCTATACGACGATCCGGAAGTGACGCGTGCGTTCCACGGGTGGTTCATCCAGGAAGGAGGAAGGAGATCTGCACATCGTGCTGTAAACGCTATCTCCTGGGGAATCGGAACCGGTAGGAAGGCAACGCTACACTATTAAGTGCCTGTGTTTATTAACTATTTGGTACGTGCATTTGGAGCGGGGGCAGTATCACTACATGTGGGTTTTTATGTTACATTAATAAACGATATTGCACTATTTGGAGCATTCTCTGTGCTTTATCCAATATATGTGGAACACCAAACCTATTGAGCCCAGCTATAGAGACAGGAGATCGAGTGAAAGATACCCATTATTGCCTTGATTATTAGATCCTCTGGTGAGTGAGTACCCCGAAGGGGAGTGTGTCCCACTTGTGGTGTCTTTTCTCTGGGAAGAGGTGTAGGATCCTCCTACTTTCACTTATTGATGAGATCTTCTGCCATCATACAATTGCCATTCATAAAGTTGGACATTTAAACCAACATCTCAGCGCTGTTTATCATTTTGGACATTTTTGTTCTTTTTATGATCTTTATTTTATAGTACCTGAACATGCCAGCGCTCATCCCATGTATGCATAAACGGTTCTGATAGCGAAAGGGTTAAATGTAAGAAGGTTCTTTTACTGTTTTTTTTTTTATTATTCAAATATCTGAGATGATATGACACTATTGGAGCTTTTTTATTTGTGGTATGGCAGAGAGTGGAAGATTTTAAGGAGCTGCAGACCTTTATATAATAAAGAGGTCCCATGGGTACGGTGAGTTCTCTGTGTGCACTGGGTGGGGGTTGCACTTGATTTATCTTGAATGACACATGTGGTGGTGAAGGATTTTCTGCACGGGAGCCTACAGTGTATAGATTGTTTTTTGTGTGACTTTTATTATGTATGTGTATATATATGTTTCACACTTCTGCGACTTATCATGCGACAGTCAAAGCACACTCATTTCAATGGGTGCCGTCTTAACCAATGCAGCCCAAGTCGCAAAAAAAAAAATGTTCCCCCACTACTTTTCTGCAATCTGAGTTCCATAGACGGCAATGTTAACCACTTGCTGCCCGGCGCAGGCGATCGGTGGTGCGGCGTGTCAGTCTGACACACTGCAACTCCAATCTAGGTAAAGAGTCTCTGGCATTGACACTTTACCGTGTGATCAGCTGCGTCCAATAACAGCTTTTCCTCACTCGCATCTGTCAGACGCGAGTAGAGGAGAGCCGACCGGCTGCTCCACTGACAGGGGGGGGGGTCTGCACTGATTAATTCTCAGTGCAGCCCCCCAAGAATGCCCACCCAGGACCACCAGGGATGCCCACCACTTGTGACCACCAGGTATGACACCCATGGCCACCAGGGATGCCAATCAGTGCCCACAATTGATGCTAATCAGTGCCCATCTCTAATGCCTGCCAGTGCCTGCCAATCAGTGATGTCCATAAGTGCCATCAGTGTTCATCAGTGCCACCTAACAGTGCCACCTTTCAGTGCCCAGCAATGTCGCCTATGTGTGCCCATCAGTGCTGCCTATCAATGCCATTCAGTGCTGCATATCAGTGCCCATCAGTGCCGCATTTTAGTTCCCATCCCACCTTAGTGCCCGTCAGCAGTGCCGGGAGAAGCTCATTCTGTGCCCAAGGCGAAGATGAAGATGTGCCCATAATCGCAGTCTCTCTGTGCTCATAATTGCAGCTTTTCTGTGCCCATGTTTGCAGCCTTTCTGTGAACATGATCGCAGCCTTTCTGTGCCCATGATCGCAGCCTTACTGTGCCCATGATCGCAGCCTTTCTGTGCCCATGATTGCAGCCTTTCTGTGCCCATGATTGCAGCCTTTCTGTGCCCATGATCGCAGCCTTTCTGTGCCCATAATCGCAGCCTCTCTGTGCCCATAATTGCAGCCTCTCTGTGCCCATAATTGCAGCTTCTCTGTGCCCATATTTGCAGCCTCTCTGTGCCCATAATTGCAGCCTCTCTGTGGCAATAATAGCAGCCTCTCTGTGCCCATCGCAGCCTCTCTGTGCCCATAATTTCAGTCTCTCTGTGCCAATAATCGCAGCCTCACTTTGCCTATGAATGCAGACTCACCATAGCCTGCCTTGGCTGGATCACACAGCGGTCATCTCCCGCAGTACTTTGTGTCACATAGCTGGGTCTGTCTGTGTGTGTGCTCGGCGGCACCGTAACAAGGTCCTGCCCCCCTAGACTGGCTCGTGTGATAGGCGAAATACTGATTCAATCTGCTACCACAAGCTGGTCTAGGGGGGCGGGTCCGGCACCGCCGAACACACACACAGACTCTAATAGGCTTCCAAAATGGTAAACAGCGGGCGCACTGCTGTGCATTCATTGTTTACTTAGTAATGTGTTAGGGAAAGCAAATAAATTGCTTTCCTAACACTGACCCGCCTCTCGGCCAATCAGGTGCTCGGGTCTTGTTACCTGTCACCTGATTGGCTGAAACGACAGGCGCTGTGATTGGACACCTATCAGGCGTCCAATCATAGCAGAGGACAGGAGAAGACATCGAGGACTAGGAGCGTGGAGGACAGCGCTGTGACCCGAGACAGGTAAGTGCCGGGCGGGGGATGCACACTGGCAGCATTTGATGGAGCACAGTAGCGGCAATTGATGGGCACACTGGCAACAATTGATTGGGCACAGTGGCAGCAATTGATGGGGCACAGTAGCAGCAATTTATGGGCACACTGGCAGCAATTGATGGGGCACACTGGCAGCAATTAATGGGGCACACTAGCGGTAATTGATGGGGCACAGTAGCAACCATTGATTGGGCACAGTGGCAGCAATTGATGGGGCACAGTGGCAGCAAATGATGGAGCACAGTAGCAGCAATTGATGGGCACACTGGCAGCAATTGATGGGGCACAGTAGCGGCAATTGATGGGGCAAACTGCCAGCAATTGATGGGGCAAACTGCCAGCAATTGATGGGGCAAACTGCCAGCAATTGATGGGGCAAACTGCCAGCAATTGATGGGGCAAACTGGCAGCAATTGATGGAGCACACTGGCAGCAATTGAGGGGCACAGTGGCAGCAATTGATGGGGCACATTAGCGGCAATTGATGGGCACACTGGCAGCAGTTAATGGGGCACAGTAGCTGCAATTCATGGGCACACTTGCAGCAATTGATGTTTACTTAGTAATGTGTTAGGGAAACAAATAAATTGATAGGCACAGTGGCAGCAATTGATAGGCACAGAGTCGTGACAATTGATGGGCTCACTGGCAGCAATTGATGTTTACATAGTAATGTGTTAGGTAGGCGAATAAATTGATGGGGTCACAGTGGCAGCAATTGATGGGGCACAGTGGCAGCAATTGATGGGCACATTGGCAGCAATTGCTGTTTACATAGTAATGTGTAGGGAAACAAATAAATTGATGGGTCATAGTAGCGGCAATTGATGGGGTACAGTGGCAGCAATTGTGGGGCACAGTATTGGACAATTGATGGTCACACTTGCAGCAATTGATGTTTACTCAGTAATGTGTTAGGGAAGAGAATAAATTGATGGGGTACAGTAGCAGCAATTGATGGGCACGCTGGCAGCAATTGATGGGGCACAGTAGCGGCAATTGATGGGGCACACTGGCAGCAATTGATGTTTACATAGTAATGTGTTAGGGAAGCGAATAAATTGATGGGGCACAGTAGCGGCAATTGATGGGCACAGTGGCAGCAATTGATGGGGCACAGTGAGCGGCAATTGATGGGCGCAGCAAGTAGCAATTGAAAAAATGGGGCACACTATTGATACTGGAACTAGTAGCACAGTTGACAATTGATGGGCACACTGGCAGCAAAATTAGTAATAGTGCAATTGATGGGCACACTGGCAGAAATTGGCAGAAATTGATGTGGCAAAGTAGTGACAATTGATGGGCACACTGGCAGCAATTGTGTTAGGGAAGCAAATAAATTGATGGGGTACAGTAGCAGCAATTGATGGGCACGCTGGCAGCAATTGATGGGGCACAGTAGCGACAATTGATGGGCACACTGGCAGCAATTGATGTTTACTTAGTAATGTGTTAGTGAAGCGAATAAATTGATGGGGCACAGTAGCGGCAATTGATGGGCACAGTGGCAGCAATTGAATGGTACAGTAGCTGCATTTGATGGCACATTGGTAGCTATTTATGGGCACAGTGGCTGCAATTGATGTTTTGTTTTTTTTTTCTGTTTTTTTGTGCCCCCTTAAAAATTTTGATCACCAGCGCCTCTGCCCCGGACATGTGTGAACCGGCTCCACTGAGAGCCAGTCACATTCACATGTTATGTGAATTCGATTAAAAACGCATCCAATTTGCATATAGTATGTGAACTCAGCCTTAATGTTTTCTTGTATGAACTAGAGAGGTACATTGTATTATTTCTATTACAAAATATGTGCTAAACAAAAACCACGGTGGTGTTTCCCCTTTCATTTGAATTCCTAATTTACCACAAATGACCGGTAGCGCGTTTTTTAGGTCTTTTCAGGGCCCAGCCGGCAGCCATCTTGCCTGGCAGAATGCAATTGATGTTCCGTCATTTTTTTAAAGTATTTCTCAAGTATCCCCCCCTCCCGCCACATTTTCTGACCAGGCTGCTCCTGACACATCTAACATCCTCTTAATTGCCCTGTGCCCGGCGGCTGAGATTCATTAGTCAGACCCCCCCCCCCCCACAACACCATCTGTCTGGGGGGGGGGGGGGGTATGTTAGGAAATCTAATTGTGTCGCCCTTCCAGAGATCTGAGCCCGTAGTGTACATATCAGAACCTATTAGCACTTGCAAAATTAGCACGGTTTCATTCCATTTTTCCCATCTCTTTCACAAAGCCGCGAAAAGCTCCACGCTCGGCCTGTGACACATATCAGCAGCGACTGCAGAAGCGTTGCCTGCTTCTCCTCTCTCCTGATTGGCCAGGAAGAGTTTGTGTCTGCGTCTACGTGGTGTTATATTGATTTTGACTCTCGGTGACGCAGGAAGTGGCATCTATTTTTAACCTTCTTTTTTTTCTCTCTCTCTCTCAGATGTGGAACGTTACTCTGATAAGTATCAGACGTCTGGACCTGTTGACAATGCCATTGATTGGCACCCTGGTAAGATCTTATCTCTGTGAGCCCGGGTCTATTCTCAGATGTATAGAGATGAATACATGCTCGGCCCTGGGAAAGGTTAGGCCCATTACTGCAACTGTGCTATCAGTGACCAAATAATCACCTCGCGGTTGTGGCGGCGGTGAGATTATTATTGTCACCTCAAGCTGCGATTCCTGAGGACGCGGGCGATATCCGCTGATATCTGCTATACGGGGGACACACTGTACATCACCTCTATAAAACTCACTTTTATTTATCTGAAGGGATCCAAGTCATAAAACTACATCTCAATCTATATACACTGTGTCCTGTATATACGGTGTCCTGTATATGCTGTGGCCTGTATATGCTGTGTCCTATATGACATATTTACTGGCTTCTTCCTCCGCTCTCCATATTGACAGATCTCGTGCAGTGGGGACCGGTGACTGACACGAAGGGGGACAGGTGGCAGAGGAGGACACTGAGGGGGAGCGGAGGAGGACACGGAGGGGAAGCGGAGGAGGACACGGAGGGGGAGCGGAGGAGAACACGGAGGGGAGCGGAGGAGGACACGGAGGGGAAGCAGAAAAAGGAGCAGAGGAGGACATGGAAGTGGGAGCAGAGGAGGACATGGAGGGGGAGCGGAGAATGAGTGGAGGGGAAGCGGAGAAGGAGCAAAGGAGGACATGGAGGGGGAGAAGAGGAAGACACGGAGGGGAAGCGGAGAAGGAGCAGAGGAGGACATGGAGGGGGAGCAGAGGAGGACATGGAGGGGAGAAGAGGAAGACACGGAGGGGAAGCAGAGGAGGACACGGAGGGGAAGCAGAGGAGGACACGGAAGGGAAGCGGAGGAGGACACGGAAGGGAAGCGGAGGAGGACACGGAGGGGGAGCGGAGGAGAACACGGAGGGGGAGCGCGGAGGAGGACACGGAGGGGAAGCGGAAAAAGGAGCAGAGGAGGACATGGAAGTGGGAGCAGAGGAGGACATGGAGGGGGAGCGGAGAATGAGTGGAGGGGAAGCGGAGAAGGAGCAAAGGAGGACATGGAGGGGGAGAAGAGGAAGACACGGGGGGAAGCGGAGAAGGAGCAGAGGAGGACATGGAGGGGGAGCAAAGGAGGACATGGAGGGGGAGAAGAGGAAGACACGGAGGGGAAGCGGAGAAGGAGCAGAGGAGGACATGGAGGGGGAGCAGAGAAGGAGCAGAGGAGGACATGGAGGGGGAGAAGAGGAAGACACAGAGGGGAATCAGAAAAGGAGCAGTGGAGGACATGGAGGGGGAGCGGAGAATGAGAGGAGGACACGGAGGGGGAGCAGAGGAGGATACGGGGGGCTATTACATGCACCGATCTCCCTGTATAGATTTCAATAAAGCAGCTGAAAGACATGGATGAGTGAGTTTGGGGTGGAGGAAAGTGACAGGCCTGCATCTCAACCCGATAGAAAATCTTTGGGATGAATTAGAGCGGAGACTGGGAGCCAGGTCTTCTTGTCCAACATCAGTGCCTGACCTCATAAATACACTTCTGGAAGAAAAGTCAAACATTCCCATAGACACACTCCTAAACCTTGTGGACAGCCTTCCTAGAAGACTTGAAGCTGTTATAGCGGCAAAGGGAGGACCGACTCAATATTGAACCCTACGGACTAAGACTGGGATGCCATTAAAATTCATGTGCGTGTAAAGGCGGGTGTCGTCCAATACTTTTGGTAATTTAGTGTATATGTGATGGATTGATAGATTAGAATAGATATATAGATATTTGCTAGTTGTAGAAATGAGCATTTTCCTGTTATTTTGCTCACAGTACAGATTCCCGTTAAATGTAAGAATCCATGCTCTTGTGTTACACTTGTGTATGGGGTGGAGGATGGGGGTCGGTGTGTACAGGTTTTAGTCATTCGACCATCCTATCTTGACCCACTACCCTCTGGGTAGAAGGTGCAAATCCTGCGCGTTTCCATACAATTCCGTCCTAAACCGCCAGTGATCAGAATGCGCGACAACCTGCCGAGCGGCTCATCAAGAGATGTGATATTAATGAAGCCCCCTGTTGATTTAAAGGCTGTATTTGGAGTGCAGGCAATCAGGAGAGCAAAAGTGAGGAAAGTATCCTCATCTCCGAGCAATCAGAGACACATAGAAGCTTTTTTTATTCATTGTGTCACTTCTCGTTGCAATGAGCAATATTACTATCAGAAATGTATAATATGTGTGTGTATGTGTATATACTGTATATACTTTTTTCATATATACAGTGCGGAAAATAAGTATTTGAACACCCTGCTATTTTGCAAGTTCTCCCACTTGGAAATCATGGAGGGGTCTGAAATTGTCATCGTAGGTGCATGTCCACTGTGAGAGACATAATCCAAAAAAAAAAGATTCCAGAAATCACAATGTATGATTTTTTTAACTATTTATTTGTATGATACAGCTGCAAATAAGTATTTGAACACCTGTCTATCAGCTAGAATTCTGACCCTCAAAGACCTGTTAGTCTGCCTTTAAAATGTCCCAGCCTCCACTCCATTTATTATCCTAAATTAGATGCACCTGTTTGAGGTCATTAGCTGCATAAAGACACCTGTCCACCCCATACAATCAGTAAGAATCCAACTACTAACATGGCCA